>QNUK01000287.1:0-600000 GCA_013621035.1 Clarias magur | reverse complement strand
GCGCCAAAGCCGAGCTGTGGAAGCCGCCGCTGGACCCTTTCCTTAAACTGGGGGGGCTAAGGCAGCACTGGATCGCTGGTGTAGGCTGGGCGGTAGAGGCAGCACTGGATTGCTCTCGTGTATCGAGCAGCAAGTACAGCGCTGGGTCATTTCCCAATCCGGGTATCCGATGCAGTACTGGATCGTCCTCAGCCGGGCAGTGGATACAACAGCGGTCAGTCCTCGGTGCTGGGCCTCGGAAACGGGCATAGCTTGCTCTCAGGGTCAAACGGTGGTGAACACCTGACGTCGCAGCTGGGTGATGGAGGCAGTCAGGGGTCCTCTCTACGGACCTGGCTGATGAGGCAGTGCTGGATCCTTATAGGCCGGGCGGCGGAGGCAGCACTGTATCACTCCTGTTTGCAGAACTTCAGATGCAGTGCTGGGTTGTCCTCCTAACCGGGCGGCCGATGCAGCACTGAGTCCTCCTCACCGCCAGGGCTTCCATTGAGGCGCTCCCTAAAGAAATGGAGCCTCCATGGTGGTTTTCGGACGAGGGGAGGGGGTCGCCACTGTGGCACTGCTGTGGGTCCCCTCTGCTATGCCTTGTAAGGTTGAGCATTCTGTCACGAACTAGCTGTGCTGACTGACTAGTAGTTCAGGGGGATGTTTGTCACTGTGGGCACAGAAGGGAAGCATAGGTGCAGAGGGGTTGGTTTCAACATAAAAAGTTTTTATTTTAACTCAAACAAACAAACAAACACAGGACTGTTATGGTGAACACAGGGGTGCTTAGATCCACACACGGTAAATACAGACTCCTTCAGCTGCCACGAGGACACACTAGAGGCTAGGGGAGGACACACTGGAGGCTAAAGGGAACACCCTAGAGGCTAAGGGAACATACTAGAGGCTACGGGGAGACACTACACACAGGAAGGGAAACCTAGGAACATGGGAGAAACACTCAGGATACAACACAAAGGGAAACACAAAAAACACACTGCACAGTACTTAAATTTAACACAGAATAAAATAAAATAGTACACTTACACAAACACAGATAACAAGACCATTCAGAGCCCATATAAACAAAACAAAGTAAAATAAAACTTCATCAAAACCAAATCAAAACAAATGCCCACTGACAGTATTAATGCTCGACCCAGTTTCCCAGAACAACCAGCTATTTAGCCACCTCGGTTCAGGTGAGCTACGTTTTCTTCGCATTCTGGGAAACTGAGTTGACTAACAAAAACTACAGAAAAAGAAAAACGTGCACACAGTGCCCTCTAGGGGTGGACCCTTACAGGTAAATGGATTAATTTTGTCTCTTGTATGTAAATGCTTTTAAAGGTAACACTACACGGTCCATGTATTTACATCACACATTATTTTCAGTACTAGCTGTTAAAAAACAAGATAATGAGCTAAATCGGTAACCAATTTTAACAACCAATACCTTTCTGGTGGCCCAGCATATAAATCATGCTGGCCTATGCTGGATTTTTCAGCAGGCATGCTGGTGTTCCATCAACTATGCTGGTTCACCAGCTAAACCAGCATCAGACCAGCACTAACCAGTATTAACCGGCATATAAATCATATTGTGGCTATTATTAAAATCAAAACTCTGTCTGTACCAAGATATAGTATTTCTGTTTCTGCCCTCACTAATGTTACACTCCATAGTTACAGTTTCTCCACACTTTACTATTTTCATGTGAAGCTCCTTGATGTCAGAAGCGTTCACTGCAATAAAATAATGTACTTAATATTTAATGTTTCATGATGTTAGTAACTTAGTTAAACATGTAAAATGACTATTTTAGATGAAAGTTTAAAATGTTCCTCACCAGTCGTGCAGAGACAAAGCAGAGAGTAAAGAGCCACAAAGCGTGTGATCATCGTTCCTGTTTAGACAAAGTGATAGTGAGGTAATGAACTTGTGTGTTCAGTAGAAAACCAGGTCCAGACTCACGCCTGATTGGATGTTTTGAAGCTCTGGACTGATTTGATTGGTCCATTAGCTGTAATGAGATGTGAAGCTCACAGTGAATTCTTGTTTATTCTGAACCATTAGACACTTAGCTCATCTGTATTTTTAAGATGTAGACATTAGAAAAGTTTACAGTAGGATAGGTTTGTACAAGAGTTGAAAGGATGAATGTAATTTTATAATAGTTTACTTATAAAAAGAGGAGTGATACTGTTTTTTTTTTTTCTGAACAGCTTGGTTGTTACTGTAAAACCCCATATATACACATACCAGAGTTTCTAGAGAAAGGCAACAGTGACACAAATAATATGTTGTAGTCTTATTACAACCAAGGCAGCAGAAGACCTTACTTGGTGCCAGCAGGACAGCAGGCATTATATTTTTTATACTAAATTACAATATATTATAATGTACAATTGTACTGTAATCATTCCATTGATTAGGTCAATGAAACATGTGAACTGTAGTGTTTCATCACTATGTATAAAACAAACCCACAGTGAAAAACTAAAATTATCCCAAATTTTATGACTCAGGCAGGACACATGTCCAGCCCAAGCCCAACTTTTAGAGCATCACCTCCTAGAGTGTCATGACCAGGAGGTCCACGGTACATAACTACAACCTGTGTCAGAACGTCGTAATGTTGTGTGTTTCTATCTGTCAACATGACTGCATGCAGTTCAGACTGTGCTGAGATTAAAAGTGATCTGTAAATGTTCCCAGGTCTGATCTAGTCAGATTACAGAGTGATGTTTACAAAACAAAAACAAACAAAAACAAAACAGGTTGCTCAAGTGTTTAAGTCTAAGTGTTTTGTAATTAGTGTGTTGTAGAGAGGGAGAGCATTTAAACTAAATTGAATAAATGCTCCTCATATTTCACTTGAGTAAATACAGTAAATAAAGACAGACACTTTCTTCTGCAGTCCTCCCCTCCTCCGCTCACACTAATTAATAATTAGTTTATAATGTCTCTCTCTCTCTCTCCTATTTTGCTGGTTGTGTGTTTTATCTCAATGATTATTATTTTCTAATTTTGTAGAGCTGTGCGCTAAAGGTGGTGGCAGTGTGAAGTGTTGGGGTTGTTTTCCCTTTTTCGTGTGTGTGGTGACTTGATGGTGAAGGTGCAACTGCTTTTAGCATTGATATTCGTAACTTTTGAAACTTTTGACTTTTGGCCTCTTGCATGTTCAGTGAACGTACCTGGTGCTTTGGTAAAATTAGGGTCGTTGATTTGCTTGGGTGCAATTTGGCGGAGTTCGAGCCAGCCCCTCTTCACCTCGTCACATAACAAAGACATTCAGACTGTTGAAGTGACCCAAAATAAGTCAGTGTGAGCTGCTGATTAAACACTCAGTCTCAGAAACTCAGAAACCACAATGTTATTTCTGTTCAACTGAAACAGCTGCATGATGTGAGAGAGCGCTGCTGCAGTCACTAACACTTCTACACACGTGTTAAGAGCGTTCTCTCACTCGGACTGAACACGTGAGTCCACTCTCATGACTGCTTCTAGACTTGTTTGGGGGCGGGGCTTATAATCACAGGGTTGCTTTCAGACGGAGAGGTTTTCATTCTGAGCCATGGGTCACTTTTCAAACTCCATACATCACTTAAGTGTTTGCAACCTTTCTGAGGATGCATCCATTTATTTATTTATTCTTTAAATTTGGTACCAGCACTCAAGCGGTGTTTCAACATGGAAGAATACCTGCAAACAAGGAGCCGTTCTTGTGTAAGAACATTTTACTTATAAAACAACATGAGGCGTGTGTATTTTCTCAGTACAAACACTCGCACCACAAGGGTGAACTCATTACAGTAAAGTCACTCCAGTCCTAACAAACTGTGGTTTTATTTATCAGTACGGTGTTCTGTCTCCTCCACTGATAATAACAACACTTTCCCCAACATCAGCAAACAAAAAGACAAATACTAAAAAAACATCCAAATTTTAGACTTTTTGGGAAAAAACAGCTTTTCAAACAGCAATCAAAAGTTGAAAAAAAAATAAAACAAGCAAACAATAAAAACATATCAGGTAAGGCAGATTAATACAATGAAACGGTTTGGAAACAATCATGAATGTTTCAGCAATATGTATATATATTTTTATTATTATTATTTTTTCTTGTCTGAATAACATATGTGTACAAACTGGATGAATAATTACATTTATATTGGTTTTCAATTCTGACTTTATTTTTCTTTATTTATCTATTTTATTTTAACTTGTGCATAAACGTCTTGATGGCTCGTGTCTCTGGATGTTCTGGAGGATGAAGGTTTCTTAGCAAAACTCACAGCTGCATAGTTCAAGACATCTTCATCATCAGCCTGATAAAGAACAAGAGCCGTTTATAAACCAGAGCGGATTAAAAGAGTAAAAATAATGATTACATTTTTCTATTAAAATTCTCTGTACATTGTGGATTGTAAGTCAGATGTGTATTTATTGAACAGAACAGAATCACAGTGAATAGAAGACTGGATTACCTGATTGGTGGGAGTTTGATGGTTACTTGATGAAGCACCTGAACAATAATACACATAAGTAAAGTTTAAATGGAGAAATGATTCACATTTTTGTGAGAACTTCATACAGAACCTGTATAAATAATAATAATAATAATAATAATAATAATAATAAACAGACCTTTTCTTTGTTGTTTAAATAAAATTCCAATCAGAGCCACAATTACAATAACAGATATTATATTGGAGGCTATTAGAGCAATAATCCGAGAAAAAACTGCTGAAATGATAAAAAAAAGATATATATTGGATTTTTTTTTTATTACCAGGAGAATGTTTTAATTAAATCTTTAATAATATGTCAAAAGAAAATTCAGACTCTTACCATTTCCATTGTCTGAAGCAGGAGTTCTGGTCTTATTTGTTCCAGGTGTAGGGCAGGGTTTCATTTCTTTATCTTTAAAAATTATTTATCAACAGAAGAAGGTATAATTTACACAAATAATATGTGATACGAAATGCAGTGGGGGCCAGTAACAGAGTAAATATAAACATTTTACTGTACTTAACTACAGTTAAACCTTAGATTGTGAGCATTATTCATTCTGGAAATGTGATTGTAATCCACAGCACTCATATATCAAAGTGTATATCACATTCCCCCATTAGAAATAATGGAAACTCGTTCCACAACCCAAAAATATTCATATAAAAATAATTCATACAGAATATAAAGTAAAAATAAAACAAATTAACCTGCAGCTTACCTTGAAAAGTATTGGCCTGATGTTAGGCAGAACAGAGCAATGAGAAGTAGGAGAAGGAGGGGGGTTCATGTATAGGACGACTTTCACACACACAATCGTTCTACACAATAATCTCCCCTCATCCTCTTCTCTCTCTCTCTCCGTCCGTTTTGTGCGACTTTGATGAGGAAACTCACTAATGACACTTGCTTTTGCCTCCTTTTGAGGATACCGTTGGCTCAGTTGTGATCAGGTGACACTCAGCAGATAAAGAGTGTATGTACTACTCATATTGCAAAACCTCGTTTGCTTTTCACGTTAAAATTAATACAAAATTTTGCTCATTTTGCAAAGCACTCATGGACAAAGTTACTCACAATCCAAGGGTCCACTGTATCTTTTTATAAGTATCTGTTCTTTAGTTAAGTATTTTTATTTCAGGGGACTTTTTACTTTAACTCCACTACATTTAAAAGTAAAATAGTATACTTTCTACTTCACTACATTATGCTACATGTCCTTCTTTCTTGCTTATGAGTGGGGAAAAAAAATGTGTAAATTGAAGCACAGAAAGCACACCAATTAGATACAATGTGCTGTATTTTTATTATCTGATTTGCTTTGAGCTGTTGGTTACAGCTGTTAGACGTAACACAGAACGTTACTGTGACGAGATCAGTGTAACAGTCTACAATACGGAGCTCCTGGAGACATGAGCAAAGTCGTGACTCTAAATCACCACGGCAACACACATGGAAAGATTTTAGAAGAAATAATCTTTTCAAGCCAACACAGATAGAAGCTTATTATTGTGATCATTTTGTTTAATGAGTAATCTAATGTTAGTGTGGTCGAGTGGATGAGGTCCCACTCATGATTCAGAACAATCTGTCACAGCTTCGTGTCTGTTATATAAAGACTGCAGTCTGGCTACCTGGGATGCGTCATCGCTAGCTCCGCCCCTTAGTGTGTGTGTGCGTGTGTGTGTGTGTGTGTGTGTGTGAGAGAGAGCTAGCCTACCCTGCTACAGGTAAGCCTTAGTGATTTGTGGTGTATCGAGCTGTGGATGGTTATTTTATCAAAGCTATATTTTATTTGGTTATTGTAACTTTAATAAACATTTTTGTATACTGATTCCATGTCTCCGCCCTCCGTGATGAACTGATTTCGGTTAAGTATTTCGTTCCCCTTATTGTAAAGGGGTGGTATAATCAGCCTCTACACATTTCCCCTAACGGTTTGGGTATTTATAGTGGAATCTGATCTGTGTGCACAGCGACCCGCCACATTAGCGTGCTACAGTGAAATATTTCATTGTGTACGTGTCTTAATCCATCATTACCATGATTATGTCGTGTGTCTCGCCAGTCAGTTAAGTGGTTGGTAACTCCTGCACAGTAAAACATCACTACACCACAACCCAATACAGAAACACAGGCTGGAGCGAATCAGTTGAAGTCGTTTCCATTAGCTAGCTGTATTACCTTAGTATGTAGTGTTTAAAACTAATGAACTAATGAACACTTAGACTTACACTTGGGTAAATATTAATTCATTCTTAATTGTTACATTAAGCGATGTGTCCAGATGGGGCATGCGATTTTGTACTTTTACTCAAGTGTAAATTTACATAGAGGACTTCTGGAGAGAAAAAAATACCGGAATATATCTAAGTACAGGATTAGTGTACATCGTCCACCAGTGACAAGATGAAAGGAAGTGTATTTGATTAAAACTCTGACCTTCTGCATCTCTGCTGTTTGAACCCTGGTGTGTAACAGAGTGTGTGTTGTTGTTACGTGTTCCAGGTGTAGGACAGAGTTTCTTCTCTTCACCTTTACAAATAAATTGGAAAAGCAGCAAATAAACAGAAATGATACTAAATATGAATAATGTGAAATATTCCACATTTAATGCACATGTACACATAATTCTGGTTAAAGTGTTGATCTGGAATTAGCAGCTTATCAGAGTAAAACTGTTTACCTTCAAACTGCAGACGTGTTCCAGATGTGAACTTTACTGTACTTCCGTCCACATAACCACAGAAATATTCTCCTCCATCATCTTCTCTTATTCCATTAATGTTGAGATCAAACTTTTGGTCCTTTACAGTAACACTGAAGCGACTATCAGTAAATCCATCAGCAAATATGTAGCTCGGAGTGCCCCCGGGGTACGGTCTCACCAAAAACTGAGGCACTTTTCCAAAACTCTGTCTGTACCAAGCAAAACTATTTTTGTTTCTGCCCTCAGTAATGTTACACTCCATAGTTACAGCTTCTCCACACTTTATGTTTTTCACATGAAGCTCCTTGATGTCAGGCATTTTTACTGTAAATAAAGTGTTTCATATTTAATGTTAAATTATGTCATGAAATTAGTTAAATATTAAACATTATTATTTTAGATGAAAGTTTAAAATGTTCCTCACCAGTCGTGCAGAGACAAAGCAGAGAGTAAAGAGCCACAAAGCGTGTGATCATCGTTCCTGTTTAGACAAAGTGATAGTGAGGTAATGAACTTGTGTGTTCAGTAGAAAACCAGGTCCAGACTCACGCCTGATTGGATGTTTTGAAGCTGTGGACTGATTTGATTGGTCCATTAGCTGTAATGAGATGTGAAGCTCACAGTGAATTCTTGTCTATTCTGATGCTGTGATGAGTCACATGACTTTACAGATCTGATCTACTGGAGCTCTATCAGTCCTGTGTGCTGGAACCTCTCTGATAGAAGAAGTTTAATGACGTGCTTTTGGGTCAGCAGATGTAACGACCCCAAAGAGGAATAATGTGGAATCCAGCTGTGGGGGAGGGGCGCGGGACAGTTTCAGTACCGACCTTTCACTCATCATCTGTCTAAGGTAGAAAATGGACTGAGTGTATATATACAGGGTTTTTACAGTAACAGTCAGACATTTAAGGAGAAAATTTGTCTGTTATTAACACGTAAACACTAGAACTAATTTGATTCAATGTTTGGAAATGATAAACTGTAGTAAACCTTAAAATTATTATTAAACACATTACAGATGTAAATAGTGAAATGTAGTTCTGAAAAATCAATCTGTAAAATCCATGCCTGGAGCAACATTACTGTAATGAGCTCACCCTTGTGGTGTGAGTGTTTGTTAGGAGAACGCTGAAAAATACACACGTCTCATGTCAGCTCCTCGGTCACTGGTATTCCTCCATGATGACATCCTGCATCAGAACGTTTCCCAATCAGAAGCCGTGCGTGGATAAAACCATCCGTGACGCCCCTCCATACATCTCTCACTCACCTGGACTCTAGAAAGGGGAATTACGTTAAATTGCTCTTTGTCGATTACAGTTCATCATTTAATACTATAATTCCCTCCACACTCACCACCAAGCTGGAGCACCTGGGACTCAGTCCATCTATGTGTCAGTAAGGATGGGCAGACATGTCTCAACCTCCCTCCCCCTCAGCACTGGAGCCCCCAGGGTTGTGTTCTGAGCCTCCTCCTGTACTGTCTGAACACCTATAACTGCGTGGCCACTACCAACTCCACCACCATCATCAAGTTTGCTAATGATACCGTCAGGTTGGGCCTGATCTCTGACAACAGTGAGACGGCCTACCTGGAGGAGATTAGGAATCTGGAGAACTGGTGCCAGAGGACCAATCTCCTTCTAAACATCAGCATGACAAAGGAGTTGAGAGTGGACTTCAGTCCAAAGCAGGAGAGGAACTACCAGAACCCCGTCATCAATGAGAGTCCAGCGGAGAGAGGGGCCAGCTTTAGATACCTCTGTGTCCACATCACGCAGGACCGGTCAGTCTCTCAATCAGAACACCACACAGGAGTAAAAACGTCCTTTTTTAAACATGCACATTTATGGACATTGCTCACACCCGACATTTATGGTTCATTTATGGAAACTGGACATTTCTATTTCATTTCAGTTTGCATACTTTCTGGACATTTCTATTATACTGTATGTTTCATGTTTGTACAGCCATTATTGTACACTCACCTAAAGGATTATTAGGAACACCTGTTCAATTTCTCATTAATGCAATGATCTAATCAACCAATCACATGGCAGTTGCTTCAATGCATTTAGGGGTGTGTGTGGTCCTGGTCAAGACAATCTCCTGAACTCCAAACTGAGTGTCAGAATGGGAAAGAAAGGTGATTTAAGCAATTTTGGGCGTGGCATGGTTGTTGGTGCCAGACGGGCCGGTCTGAGTATTTCACAATCTGATCAGTTACTGGGATTTTCACACACAACCATTTCTAGGGTTTACAAAGAATGGTGTGAAAAGGGAAAAACATTCGGTATGCGGCCATCCTGTTGGCGAAAATGCCATGTTGATGCTAGAGGTCAGAGGAGAATTCTGAATGCTGATTCAAGCCGATAGAAGAGCAACTTTGACTGAAATAACCACTCGTTACAACCGAAGTCTGCAGCAAAGCATTTGTGAAGCCACAACACACACAACCTTGAGGCGGATGGGCTACAACAGCAGAAGACCCCACCGGGTACCACTCATCTCCACTACAAATAGGAAAAAGAGGCTACAATTTGCACGAGCTCACCAACATTGGACAGTTGAAGACTGGAAAAATGTTGCCTGGTCTGATGAGTCTGGATTTCTGTTGAGACATTCAAATGGTAGAGTCAGAATTTGGCGTAAACAGAATGAGAACATGGATCCATCATGCCTTGTTACCACTGTGCAGGCTGCTGGTGGTGGTGTAATGGTGTGGGGGATCTTTTCTTGGCACACTTTAGGCCTCTTAGTGCCAGTTGGGCATCGTTTAAATGCCACGGCCTACCTGAGCATTGTTTCTGACCATGTCCATTCCTTTATCACCACCATGTACGCATCCTCTGATGGCTACTTCCAGCAGGATAATGCACCATGTCACAAAGCTCCAATCATTTCAGATTGGTTTCTTGAACATGACAATGAGTTCACTGTACTAAAATGGCCCCCACAGTCACCAGATCTCAACCCAATAGAGCATCTTTGGGATGTGGTGGAACAGGAGCTTCGTGCCCTGGATGTGCATCCCACAAATCTCCATCAACTGCAAGATGCTCTCCTATCAATATGGGCCAACGTTTCTAAAGAATGCTTTCAGCACCTTGTTGAATCAGTGCCACGTAGAATTAAGGCAGTTCTGAAGGTGAAAGGGGGTCAAACACCGTATTAGTCTGGTGTTCCTAATAATCCTTTAGGTGAGTGTATATTTGTACAGCTACTTTAAAAAATATATTTTTATATCCTATATTTTATATTATGTTGTCCTATTTTTCTCTGCAGCAACGTTTTTTCTATATTTTATTCTTATTCTTATTCCGTTCCCTAATTTTGTTCTTATTGATAATTTAGATTTAAAAGGTCACGAGTGGTCATATTAGCATTTCACTGCGTATCGTACTGTGTATGTGACAAATACAATTTTATTGGAATTTGCTTGAGAGCAGGAAATGAAGTCAATTTAAAACAATAAAAAGATGCAAAGTTGCATTCGCATATACAGTGATGTATGGAAGAGCAGAAGTGGCCCATGGCTAAGGATTCATTTCTCTGTGTGAAAACAAACCTCTGATTATAAGTCCCGCCCCTGCCCCCAGTGTGTGTGTGTGTGTGTGTGTGTGTGTGTGTGTGTGTACACACATTCAAACATGTATGCTCTTTCTGAACTCTGAAATGTGTGTATTGTGTGAAATGATGTGTAAAGTGCTGCAGAAAGTGAAATGAGAAACTTGGAGTTTAAACTGAGAGTCGAGTCTAAAGTTAATAAACGCTCCTCGTGTTTCACTTTAGTAAATACTTAAAGACAGACACTTTCTTCACACTGCTACTTCCTGTTTCTCATTAAGTTCCAGGTTTCACCATATTGAGACTGTGTCTGTTCCCCCGAGCTAAACACAAACACAGCTAGAGGTTGATGTCTGGACTTCACACACCTTAATTATTTTCAGTTCAATAATAAAATGTCATTGGTATAGTTTATTATAATTTTTATTATTTTAATTATAAAATGTGTCATAAAGCAGATTTACGTAAATAAATCAATTCTATTAAGTTTATCTCTAATGAGAAGATGAGAGGTGATGGTGGTGGGGAGGAGCTCCCTGAGACGATATGAGGAAGAAACTTTGAGAAGAAGCAGACTGAGAAGAGAACTCATCCTCATCTGGGTGTCAGCAGATTATAAATAACGTCTCATCTAGAGCTGTATACTATAATGTCGAAAAGCGCAGTTGTATTAACAGGAACTTGTGAGTTTATGAGAAGAAAATGCTATATCAGCATTCAGTCAGTCATTGCTGAATTCATGAGAGTTTTTAGTCTGAATCTCTGGTGTCTCTGGAGTAGCATGAGGGGATGTTTATCAGAGTTATCGGAGCTGCTGATTAAACACTCAGTCTCAGAAACTCAGAAACCACAATGTTATTTCTGTTCAACTGAAACAACTGCATGATGTGAGAAAGCGCTGCTGCAGTCACTAACACTTCTACACACGTGTTAAGAGCGTTTTCACACTCGGCCTGAACATGCGAGTCCACTCTCAAGCAAAAAAAAATAAAACAGCTGTTGTATGACCTTAAACACAAATATTTTCTACACTTTAAAATTTTAGAACCAGACCAAATGTGTAAACAACCACTACAGTAAACTAACATGTGCAGTGAAATATATATTAATATTTGAAAAAGCAACAACAAAACAACAGCTGGTGTGTAAAGTTACCAGCTAGCCATGTGTGGACATCAGAATCCTTAAGTTTTCATTTTCATTTCCTGCTCTAGTGGTAGTTTATTTAAGGTTTATTATTATTTTTTCCCTCAAAGTCTCCTCCCTCCATAACTGTTCTTTATAATGTTGCTAACATTTATATAGAAAACAAAATGACAAGATATTATGAAAACATGGCCATAACATTATGAGCACTGACAGGTGAAGTGAATAACATTGAGCACCAACTATACACACAAACTGGAGAGACGGTCATGTGCACCCGAAGGACATGAACACATGGGGACTAACAGCCAGCTGACGGGTCTAATCCCAGAAAAAACATCAATGCTGGCCACAGTAGAAAGGTATCAGAACACAGAGTGCATCTCTGCTAAGCCCCTACCGTGTACGGGGCTTAGCAGAGAAAGAGTTCAAGGTTGTGATCCGGCCTTTAAATTCTTCAGCTTTCCATCTGACTGAGCACTCAGGGGATGTGCTGGAGTCTTCACCCCACAACACACACCCAAAGGATTCACCACTAATGCTATGATACCAGAAACCACCGGACACCCCCTGTGGTCTTGTGGAGTCACGCTCCAAGGAGATTGACCTGCCCTGGTGGCACATGGGAAACCTACACAACACTGGGCATAATGTATAGCTTTGTAAAAAAAAAAAAGTATGTATCTAGAAATGCTAAGGACTTAACTACTATGACTAATTTCAATGTCAAATACAGTTAATGTTATAAAATAACACTAAACACAAAACTTAAAAGAAGTAAATTGTTGTCATTCGAAAGGTAATTGTAAGGGACTACCCCTAGAGGGCACTGTGTGCACTTGTTTGTTTTTTGTAGATTTTTGTTAGTCGACTCAGTTTCTCAGAAGGCACCTCGGTCAAGTCATGTGGGTGCTCACCTGAACCGAGGTAGCGCATTGGTATGGTTATAAGTAGCTGAGGGTTCTGGGAAACTGGGTCAAGCATTAATACTGTCAGTGGGCATGTGTTTTGATTTAGTTTTGTTTTTTATTGTATTTTATGTTACTTTGGTTTGTTTATAGCGGCTCTGTTTTGTGGTTTTTGTGTAAGTGTACTGTTTTGTTTTATTCTGAGTTTATTTAAGTATTGTGCTGTGTTTGTGGTTCCCTTTATTTTTTAGCCTCCAATGTGCTCCCATGGCTTCCAGCCTTCCCCGTCCCACCTCTAGCGGTCCCTGTCCTGTCCAGCCCAAAGCCTTTGTGTCAGTCCTACAGAGGCTGAAATGCTTAGAAAGGTCTGTATATGTTAAAAGAGACTGGGTATGTTTGTCCAGAGCCCTATGTTTTGTTTGTTTGTTTGTGCACAATTAAAGACTTTATGTTGATACAACCCCTCTGCACTTATGCTTGCCTTTTCTGTCCACGGCAATAACACCTGCCCTAACTGCCTGTCATACCAGTTCGTGACCGTAATTAACACATTAAACATGTAGCTTTAATAGATTTATTTTAATTTACATTTAAAAATAACATTTCTAATGTTTATATCTCAAATATTACAGATAAGCTTTTGCTCAAGCTTCATATGGTTACTGTAAAACCCCATATATTGTGATTCAAGTGATTCAAGATGGCGCCGGTGAGGTCGGCTGCCGTCGCGACTGCTCCGACCTACTTTAAATTGTTTTTGCTTTTTAAGTTAATTTTCGATAACATTAAACCGGGTAATTCATCACAATTGAGTGCATTAGGTACGATAGAGATACTCTTATTTCTATTGGTTTACAATGTACTCACAATTCGACGTTTTTAACTCCGGATCCGAGCTGGCTGAGTGAGATCCTGAGGGAGAACAAAGGACGCAACGCAAAGTGGCGGCCCCGAGGGAAACGAGCCGGCGTCAGGAACAGGCTGAGAGCCCGTGCACACCGCACACCTCTGCCTAGTATCCTGCTCGCCAACGTCCAGTCCCTGGAGAACAAGCTTGATGACCTCAGGGCCAGGATAAAGTTCCAGAGAGACATTCGGGACTGTAATCTTCTCTGCTTCACTGAGACATGGCTGAACCCAGCGGTGCCGGACCACGCCATTCAGCCGGCCGAGTTCTTCTCGGTTCAACGCATGGACAGGACAAGGGACTCGAGGAAGACAAGGGGAGGCGGCGTGTGTTTAATGGTGAACAGTAGCTGGTGCAACAGCACGAGCGTTGTTCCTCTCGCACGCTCCTGCACACCCAACCTGGAACTTCTGTCCATCAAGTGTCGTCCTTTTTATCTTCCTCGGGAGTTTACATCGGTCATAATCAGCGCCGTTTATATTCCACCACAAGCGGACACGGACACTGCCTTATGCGAGCTGCATGAGGCTCTCACTCAGCACCCGTCACAACACCTGGACACTGCGCTTATTGTGGCGGGAGACTTTAACAGTGCCAACCTCAAATGCGCAACGCCAAACTTTTATCAGCAAATCACATTGGTCTGACACTGGACCATTGTTTTACATCAGTTAAGGACGGTTACAAGGCACAACCTCGCCCATCGTTTGGTAAATCCAACCATGCCGCCATCTTCCTTATGCCAAAATACAAACAAAGGCTCAAACAGGAACTTCCGGTTCAGAGGGAGGTCACGCGCTGGACGGACAAATCGGTGGCCGCGCTACAGGACGCACTCAATAACGCAGACTGGGACATGTTCTGGAACAGCTCCGATGATGTCAGCATGTTTACGGAAGCGGTTGTGGGATTCGTCGGGAAACTAGTGGATGATACCTTACAGAAAACGACCATCAGAATGTTTCCCAATCAGAAGCCGTGGGTGAATAAAACCATCCACGATGCTCTGAGATCTCGCACCGCTGCCTACAACACGGGATGCATCTTATAACGTCCGGAAGGCGGTGAAAGAGGCGAAGCAGCGCTATGGGAGTGCTCCAACAGAGTGACTCTAGGAGCCTGTGGCAGGGACTAAGGACAATAACGGATTATAAATCACCAACATCCGGTATGACGAACGCGGACATGACTCTGGCAGACGAGCTGAACACCTTTTATGTTCGCTTCGAGGCTGCAGCTAAAGACGCTAGTAATGCTAGCGGTAATAATGGCTGCAGGCAGGAAGACACTGCCAGCACCGGAAATGCGTTCATCATCTCCGAGCATGACATGAGGAGAGCCTTCAGGAGAGTGAACACCAGGAAAGCAGCAGGACCAGACGGCATCTCAGGTCGAGTCCTCAGAGCCTGCACAGACCAGCTAGCACCAGTGTTCACAGAGATATTCAACCTCTCCTTATCTCAGTTGGTGATCCCTATATGCTTTAAAGAGCCCATCATTGTCCCTTTTCCGAAGAAACCCCATCCTGCTTCCCTCAATGATTATCGACCTGTGGCCCTCACATCAGTGGTGATGAAGTGCTTTGAACGGCTGGTCAGAGACTTCATCATCTCCTCACTACAAGACACACTGGATCCACTTCAGTTTGCATACGGTTCAAACCGCTCCACAGATGATGCTATCGCTCATCTTCTTCATACATCTCTCAATTCCCCCTCCTATTGTCCAGGTGTGTATGTTAAAATGCTCTTCATCGACTACAGCTCAGCATTTAATACCATAATTCCCTCCACACTCACCACCAAGGTGGAGCACCTGGGACTCAGCTCATCTTTGTGTCAGGGGATCTCCAACTTCCTAACTGACAGACCACAGGCTGTAAGGATGTGCGGTCATGTCTCTGCCTCCATCACTCTCAGCACTGGAGCACCACAGGGTTGTGTTCTGAGCCCTCTACTGTACTCTCTGTACACACATGACTGCGTAGCCTCTACTCAAGTTTGCTGATGACACCGTCATGGTGGGCCTGATCACTGACAATGATGAGATGGCCTACCTGGAGGAGATTGGGAATCTGGAGCACTGGTGCCTGAGGAACAATCTCCTTCTAAACATCAGCAAGACGAAGGAGTTGGTAGTAGAATTTACCACAAAGCAGGAGAGGAACTATCAGACCCCTGTCATCAACAACAGCCCAGTGGAGAGAGTAGACAGTTTCAGATACCTCGGTGTCCACATCAAGCAGGACCTGTCATGGTCCTGTCACATCAACTCTTCGACTCTTGGGACAATAATTGCACACCCTTCACACCACATCACTATTTATTCTATAGCACAAGTCACTTTAAGTACAAAACACTTTATAGCATACTTGCACACCCCCTGGACCTCTCTATTTATATTCCATATTTTTCCATACTGTTCACCTAGGCTTTATTATATTTCTTATATCAGATATATATCTTTTTCTACATTTGCACCCAGGTTTTCTTATTTTCTTATTATCTTATTTTCTTATTTTTTATATTTTTATTTTCTTATATTTTTTATGGTACATATATTTTATTATTTTATTCTTAGTTAAATCTATTCATACGTTCTTTGTTATATTCTTTTAGTGTAGATAGTCTTAAATAGTTTTTATTCTAAGGTCACGGGCAGTTGCCTAAGCATTTCACTGCATATCGTACTGTGTATCACTGTGTATGTGACAAATAAAATTTGAATTTGAAATTTGAATTATATACATTCACTCTAATTTCTGTTAACACATGTGCATGCACACACACGCACACAGCTGGACCCATTAATAATCATAATAATATAATAATAATAATAATAATAATAATAAAAGGGAATAATGGGGAATCCAGCTGTGTGCGTGTGTGTGCATGCGCATGTGTGAACAGAACCTGGAGTGAATGTATATATGGGGTTTTACAGTAACCATGACCAGGGCTCTGGACAAACATACCCAGTCCTTTTTAACATATACAGACCTTTCTAAGCATTTCAGCCCCTGTAGAACTGACACAAAGGCTTTGGGCTGGACAGGACAGGGACCGCTAGAGGCGGGACGTGGAAGGCTGGAAGCCAAGGGAGCACACTGGAGGCTAAAAAATAAAGGGAACCACAAACACAGCACAATACTTAAATAAACTCTAAACAAAATAAAACAATACAAAACAGTATAATAAATAACAGAATAAAACAAAACAGTACACTTACACAAAAACCACAAAACTAAA
This sequence comes from Clarias magur, assembly GCA_013621035.1. NCBI lineage: Eukaryota > Metazoa > Chordata > Actinopteri > Siluriformes > Clariidae > Clarias > Clarias magur. The sequence continues at coordinate 583,010 of QNUK01000287.1, read as the reverse complement.
TCAAAACACATGCCCACTGACAGTATTAATGCTTGACCCAGTTTCCCAGAACCATCAGCTACTTATAACCATACCAATGCGCTACCTCGGTTCAGGTGAGCACCCACATCACTTGACCGAGGTGCCTTCTCGGAAACTGAGTCGACTAACAAAAATCTACAAAAAACAAACAAGTGCACACAGTGCCCTCTAGGGGTAGTCCCTTACAATTACCTTTCGAATGACAACAATTCACTTCTTTTAAGTTTTGTGTTTAGTGTTATTTTATAACATTAACAGCATTTGACATTGAAATTAGTCATAGTAGTTAAGTCCTTAGCATTTCTAGATACATACTTTTTTTTTTACAAAGCTATACATTATGCCCAGTGTTGTGTAGGTTTCCCATGTGCCACCAGGGCAGGTCAGTCTCCTTGGAGCGTGACTCCACAAGACCACAGGGGGTGTCCGGTGGTTTTTGGCATCATAGCATTAGTGGTGAATCCTTTGGGTGTGTGTTGTGGGGTGAAGACTCCAGCACATCCCCTGAGTGCTCAGTCAAATGGAAAGCTGAAGAATTTAAAGGCCGGATCACAACCTTGAACTCTTTCTCTGCTAAGCCCCGTACACGGTAGGCTGTGATGCACTCTGTGTTCTGATACCTTTCTACTGTGGCCAGCATTGATGTTTTTTCTGGGATTAGACCCGTCAGCTGGCTGTTAGTCCCCATGTGTTTAAGTGAGCGGTCCTTCGGGTGCACATGACCGTCTCTCCAGTTTGTGTGTATAGTTGGTGCTCAATGTTATTCACTTCACCTGTCAGTGCTCATAATGTTATGGCCATGTTTTCATAATATCTTGTCATTTTGTTTTCTATATAAATGTTAGCAACATTATAAAGAACAGTTATGGAGGGAGGAGACTTTGAGGGAAAAAAAAATAATGAACCTTAAATAAACTACCACTAGAGCAGGAAATGAAAATGAAAACTTAAGGATTCTGATGTCCACACATGGCTAGCTGGTAGCTTCACACTCCAGCTGTTGTTTTGTTGTTGTTTTTTCAAATATTAATATATATTTCACTGCACATGTTAGTTTACTGTAGTGGTTGTTTACACATTTGGTCTGGTTCTAAAATTTTAAAGTGTAGAAAATATTTGTGTTTAAGGTCATACAACAGCTGTTTTTTTTTGTTTTTTTTGCTTGAGAGTGGACTCGCATGTTCAGGCCGAGTGTGAAAACGCTCTTAACACGTGTGTAGAAGTGTTAGTGACTGCAGCAGCGCTTTCTCACATCATGCAGCTGTTTCAGTTGAACAGAAATAACATTGTGGTTTCTGAGTTTCTGAGACTGAGTGTTTAATCAGCAGCTCCGATAACTCTGATAAACATCCCCTCATGCTACTCCAGAGACACCAGAGATTCAGACTAAAAACTCTCATGAATTCAGCAATGACTGACTGAATGCTGATATAGCATTTTCTTCTCATAAACTCACAAGTTCCTGTTAATACAACTGCGCTTTTCGACATTATAGTATACAGCTCTAGATGAGACGTTATTTATAATCTGCTGACACCCAGATGAGGATGAGTTCTCTTCTCAGTCTGCTTCTTCTCAAAGTTTCTTCCTCATGTCGTCTCAGGGAGCTCCTCCCCACCACCATCACCTCTCATCTTCTCATTAGAGATAAACTTAATAGAACGGATTTATTTATGTAAATCTGCTTTATGACACATTTTATAATAAAAATAATAAAGATTATAATAAACTATACCAATAAAATGTTATTATTGAACTGAAAATAATTAAGGTGTGGGAACGGCCAAGTCAAAGTCCAGACATCAACCTCTAGCTGTGTTTGTGTTTAGCTCGGGGGAACAGACACAGTCTCAATATGGTGAAACCTGGAACTTAATGAGAAACAGGAAGTAGCAGTGTGAAGAAAGTGTCTGTCTTTAAGTATTTACTAAAGTGAAATACGAGGAGCGTTTATTAACTTTAGACTCGGCTCTCAGTTTAAACTCCATGTTTCTCATTTCACTTTCTGCAGCACTTTACACATCATTTCACACAATACACACATTTCAGAGTTCAGAAAGAGCATACATGTTTGAATGTGTGTACACACACACACACACACACACACACACACAGGTGGCAGGGGCGGGACTTATAATCAGAGGTTTGTTTTCACACAGAGAAATGAATCCTGAGCCGTGGGCCACTTCTGCTCTTCCATACATCACTGTATATGCGTATGCAACTTTGCATCTTTTTATTGTTTTAAATTGACTTCATTTCCTGCTCTCAAGCAAATTCCAATAAAATTGTATTTGTCACATACACAGTACGATACGCAGTGAAATGCTAAATATGACCACTCGTGACTTTTAAATCTAAATTATCAAGATTAAGAACAAAATTACAAGGCATTTTCGCCCACCGGACTGCCGCATACTGGATGTTTTTCCCTTTTCACACCATACTTTGTAAACCCTAGAAATGGTTGTACGTGAAAATCCCAGTAACTGATCAGATTGTGAAATACTCAGACCGGCCCGTCTGGCACCAACAACCATGCCACGCCCAAAATTGTTTAAATCACCTTTCTTTCCCATTCTGACATTCAGTTTGGAGTTCAGGAGATTGTCTTGACCAGGACCACATCCCTAAATGCATTGAAGCAACTGCCATGTGATTGGTTGATTAGATAATTGCATTAATGAGAAATTGAACAGGTGTTCCTAATAATCCTTTAGGTGAGTGAACAATAATGGCTGTACAAACATGAAACATACAGTATAATAGAAATGTCCAGAAAGTATGCAAACTGAAATGAAATAGAAATGTCCAGTTTCCATAAATGAACCATAAATGTCGGGTGTGAGCAATGTCCATAAATGTGCATGTTTAAAAAAGGACATTTTTACTCCTGTGTGGTGTTCTGATTGAGAGACTGACCGGTCCTGCGTGATGTGGACACAGAGGTATCTAAAGCTGGCCACTCTCTCCGCTGGACTCTCATTGATGACGGGGTTCTGGTAGTTCCTCTCCTGCTTTGGACTGAAGTCCACTATCAACTCCTTTGTCATGCTGATGTTTAGAAGGAGATTGGTCCTCTGGCACCAGTTCTCCAGATTCCTAATCTCCTCCAGGTAGGCCGTCTCACTGTTGTCAGAGATCAGGCCCAACCTGACGGTATCATTAGCAAACTTGATGATGGTGGTGGAGTTGGTAGTGGCCACGCAGTTATAGGTGTTCAGACAGTACAGGAGGAGGCTCAGAACACAACCCTGGGGGCTCCAGTGCTGAGGGGGAGGGAGGTTGAGACATGTCTGCCCATCCTTACTGACACATAGATGGACTGAGTCCCAGGTGCTCCAGCTTGGTGGTGAGTGTGGAGGGAATTATAGTATTAAATGATGAACTGTAATCGACAAAGAGCAATTTAACATAATTCCCCTTTCCCAGGTGAGTCCAGGTGAGTGAGAGATGTATGGAGGGGCGTCACGGATGGTTTTATCCACGCACGGCTTCTGATTGGGAAACGTTCTGATGCAGGATGTCATCATGGAGGAATACCAGTGACCGAGGAGCTGACATGAGACGTGTGTATTTTTCAGCGTTCTCCTAACAAACACTCACACCACAAGGGTGAGCTCATTACAGTAATGTTGCTCCAGGCATGGATTTTACAGATTGATTTTTCAGAACTACATTTCACTATTTACATCTGTAATGTGTTTAATAATAATTTTAAGGTTTACTACAGTTTATCATTTCCAAACATTGAATGAAATTAGTTCTAGTGTTTTTACGTGTTAATAACAGACAAATTTTCTCCTTAAATGTCTGACTGTTACTGTAAAAACCCTGTATATATACACTCAGTCCATTTTCTACCTTAGACAGATGATGAGTGAAAGGTCGGTACTGAAACTGTCCCGCGCCCCTCCCCCACAGCTGGATTCCACATTATTCCTCTTTGGGGTCGTTACATCTGCTGACCCAAAAGCACGTCATTAAACTTCTTCTATCAGAGAGGTTCCAGCACACAGGACTGATAGAGCTCCAGTAGATCAGATCTGTAAAGTCATGTGACTCATCACAGCATCAGAATAGACAAGAATTCACTGTGAGCTTCACATCTCATTACAGCTAATGGACCAATCAAATCAGTCCACAGCTTCAAAACATCCAATCAGGCGTGAGTCTGGACCTGGTTTTCTACTGAACACACAAGTTCATTACCTCACTATCACTTTGTCTAAACAGGAACGATGATCACACGCTTTGTGGCTCTTTACTCTCTGCTTTGTCTCTGCACGACTGGTGAGGAACATTTTAAACTTTCATCTAAAATAGTCATTTTACATATTTATGTTATTAACATCATGAAACATTTAATATTACGCTCATTCTTTTATTGCAGTAAAGACTTCTGACATCAAGGAGTTTCACATGAAAACAGTAAAGTGTGGAGAAACTGTAACTATGGAGTGTAACATTAGAAACAGAAATAGTTTAGCTTGGTACAGACAGAGTTTTGGAAAAGTTCCTCAGGTTTTTGCAAGACGGTATGGGGGGGGAAATTACACATTTCTTGATGGATTTAATGATAGTCGCTTCAGTGTTACTGTAAAGGACCAGAAGTTTGATCTCAACATTAATGGAACAAGAGAAGATGATGGAGGAGAATATTTCTGTAGTTATGTGGAGGGAAGTACAGCAAAGTTCACATCTGGAACACGTCTGCAGTTTGAAGGTAAACAGTTTTACTCTGATAAGCTGCTAATTCCAGATCAACACTTTAACCAGAATTATGTGTACATGTGCATTAAATGTGGAATATTTCACATTATTCATATTTAGTATCATTTCTGTTTATTTGCTGCTTTTCCAATTTATTTGTAAAGGTGAAGAGAAGAAACTCTGTTCTACACCTGGAACACTTAACAACAACACACACTCTGTTACACACCAGGGTTCAAACAGCAGAGATGCAGAAGGTCAGAGTTTTAATCAAATACACTTCCTTTCACTTTGTCAGTGGTGGACGATGTACACTAATCCTTTACTTAGATACATATTCAGGTATTTTTTTCTCTCCAGAAGTCCTCTATGTAAATTTACACTTGAGTAAAAGTACAAAATCTCATGCCATTCTGGACACATCGCTTAATGTAACAATTAAGAATGAATTAATATTTACTCAAGTGTAAGTCTAAGTGTTCATTAGTTCATTAGTTTTAAACACTACATACTAAGGTAATACAGCTAGCTAATGGAAACGACTTCAACTGATTCGCTCCAGCCTGTGTTTCTGTATTGGGTTGTGGTGTAGTGATGTTTTACTGTGCAGGAGTTACCAACCACTTAACTGACTGGCGAGACACACGACATAATCATGGTAATGATGGATTAAGACACGTACACAATGAAATATTTCACTGTAGCACGCTAATGTGGCGGGTCGCTGTGCACACAGATCAGATTCCACTATAAATACCCAAACCGTTAGGGGAAATGTGTAGATGCTGATTATGCCACCCCTTTACAATAAGAGGAACGAAATACTTAACCGAAATCAGTTCATCACGGAGGGCAGAGACATGGAATCAGTATATAAAAATGTTTATTAAAGTTACAATAACCAAATAAAATATAGCTTTGATAAAATAACCATCCACAGCTCGATACACCACAAATCACTAAGGCTTACCTGTAGCAGGGTAGGCTAGCTCTCTCACACACACACACACACACACACACGTACATACACACTAAGGGGCGGAGCTAGCGATGACGCATCCCAGGTAGCCAGACTGCAGTCTTTATATAACAGACACGAAGCTGTGACAGATTGTTCTGAATCATGAGTGGGACCACATCCACTCGACCACACTAACATTAGATTACTCATTAAACAAAATGATCACAATAATAAGCTTCTATCTGTGTTGGCTTGAAAAGATTATTTCTTCTAAAATCTTTCCATGTGTGTTGCCGTGGTGATTTAGAGTCAGGACTTTGCTCATGTCTCCAGGAGCTCAGTATTGTAGACTGTTACACTGATCTCATCACAGTAACGTTCTGTGTTACGTCTAACAGCTGTAACCAACAGCTCAAAGCAAATCAGATAATAAAAATACAGCACATTGTATCTAATTGGTGTGCTTTCTGTGCTTCAATTTACACATTTTTTTCCCCACTCATAAGCATGAAGGAAGGACATGTAGCATAATGTAGTGAAGTAGAAAGTATACTATTTTACTTTTAAATGTAGTGGAGTTAAAGTAAAAAGTCCCCTGAAATAAAAATACTTAACTAAAGAACAGATACTTATAAAAAGATACAGTGGAACCTTGGATTGCGAGTAACTTTGTCCGTGAGTGCTTTGCAAAATGAGCAAAATTTTGTATTAATTTTCACGTGAAAAGCAAACGAGGTTTTGCAATATGAGCAGTACATACACTCTTTATCTGCTGAGTGTCACCTGATCACAACTGAGCCAACGGTATCCTCAAAAGGAGGCAAAAGCAAGTGTCATTAGAGAGTTTCCTCATCAAAGTCGCACAAAAAGGAGGGAGAGAGAGAGAGAGAGAAGAGGATGAGGGGAGATTATTGTGTAGAACGATTAGTGTGTGTGAAAGTCGTCCTATACATGAACCCCCCTCCTTCTCCTACTTCTCATTTCTCTGTTCTGCCTAACATCAGGCCAATACTTTTCAAGGTAAGCTGCAGGTTAATTTGTTTTATTTTTACTTTATATTCTGTATGAATTATTTTTATATGAATATTTTTGGGTTGTGGAACGAGTTATCTGAGTTTCCATTATTTCTAATGGGGGAATGTGATATACACTTTGATATATGAGTGCTGTGGATTACAATCACATTTCCAGAATGAATAATGCTCACAATCTAAGGTTTAACTGTAGTTAAGTACAGTAAAATGTTTATATTTACTCTGTTATTGGCCCCCACTGCATTTTGTATCACATATTTGTGTAAATTATACCTTCTTCTGTTGGTAAATAATTTTTAAAGATAAAGGGATGAAACCCTGCCCTACACCTGGAACACATGAGACCAGAACTCCTGCTACAGACAATGGAAATGGTAAGAGTTTTAATTTTCCTTTGACGTGTTATTAAAGATTTTATTAACACATTCTCCTGGTAATAAAAAAAAAATCCAATACATCTTGTATTGTCATATTGACGTTCTGTGTTTGTTAGTTAGACACGAGCCGATCCTCGACCCTAATTAAAGCCCTAACTGATGCTGACAATAACCATAAGACGGCATCTGCAAGAGAAGCGCTTAAAGAACAAAAAAATGTTGTGGGTATTTTTGGGTTATGGTCTTAAACTTTTGATCAGCAGTTTTCAACAAATTGCCCATCTCTGTTTTTTGTCTCTTGCGCCTTTTTCTTCTTTTGACATTTTGAAGCCGTTATTACAACCTGGTTACCATCCACCAGAGCAAAATGAGAATACTTGGAATGTTTCCCCCATTATAAGATTTTGTTCAGGGGTGTGTATATACAGTGGAACCTCGGATTGCGTAAAACGAACAAGTCTCAGTTTAGGAGTACCGAGTATCATGTATCACGCATGCGCTTCCTGTTTTGACGCCGAGCGTCACGTGATCACAACTGAGCCAATGGTTTTTCTCTCTCTTGCGCTGCGGAATTGTGGGTAATAGTCTCCTCTGCTGGGTCTTAGTGCTCGTCTCTCACTGGTATAATCAACATCCATACACGTGTGTACTGTTTACTATAACACTGTGACCAAGTGTGTGTGCGTAAATCACCTTTTATTTTGTGTTTGTATGTGTGTGTGTACAGCGCATGTGTACTGTTTATTATAACACACGTGTGTGCGAGCGTGTAAAGCAAAAGAAAGTTTCATTAGAGAGATTTAAATATCCATTTTCTCTCTCTCTCTCTGTATCAGCCTGCAGGTTGGGTGTGTGCGGGTCATTTGACATTTGTTTTACTGTGTAAGACTAGAGGAGGGAGAGGGGAGGGGCTAATTACACACACACACACACACACACACACACACAGCGCCTACATGCACAAACAGAAACGCTTATCTGACGGGATTTATTGTTACTTTTTATTTAAGGTAAAGTGCAGGTTAATTTGTTTTATTTTTACTTTATATTTTATATTAGTTACTTTATGTATTTTTTTGGGGGGGCTATGGAATGAATCATTTGAGGTTCCATTATTTGGTGTTTTGCTATACGAGCCCGCCTTACGAATGTAATTCGTAATCCAAGGTTCCACTGTATACACACACACACACACACACATACATACAGTGGGGCAAAAAAGTATTTAGTCAGCCACCAATTGCATAAATTCTCCCACTTAAAAAGATGAGAAAGGCCTGTAATTTTCATCATAGGTATACCTCAACTATGAGAGACAAAACAAGAAAAAAGAAATCCAGAAAATCACATTGTAGGATTTTTAATGAATTAATTGGTAAATTTCTCAGTAAAATAAGTCTTTGGTTGTCTACAAACGAGCAGGATTTCTGTCTCTCACAGACCTGTAAGTTCTTCTTTAAGAGGCTCCTCTGTCCTCCACTCATTACCTGTATAAATGACATCTGTTTGAACTTATCAGTATAAAGGACACAACCTGTCCACAACCTCGAACAGTCACACTCCAAACCCCACTATGGCCAAGACCAAAGAGCTGTCAAAGGACACCAGAAACAAAATTGTAGACCTGCACCAGGTTGGGAAGACTGAACCTGCAGTAGGTAAGAAGCTTGGTGTGGAGAAATCAACTGTGGGAGCAATTACTAGAAAATGGAAGACATGGATGTGGGGCTCCACGCAGGATCTCACCCCGTGGGGACAACATGATCACAAGAACTGTGAGCAAAAATCCCAGAACCACACAGGGGGACCTAGTGAATGACCTGCAGAGAGCTGGGACCAAAGTAACAAAGGCTACCATCAGTAACACACTGCGCCGCCAGGGACTCAAATCCTGCAGTGCCAGACGTGTCCCCCTGCTTAAGCCAGTACACGTCCAGGCCCGTCTGAAGTTTGCAAGAGAGCATTTGGATGATCCAGAAGAGGATTGGGAGAATATCATATGGTCAGATGAACTTTTTGGTAAAAACTCAACTTGTCGTGTTTGGAGGAGAAAGAACACCGTATCTACTGTGAAGCATGGGGGTGGAAACATCACGCTTTGGGGACAACTGATCCGTGTAAAGGAAAGAATAAATGGGGCCATGTATCATTAGAGAGATTTAGAGTGAAAACCTCCTTCCATCAGCAAGGGCACTGAAGACGAAACGTGGCTGGGTGTTTCAGCATAACAATGATGCCAAACACACCACCTGGGCAACGAAGGAGTGGCTTCGTAAGAAGCATTTCAAGGCCCTGGAGCGGCCTATCCAGTCTGTGTTGCCCAGCGACAGCCCCAAAACATCCCTGCTCTAGAGGAGATCTGCATGGAGGAACGGGCCAAAATACCAGCAACAGTGTGTGAAAACCTTGTGAAGACTTACGGAAAACGTTTGATCTCTGTTACATTGTTTTCAATGACAAAGTATTGAGATTGACCAAATACTTATTTTCCACCATAATTTGCATATAAACTCTTTCAAAGTCCTACAATGTGATTTTCTGATTTTTTTCTTCTTCTTGTATTGTCTCTCATACTTGAGGTATACCTGTGATGAAAATTACAGACCTCTCTTATCTTTTTAAGTGGGAGAACTTTTTTTCACAACTGGCGGCTGACTAAATACGTTTTTGCCCCACTGTATACTTTATATACAGCCATAAAGTAGTGGAATATAAAGGATTATATTTTACTTTGAAATGGAGTGGAGTTTAAGTAAAAAGTCCACCAAAATGTCCACCAAAACGTTTGTGAAGTAGAGATACTTCAATCGTTACTTAAGTACAGTAACAGATTTAGATTTACTTTGTCACTGTCAATCACCGCAATTTGCATAACAGAACTTTCTTTAAATTAAAACGGCTTCTGTTAATTAAGGATTTAATACATTTTTAATGAAAAAGTAAATATATTTTTTTAAAAAGTGTTTCAGCTTTTGATGTTAAACATGTTTCCCATGCAGGTTCCAGCTCTACTGATCAGACGCGTGTGCTGTTCTGGCTCTCTGTGTCTAGAGTTGGAGTTCTTGTCTTCATTATTTTTCCAACGATGCTGATTGTTTACAAATTAAAATACAAATTTTAATTTACATTTAACTGAAGCTAATCACTATAAATAGGATATATAATCTGGTGTTTATAATACTGTACACTTAAAAAAATACAATGACATCAGTGTGTACCTGCAGAATACCTGTACTTTATTTCATTTTCCCTTTTCAGAAAATGATGTGCTTGAATAGAGTATACGTGTAGAAGAGCATTTCATTATTGTTATAGAGCATTATTGTTGTTATAATGTTATTACTGACTGGTGTATCTTACTGTAACTTTGCTCTGCTTTTACTAGTAGTTCTGTAATCACTCCGTTTCATCATGCCACAGCACTTCTTTATATTTACTTGTTATAAAATCTGTGCAGAGCATTCAGAGAGGAAACATGTCTAAAAGAAAAAAAAAACTAGATTCAGAAACAGAAACTCAGACTCTCTAAATCTAGATGATTATGAGTTCATAACGTGTACTTTATGTGGAAAAAAAGTCATTTATATACTTTACTGCATCACAGAGAACCAAGTAGTGACAGCGTAGCCAAAGAAGGCAACGGACGGCAGCTTGGGCAACTTTAGCCCTGCATGAGCACGTCAGCGTCTTCACAGCTGCTTGTACAAACAACCACAAGGAGAAACTTTAATCACTCCAGACACAGTGATGTTAAACAGACTGATAAACTTCATTTCTTTTTTTTGCTTTTTGTGATTGTTGTCATGAGCTGCATCTCATGTAATAAACCCATCACTGTATGAGGGAAATCCAGAAGTGTGGCACATTCTAGAATATTACATAATATGCATAACGAAAGAAAAATGTTAGTGTTATTACTCAGCCGTGGTCTCGCCCTCGGATTTTGTTAAGGGTCAATTTGACCCATTTCAGTCTTTTTTGTTGACCAAAGTGTTTATCCGTCTTTTATCTTCATGAAGATTTGTGACTTTTCCTCATCTGGGGTGATGAAACGGTGTGTAAAATATGGACACGCTGATGTGTCCTGGAATGTCTGTGCAGAGTGTGTAGACAGCGATGATGTTGCGGGTCCTTTAGACACTTTGACGTGGGTTAAAAGCTGGTCAGAACCAAAATAAACATGTCTCTCTGGTGTACTTTGTTTTGAATAGGCTCTGAATAAACATTCAGGTGTGTGTATGGGACAAGCTTTCTTGCCTTTGTCCTTGTCACTGTTCTCATGTCATCTCTTTAAGAAGCAGACCAAAAATGAGCTCCAGAAGGTTTACAGCTGAAGAAGTATTTATCAGAGATTTAACTGGGATAGTGAGGAAGAAGAAAAAAATTTCAGAGACAGAGGATCGTTCGCATTTCAGCTCTTCATATCCCCACCAATAGAGAGGATTATACTTGACATGAGTAGCTTGGAGGGAAGGCGAGTATTTCAAGAGAAATGGAAGCCACTTGATCAGACTGACTTGCATGCTTATTTTGGAATTCTGGTGTTAGCTGGAGTAAACAGGTCAAAGGGAGAAGCAACTGCAAGTCTGTGGAATGAAGAGAATGGAAGGCCAACCTTTCGTGCAACAATGTCTCTGGAAACGTTTCACTTGATAACTCGTGTGATCCAATTCGACAACTGTGACACCAGAGCTGGTTGACGTGAAAGAGACAAACTAGCTGCAATCAGGGATGTATGGGATAAATGCGTTGAAATCCTTTCTTTGATGTACAATCCTGGCCTCCATGTTACTGTAGATACACACATTGCTCCATTCAGGGGCCACTGTCCTTTCCGGCAGTATATGCCCAGCAAGCCGTCCACGTATGGCATCAAAATATGGGCAGCTTGTGATGCACAATCTAGCTTTGCATGGAATATGCAAGTATACACTGGAAAGCTTCCTGGAGGAGCATCTAAGAAGAATGAGGGCATCCGTGTGGTGCTGGAGATGAGCGAAGGGCTGCAACATCACTTGTGACAACTTCTTTACATCTTACCGCCTTGCAAATGAACTTCAGAAGAGAAAGCTGACTACGTTGGGAACAATAAGAAAAAATAAGCCAGACCTTCCCAGTGAAATTCTGAAGATGCAGGGAAGATCTCTGCATTCCTCAATATTTGTTTCCTCTGAGAAAGCAACAGTTGTTTCATACTGCCAAAGAAAAACAAGAACGTGCTTGTCATGAGCACAGTGCACACAGATGTATCTCTGACCTCAAGAGAAGACAAGAAACCACAAATGATCTTCGACTACAACTCGACCAAAGGAAAAAGTTCAGGACAGCCCGATCACCAGCAGCTGCAGCTGTAATTGAAAAAGTCAAGTCTGTGCCATCCATACAATCTGCAATGGATCCAGTGGATACAGGTGTACAGAGACAGAAGAGATGCCTGTTCTGTCCCTCCAGAAAGGACAGTAAAACAAGCACATCTTGTGTGAAATGCAAGAATTACATCTGCAGAAAGCACACAGTTACATTATGTCCACCATGCAGACAACATTGAAAATGCTGAACATTGAAAATATAAAACTAAACAAAATAGTTGATACAAAAAGTGTTCTCGAATTTCAAATTCAATTCAATTTTAACAATTTAATTTTAACAATTTTTATATCATCACAAAGCAGCTTTACACAATCAAAAGAAAAGTTTGTATGAAATGTGTATGAATCAAAAAATCATCAGATCGTCCCTGATGAACGAGCCGAGGGCGACAGTGGCAAGGAGAAACTCCCTGAGATGGCAGTAGGAAGGAACCTTGAGAGGAACCAAACTGAGCAGGGAACCCATCCTCATCTGGGTGAAACAGAAAGCAGGAATTAATCTGCACTCATACTGTGTGTTAGGTGGCAGGCAGTTCAGTATAATAGTTGTTAATTGATGTTAATATGGAGTCCAGGTAGTTATTGGAGGCTCAGGTAGACTTGTAGGAAATTCCAGTCCTGAACTATCGAGTGACTGTAGCCAAGTCCGTAAAGAAACAGCTGTCAACATCATGCGAGGCCAGAACCGTCTGCATAGTAGAGTGAAACCGTCCCCAGACACCGGACGCATCCCAAAGAGACACATGGGACATCCATGTGACGAGATCTCCAACCAGAAGTGGGGCACCAGGATGAGTCCAGAGGGCAGAGGGAGTCTGGATCAATGGCAGTTCAGGAACGACACGTGTAGCTCGACAGAGAGAGAGAGAGTCACATAACATATAATGTGAATGTATATTTATTGCAGAGTGCAAGCTCCTGCAGGACTATCTATGACATCACTAAAAGGGAGGAGCCAGAAGGAAACACAGACATGAGGGGGAACTGAGATGTAAAGCAACCAATCACCTCACCGTCAACAAACCTGAGTGAACAATGAGAGTGGGGAGGACAGCATCTAAACATACCAGTTCACCAGAATAATCTACGTCCATGAGTCCCCCAGATCTGCTCCTTTACCTAAGGCTCATCTATTTACAAAAATGCTGCGCTAAATAAATAGGTTTTTAGCCTAGACTTAAACACTGAGACTGTGTCTGAGTCCCGAACATTAACAGGAAGACTATTCCATAACTTTGGGGCTTTGTAAGAAAAAGCTCCGCAGTTTTTAAAATATTCATCTTATAGAAAATAAAGTTGATGTTGTTTAAACCCAGTTTTTTGACAGTTCTACAGAGAGTGGATTTACACAGTGTGGGTCAAAATGACCTGCAACATAACCAATGTGATTTTTTTTTTCAACATAATGAGGGTTAGAATAGTACAGAAGTACGTGATATGAAACAAAGTATCTGTACTTTAATATCTGTAGGGTAAATATAAAAGTCTGGGCTGCATTCAGGGTTGACAGATCACACTGACACGACGCCACCTACAGTATGTAGTGCTTGTTACTGATCAAACTTGAGAATTGTTGTGTTTAATCACTACATTTAAAAGCCTGCTCCAAATAAATGAATAAATAAAATTAGCCCAATTTTACTGAGCTTATCTCTAACGATCAAAGCACACATAAAGAGGGGAGCGGGTGGTCCTCCTTGACACTATATAAAGTAGAAACCTTGAGAGGAAGCAGACTGAGAAGAGAACTCATCCCCATCTGGGTGTCAGCAGATTATAAAAACGTCTCATATAGGATTGCAAACTATAATGTCAAAAATGCAGAAAAATGCAGGAACTTGAGCTCATGCGAAACTTGTAAATATCAGCATTCAGTCAGTCATTTCTGAATGCATTAGAGTTTTAAGTTAAAAGTCTGCTGTGTTGCACTTATCATCTGTTCAGTAATTTGAGTTCAGGTTGTTTGCATCATTTGCACACAGACGTGTTTATGGTTTCTATGTGGTTTCATCCAATTTTAGGAATCCTTATGAGGCCATCCTCACCAGTGGTAAGAGATGCTTAGATGATAAGAACTCCAACCAGAAGTAAGGCATCAGGGTGGTTCAATTATGTCCAGAGAACCAAAACCTCAGGAGTAACATGTGGAGTGATCCAGACCCCTCTGTCCTCTGGACCTGTCTGACTCGGTCTGGTGTTCTGCAGCTGATTTATGATCTCGTCACATTGATGCCCTGTGTGGACTGTTTGGGATGTGTGTGGTGACTGGGGACGGTTCCACTTCACCAAAAAGACGGTCCTGTCCTCGACTGACGCAGACAGCTGTTCTCTGAGTTCGTGTGATTGGAGACGCTTAATGGTTCAGAACTGGAGTTTCCTACAGTCTATCTGAGCCTCCAGTAATCAACTGGACTGGAGTAACTAAATCACGTCTCCTGTTCTACTGAACCTCCAGCCTCCTAACACACAGTATGATGCAGATCAATCCCTGCTCTCCGTTATCACCCAGATGAGGATGGGTTCCCTGTTGAGTCCGGTTGCTCTCAAGGTTTCTTCCTGTTACCATCTCAGGGAGTTTTTCCCTCAGCACCGTCGCCCTCGACTTGTTCATCATAGACAATCTGATCATCCTCAATTATACATATTTTTCATACACATACACATTTCTATAACTTTCTTTTGATTCTGTAAAGCTGCTTTGTGACAATGGTCACTGTTAAAAGCACTATACAAATAAAATTGAACTGGAGAGCAACTAAACCCCTCAGAAACCACAATGTTATTTCTGTTCAACTGAAACAACTGCATGATGTGAGAGAGCGCTGCTGCAGTCACTAACACTTCTACACACGTGTTAAGAGCGTTTTCACACTGTGACTGAACATGAGTCCACTCTCACGACTGCTTCTAGACGCTTTTGTCTATTTCTCTTTACATTTTTCATCTTTTATTTTTAAACTGGGCATCTGATGGATATAATCTTTCCTTTTCATCTTTCCTTCTTTGTCCTATTATTATTATTATTATTATATTATTATTATTATGCAAGCTTCAATACATTGTCCATCTGTCTGATACTGTCAGCAAGGAGCCACAACTAATCCAGTTCACCTTGGTGGTGTGCAGGCTGTTTGTTTGTGTATTTATTTATTATTAATACTCATTTTGATTTCACACAAACAAGATACTATGCGACTTACACCTGTGATCCCATCACAGCAGGGTTACCTCATCCACACACTGACCTGATGTCATTTATAGAACATGGAAAACTGATCATACAAATGTCACCAGCATTTTATTTCTGTGCTTCTGATGAACTGTCTTAATTCTGGATCTCAGATTATTCTCATTACACTCATTACTGAAGTTTTTTTTATTAGTGAAATGTGTCTCTGAACTTCAACTCCACAACTCTTTTAGTCTGAGTTTCTAACATAAAGACATTCAGACTGTTGAAGTGACCCAAAATAAGTGAGTGTGAGCTGCTGATTAAACACTCAGTCTCAGAAACTCAGAAACCACAATGTTATTTCTGTTCAACTGAAACAACTGCATGATGTGAGAGAGCGCTGCTGCAGTCACTAACACTTCTACACACGTGTTAAGAGCGTTCTCTCACTCGGACTGAACACGTGAGTCCCCCTCTCGTGACTGCTTCTGATCTTGTTTGGGGGCGGGGCTTATAATCACACGGTTGCTTTCAGACGGAGAGGTTTTCATTCTGAGCCATGGGTCACTTTTAAAACTCCATACATCACTTAAGTGTTTTATAACCTTTCTGAGGATGCATCCATTTATTATTATTTAGTTTCATTTGGTACCAGCTCTCAAGCAGTATGTCATCATGGAAGAAAACTCTTTGTACACGTATGACTGTGTGGCCACTTCCAGCTCCACCACCATCATTAATAGTTTGCTGATGCCACCGTCGTGGTGGGCCTATCTGAAAGAGATTGGGAATCTGGAGAACGGGTGCCAGAGGAACAACCTCCTTCTAATCGTCAGTAAGACAACAGAGTTGATAGTGGACTTCAGCACTAAGCAGGAAAGGAACTACCAGACCCCCGTCATCAACGAGAGCCGAGTGGAGAGAACAGCTTCAAATACCTCGGAAAAGGCCTTCTACCACCTCAGACGCTTGAGAGACTTCAGACTGCCCTCCAAGGTGCTCAGGAGATTTTACTCCTGCACCATAGAGAGCATCCTGATGGAAAACATCACGACCTGGTTCGGGAACAGCACCATGCAGGACAGACGAGCCCTACAGAGGGTGGTGCGATCAGCTGAGCGCATCATCCACACCGAGATCTACAGCAAGCAGTGCTGGACCAAGGCCAGGAAGATCGTGAAGGACCTCAGTCACCCCAGCAATGGACTGTTCTCTCTGTTGCGGTCAGGAAAGTGATTCTGCTCCCTGAAGACCAACACAGAGAGACTGAGGAGGAGCTTCTTCCTGCAGGCGATACGGTCTCTCAACCAAATCACTACACAAGACTAATCACCTCTGCATTTTTTGCACACTGCACAGAAATGGCCACTTATGGACATTACTCATCTGTACACTCATGCACAGTTGCACATATCCCGGACATTCATGGACATTTGCACAGTTATGGACATTTCCATTTAAATTTATCTCTATCTTTGTCCATTTTTATAGATAAGTTTTTATATTTCTTGTATATTTTTTACAATATTTTTATATTTTGATTAATGTTAATGAAAGTTGAATAAAAATCCTGAAGTGTTTAACAGTTAAGAAGTAGGGCTGCTTCAATAGTCACTAAGTGATATTATCACACAAATTTACATGTTAGTTTGGCTACAGAGTTGCACTAATGCTAATGAGTGTGTTATATCTGTCCATTTCTTTATATGAAACCGCATTGCGTATACCTTTGTATAAAACAGGTGAATAGAAATTGTATTTTGCTTAAAGGTCAGTCCCTATCTGTGTTTTTTTATTTTTTATTAAAGTATCCATTTTTACAAACTATCAAAGACGGAACAGTTTAAGTCTTTGTTTCCCCCAATGTGTAGACTCCAGGTCGTTCATGCTCCTCCAGTAGCTCCTCCAGGCCAGCCATCACCCCACTGAGCCAATCCTCCACTGCAGAGCTCTGGTTAAAGAGAATTTACTAAAGACAAAGAGAAATAAACTTGACAATGTTTACTTTTACGAAAAAATAAAAGACATTAATACGCCTATATACCACCAGAGGGTGTAAAATACTGTTTTAGGAATTCTGGAATGTAAATAAAAAGTTTTTTGAGGGAAAGAATGACATTGTGAGTTTGTGACACTGACAGTAAGCTGCAACTCCAGACTTGGTAAACAGATGTCCTAAAATAAACCCAGTCACATCTGATCGCCGCTGCTGGCGCTGCCAGTGGTTTTCAAAAACGGCCGATTAAAACAAAAATAATAATAAACTGTCAACTAACCGAAACAAATTTTATTCACAAAAGGTACCACTTACAGTGAATAAACTGAGATTTTCATCTTCATATTGCAGTTTTCTTGCGTCAGTCCGGCGGGGGTGAGTAGAGTTAAAATCACGTGATTGCTACTTAGCAGTTAATTGCTGGCTACTGTTAACGTCTTTTTGAGAACAAAGCACCATCTAGTGGTGGCAGCTGGTAAATTAATAAATAGGGCTTCAGTGGGCGTGTTTACTGTGAAACATCTCGACACACCTTTCTGTCAGGAGAAAGAGCGGCGATCACGGCAGCCACACGCCATTCACGCAGATCCCGTAGACTGTCATTATAAACGGCCCGAGTTTTGACACAGCACGTTTACTTCTCGCACATTTTCTTGAGAAAGTTTACCCCTCTAGTTTATTTTTAATATTGTGCTTTTCCATACAGGTACAGATCAGATGGAGGTGCTGTTTTGGCTCTCTGAGTCTAGAGTTGGCGTTCTTGTCTTCATTATTTTTTCAATGAGCCTGATTGCTTTTAAAATAGGAATTAAAATACAAAAGGAATAAATGTTGAATATACAATATATGGTGATTCACAATATGTTGTTTTAAATATGACATGATTATACATTAAATAACAGCTCTGTATGCCTGCAGAATACCTGTGCTTTATTCATTTTGTTCCTTTTTAATGATGCTGGTTTGCTTGAATATATAAAGAACAAACAAACATGTAACAAAGTGCAAGTAACATGTATCCAAAGCATGACACTTGCTTATAAACACGTATGCCTTTTGTTTTAGTTTTCTAATGTGGTTTTAATGTTATGGTTGATGATGTATCTCTTGCACAGGGCCAGCTTTTAGACATTTTTTTGTCATCTTTGAGATGTGCAGAGACATTTTAAGGATCACAACCTGAATGGAGCATGCTCTAAACATAGCTGGCAGCTCCTGACATTTGCTAGAAAGAAGCTAAGCACAGTAGCATTGCTGCAAACATGTGGAAGTTAATTCCTTGATGGCTAATGTCAGGCTTTGTTTAAGTAGAAACCAATCGTCCAAAGTCACAAACACAAGATCCAACGCAGTTAGAAAGACACTGCACTTCCCATCAGGGGGGGGAACGGCGCCGCAGCCACTGCGACGGGCGTGGCAACAGCTGACTGAGCAGCCGCCCCGCGCAGGGTCGCGTTCTCCTGCCGTAGCTCCGC
Source organism: Clarias magur (assembly GCA_013621035.1). NCBI lineage: Eukaryota > Metazoa > Chordata > Actinopteri > Siluriformes > Clariidae > Clarias > Clarias magur. The sequence continues at coordinate 563,892 of QNUK01000287.1, read as the reverse complement.
CACCTCGCGGCGCAAAACCGCGACATCTTGGAGGTCCTTTTGGAGAGACGCGACTTCACCACGGAGCTTATTGATCAGCTTGGCATGCTGGTCAACCACATCACAGAGGCGAGCAAACTCCGCTGGGTTTACTGCTTTGGGCTCAGTCATTCTGTCACGAGCAACCGGAGGATAGACACAACAGCCTTAGCAGTTAGCCCGTGTAGCATGGGTGGTAAACCCAAACGCGGAAGTTGTGCGAGTAGGCAGGATAACCAGCGTTTAGTCTAAGAACTCTCTTACGCAAAGAGCAAGGATCTACACAAATAAACCTGCATTCTAGCAACACACACTCAATCAAAGAAGCAACCTGAATCGGTGAGTACTCACAAAATAGTCAGCGTAGCGTCAGACAAGGCATGGGCGAACTCAATGACTGAGCAATGTGAAGCGCCATTTTGTCTCCTTTTATACTTCCTGGTTCCTGGTAAGTGTTTAAGTGTCAGACATACTGTGTGAACGGCTCTATACACAGTTGCCTTTCCCACATGCTCTGCATCACCCACATTGTACAAAAATGCCATGATGCAAAAAAAAAAAAAACGAAGTGTTATGTACACTGTAATAAGTTACATCAAAGGTAATGATGTTTCCAATTTTAAGTAAACAGAACTATCAATTTTTTAGTTTGTTGAATTTGTTGCAAATCAAATAAATTGTTGCTGCTGTCACCATAGCAAACAAGCCGGCCCATTAATTGAACCCGGGCCGTTCACATGGCAGGCGAAACACTTACCACTGAGCCACCAGAGCTCTATAGAGTTTTAGTTGGTGGAACTTTAAAGTAAAGGTTACTGTTACTTAAGTGCTTACGATTACTTAAAATATCAAATTTGTTCAGCTAACTTGAAAAGTGTCATTTCTACAAACTCATAAATACCAAACAGTTCTAAATACTCATCAAGGTTTTTTAATTTGACCTAATTGCAATTATTTAAGTTAACAGTACTCAATGCATTTACATAATTACTTTGCGCATTAGGGTTTACAGTGTACATGGTTTGTGACATTTGCAATATGCGGTTTCAAGAGATGTCTTAAGTAAATTAACGATTTCCTTGAAAACCGATAACACTCTTTCAAATATTAATTAGGAAATTAAAAGACATCAATACGCGGTCTTATAACTCTCTCCCGGGAAAAAAAACTCTTATAATTTGTGCCTCCACGTCCACAGGATCATCATCAAAAGTGCACGTCATGCTCAATAAACTTCTGAAACAAACTCACCCTGGAACATAACCTGCTACCGAGCAGGTTATCTTCAGAGAGCAAGTTGCTATGGTTACAAAGATACCCAGAAAGTTACCTCCATTTTTGGAACCGAAAGTTGAGGTTCCCTTTCAAAAGCTACACTCGATGCTGCGTGAAAACGCTATGGGAACATCTCTTTGTTGCCCGGTTGTGAAGCCTGTGCATGTCAAACCCGCCGAATACCTTCGGCTTATAACCTGTGCCAGGCATGACGTCACCGAATAAGGTGCACCTGCAGGTTATAAATAGGAGTGAACCGGAAACATCCTCAGATCTTTTTGTCTTCAGGACCGCTTTGTGTTTGCGTGTGCATGTGCAAGCCGTAACAAAAACAAAAATAAAATAACAGCTTTAACTCACCGATATGGCGGAGTTGCTTAAGAGATGCGTGCCTCCGTGCGATAGATCTCTTTCGGAGGGCGATCTTCACGAGTTTTGTCTCGAGTGCTTGGGGGAAGAACACGCTCGCCTCGGGCTTCAGGGAGAATGTGAGTACTGTGATCTTCTCCCTATTAAGGTGCTTCGTGCGCGGCTCGCTTTCTTTAAAGAGAAACCGCGAGCCGCGGCGCATTCCTGGGGCTCGCGTGCTGATCTGGCAGACGCGCACGAGATGGAATTTCCGATTTCTCTCTTGCTCTCTCCGGATCAGGAAGTTTTAGCTTCCGCTTCGCAAGCGCGCTCCGGGGCTTCTTGCGAAGGAGCGGAAGAATCCTCCTCTCTCGCTTCCATGGAAGTAGCCTCCTCACAACGCTCCTCCAGTGCTGACAGAGCTTATGAGGAATTATTAGAGGTTGTAACGCGTGCGGTCGAGCGATTGCATATCGACTGGCCGCAGAAGCGAGATTCCCCCAAGCGTTCGAGATTGGACGACAGGTTTCTGTCGGGTGGCCGGGGGGAGGAGCCTCAACGTCTCTCTCTCCCCTTCTTTTGTGACCTCCATGAAGAATTAACTCTTTCATGGCGCAAGCCGTATTCATCGCGTGTTTTTGTACCATTGACTTCGGCAACTAAAACATGCTGGGCTTTCAGCCAGCGTAATTGAAACTATTTTAAGTGCAAGGGCTCCCTCCACTAGAAGAACTTATGCCCTCAAATGGAGTGTATTTGAAAATTGGTGCATGGCAAGACATATAGACCCAGTTCACTGCCAGATTGTTTCAGTGCTGGAGTTTCTGCAAGAAAAGTTGTCCTCTGGCTTATGCCCTAGTACTCTCAGAACGTACGTAGCCACTATTTCGGCTTGTCACGCTCTGAATGATGGGGTTTCTGTGGGCAAGCACCATTTGGTTGCCCGTTTTATTCGTGGAGCTAAACGGTTGAAGCCGCCCACTAGAGCGACGGTCACTTCATGGGACTTAACTATCGTACTCGAAGGCCTGGCCGACACCCCTTTCGAACCACTAGAGTCAGCGCCTGTCAGGTTTCTGTCTCTTAAGATGGTTTTTCTTATGGCTATTACTTCTTTGAAGAGGATTGGGGATCTGCAGCCTCTGTCAGCCTCCCCATCCTGCCTAGACTTTGCCCCTGGGCTAGTCAAAGCTATCCTGCATCCTCACCCGAATTATCTTCCCAAGGTTCCATTCTCGACCATGCACCCAGTGGTTCTCGAAGCCTTCTGTCCTCCGCCTTTCACAGCTCCGGAGCAGGAAAGACTTCACTTACTGTGTCCAGTACGTGCTCTTAGGATCTACGTCTAAGTCAGAGCAGCTCTTTATTTGCCATGGGGGTTGCAACCGGGGGGCGGCTGCCACTTGACAGACTCTGTCACACTGGGTGAGAGATGCCATGGCCCTAGCCTATGAGGCGCGTGGTCACACTTCGCTTCTGGGAATCAGGGCTCACTCAACCAGGGGGATTGCCTCATCGATTGCCTTGGCAAGAGGCGTCCCCCTGCAGCAGGTGTGTGATGTGGCGGGCTGGTCCTCTCCACACACGTTTGTTAGATTTTATAGTCTGGATGTCAGTGCTACTCCGGGTTCGCGGATCCTTGAGTCAGCATCCCAGAGCTAGGTCTGAGACCTCCTCGGCTTGTGCGCACATGCTACACAACCTGGGGGTCCAGACACTTGCGGTGCGGCGGCATTCTCGTTCCCATAGCGTTTTCATGCAGCATCGAGTGTGAAAGGGAACGTCTCGGGTTACTTGGCTGTAACCCTGTTCCCTGATAACCCGAGACGTTATCCACTAACTTACTCTTAAACTTACCTGGGTATGTCACATAACCTGCTTTCTGGAATACACCCCTGGTCATCCTTGAGATGGTTCTACACCTTCATTTGAGTCCAGCGGTGTTTGTTTATACTGATTGGACTTGGTTAGGAAAGACCCACACCTGTCTATATAAGACCTCACAGCCCACAGTGCATGTCAGAGCAAATGAGAATCATGAGGTCAAAGGAACTGCCCGAAGAGCTCTGAGACAGAACTGATATATATATACAGTACAGAGCAAAAGTTTGTACACCCCTTCTCATTCAGCGGGTTTTCCTTATTGTGTTCTTTCTTGTGTTCTTTAGCCCAAACGCGTCTCTTCTGCTTGTTGCCTGTCCTTAGCAGTGGTTTCCTAGCAGATCTTCTAGCATGAAGGCCTGATTCACACAGTCTCCTCTTAACAGTTGTTCTAGAGACGTGTCTGCTGCTAGAACTCTGTGTGCCATTGACCTGCTCTCTGATCTGAGCTGCTGTTAACCTGCGATTTCTGAGGCTGGTGACTCGGATGAACTTCTCCTCCGCAGCAGAGGCGACTCTCGGTCTTCCTTTCCTGGGGCGGTCCGCATGTCAGCCCGTTTCTTTGTAGCGCTTGATGGTTTTGTGACTGCACTTGGGGACACTTTCAAAGTTTTACCCAATTTTTCAGACTGACTGACCTTCATTCCTTAAAGTAATGACGGCCGCCCGTCTTTCTTTACTTAGCTGTTTTTTTCTTGCCATAATACAAATTCAAACTCTTTGAATGAGAAGGGGTGTTCAAACTTTTGCTCTGTACTGTATCTGCAGAGCTAGGTCTCTATGATTCCTTTTGTGAACTTCAGAATGAGATTATCTTCCATACAGTTAATTTTCAAAGCGAGCTTTGTGACAAAAACACTCTGTTTAATGTTTATGAGCACTTCATGCAGCACAAAGGGGCCACAGGAACTTTTTTTTAAGTCTCTTTGCTATTTTCTTCACTGCATGAGTGTGTGTAGCACCGACTGACACCAACAGACTGTTTAAGGACATGAGGACATGAACATGCGCAGGTGAGATTTTCAGTTCCATTGCTTTTATTGTCATTACATGTAGTCTCCGAATTACTGATTTTTGAGTTACAAATTTCCGCAGATGTGTACGTACAGACTGCAGTTCTATAAACATTTGTAGATCCAAACAAATCACGTAAGTAGCTTATGTGTATTGTACAAAAAACAGACACTGCAGTGCACCAGATACCAATATTTATAATTATATACAATATTCTCAGTGTGTGTGTGTGTGTGTGTGTGTGTGTGTGTGTGTGTGTGTGTATGTGGGGGGTGGGGGTGTTTCAGTAAATCAGTTTGGTAGCACAATGATAGAAAATGTAGGTCCTGAAAAGCTGTCCTGATGGTGAATAATCCTAATTTCAGAAAATCCTCAACAAAACAGAGCAGGGTTTTGCACTATGAGCAGTACATATACGCTTTTTCTGCTGAGCCAATGATCTCAGTGGTTTCTCTCTCTCTCGTGCGTGTGCTATACTCGGTTTTACTCAGATAGTCAACATTCATGCATGTGTGAAAGTCATCCTACACAATAACCCCGCCTCCTTCTCCGCCTCCTCTCCTCTCTTTCATCTCCCTTACACCAGCCCAAATCTTTACAAAGGTAAAGTACAGATTCATTAGTTTTATTTTTACTTTATATTTTCTAGTAATACTTTTTATATGAATATTTTTGGATTGTGGAACGAATCATCTGAGATTAACATTTCTTTCTTCTTGCTTTGAGACAGAATGGAGTCCATTATTTCCCTCGCGTTTGAAACATGAAGAGACAACACTATTACATTTGACATGTGAGATTAAGTACACCTGAGGTGCTGTTATGGTTTTTGGCCACATAATGACATTGTGGGAAAGGGGAACAGAGATTTAGTCTAGCCGCTTGGTATGCTTTACATTGTACTGTATAGTCGTGTCAAAGGTGTATAAGATTCACTTTGTTGGACTTAAGAACAAATCTGACTTATGAACTTGCTCCCGGAACAGAACTCATTTGTATGTAGGAAACTACCTGTACGTGTAATAAGCAAATGTACACAGAATTAATCATTTTTTATACCACAATTTATTGTGAGGCTAGTACACGTTTGCAACCTTATTTGCAATTTTTATTTGTTGTTAGTTAAACAACAGATTTGACACGATTTACGTACAGGTAAAATGGTGGACCCTCAAAATGTCTGCACCCATATCTGTATAAAAGCTACAGCTGTTTAAAAGATACATTAACCAACAATAACATTAAAATTAAATTAAAAAAAAAACATATATATTAGGAGGTGCCATGCTTTTGAGAAAGTTCATTTGCACTTGTTACATGTACAGTTGTTCTTATTTAAGCAAACAAGTGTTAGTAAAAAGAAACAAAGCCTGGGTTCTGCAGCCATACATGTTTATCAGTAAATGTTTCATTGTATTATTTTAAACTCCATACCGTATTCCAAGCAATTAGCTCTAATTATTAGTTTAAAAAGTTCCTCTCCAGTTGTGCATATGATAAGACGTTATTTTCTAATTAAACCAACATTTATTCGGTTTATATTTTACTTACTATTGTAATTTTAATTTGAAAACAATCAGGATCAACGGAAAAATGAAGAATGCAAGTCCAACTCTAGCAACAGAGAGATAGAAGAGCAAATCCATCTGATCAGTACAGCTGTTACCTGTATGGAAAACATGTATGTTTAAAGAAACAATCAAACACAGACTAAAATATTAAATGTAAAATGTACGTAAAAGCGTAAAAAAGAACACCAGTGGGAAAGAAATATTAAACTTTATGATTTGTTGAAAATATTTTTCTGTTATATAAAGTAAAAGAAAGTTATTTATTTTATTAAAAACTCTTTAAAACTTACTGCTGTTATTCTTGTTAAGTGTTCCAGGTGTAGGACAGAGTTTCATCTCTTCATATTTACAAATAAATTGGAAAAAAGGAGCAAATAAATAGGAATTATACTAAATATGAATAATGTGAAATATTCCACATTTAATGCACATGTACACATAATTCTGGTTAAAGTGTTGATCTGGAATTAGCAGCTTATCAGAGTAAAACTGTTTACCTTCAAACTGCAGACGTGTTCCAGATGTGAACTTTACTGTACTTCCCTCCACATAACCACAGAAATATTCTCCTCCATCATCTTCTCTTGTCTCTTTGATGTTGAGATCAAACTTTTGGTCCTTTACAGTAACATTGAAGCGACTATCAGTAAATCCCTCAACAAATGTGTAGCCCTGAGTGTTACTGTACGGTCTCACCAAAAACTGAGGCACTTTTCCAAAACTCTGTCTGTACCAAGATAAACCATTTTTCTTTTTGACATCACTAATGTTACACTCCATAGTTACAGCTTCTCCACACTTCACTGTTTTCACCTGAAGCTCCTTGATGTCAGAAGGTTGTCCTGTTTAATATTTAATGTTTATGTCAGTAAATTAAAATAAATAAAATTACTATTTTTAATTAAAGGTTTTAAAATGTTATTCACCATCTGTGCAGAGACAAAGCAGAGAGTTTTTCAGACGTGTTCCAGATGTGAACTTTAATGTAGTTCCCTCCACATAACCACAGAAATATTCTCCTCCATCATCTTCTCTTATTCCATTAATGTTGAGATCAAACTGATGGTCATTTACAGTAACACTGAAGCGACTATCAGTAAATCCATCAACAAATACGTAGCCCTGAGTGTTACTGTACGATCTCACCAAAAACTGAGGCACTTTTCCAAAACTCTGTCTGTACCAAGATAAACCATTTCTGTTTCTGCCCTCACTAATGTTACACTCCATAGTTACAGATTCTCCACGATTTACTGTTTTCATGTGAAGCTCCTTGATGTCAGAAGTGTTTCCTGTAAAAAGTGATCAATGTCTAATTTTAATGAATTAGTTAAACATGTAAAATGATGAAAGTTTAAAATGTTCCTCACCAGTCGTGCAGAGACAAAGCAGAGAGTAAAGAGCCACAAAGCGTGTGATCATCGTTCCTGTTTAGACAAAGTGATAGTGAGGTAATGAACTTGTGTGTTCAGTAGAAAACCAGGTCCAGACTCACGCCTGATTGGATGTTTTGAAGCTGTGGACTGATTTGATTGGTCCATTAGCTGTAATGAGATGTGAAGCTCACAGTGAATTCTTGTCTATTCTGATGCTGTGATGAGTCACATGACTTTACAGATCTGATCTACTGGAGCTCTATCAGTCCTGTGTGCTGGAACCTCTCTGATAGAAGAAGTTTAATGAAGTGCTTTTAGGTCAGCAGATCTAATGACCCCAAAGAGGAATAATGTGGTGTGTGTGTGTGTGTGTGTGTGTGTTTGTGTGTGAATTAAAACTAGAGTAAATGTTTATACAGGGTTTCATAGTCACTATTTGACACATGAGTGAAAGCTCATCTGTGTTATTTAAGATGTATACACTAGAAAGCCATTATATCAGAAATGTTGATTATTTTTAAATGTGCACAATCAATATATGATACACGGATGACTGGTTTTTCCTCAAAGTGCTTGCTTGTCACTGTAGACCACTGTACGTAAATGATCATCAGTGATTCATACCCCTTCAGCGCGTACACACACACACACACACACACACACACACACACACACTGTTTTTAACACATTAGGCTTGACTGTTAACATCAAATTTGATGCTTAATATTTCGATCTTGAAATCTATCAAAGCCACGTTTCAAAGCATATTTAATGTGTTAATTAACTTTCTAAGTACTTAGCATTTCTAGCTACGTCACCAGCATTTGTAAATCAGTTAAACCGGAATAGCATTGTGGTTTCTGAGTTTCTGCGGAAAAGTGTTTTAATAAGCATCTTTGACAACTCTGACATTGCTACTCCTGAGACACCAGTGATTTATACCTCTTCTGCTCTCTGGACCTGCCTGATCCATGACACGCAGAGAACCACATAGAACTCATGGTTCTCAGGACTGCAACTGATACAAACTGCCTTAACTCATGATGACTGCAACACAACAGATGTTCATAAATGAATGACTGTCTGCTGATATTCATAAGTCCCTCATAAGCTCATAAGTTCCTGTTAACACAACACTTTTTGACATTATAGTATATAGTTCTAGATGAAAAGTTATTTATAATCTGCTGACACCCAGATGAGGATGGGTTAGCTTCTGAGTCTGCTTTCTCTCAAGGTTTCTTCCTCATATAGTCACAACGGGTTTCCCCCCCATCATCTCTGGCTTTATCATTAGAGATAAATTTACGGGAATTGATATACAGTGTATCTGGGAAGTATTCATTCACAGCGCTTCACTTTTTCCATATTTTGTTATGTTACAGCCTTATTTCCAAGATTGACTGAATTCATCATTTCCCTCTAAATTCTACAACCAATACCCCATAATGACAATGTGAAAGAAGTTTGTTTGAAATCATTACAAATTTATTAAAAATAAAAAACGAGAAAATCACATGTACATACAGTACATACATATTCACACCCTTTGCCATGACACTCAAAATGAAGCTCAGGTGCTTCCTGTTTCCACTGATCATCCTAGAGATTTTTCTACAACTCAGTTGGATGGTAAATTAAGTTGATTGGACACGAATTCAAAAGGCACACACGTTTATATAAGGTCCCACAGATAACAGTGCATGTCAGAGAACAAATCAAGCCATGTAGTCCAAGGAGTCTGTGGACTTCAGAGACAGGATTGTATGGAGGTACAGATCTAGGGAAGGGTAAAGAAAGATTTCTGCAGCATCGACGGTCCAGATGAGTACAGTAGCCTCCATCATCCATAAATAGAAGAAGTTAGGAACCATCAGTACTCTTCCTTGAATGGGCCACCCGGACCGGTCAAAGGAGAAGGGCCTTAGTCAGGGAGGTGACCAAGAACCTGATGGTCAGTCTAAAAGAGCTCCAGTGTTTCTGTGTGGAGAGAGGAGAACCTTCCAGAAGAACAACCATCTCTACAGCACACCACCAATCAGACCTGTATGGTAGAGTGTCCAGATGGAAGCCACTCCTTAGGAAAAAGACACATGACAGCCCGTCTGGAGTTTGCCAAAAGGCACCTGAAGGACTCTCAGAAACATTTCTTTGTTGAAGCACCTTTGGCACTATTGAGTAACATGGACTTACATCTATGAGTGGATGTTTTCTGTGATGCGGTGTAGCACCTTGTAGAGCTGAAGATCTTTGCCCGATTATTGTAAAATATTATTGTAATATAATAAAATTTAAGCCAACTGAACCTGGGCTTAATTTTTATTATTTTACATGGACTCGGGCTTGCATGGTAAATGAGTGGTCATGTGATGTGTTTCGATTGAGCGGGAAAGATGCGAAGATGTATGTTGAGGAGGTGACACAGAGACTTGTTTTATTTTTGTTCCAACTTCCAAGTGGCCTATACGTTAGTTATCAATAAATTATGCTAAAACATGTATAAATGACTCATTCTTGGCAAAAGCTGTGTGCATTTGAATAATGTCGGGCTGTAAACAGGTTCGGGCTTTTAAAAAGCTGTCAATCAAAATGTACTTGTTGGACTCGGGCTGAGTCGGGCCTAACTTTTAAGGCCTGATTACAGCTCTAGCACCTTGTTGATCACAGACAGGACAGGGATGCTGAATTAATTTTTCACATTTGGTGGCAATACATGTGTTGTGTAAAGTGATCCTGATGTGTTGTGGTGGTGATCCTGAGTCTAGTGTGTGTGTGTGAAAGTAAATGGTGAAAACACAATGGTTGTGGTATTTATAGCAGAGTTGTTCAGTTTGTGGTTTTGCACAGTAACACCCCTGTATCCTTGCCTGGATGTGTGTGTATGGGGATAAAAGTTTAGTTCAAACTTAGTTTAGTAATTAATGAAAGTGTTTTTTGTAACTAGTGCACTCATACCAGAATTCAAGACTATGTGACACACCCATTCGCGTACACCCATGTGCACACACACACACACACACACACACACACAGCTTGATTAGCAAACAGAGAATTAAGACTCTTATGCTCTTAATAAACACTGAAATGTGTGTATTGTGTGAAATGATGTGTAAAGTGCTGCAAAAAGTGAAATGAGAAACATGGAGTTTAAACTGAGAGTCGAGTCTAAAGTTAATAAACGCTCCTCGTGTTTCACTTTAGCAAATACTTAAAGACAGACACTTTCTTCACACTGCTACTTCCTGTTTCTCATTAACAGGAAGTTCTGCAGTCCTCCCCTCCTCCCCTCACACTGCTACTGTAAGTTCCAGGTTCCACCATATTGAGACTGTGTCTGCCCAGAGGAAAATTTTACTGCTCAAAGCTTGCTCTTCTATAACTCTGGAGACAAAATTGTTCTCATTTTAACCTCAGTTTAGTTTCTATTTTGTCTCATACATTTCTGGTCTGTTTCTCCCAAAATTCACGAGGAGAAACAGATGAAACAGAACATGTAGCGACAGGAGTCATCTTTGAGGTGAAATGGACATAACCTCACTTTATTAATGGCTCCTTTTTTTCTCCTGTGGAAAAAGGTGTTAACCACTACACTCTTTTAATAAAAAAAAAAAAAAAAAGATGTAATGTTAACTCCAGACTAGGTAATCATAAAAGTAAAAGTAAACACCAACTATCAATGTAGACCTCACATTCGAACAGAAGCGCCAATAATGTTTAGAACAAGTTGAAAGTTCTATTTTGAAATTTGAACTGTAAGGTGACAGAAAGATAAGGTGGTTTGTATTGTGATGCTGCTGCCATATTGTAACAGACGGTTGCCTAGTTACGGGCTCCTGGCCAGCGGGGGCGCTGTGGGGCGCTTTCCCGGTAATTTTATAAAAGAAGAAGAGAGGCTGGGGCCCTAGGTAACAGCAGCCATTACCCAGCTGAAGCTAAAGCCGAAGCTACAGCCGAATATGTTTGTAAACCCGAATGCAGGATAACATTGTCCGATGCGCATTTGAGTAAATGTTGGTCTTTTGTATATTTGTTTCTGTAAAATCACGCATTTTACGGATTGCATGTGTATGCAGTGCATTAACATGTATTCCTCCTGCTGTGTGGTGTGAAATATATAATGCGTGAATGGTGTAACGAATCCATTGTAATCCATTGGTGTATGTAACATTAAATATATGTTAAAGGCACAATTGAGACGTCTGGTGGTCCTTTCCTATTTCTGCTAACAGTGGGTAGTTTGTTACAATATACACAGACAAATGCTTGTGTTCTCACAACTGTTTCACATAGGCAAATGTGTTGTCTCACTAAAATGTTGGATATGCCTAAGAAGATACAAACACTCAAATAAATTAAAAGTTAACATTAAAAGTATTGAGTAAATATAAAAGTTGCGAAATCGTCTAAAACATTGTCAGTGAAAAAAATGAAGTGTACGAAATTGAGTAAATGTAATGAAAGTCAGAAGTTAATGCAATAGTTAGCGTTCGTGAAAATGAGTAAAATAATTGAGTAGATACAGATCTCGCCATTAAGAATGCATGCTTTTTCCCACGAGATCCCGCAATTTGGCTCGCGACACGCTGCGAAATCCCTTAAGCAACATTCGGGAATTTTAATAAATTTGTTGTGCTTCACTGAATATCCGCCAGATGGCGCATGGAGGGACTTTATCTAAAAGCCAGACCAAGTACAACGAAGAATTGTGTATAATTAGTTATCCTAAAACAATATTGTTTCCAATGCTGAAGCAAACATGAATTTTATTTTGTTTTACAATAATAATATTTTATGATGAATGTGCGTATATCTGCTTCATATTATGTTCATAATGATGAAAAGAGACGCCCTAAACTGAGAGGCACCGTATAGGGCTTAAATCAAACTTCACTCATGCAAACACACGTGAAACACTTGCATACACATACACACGTGGACAAAATTGTTGGTACCCTTTGGTCAATGAAAGAAAAACTCACAATGGTTGCAGAAATAACTTTAATCTGACAATAATAATAATAAATAAGAATTCTATGAATGTTAACCAATGAAAGTCAGACATTGCTTTTCAACCATGCTTCAACAGAATTATAAAAAAAAATGCACTCATGGAACAGACCTGGACAAAAATGATGGTACCCCTAACTTAATGGTTTGTTGCACAACCTTTTGAGGCAATCACTGCAATCAAACGATTCCTGTAACTGTCAATGTGACTTCTGCACCTCTCTGCAGGTATTTCGGCCCACTCCTCATGAGCAAGCTGCTCCAGTTGTTTCCGGTTTGAAGGGTGCCTTTTCCAGACAGCATGTTTCAGCTCCTTCCAAAGATGCTCAATAGGATTGAGGTCAGGGCTCATAGAAGGCCACTTTAGAATAGTCCAATGTTTTCCTCTTAGCCATTCTTGGGTGTTTTTAGCTGTGTGTTTTGGGTCATTGTCCTGTTGCAAGACCCATGACCTGCGACTGAGACCCAGCTTTCTGACACTGGCCAGCACATTTCTCTCTAGAATCCCTTGATAGTCTTGAGATTTCATTGTACCCTGCACAGATTCAAGACACCCTGTGCCAGATGCAGCAAAGCAGCCCCAGAACATAACAGAGCCTCCTCCATGTTTCACAGTAGGGACAGTGTTCTTTTCTTCATATGCTTCATTTTTCCGTCTGTGAACATAGAGCTGATGTGCCTTGGCAAAAAGTTCCATTTTTGTCTCATCTGTCCATAGGACATTCTCCCAGAAGTCAACATGTAGTTTGGCATATTCCAGTCTGGCTTTTTATGATTTGTTTTCAACAATGGTGTCCTCCTTGGTCGTCTCCCATGTAGTCCACTTTGGCTGAAACAACAACGGATGGTGCGATCTGACACTGATGCTCCTTGAGCATGAACTTCACCTTGGATCTCTTTAGAAGTCTTTCTGGGCTCTATTGTTACCATTGGGATGATCCGTCTCTTTGATTTGTCATGAATTTTCCTCGTGCGTCCACGTCCAGGGAGGTTGGCTACAGTCCCATGGATCTTAAATTTCTGAATAATATGTGCAACTGTAGTCACAGGAACATCTAGCTGCTTGGAAATGGTCTTATAGCCTTTACCTTTAACATGCTTGTCTATAATTTTCTTTCGAATCTCCTGAGACAACTCTTTCCTTCGCTTCCTCTGGTCCATGTTGAGTGTGGTACATACCATGTCACCAAACAACACAGTGACGACCTGGAGCCCTATATATAGGCCCACTGACTGATTACAAGATTGTAGACACCTGTGATGCTAATTAGTGGACACACCTTGAATTAACATGTCCCTTTGGTCACATTATTTTCAGTATTTTCTAGGGGTACCATCATTTTTGTCCAGGCCTGTTCCATGAGTTTATTTTTTTTAAATAATTCTGTTGAAGCATGGTTGAAAAGCAATGTCTGACTTTCATTGGTTAACATTCATAGAATTTTTTTTTTATTATTACTTTTGTCAGATTAAAGTTATTTATGTGACCATTGTGAGTTTTTCCTTCATTGACCGAAGGGTACCAACAATTTTGTCCACGTGTGTATATGAAACAGTCACACATCTATATATACTACTAACTGCTCACACAACTACATATGAAATACGCGCACACAGATACCTACGAGATGCGCGCACATATACAGTAATTATGCGAATGTCCTGATTCGTGAATATGTCGACATCGTAGTAAACTGAGCGCGCACGCTGAACTGTTGCTTAGTCAGTCTGTCTGGCAGTCGCGTGTATAAGTGGCCGCGCCGTTTAAACGCGGCTCTGCCCCTCGCGCCACCCACGTCGTTACAGATACTTTGTGTAATTCACATCTTTACTGAATATGTTCAGATTTTGTAAAATAACGACAACAGTTTCCTTCCTAGACATTTTGTATGAACTGAAGCTCAGCACGTCTTCTTTTCTAGTTTTAATATGTAATATTTAGGTGAAATATATTTAGCGTATTTGCCTAAATATTCCTTTTTAAGGACAGGTGTATTACGAAGTAAAGACCTGTTGTTCAGTTCGTGTTAACTATGCGAATGTCCTGATTCGTGAATATGACGAAATATCTTCTTTAAAACGTAAAAATGTGTCGACATTGAGCGCCATCAGAAGACACGAATGAACAAAAAATCTATATATTTTTATAAATATTCTTATATGCACACAAAGTGCTTCGGGCTTTTTATAATAATAAACTTAATGTTTTCTTGCTCTTTGTGTTTGTGTCCAGCAAGAATAATAATAGCTGGAATGTGGATTTTATGTGAATTTATGACTGAAATAAAGCTGTTCATTGGCGTGCGTGAAACTCAATTTGTCTGTAAACTTTCACTTTACAAAAGGCAGCGTTTTGATCAAAAGGCTGATAAACCCGTTCGATTTATCAATAAAAATGGCAGAAAGTTATCGTGTCTTGCAATAATCCAGATCAAACACAATACACATGTCCTTTAAATAAAAAGGAATATTTAAGCATATACGCAAAATACATTTCACTTATTATTTCACAATATTACAGATAAAAACAAGGAAAGACGTTCTGAGCTCCAGTACAATGTGATGGTGAAATATATTTTAGTCATAGACGTCTGCTCGGTCTTGTTCATTCTTTTTAAACCCCTCAATTCTGCCAATTTCCCCATCAGCGAAACCGGTTTGATAACTTCACACCTATTGTGAATGAAAGGTGAGAAGAGGGATTACAGTAACTGGGGGTCTGCATGTGTTCACCTCGGAGCGCGCGGTCACGTTGTATTCAGCGAGAAGACTAAAACAAAAACTAAATCATGTTTGCTTCAGCATTGGAGACAATATTGTTTTAGGGTAACTTTTAATAAAAATTATACACTTTTGTATTCTTTGTTTTACTTCGTCTTTTGCGCACACGTGCATCTTTAAATTCAAAAGGAAAATAATAGTGGGCGGCTGAATGAAGTTAAATATACACAATAAATGAATAATTGCGTTTGCTTTACATTTGAGCACTCATGTGTAAATACCTTTTTCATTGTATATACTCCCATATCATATATGTTTGTCTAATACTGTTTTATTTATATTTTACATTACATGCAGTTTGTAATTTACTTGCAGTTGTACTTTTAAAATATAACCTACGTATCTACAGTATAAACATGTTTAACTACTTCAGCAGTGAATGAGAAATTTGGTCTGGTTTTTGGTCTCTTCTCACCTTTCATTCACGATAGGTGTGAATTTATCCAACTGGGTCGCTGTTGGCAAATACTGTAGGGGGTTTTAGATGAATTAACAGGACAGTGCGGACGTCTCTGCCTAAATTTTATTTCCCCAGCAAATGAAATCAGACTTCATAGTTTGAGTTGATACTTTGAGTGTAATTCACGATTGACCTGTATATCAGCTTTATAACTAGCCAGTGCTTTAGTAAAGGGCTCTAAAACAGCCCTTATATTTCATATGAATGAAAATGGAATATTACAGAACGTGCGAGTTGATGCCCATGCACCTTGACGCACATTAAAATGTTGGATTTGAATTAAAATGCCACACATTTCCCACACACACACACACACACACACACACACACACACACATGCTTACTTATTCGGAGAGATTCTATTTGATGCAGATTGCCCTATATATCAACTTGATAACTAGCGAATGCTATTAAATGCCGCATATGTTTAACCCATATACACTGCTACTGTATGGTACCTTTACTAACATTTAAAACTATTTATTATAATAAGTGGTGCAGAGGTGTATAATAAACCGAAAAGATGGACAGCTATTTATTTAATTATCATTTTAAATATTTATCAACAACATCCATCCATCAATGCAGTATTGTTATCGATAAATCGCATGCGTTTATCACCTTTTGATCAAAACGCTGCCTTTTGTAAAGTGAAAGCACGAGCTGCGGGTTTGAAATGAATTGTAGATTAATTTTAAAGCAAGATCTCATTTCATTATTATAAACATAATTTATGAATTACACTCGAACGGGCGATAGAGCTCTGATTAGACTACGTCTACTAGTAAATAGGCTCAACATCCCGGAGCCCAAGCCTCATTTACAGAAAAACATTTAATTAACAAATATTGTAAGTAAACAACAGTAGCACAAGTTTAGAAAAATATTTAGACTTTAAATAGATGCCGAATTATTTTCTAAGGTGTGCCATCTGGCACTATTCTTATATTGCTCTTTGTCAGGGTACTGTAAATCGGTCAGTGACAACCCCGTAAAGTTCCATGTACTGTAAATAGGTACAGTACAGTACTGTCCATCTGTATGAATTAACCGAGATGCCCACTGTTATGGAGTTTGCTAATGTTTTAAGTTGTCATATGTCCCAGCTCACTATTGGAGATGTATTAAGTAAAGATGAATATGTTCAAGACATCAAAGAAAGGCGAGCTGCAACACGACAAGAACGAAGACATCGTAAGAAGATGCGCAAAGTTCTGGCGAGAGGAAATGATGCAACGACCATTCTACCAGACATCAGTGCAACATCTTTGTAAAAACAGTTATTTGACCGTTGTAAGGTTATTGTTAGCAGCAATGTTCTTCACACCTAAGATATATTGGAAGGTGTAAGTTTTGACCGTTAGTGAGGCCCACGACGGGAATAGGTTTTCTGCTCAGTAGGTTAAATATATTTAGAGGAAGTAGAGAGCAGCTTAGTGTATCAGTATATAAGGCACCTTATAAGGCAAGAACCTGCTAAATGGTTAGTAGGGTCAGGCTGATAGAACAGGACCAGGGTATAAAAGAGTCCTGCTGTACTTCGATAATGTTCTTAGGCGGTGCTACCATGCATTGTTAATTTAAGTTCACTAGACTTTGTGTTCTTTTATTTTCCTTTGAACCCTTTGCTTAGTTCTACTTATTTACTATATATGTTGCTTTTCTTTACTTAAATTGTAATTAGTTGCAATATAAAATAATTAAAGGACTGCCTCCCATTGTGAGGTTAGTACCCCCATTACTGTGCCGCCGCTGTGAGGTTTTTTGAGTTTGGGAACAGACGGTCCCGGGGACTACATTGCCAAGGACCCTTTCTAAGGTGAGTCTTGCGCTGACCTTTACAGAATTTGACACTGGTAATGGTTCGTCCTTTGCAGATAGATATTTTCCTGTTTGAGGGTGTTTCCAGGGAATGTTTATCAAACGCAACACGATACCACCCCCGTGAAAACGGCGAATTCAGGGAAAGGCTCCTCCGCGAGAGGTTTTGTCCGGACCACTGAGCTTCTACGGATTCTAAAATTGACATTGTTACTGTTTTTTAATACCTGTAGTGGAAGAGTCTGAGAATTTATTTACCATAAGCTTTGTTGTATTGTTTTTAATCACTATACGCAACCTATGATTTCACCTATGCTATTTTACAAATGGAATATTTTTATGTTACACACTAAAACTGCTGGGTAATTTTATCTATTTATTAATATTTAGTACATTACCTGTTAGACATACCCAAATGAAATGAATCCGCTGTTTTAACTACTGCAGAGATAGTTAATCAGCGGTAGTTTTCACTACTACTACTAATGATAATAATACTAAATGGAGAAAGCGCAGTCAAAGAAGTATCATCATTGCAGGAGAGAAGAAAATGAAGAATAAATACATATCAGTATTTAAAGTTTGAGCTTGACACGTTTATGAGCTCTGTCGGTTCCTGTCAATGGGTGCCTACGAGAGAGAAACACATTTTTGGCTTCAGTAGACACACAATATGTCAGATTGAAACACGACTGCCCCCTACAGGCAATGAACGGCATTTTCACAGCTTTCCGCGAGCTGCCGCGGAAGCGCGCGAGATCCCTTTTCAAGAAACATGCGTTCTTAATGGCGAGATCTGTATAATTGAAATGTAAGGTAGAAGAAACTGAAAATTAGACTATTATTTAACAAACAAATGCTTACTAAATATTTTAACTGAATTTAATTCATACTGCTCTATCACAGAATTAAAATGTTACTCTTAATTTTTTTAAACTATATTTACCCTTTACTCAAGGGGTATTTTAATTCAGGTGAATGTATCTAAAGTCACCACATTATAAACAAAGAAACAATACTCAACTCATCTTTATTTAAAATATATATAATATAACGAGAAAAGAGGTGGTCCAATGATAGAACCCTGTGGGACCCCATATGTCAGAGGAGCTGATGAGGACTCCAGGGCCCGTATTCACAAAGCTTCTTAGAATTCTCTCAGAGAGCTCCTATCTTAGCTTAAAAAGTCCTAGCTGGGAGTCTTAGACTAAAAGTGATTTAGGAAACTTTTTAGCGCAACTCTGAGTAAGGAAAGTAGAAAAACCTTTATCTTAGTGAGGAGGTGTGGTCGACCCCGTTGCTAGGTATGATGCAGCAATTCAAGGACTGTGAGTGGTTAATAAAAAATAAACTCTGACCTCTGCAAAGGTTTTGAAATGAGCTATTTTTGAAGACAGAATACATGATACAAACTTACTTCTTTTGATTGTGTAAAGCTGCTTTGCGACAATGTCAATGGTTAAAAGCGCTATACAAATATTTGTATTAATATAAATTGAATATAATTGAATTTATTAATAGAACAAACAGTGAAATCATCATTTTTGTATTTGAAGAAATTGTATAATCATGACTACACGCTACTTTATCGCTGACACTCGCTGTCCTCAGGGGCACTGGGCAGCAGCAGCATCTCGTTGTCCTCCTTGCTGCAGAGCCACGCCGTAAGCTCGCCGTCTTCATCGCTGCAGGGCGGCGGAGGCAGAGGAAGCTTGCCGTCGTCTTCGTTGCAGGGCGGCGGAGGAAGAGGAAGCTTGCCATCCTTGCTGATGCAGAGCGGTGGAGGCAGAGGAAGCTCGCCATCCTTTTCGCTGCAGGGCGGCAGAGGAAGAGGAAGCTCGCCGACCTCGCTAATGCAGGGCAGCGTAGGCTGAGGAAGCTCACTGTCTCCTTCGGCGCTGTGCAGGAGCGGCAGCTCGCCGTCATCGACGAAGCAGCTACACGGCAGGATATAGAGCTCGATGACGTTGTTGCCACAGCTGCGTGGTGGAAAAAGGAGCTCACCATCCTCGTTGTCGCTGCAGAGCTCGCCCTCAACGTCATCGCTATATGGCAGGTAGAAGAGCTCGCTGTCGTCTTCGCTGAACGGCATGTAAACGAGCACGCTGTCGTCGTCACTTACATAGGAGAAAGGAGCCGGCAGGTCTGGGCCTCTAGTGAGGTTGGCTGGCAGGTCTGGACCTTCCCTGAGGCTTAGCTGAGTTATCAGCCATTGGAGCGTTTCTACCTGCTCCTGCAGGTTTCTAATGCACCATTCATTCCTCTTGGCGGACCGCCCATAGTCGCTCCATGCTAGCTGGAAGGCTGCCCCTTGCTGCACCTCTCGTTAACACTCCGCTCTCAGGTGATGCTCACTGTGGGGTGCTCCTTCACCCTGGTCACCACCGAATCTAGACCTCCCGGTCTCTGCCCTCCGGTCGGTGCGGGGACTCACGTCACCCCGAGCTGCACCACTTCTGAATGGCGTGCGCCGTATCGCCAGCCGGCAGCCATCCCAATTTAGCTGCTCTCTCAACCTCTCCTGCGCCGCCTCTACATGCGACTTCCTGCCAGATCTCCTTTTCCTTGATGCTCCTCACCTCTTGCCGCTACGCCGCTTGGTAATCCTTCCGCTCTCCGCGTCGGCTTCCCAAGGGTCAAACATCATAGCCCCCCCAAAAGAATCTCCCAGGGAGGCTCCTCCGCTATGCCTCTGGTTTGGTCTTGCAATCTGTCATGAGTATGTTGGTGTGTGCGAGGCATAATTGCAGAGGTCTCGATGGAGTTTGAGAGAATTATGTTTTTAATAATAAAGGAAACAGGGAAATCAAACAAACAAATAGATAAACTTTATGTAGAAACAAACCAAAACACTTATCAAGACGAGGAAACCACGAACTGAACTGGGTAGACTTTAACTAGGTAAATTAACAGTTGCAAGACAACGTAAAGGAAAGTTTATAAAATAATATTTAAACTCTAAATATATGCAGAATTATTTTTAAGGTGTGCCAGTTGGCACTATTCTTATATTGCCCATTGTCAGGGTAAATTGTTCATTGACAACCCCGTAAAATTGCATATACTGTAAATAGGTTCTGTACATCTGTATGAATAAACTGAGATGCCCACCCCCATGAAAATGGCGAATTCAGGGAAAGGCTTTTTTAATCCCTGCAGTGGAAGAGTCTGAGAATTTATTTACCATAAGCTTTGTTGTGTTGTTTTTACACAACCTATGATTTCACCTATGATATTTTACAAATGGAATATTTTTATGTTACACTCTTAAAACTGCTGGGTTAACTGTTAAAGTGCTGGGTAATTTTATCTATTTATTATTATTTAGTAGATTGCCTGTTTGAAATACCCCAAATGAAATTAATCTGCTGTTTTAACTACTGCAGAGAGACAGTTAATCAGCGGTAGTTTTGACTACTACTAATAATGATAATAATACTGAATGAAGAAAGCGCAGTCAAAGAAGTATCATCATTGAGAATAAAGTGAAGAATGAATACATATGAGTATTTAAAGTTTGAGCTCGACACGTTTATGAGCTCTGTCGCTTGCTGTCAATGGGCGCCTAGGGTTAGAGAGAGAACGCATTTTTGGTTTCAGTAGACACACAATACATCAGATTGAAACATGACTGCCCACTACAGGTAATGAATGGCATTTTCACAGCTTCCCGCGAGCTGCCGCGGAATCGTGTGAGATCCTTTTTCAAGAAACGTGCGTTCTTAATGGCCAGATCTGTAGGATTAAGCAGAAGGACATTAATTAGCATCTAGTCTCTTATATTCTTTATGCATTGCTCAACTTTAGTGAGCTGTTTTTTCTCATCTGGTTTGTTTTAAAGCACGTGTGTGGTCATTATACCAAGGAGCGAGTTTCTTATCTCTAATCATTTTCCTTTTAACTGGAGCTACATTATCTAAGCTATAACGAAGTGCTGACTCTAGATATTCATTCGCCTGTTCGAGTTCTGTGAAGTCAGATGGCGAACCAATCAAAGTTAATAACTCTGGAAGATTATTGATAAAGCTCTGTGTGGTGTTTGATGTAAACGTACGTTTAAGGTGGAAGCGCGGTGCTGTGCGTACATTATTACTATAACACGCTTTAATCGAGACAAGGTAGTGATCTGAGATAACTTCAGTCTGTGGAATTGTGGTTATATTTCCTATACTTAATCCGAAGGATAATGTTAAATCTAACGTGTGACACTCTCTAACCCTCTCTAAAGTCTGGATGCGCTCCTCTAATGCTACTATCTTCTCTGTCAGGGCGCTAACTAACACACACCTACCACAAATAAAGTTACCGCTAAAAACGGAGGAAGAATGTCTAAACACCCTGCACACCACACACTGCAAAAGCTGAATATTATCCATTATAATATACCTGAGTCGGAGTTTAGTCGTTTGGAGCTGGATTTAGACAAAGGGCCTCGCACGTTCTCCAAAAAACGGAAAAAAAACAAACAAACAAAAAGGCGAAGCCCAGTAGTATGAAAATGTAAAAATTAGTTATTAATAATATTATTGAATGAACAAAAAGCTATATAATTTAAACACTGATACAAAGGCAGAACTTTCGCGGCAATGATACAAAAACAGGAAGCTACGTCACGTAACAGGAGGTAAGGTAATGAGGTGAGGTAACGTCACATACTGTGTAAGTATCCTGCGAAGTACACTACACAGGGCAAGCGGCCATGTTAAGTGTGATTCCAAACCGCAGGAAGCGAAAATGTTCAGTTTAAAGGGAACTGTGAATGGTGTAGGGAACGAGTGAACAACAGGTCTTCACTTCACTGGAAAAGGGAATGAAAAAATTTCCATCAGTCATTGCATCTTGCTGGAGTGTGAAAAAAATGGAGCTTGATTTAAAAAAAATATATATTTATGATGATGATGATGATGATGATGATTCATAATCATATTATTACTGAGGATGACATTAGGATGAAATAATTAAAATTTAAATTTAATCAAGAAATCCGTAGTATTATATAGTATAGTAGTATATAATCTGTAAAAAGAAAAAAAATACCAGTACATCGTTATTCGTTTATTATTATTAATCAATAATGTATTTAAAGTGATAAACGTTTCAATAGTATGTTTTATAATGGTGTCAGTTTTTTGTTTTCAATAAATATTCAATATTTAATGTCTGTTGTGTGAAATTTCAACAGCAGCAGCAACAGGTATCCAAGGGGCTTATGTTACCATGGCAACAAACGGAGGGCGTGATGTCTGCCATGGTGACTTCGCAGGGTGTTCCAAATGGTGGCGTTTTGTCGGGGGAAGTTCCCTTCACTGACATTCCCTGCAAACGGAGCAGGGAATAGGGAGCACCCTGTGAAGTACATTCCGAAATGGAACGCAGCCAATAATTGGTGCTACACACAATCATGCAGTGGAGAGAATAACAGAGACCCACATTTCATCCTCAGTTTAAGTTTTATTTATAGCCTCTGTGGGACAGTCCAGCACCACGTATTAATTTACTGTCTTTATTTATTATTAAAATGGAAAAAAAAAAAAAAAAACTTTAAATGCATGCAAGCAGTCTCTCCCTCAAACAACACAGGCGTCTCTGTAAATAGCCCCGCCTCCCTGTGCTGCCCACACTCATGAACATACAACAGTTTGTCATGTTAAACTGTCAGTTTTCAGAAAGTTTTAACCAACAACTATGAGTTTTCTTACAAACTTTTGTTGCTGTAAAAATGCCTGGGGTGGAAGGCCGACTAATTCTAGAGTTCACAAAGGGAATCGTGGAGACCCAGCTCTGCATAAACATTATTAGCAGGCATGTCATGAGGCTGTCTAGTAACAGCTATGGTTAGCATATGGCTGGATTGTGGAGTTTGTACGCTGCTGAAGCACAAGGAGACACATTCTGTCATCTCAGTGGTCACGAGTAAATTCTATGAAATCTCAACATGTTTACATGTCTGCATGATAACTTGACCTGATAAGATACCAAGAAATACACACTGTTATAAAAGCCTGAGATCAGGAAACTAACAGAAACAAATCAGTCCTGCAGGTTTTTCTCTCCAATTTATTTCCAAAATCTTTTTTTTTTTTTTTTTTCGCTTTATTTCCCTGGGTTTTTGTTTGTTGTAACTCAAATAATATTAATAAATAAAGGTGCAAGCAACGATAAGCGGGCCCAAGCACCGGTGCCATTGCCATCCAGGCCCACCACACAACCTGTCTGCCTGTTGAGCACGCTAAAACTGCTAAACAGGCCAGGACACTGATGTCACTGAATATAATGTATATGAATAAGTTTAAGGCATCGTCACAGCGGTACATGTCTTTCTGGCGCGCCGGGGCGGTCATCCGGTTGCTTGCAGCAAGCAATGATAATCAGCCCCCAAGCACCTGTGCCATCGCCAGCTGTCCGCAACACACAACCTGCGTGCCTTTTGAGCATGTTAAGAACCCCCAAAAGCCCCAGTTATCGATGTCATTCAATGTGTGCTGGGGTTTGGTGGCGATCGTGATAGCGAAGGTGTTTGTGCCGGTCATCGATTATGTAGGATGTGTAGGGTATGTAGTGTGTGTGTGCGTGTACGTGTACGTAGGATGTGTAGAGTAGGCATTTGTAGCGTGTGTCATATACGTGTTTGTGTGTGTAGAATGTGTAGTGTGTGTATTTAATCATGCTAACGTTATAAATGTGCATTTTGCAAATGACCCAAAATGACCTCGTGTTGAGTTGAGCCCATGACATGCATAATGAAAATTGTTTAGCTTAATGAGATCTAGAAGTGTACCTCCCGTGAAGGCCCTGAGCCAACCGGATGATTGGGTGACATCAGCACTATTAAAACAGCATTATCAGGGTGATGGCGATGACATCATAGCCATGACGTGATCATGCTTGGACCGTAAATATAGTTGCAAGCAATGTTGAGCGGCCGATGTGCCTGTGCCATCGCCACCTAGGTGCAATACACAACCTGTGTGCGTTTTAAGCATGTTAAGATCTCGAAAATGCCAATACTGCCCTGTAGACTGGACAATCTGTAAGCCTTTTGGGCATGACCTCCAAAGTGATGAGCTGAGTGTGGTGTTGATCCTAAAGGCTCAAGTGCTTGGGCCAGTCATTGTGTGTGTAGGATATATAGTGTGTGTGTGCGTGTCTATGTGTAGTGTGTGTGTGTGTAGGATATGTAGTGTGTGTGTGTGTGTGTGTCTATGTGTAGTGTGTGCAGTATGTGTGTAAGATGCGGTGCGTGATGTCTGGAAGATGTGGTGTGTGTAGTGGGTATGTGCAGTTTGTGTGTGTGTGTGTGTGTGTGTGTGCGTGTGCGTAAGGTTTTATAATATTGTAAGACATTATAATTTAATAAGAAGATTCCTAACATTAAGCAAGAGAGAGAGAATCAAAGTACAAATTTAAGACTTTGACCTAAGAAAAAAAGCAGTGTGCACTTTTAATCTAAATATATCGAGTGAAACAAATCAGTACATGAATGGTGTTGTCACCATGGAATCGTTAATAACACAGAGCAATAAAAATGTTTTAGTCTGTCAGGGCAAAATACAGTACAGTCGTCTCCAAACTCTGTGATTTATTACATTTTGGTTGTTCATAAATCTCCTGATGGTTGGATGAAGGTTTCTCAGCAAAACTCACAGCTGCATAGTTCAAGACATCTTCATCATCAACCTGATAAAGAACAAGAGCCGTTTATGAACCAGAGCGGATTAAAAGAGTAAAAATAACACTGTAGGATGTAACGATGATCTTACTAATGCAATTAAGTGAAATTCACTTATTTTTATTAAGTTTGTTCACCTTAAGTTTATCCAAGTATATCTACTCCTGGATTCTGACTGTAAAAGGGACAGCCAGGAATGTCCACAAGCACTGCATTTAGATAGTTTGCACACAGCAATTATCCCTAAAGGACTCATTATGATGGATATTTATTTATTACATAAATAATAACTTTAAATGAAGAAACAGAAGTCTCTCGGGTTTCATTAAAGGAATCTCTGTCTTACAAAGTCTAATCTTGTGAGTTTGGAATGACATGAGGGAGAGTAAACGATAACAGAAATTTCATTTTGGGGTTAACTATCCTTAGAAGCTTGTGGTTGCAGAAACATTAAAAAATTTTGTTTAATTGAGGTAATACATTGTTGAACCTTGCTTGAACTTTGATAACTTTTATTTTTAATTTTCAAAATATGTTTTGTATGAAGATGATATTGATTTAAACTCAGTAAGTTTACAAATTCAACAAATTCACTGGCATTGCACATTTTTGTCCTTTTTGTGCTGCAAAAAGTATTAATCCTATGTTTCATATGAATCCTTTTCGTCCTTGCTTAACCTGTTTAGTTCAACTTGCCTGATCATTTTATTGCAATCGGTTTTCTACTATTTTTCTAGTAACGTGAACAATAATAATAAGTTAACACAACTAATTATTTTGAGTTAACAGTACTTTTGCATACTTGATTAAAACATTTTCTGTACAAACTGTTTTAAGTAAACTTAGGAAATTTCAAGGCAATCGGTTTCCTCCATTTTTGAAGTAAACTATTATAACTATTAAAGTTATTATAATAATAATAATAATAATCTCTGTGCATTGTGGACTGTAGATCAGATTAGGTAGATATTAATTTAGCAGAATCACAATGACTAGAAGACTGAATTACCTGATTGATGGAAGTTTGATGGTTGCCTGAACAATAATACACATAATTAAAGTTTAAATGTAGAAAGGATTTTTTAAAAATTGTGACAACTTTATACAGCAACTATGAATAATAATAATAATAATAATAATAATAATAATAATCAAAGTAAACAAACCTTTTCTTTGCTGTTTAAAGAAAATTCCAATCATAACCATGACTACAATAACAGATATTATATTGGAGGCTATTAAGAAAACAATCCAGTAGAAATCTCCTGAAATTATCAAAACAAACAACTTGAACAAATATAGAATTTTTATTACCAATAGAAGGTTTTAACTAATTTTTTCTTACAAGACCAAAGATATGGTATTTAATTTAAACTCTTACCTTGTTCACTTCCTCTGTTTTGACAAACCTGGTGTGTAACAGAGTGTGTGTTGTTGTTAAGTGTTCCAGGTGTAGGACAGAGTTTCATCTCTTCACCTTTACAAATAAATTGGAAAAGCAGCAAATAAACAGAAATGATACTAAATATGAATAATGTGAAATATTCCACATTTAATGCACATGTACACATAATTCTGGTTAAAGTGTTGATCTGGAATTAGCAGCTTATCAGAGTAAAACTGTTTACCTTCAAACTGCAGACGTGTTCCAGATGTGAACTTTAATGTACTTCCCTCCACATAACCACAGAAATATTCTCCTCCATCATCTTCTCTTATTCCATTAATGTTGAGATCAAACTTTTGGTCATTCATAGTAACACTGAAGCGACTATCATTAAATCCCTCAAGAAATGTGTAGCGCTGTCCAAACTGTCTTGCAAAAACCTGAGGAACTTTTCCCAAATTCTTTCTGTACCAAGATAAACTATTTCTGCTCTTGTCCACAATAATGTTACACTCCATAGTTACAGTTTCTCCACACTTTACTGTTTTCATGTGAAGCTCCTTGATGTCAGACGTTGTTCCTGTAAAACGTATTTAATATTTAATTTTTAATTTTTAATTAAGTCAGTAAATACATTAAATATGCAAAATGACTATTTTAGATGAAAGTTTAAAATGTTCCTCACCAGTCGTGCAGAGACAAAGCAGAGAGTAAAGAGCCACAAAGCGTGTGATCATCGTTCCTGTTTAGACAAAGTGATAGTGAGGTAATGAACTTGTGTGTTCAGTAGAAAACCAGGTCCAGACTCACGCCTGATTGGATGTTTTGAAGCTGTGGACTGATTTGATTGGTCCATTAGCTGTAATGAGATGTGAAGCTCACAGTGAATTCTTGTCTATTCTGATGCTGTGATGAGTCACATGACTTTACAGATCTGATCTACTGGAGCTCTATCAGTCCTGTGTGCTGGAACCTCTCTGATAGAAGAAGTTTAATGAAGTGCTTTTAGGTCAGCAGATCTAACAACCCCAAAGAGGAATAATGTGGAATCCTGCTGTGGTATTTTCACTAATTATTTGTCCAGAAACTGGATTGAGCATATATATGTTGTTTTACTGTAAAATCATCAGACACTTGTGGGAAAAAGCTCATCTGTATTATTTAAGATACTAGAATGGTTGACTAAAGAAATGTTATTTATTTTTACCTGGATAATTTAAATAATTTCTAGAAGGTGTTTTTAATCAGAATACAAGGAGTGTTTTTTTTTTTTTATTTCTTTTTTTAAGTTTTAGCTGGTTATCACAAAAACACTGTATCTACTGTACTTACACATATTACTATGAATGAACGAAACTTCATCACTCATCCTTAGCATCAATGAAAACCACATTTCATGTCTTAATTAACTTTCTAATCGAGTTCTTCATTTACGCTCATATTCAATGTTATTTCAAGTAAATTAGCCAGACTTACTTAGTACTTAACTACTGTGACTTATTTCCAGCATGTTAATAGACACCAATCAGCTCCTTACATTATAACACAAAACCTCATGCCCAGTGTTGTTTAGGTTCCCCTTGTGCCACCTGGGCATTTCCGGCTCCTCAGGGCCATGACTCCACAAGATCGCTGAGACACAAGACCTCTGAAGGCTTTGTGGTGTCTGGCCCCATGACGTTAGACGCGGATCCTTTGAGTGCTTTCAGTGGAGTGGAGCCTCTGCGGATCAGACTTGTTGATCCGGTGCATTCCATGAGTCATCAACTTTGAGCTCTTTTTTCCCCTGCTAAGCGCCATAAGCAGCAAACTGTGATGCACTTGGTGTTCTGATACTCTTCTATCACGGCCAGCATTGACATTTTTCAGTGATTCCTGCTGCATTCACCTTTTTTGGCCTGTGCATTAAGGGGCCTGTTACGCATTTGCGTGGAGTCATGAGAAAACACATAAAATAACTATGTGTAAGAGCTTGTGTGTCTGTAAACAAAGGTGCCAGGAGGAGTGTGTGCACATGTATACACAAGTATGTAGCAGCAAGGGGCAGGGGTAGCTCAGTGGTGAAGGTTCAAACCCCACTGCCACTGCTGTGCCCTTTAACAAGTCCTTTAACCCTCAACTACGCTGATGTGTAGGGAGATAAAACTGTAGGTCCCTCTGGATAAGGATATCTGACAAAAGCCATGTTAGTAAGATAAAGTGCATAATACATCTTGTTCATCTTGTTACTTCTTTGCCTATTAAAGCAGGGATGTATGATAAACAACACACACACACACAAAATAATGGAGAAAAAAAAAAAAGTATAGACGTCTTGTCTCGGTTGGTTTCCACAAACATTTACCCCATGCAATGTCATGAAGAGGGTTTGAAGTGTTCTGGCCGAGTGTAAAAATGCTCTCAACACATTTGCAGAAGTGCTACTGACTGCAGCAGCGCTCAGTTGAACAGAAATAGCATTGTGGTTTCTGAGTTTCTGCAACTAAGTGTTTTAATCTGCAGCTCACACTTCACCGACACCGCCTTAAAGCTGAGGAGAACCAGACAATTATTACTTACTGTAGGTGAATAAATCCCTAAATAAACACACAGAACTGAGGGAGGGTGAACATTCTGTTGCCTCATGACTGTAGTGTGTTCATTTAAAGCTCCACTACTCGTCTGGTCTAATTCTAGTACCTGGGTCAGTATTTACTAATCACTCATAGGAATCGCGATCAAAGTTTAATGAAAATATTCCCTGCTCTTATTTATGAGGCTTCCTACTCTTTTTTTTTTTTCCAGCAAGGAGTAGGACTGCACAGAGGAACGCGTGTGACGTCGATTAATGACATGACTGTCAGAACATGGAGCGCTCCTATATTTTGGTTGAGATAGGTGTGATGTCCTATTTTAGGAATCTTAATAAATAGCTCTTACTTCTACTCCTGAAAGTAGGACCAAAATAGCATCATTCTGAGAATGAGAATTTTGAGCACTTTGGATGGATGTACTACTCTGGGACACTTAGTAAACACGCCCCCTGGTCAGGTAATAGAATTTGGGATTTTTTTATTACATTTTTTTTTTTTTTTTTACAGATAATAATTAAACACTAGTGTTCACATGTTCTTTTGGTTTTCAGGTTTGTCTAGGTAAGATTTTGTCAGTGTGATCTGGCAACCCTGGCTGTGATCTAATTCCGGCATGATTCAGAAGCTGTTGGTATGAATGCAAGTTCGAATTGTTTTGTTGGATTTGCGAGTTAAAGGAAACACAAACTGTCTCAGCTCTAATCCGTCTGCTTCAAGTTTAAATGTGTTTTGAGTTCAGAGATGGCATACCGGATTGTAACAAGATGTTAACTGAGTTACTAATAACCCTGAATACAGGATAAAGCGGTCTAGACGATGAGTGAGTGTGTACATAGAAGTGTTAGTGACTGCAGCAGCGCTCTCTCACATCATGCAGTTGTTTCAGTTGAACAGAAATAACATTGTGGTTTCTGAGTTTCTGAGACTGAGTGTTTAATCAGCAGCTCACACTCACACTCGCTTCCAACGTCATCCAACGACTGACCATCTGCACATCTGAAGCAAGCTCTCTCTCATCGCTCGTCCACCGACGACTCTCGCCCTGCGTCTGGCCGGCAAGCAAACAGCTCATCTGATCTCCACGGCGTCACGAAACTTCGTGCCAGAACTTCGAAATCCGCCACAAAGGCTCCGCTAGAAGCATCAGAGTAAGTACCGTAAGTAACCGAGCAACCAGCGCATCAGCGAAGGGCTTCCCCGAGAGACGTCATCACAGCGCCAGAGCACCAGCCAACCAGCAACGCCGGGATTCCCTAACACCGAACGCGAATCACCGAGGAAGACCGCAGCGCAACGCAAGTAAACAAACAAAGCTTCATACCTTCCTCAAATTGGTGCTCATGTCATAACAACCCGTAAGATTAAACCCAAGGCTCTGCTCTTGTGACTTTCAGGTCTAGTGAACATTACTAGAAAATTACGTCAACCTCATCCTTTGAACTGCATTGTGTGTGTGTGCGTGTGTGTGTGTGCGTGTGTGTGCTTAATAGCTTAGTTTCAGGTATCATAGTGTAGTCAAATGAATTCTTGTTTCTTGATAAAGATCTGTTGTCCTGGTCCGGTAATTTTAAGTTTAACCATTTGCCCAGATCCTAAGTTACCTTGCTCATAATTGTCAAATACTAGATTTTGTTATCATCGGTGGCCACGTGATAAGCAGAACTGGTAAGAGACACTGTATTGTACTAAACGGTGGACGGTTAGTCACGAAAGTGTGTAGTATAAATTTCAATTCAGTTTTAATAAAATTGACCCGAATCCTTAAAGATTCGATTCACCTCTGAACCAGAGCTGAAGTCCTACGGTGTGTTTCAGTGACAAGTGCATTCAGACCAGAAACCAGAAGGAGTGTTTTTTGTATTAAACAACCCTGAGCTGGGAGCATCCAACAAAACTGAGACACACAAACACACACACATGACAAATTCAAATAAGTATGGAAAGGAGAGTTAATGAATCTTTTAGATATGATGCTCCTCATTTCACTTTGCAAACATTTAGATATAACTACATTCTCTGTGTTGCTACTTCCTGTTTCTTATTAAAAGTATATGATGCAAACCTCATCTCCAGCCCTAACATCAGTGTGAGCTGCTGATTAAACACTCAGTCTCAGAAACTCAGAAACCACAATGCTATTTCTGTTCAACTGAAACAACTGCATGATGTGAGAGAGCGCTGCTGCAGTCACTAACACCTCTACACACGTGTTAAGGGCGTTTTCACACTCGGACTGGAGACTCGAGTCCACTCTCATGGTGTTGTCTGGGGCAAAGGTTTGTGGAAACCAACAGTGACTTATGCTTGTGTATTTTGTGTGTGTGTGTGTGTGTGTGTGTGTGTGTGTGTGTGTGTTCTACATCATACTACCCTGCTTTAACAAGTAATAAATATAAACAGATGAATTTGTATAGTGGTATGTTTTTACCGAAGGCTCTATTATGCAGGTAATCTTACCGACACTTGCCGCTACACACGTGTGTACAGTATGCACGTACACACACTCCAGCTGGCACTTTTGTTTACTGACACAGAAGCGTTTACACTTTCATGCATTTTCTCATTACTTTGTGCAGCTCGATACATAACAGTCCCCTTAATGCACACAGTAGATTCAGTAATCAATCAAAAATCATTTATTACACACTCATCATTATTTTACATTCATATCATGAAGTACAAAAACACACGACTTACTACGAATGCTGACCTTAAAATTCACACTTCAAAGTTTAATGTCTTGTTTATTTTCTTTGTGTAAACACTACAATTAAACAAACACATGCAGTAATATTCAGGCAAGAAGCAAAATGCCCAGCACAATGAGAAGTGAAGTTTAGTGCTGCCAGGTAGCCAATCAGTGGACAGCAGAATCCCTGCTTCCTTCCTCTCTATACTCAGCTCTGGATTTGCCATTTGACCGCCAACAAACTGAATTTTAATTTGCTGCTCTGGTGGAAGTTTATTTATTTTTTTTGTCATTTTTTGACCACAAACGAAGGGTATGAGAACAGCTTGCCATTTATGCAGGAAAGAGCTCAAGGCTCAAACACGTCCGATTCACAGAGGCTCCACCCCTAATGTCCTGGGGACAGACACCACAAAACACCCACAGAGGTCAATATACAGGTATGTGTATTAAATTAAAATGCTGGGACATAATTGGAAATGCTAAGTACTTAAATACTGTGACTAATTTACATGAAATAAATTGAATAAGAAGCTTAAAAGAGGAAGTACTTTGTTTGTCATTAGAAAGAAACATGGCTTTGATAGATGATGGAGATGAGATGAGTGATAAAGTATCAAATTTAATGATCAACAGTCAAGACTAATGCACAACAACTGAAGTGTGTACATATATAAAGTGCTGTACGGTAACCAGCAAACATATACAAAAAAAAAAAAAAAAAA
This sequence comes from Clarias magur, assembly GCA_013621035.1. Classification (NCBI taxonomy): domain Eukaryota; kingdom Metazoa; phylum Chordata; class Actinopteri; order Siluriformes; family Clariidae; genus Clarias; species Clarias magur. The sequence goes on along the minus strand of QNUK01000287.1, from coordinate 531,297 downwards.
CTTATTGTATAAAATATAATTAAACATAACTACAATGTGACAGGTCGGTACTGAAACATTATTCCTCTTTGGGGTCGTTAGATCTGCTGACCTAAAAGCACGTCATTAAACTTCTTCTATCAGAGAGGTTCCAGCACACAGGACTGATAGAGCTCCAGTAGATCAGATCTGTAAAGTCATGTGACTCATCACAGCATCAGAATAGACAAGAATTCACTGTGAGCTTCACATCTCATTACAGCTAATGGACCAATCAAATCAGTCCACAGCTTCAAAACATCCAATCAGGCGTGAGTCTGGACCTGGTTTTCTACTGAACACACAAGTTCATTACCTCACTATCACTTTGTCTAAACAGGAACGATGATCACACGCTTTGTGGCTCTTTACTCTCTGCTTTGTCTCTGCACGACTGGTGAGGAACATTTTAAACTTTCATCTAAAATAGTCATTTTACATATTTATGTTATTAACATCATGAAACATTACATATTAAGCTCATTCTTTTATTGCAGTAAACACTTCTGACATCAAGGAGTTTCACATGAAAACAGTAAAGCCTGGTGAAGCTGTAACTATGGAGTGTAACATTAGTGAGGGCAGAAACAGAAATGGTTTATCTTGGTACAGACAGAGTTTTGGAAAAGTGCCTCAGTTTTTGGTGAGATCGTACACTAACAATCAGAGCTACATGTTTGTTGATGGATTTAATGATAGTCGCTTCAGTGTTACTGTAAATGACCAAAAGTTTGACCTCAACATTAATGGAATAAGAGAAGATGATGGAGGAGAATATTTCTGTGGTTATGTGGAGGGAAGTACAGTAAAGTTCACATCTGGAACACGTCTGCAGTTTGAAGGTAAACAGTTTTACTCTGATAAGCTGCTAATTCCAGATCAACACTTTAACCAGAATTATGTGTACATGTGCATTAAATGTGGAATATTTCACATTATTCATATTTAGTATCATTTCTGTTTATTTGCTGCTTTTCCAATTTATTTGTAAAGGTGAAGAGAAGAAACTCTGTCCTACACCTGGAACACTTAACAACAACACACACTCTGTTACACACCAGGGTTCAAACAGCAGAGATGGAGAAGGTCAGAGTTTTAATTAAATTTTCTTTCATTTTGTCAGTGGTGGACGATGTACACAAATCCTACGCTTAGGTAAAAGTGCTCGCTTTAATTTTTTTCACATATTAAACGTTTATTATGATTAATTTTAGCTCTAATGTTATATGATTATCTTTGTGATTAGTCTCTTGCTCTCTTTGCTGAATATAAATCAGTGTTTCATGTGTTTGGTGTGTAATAGATGGACTGAGACACTGCAGTGTTTGATAGTTTAGCAGAGGTTATGATCACAGCCAGTGCAGAACGAGGTGAATGCAGGCGCAGATGAATGATCGCAACATTAAACAGGCGCGTGGTCGGAATGGGAAGCACGGGTCAAAAGCCGGAGAACGAGTCAGTGGAGCGAATAAACAGCAGAACGAGAGCCGTAGTCAAAGGAAGTAGCGTGAGATCGGTAACCGGGAAATCACTCAGCGAAACAACAATCCAGAAAAAAACGTAAAACAAAAGCCGTGGTCAAAGCCGGGAAATCAAACAGCAAGACGAACATGAAAGCAATGAAACAAACCGCGAGAGAATCAAGGCGACAAAAAAAAAAAAAAAAAAAAACACTCAATAATCCAGCAATTTAAATACATAATAGCTTAAATACTGGAGTAATCAGCGTAGGATGAGAAACCGGTGTGTAAACGGGGTGGAAGCCGGGCGTGGGAGAGGACACATGATGGCAAGGGAAGACATGAGCACATGGGGAAAGTGACAGTGGAAGCTGAATCTCAGTTGGTTAAAGTAGAACTCCACTCCACCTGCTAACTGTTTTAGCATCAGCAGCTACATGTAAAGACAATCAAATAGACTTTATTTACCCAAGTCCAGCTGATCACTTAGAATGTTTAACATTTCACCATATGAGAGGGTTCAGCTGATACCTTTTAAACACTACACACTGAGGTGAAACAACTAGCTAATGGAAATGGAAAAACGTCATTAGTGATTATTAGCTCCATCCGGCGCTGCTGCTGTTATATTGAGTTGTTGTGTAGTGACGCTTTGCTCAAGAGTTCACATGGGATATGACATATTCATGAATTCATTTAAAACACATACATAAGGAAAGATTTTACCGCTAAACGCTAACATTAGATCACTCGTTAAAGAAAATGACCAGTAAGACAAAAATGGGTTTCACTCTGCATGTTCGCACAGATTTAACAGGAAGTTCTCATCCGAAGGAATCCTGTGTGAAACAGATAGAGAAGCTTTTTTTCTTTTTAAATAACTCTTTTGAATAAGCCCATGTGTGTTAGTGGTGATTTAGAGTCAGGACGTTGATGTTCATGTTTCCAGGAGCTCAGTATTGTAGCCTGTTGCTCTGATCTTGTCACAGTAACAGTTAATGTTTGCTAGTTAGATACGTCTAATAGGTGTAAACAACAGGTCACAGCAATCAGATATTAACAATAAAGAATGTTGTAGCCTAATTCGTGTGCTTTATGTGTCTTAAATTACAGTTTTTACACATTTTTACAAGAGAAAGGACATGTTACATAATGTAGTGAAGAACTTAACTGAACAACAGACACTTAAGTACAGTAACAGATTTACATTTACTTTGTTACTGTCCACCACAGCATTTTATACAACAGGATTTTCTATAAAATCTTTTTTTGTTAATAAATCATTTTACTATCTTAAGATAAAGAGAGGAAACGATGTTCTACACCTGGAACACTGAACACCACACCGTCTGCTTCAGCTGATCAAACTAGTAATAGTTTTAATGAAGTAAACTTGCTTTTAGATTTTTAAAAAGGATATTGTTACAAATATTCCCTGTGTGATCCAATATTTACACAAATGTATTTTTATTTATTTATTTATTTGTTTATTTATTTATTATTTCAGGAGAAATGACTTGGATTGTTGCCTTAATAACCTGCAATATAATATCTGTTATTGTAATTGCGGCTCTGATTGGAGTTTTATTTAAACAACAAGGAAAAGGTTTGTTTACTTTTATTACTATTATTATTATTATTATTATTATTGGGTTACTATATAAAGTTGTCACTAAAGTATGAATCCTTTCTCCATTTAAACTTTACTTATGTGTTTTATTGTTCAGGTGCTTCATCAAACAACCATCAAACTCCCACCAATCAGGTAATCCAGTCTTCTATTCACTGTGATTCTGTTCTGTTCAATAAATACACATCTGACCTACAATCCACAATGTACAGAGAATTTTAATAGATAACTATTTACAAAATATCAATGTAATCATTATTTACAGTATTTTAATCCGCTCTGGTTTATAAACGGCTCTTGTTCTTTATCAGGCTGATGATGAAGATGTCTTGAACTATGCAGCTGTGAGTTTTGCTAAGAAACCTTCATCCTCCAGAACATCCAGAGACACGAGCCATCAAGACGTTTATGCACAAGTTAAAATACAATAGATGAAGAGAGATTAAGTCAAAATCAAAACACAACCAAAATGTTTTTTAGAAAAGGAAGCAACATATGTATTTTAATCTGCAGCGCTTTTTATTGATGAGTGTCATTGCTGTTTCCATGTTACTAAATAAATGCATAATAATCCACATTATTAAAAAAAAAAAAAACAATATTCTATTAATTAAATTCACAACTTTGCTTAAACATTTTTGTTTGTTATTTTGGAACATGGGATTGTTTTCTGTAAAAAGGCTAAAATCTGATAACTAAAGTAATTCAAATTAGCTGCCACGAGGCTTTGTAATGGCTCTCGTCTGTTCTGTAACTGTCGTGTCTCAGTAACAAGGAGGCGGACGCAGATGCAGAGAGAACAAGATGAGTGTTTTATTCTTTTCTTGAATATTGCAGATTTAATTCCAAGTAACAAAATATCATACCATCAATCAACCCCAAAAAAACAAAACCAGAATAACTCCCCAGCTGGGTCTGCAGGCGGTTTGGATACGCCGTACCCGAAAGAAAATAAAGGATAGAGAAACTACCCGTTCACTGAAAACGGAAACAGAGAGAGGGCTGAGAACCTCTCAGCCTTGACCTTGCCCTCGGTCCTTAGGAACAGACACCGCTCAGTCCTGGCGAGAGAGAGACACATACAAATAACATGGACGGCACCGGGCATACGCAATGTGCACAGCGGTGAGCGAACAGTGTGCTACGGGTTCGACTGGTTTAAATAGTGAGACACATTAGGGGGACACAGGTCTAATTTAGTGCTAACGTGAAACATATAGTAAAGTAAAGCCTTTATTTTTGTCACATATACATTACAGCACAGTGAAATTCCTTCTTCGCATATCCCAGCGTAACTGGGGTCAGAGTGCAGGGTCAGCCATGATACAGCGCCCCTGGAGCACTTAGGGTTAAGGGCCTCGCTCAAGGGCCCAACAATGGCAACCAGGCTGAGCTGGGAATCGAACCGTCGATCAGTAACTCAGTGCCTTAGCCCACTGAGCCACCACTGCCCTATACACACGTAGACACACTAGGGGGGGGCAAGGAGGCGACTCAGTAATCCGGAGAACCAGATCTTATTCCCCGGGACTGAGGTGGCACAGGTGTAACAATAACTTCTGTCTATCTTTAAAAGGTTGGAGAAACCTTCACTGAAATATACTTCAGAAATTTACTTTATTTTTAGGTTTTTGCATCTAATTATGTCTAACAGTCTGATAGATTGGCCACACATTTCTCCCAAACCCACTCAGTGAGAAATATACTTACGGTTCATCTAATCATTTGTAGATGTTGGGGAAGACACAGAAACAGCCATAATGCACATGTAAGGTGCCCAAATCCTCATGAAACACACTCGACAGCCTGACTCATCATGTCTTACTCCAAAATAACTGTCTGTAGAGAATTGACTGAATCTCCTGCAGTCCTTAGATCTCTGGCTGAAGTTTAATCTACAGTTCAGTACACAATGAAACAAAACAGTGTTCCTCCACGACCAGGGTGATCCATACAACATAAATGAATAGAAAGTAAATGACTAAGACACCTAATTAGCTGACGATATAAGACGAACCAAATTGACACCATGAATTAACAAAAACAATCTAAGTATGATACAAAGTACCTGAGTATATTTTCACAAACATCTCCTTTGTCTTATCCACATTCTGAGACAGGTTGTCTTTACATATTTACATTACGGCAGACGCCCTTAGAGATTATCATCTCATTATACATCTGAGCAGTTGGGGGTTAAGGACCTTGCTCACGGGGACAACTTGGTGGACGTGGGATTTAAACCTGGGACCTTCTGAACTGTAGTCCGATGCCTTAACCACAGAGCTACCCCTTCACCTGTCCACACCACCTCTACACCTGTCTGCAGTCTTCACAGAGCACTTCCTTAGCATTAGCGCTAGATGGAACGTCCACGCCGATAATGAAAACGTTGGTGAATTTCTGCAGTAAATAAAAAGGTCTACATCTAACAGTCACAAACTCCACCAGTGATGAGACATAACCAGAAACTAGCATAGAGTTCTTACACCATTCCTTGTTGATGTAAACACACAAGCCGCCGCCGTAAGTCTTAACGCATTGAGCTGCAAAAAAAGTACAGTGGAACCTTGGACTGCGAGCACAATTCATTCCCGGACGTGTGCTTGTATATCAAAATGCTCGTAAATCAAAGTGAATCTTCAAAATATTCATATAAAAATAATAAATACAAAATATAAAATAAAAATAAAACGAATTAACCTGAACTTTACTTTTAAAAAGAATTGTGGCTGTAGTGATTGAGACCAGAGAGAGGAGAGGAGGAGGAAGCGGGGGGCTGCTGTGTAGGACAACTTTTACACACACACACACACACACACACACACACACACACACACACACACACGCACGCACGTGAGGGAGCACATGTAGCGGATGTTCCTCTGTGTTGTGTTGAATTGTGTTTCTTCTTTCTTTTTTTGGTGCTAATATTTTTTTTTTACACACAGCTTGTTTTTTTTGTCACAGGTAATTAATTATTGATATTTTATTCACTTTTTTTTAGCACGTCTCTCTGTCTCTGAATAGCAAAAAAAAAATGAGCAGGCACTGGTATCAGGATCACTGACTCTTGTATAACTACACAATATGTTAAGTTTGCCAGGTATGAATAAACAAAACTTCACTCATTTATACATTTCCTATGCAACTAAGCACAATGTTAGCCGCTTAGCTGCTAACATCTTTCCACACACGCACACGAGCACACACGGCACCGCTATTTCACACAGTACAATATTCACCCATTAACAGTACTTAAACATAGTTTAACACAGTAATAACTTTAACTAATGGCTAAATATAACAAGACACATAAAAGTCTTTAAAATTTAAACACTTAAACACATTTAACATCTAATAGAGCTCTTGAAATCACGCCTCTCTCCATTACTAACATCTCCTGAAAGAGAATGATCTCAGGTTTTACAGCGAGTTTCACCTCTTACTTGTGCATGACGTCAGCTGACGTGCATGCTGGGAGTGTTACCTTTAACTAATTGTATAAGATCCTTTTCAAAATAAAAGGCCCTATAACAATAATAATATAAAATAAAATAAATAAAATGCATAATCTGATATAACAACATAGTCCATGCAACAAATCACACATACGTACGCATGAGGGAGCACACACACACACACACACACACACACACACACACACACACACACACATGCACACTCACAACCCTCGAGAAAGCACAAACATAAAAACACAAAATAAAATATGTTTTACACACACATACACACACCGAGACAGAGAGAAGAACCATTGACTCAGTTGTGATCACATGACTCTCGGCAACAAAACAAGAAGTGCATGCTTGCCACATGGTACTCTGTACTCGTATATCAAGTTCTGCTCGTTTATCAAATCAGGATTTATTACAAAATTTTGCTTGTCTTGCAGCACGCTCACAAATTGTTACTCACAAACCGAAGTTCCACTGTATATATATATATATATAAAGACTTTTCTCAATCAGGTGAAGCTTATCAGCTTCTCAGAGGTGACAATCATCGCAAAATCTTTGCACATCCAGACTTTACAATAATTGCACACTCTTCTTTGCAGAACTGCTCAAGTTGTGTCAAATTTGATGTTGACTGCTTTAGAGTTGCTGTAGGCTTCTTAGCAGCCTCTCTGACCAGTTTCCTTTTCGCTCTTTCATCCAGTTCTGATTTCCGTCATGATCCAGGGAGGGTCTGTGTTGTACCAAATACCTTCCACTCATAAATAATAAACTTTACTGGGCTTCTAGGCAGTGATGAAGCTTTAGATTTTTTTTCTATTCATCCCCTGCCTTGTGCTTGTGCACAACTTTATCCTGGAGATCTTTTGATGGCGCCCTGCACTACAGTCAATTGTTGACTTCAGTTGTTCTACCACAGACTGAAATGCTACAGTGTTTCATGCTGAGCTAATTAAAATTACCACGGATTATCATAATAGAAAGTCAGAAAGCTTTGTGTGCCATTGAGAAGCTGATTAGCTTCACAAGTAATTTTTAGGAGGGGTGATCCTTTCCCATATCAGTGATTATATAGTATAAGTTTTTCTATTTATTAGTGTTACATATCTTTCGCTTGGATGTTAAGAGTTTCACTGAGTAATTACAGCTGGATCAAACAAAAACTGTATCTTTCTTCCATGCTACACACACACACACACACACACACACACACACACACACACACGCACAATAATGAATGAAATCACTACTTTCTGACAGATTAAGAGAATCTGGAAACTGGAATCTTTGACAGTGACCCTCTCTAATGTCACTCGCTTTTGCGTCCTTTTGAGGATTTTGCTCAAATGTGACGTTTCATTGTCATTAAACAGATTGATCTCCCGCACTGCTACAGACTTTATAACCTTTTTCTTCACGGATGCCGTTGTTGCAGTACAGTTACTAAAGAACAGTCACTACACTTGGACGCACAAAAGAAAAACACACACACACACACACACACACACACGGTCACAATGTTATAGTAATATTCAAGATTCAAAGAACTTTATTAATCCCCAAGGGGAAATTGCTTAAACAGTACATGCATGCACGGATGTTGACTATACGAGTGATGCACTGACACTGAGCATGGGAGACGATTACCCACAATCCCACAGCGAGAAACAGAAGACCCATTGGCACAGTTGTGATCATGTGACTCTCGACAGACAAAGCATATACAGTATGTAATACTCACATGTCAAGATCTCGCTCGTTTATCAAGTAAAATTTTATTTTAAAAATTTGCTCGTCTTGCAAAACACTCACAGACCGAGTTACTCACAATCTAAAGTTTTATATATACACATGAATGTCTGTAGTGTATCAAAACATTTACACCCGAGGCATTAGCAAATCGCTAAACTAAACACGTTATAAACATTACTACCACAGCTGATATTCACTAACACCTGTAAGCTATACTGTATAAGGCAGTATTTTAGCCACCGTGAGCTAACATGTTTGTGCTAAATAACATTACAGATAACAGTGTCATAAGCTAACTAAGCAAAATATATAATAGCTACCGTGAGCTAAATGTATCCAAAACTCAGTGAAATACATTAGAACATTTACACCACAGCTGATATTCACCACAGCTGATATTCATGAACATCTGTAATCTACATACTGTAAGGCATTAGCTTAGCCACAGTGTGCTAATATGTTTGTGCTAAGCTACATAGGGCAGTATGTTAGCATGATTAGCAGTGTTATCTACAGGCTAACCTAAACTATGTAAGTGACATTGAAAGTCAATGTTTCATATAAACTGGCCAAATGAGTTTTATATGATGAGAATAATGATTATATGAGACTTAATAACTAACACATGGTAACAGCTTGCTGGATTTTCCTCCTCTGTTCTCTGTCAGAGTATGTGTGTATGTGAATAGCGTGTGAGCGTATCCTGTCTCAGGTCATTATAAGATAATGACGTGAGACAGAAAGACTGTATCTCTCTTTGGATTCATACGGATTACATGAACTGAGAATATTTATTTATCTTTATTTATTTGTTTATTCTTTTAACTTGCTTCATTTGAAAGTAGATAATTTAATATCTTTTTATAAGACTTGATTTATTTAATTGAGAATTAATTCTGAGCCATGGATCACTTCTGCAACTTTTGTTAAGCGTTCATGTTTTTTTGGTTTATTTATTTGACGCAGTTGAAGCAGTCTGTCATCATGGAGGAAAACCTGCAAATGTGGATCGGTTCTTGTGTAACAAGTTTTTCACCACAGGGGCTGATATGCATCATGTATTTTTAATGTTTTTTTATTAAATTAGGAATTTGAATTTAGGAAAATTTGATTTTCCTATACAAACACTCGCACCACAAGGGGGAGCTCATTACGGTAATGTTGCTCCAGTACTATCAAAATGTGGTTTTATTTATCAGTGAAGTATGGTGGACGTACCGAGCTCATCACATCTCCTAACAACCTAGAGCACTTCTGGTGTAGCAAATCTCTTCTGTGGCATCTTCCCCTCTGTGCAATTTGGCTTTTATTTAGTGTGTTTTTGTGTTTTCATTTTTCTTTTTGTATGCGCTTTGACATGTGGATGTGGTTTTATATTTGCAGTGCATTTCCTTAACGTTTCTGCTCTCATTTTCGTACGCATTTTGGTATTTGCAGTAACAAATCCTGCTAATGTCAACACTGAACATGATACTTGAACAAAAACTGCATTGCAATTTTAATTAATAGATTAAACTTGTTGCTTTATAAAAATGTGATATTAAAGATATAATCTGAATCAATAGTGATGCCCATTGTTTAGAGTCACTGGTGTGTGTTTATATACAGGATTTTATTTACTATTTCAGGAGATATGACTCGGTTTGTTGCCTTAATAACCTCCAATATAATATCTGTTATTGTAATTATGGCTCTGGGTGGAGTTTTATTGAAACAACAAGGAAAAGGTTTGTTTACTTTTATTATTATCATCATTATAATATATAAAGTCGTCACCAAAATTATTATTTTATTACCTATTAATATATATTATATATATTAATTTAATCTAAAATTTAAACTCTTATACTGTATCCATTATCTCAAATTGGAATATTTTATTTTGAGCATGATTACATTTCGTTTCATACAGTATGAAAAGAATATTGTGCAGTAAAAAATGACTGTGGATCTGTTAGTCTAGTTCAAGGACGGGCAATTAATTTTTCCCAAGGGCCACATGGTAAATTTTGACAGTTGTCGGGGGCCGGACCAATACACCTACCCACAATCTAATGAACATTCACTATTTATTTATTTATTTTATTGCAAAACTAGCATCCATTAACTTTACACAAAATATCAAGTATTTTAAAGATGAGCGTCACATTACTTATGTGCACTGAAAGCACAGCTTTAATCTTGTCTGTTTTGGGCTTGAACAAGTGCACTGAAGTCAGGTTGAATATCTGAGGTGGATATGTGAAGGATCATCACTTGGAGAGGATCTGTATCTGGATTTGTTGAACATCACTGAGAATGTTTTCACATATAGAGGGCTGTGGGCATATATAGGTGGATCCAAAGAGAGCCAACATCCTCTGAGCATGCCTCCTCTTGCTCTCCTCTTTGTGAGAAGAAAAGAAATCCAGCTGTGATGCTGATTTTGCTCTGCCAGTAGTTTGTCAGACTGCAGTTCGATGACATCACTGATTGTATTATCCACACTGCTAGTGAATAATCAAATGTGTGCGCGTAAGGTCACATGAGAAAAACCTAAAATAAAGAAATACCTTAAAATATGCATGCACATATCACTGCAATATATTTACCCTGACTTTTAATTAACCAATGACTTTATGTGGCCCGCAGGCCGTACAATGCCCAACTTGGTCTATCAGTGCATCACCATGGCTTTCAATTCAATTAAATTTTATTTATATAACACTTTTAACAATGGCCATTGTCTCAAAGCTGCGTCACAAAATTATAAGTAAATTAGAGAAATGTGTATAAACAAGTAAAAATAAGCATAGATCAAAATGATCAGATGAGCAAGCCAAGAGCAACAGCAATGCTGGCAAGGAAAAACTCCCTGAGAGGGTAATAGGAAGAAACCTTGAGGGGAACCAGACTCAACAGGGAACCCGTCCTCATCTGGGTGATAACGGATAGCAGGAATTTTATGTCCACATTGTGTTACAGTAGGAGGCTGGAAGTTCAATATAACAGATATCTACTGTAAGTCCAGTTCAGTAGTTCAGCACTTGTGTCACAGGTTCAGGATCCTGTTCCAAGAAATTAGCTCTGATAATTTTGACCCCCCCCCCCCCCCCCAGAATGTGAGTTTCTTGAGTGTGGGTGGATTAAGTTTTATGTACTCAGCAAATATATCCCAGACAACTTAGTAAATCTGCCTCTGTGATCAGACACTTGGTCCAGAGAACCAGTGATGCTAATTGGGGGTTTCAGATTTTACAGGAATGTCAGTGTCAAAGCAAAATAATTAGCAGAGGAAAACGAATGCCATGAACTGTATCAGTGATGCTTTTCAAGGACTAGGAAACTCCAACTACAAGGTATACAGACGCCATTTAAAATATTTTAAAGTTGGTCACCATTTTGTCAGTATGAAACATAGGACATATCTACAGACAAGTTTGTATGACGAGTATGTTACAGAACCAGTGAAGCACCATATTTGATGAGGATTATATTCTGCCAATATTTCACTTAAATGAAAATCTGTTACTTTCTGATCCTTCATACTACATGCTTTTTCCAGCTGGGTTCAATAAAATAGTAATCTTTAATAAGATTTAGATAAACACTTAAGGTTTTTTCCTCTTTCCATGGCACAGTTTTTTCTTGCCACTGTCAACTCAGGTTTGTTCATTAGGAATAAATATGAATTTAATTTTTATTTTGATATTTCATATTTCTGGAAAGCTGCTTTGAGACAATGGCCATTGTGAAAAGCACAACACAAATAAAACTGAATTGAACTTACATAAGTCTACAGTATGTGAATCCAGTAAATTGTAGGGATACAGCAGATTGTAAGCAGCATCAGAAATATTCATGGTGAGAGAGAGAAGGGTGTGTGTAAGCGAACTATTTTATATAAAAGAAGGTAATTCTTCTCTTTTCTCTCTTCCTCATAGATCTGATATTAATGTGTTAAATTTTCCATGCGGCTATTTAGCTGTCTCCTCTTGCATCTGTTCTTAAGGTGCTAATGCTCCCACGCTCACCTTCTCGTTCTCTTCATAACTCTCTCCATCACTGAGTCATCTCCCCCCCCCACACACACACACTCACACCTCGAGACAACACCTCCTGGTTCGTCTCTGGGCGGACACCTATCTAACTTCCACTCTTTTGTTCTTATGGTTTATGGTCTTTGTACAGTAGTAACCGATGTCGATGACACAGGCGTTTGATCAAACATATAAAAATCTTGATCTTTTGCGGTTAATAAACAGAGACATGTCTGACAGACGATGTGTCTGTGTGTCTGACCGAGTCTCTCCTGGAGCCAGAAGTTTATTGAAGCACAGTGGATAGACCGAGCGACTCGCTTATTCAACTACACAATTTTAAAACTTTACAGCGAGATAGAGAATACAGGAGAACAATATGGGGAGAGGAAGGACCTAAACTTATAAAGATGAACTACTCCACATTTTCTCACATGAACTTGAATACAAGTTCTATCTTATCAAAATGTGGTAGAAATTAGTTGGATCAAATTTCAAACCATAGTTGTGTAATAATAATTTGAATGATAGTTCCCAAGTTGCATAAAAGCCACACTGCCTGTGTCTGTATTAGAGTTTTCAGGCAGGCCTGGAGCTGCTGGGACGGAGCAGCACTAAAGGTGGGGGAGGGGATGCAGCTTAACGAGCTCTCTAGTAGAACTGCACCAAACTTTCCTCAGGTTTATTTCAATATCTGGTCTTCTTGACCTGGTATCTTGTGTGTGTGTGTTTTGGATATTATTAAAGAAGTGATATCCAAAATATCATAACCATAGCATCAAAACATCTTAAATATCAACTACATTTAATTTATTACATGCTTTCTTCTTAACTGATTTTCCACAAATAATGTAATACAACAATATTATGAAAACAAATATAATGCAAACCAATAATTATCACCATTAAAAATCAATGAGATTAAGTGTAATGTTCTGATGGAGTGTTGCTTAATTCGTGCTAAACTGGCTGTGTGTCTGAGAGGTCAACTCCAGGACAGCTCGCCACTGAGTGGGGGAGGGGCGACCAGTTAAGCACCTGCACTGCGCACTTTTCTCCACATCTAATAATGCCTCCAAAGGTTCTGGAAATTACCACTTTAATGTCCTTAGCGGAACATATTATACATTTAAATGTGAAAAAAAAAAATCTAATAAAGAGAAAAACTTTTCGTGACGTGGAAAACATTTCGCAACATTTCCCGCCACCGTGAAAAGCACTAGTAGGTTCTCAGTGTCCACGTGACCGACAGCGCGCGGGCCTAATCATGCAGCCACAGCGATGGTCACAGCGGCTACAGCGCCTGCGCGAACACCACGAGCAGCGCGCACGCAGATACGAGCACGAGATGACGGCGCGCAGAGACCGAGAGGAGGAGCAAAGTGTTCAGCTGGTCAAGGTAAGATGCGCCTCATTAAACTCACTAATTTAAACATTAGTCATTTTATTTATTTATTTATTACTTTATTTAAACTCTGGGGCTAGTCTACTGACTCACTCACCTGGCTGAAACTGGAGTGAAACGTTTAACAACAAGTGGAATTACGTCTTGCTTGGCATTTAAACTTCACATTTTATACGAGTTTGGTGCAGCAGTTTGTAATAATATGCTTTTAATGTTATATTATTTTACACATAGTGGAATGACGTTTAATATTTAGCCAACTAATTCAACTGTGAAGTTGAGCGCATGCGCGCAGCATCTCGTTAATGAGGCTGTGTGGGCGGATATATATATATATATATATATATATATAAAACTTTAATTTTTTAAGACTTTGTTGAGGAGAGTTGTTGTTGAGGAGAGTTACTGGTGGTGTACTGGTGGTGTTGTAAAGTATACAGGTGTAACTAACAGTCAGATTGTGTTCTCTCTTGGTTTGTAAAATTGGCTTTTAATATGGTTTAAATATGTTTGTTTTTTTTACTCTATTTTGTTTTGCATATTTATTATTTTCTATTAATAGTCTTTTGTTTTAAGGTCAAGGGTAGTCGTCTAAGCATTGTACTGCATATCGTACTGTGTATGACTGTGTATGTGACAAAATTATATTTTTCTGATTTTTACAGATGATGAAGGAAAAGAGAGAAGAAGAAGAGCAAGTGGTATGTAGCAAAGTAGTAGTCCACTAGTAAAAATGTTTTTGATACAAATACTCATTTTATTTAGTGTGTACAGTATACTTAAAAATAGAATATTGTGAAGTTTTGTTATTTAAAAAGTGAAATTCATATTCTAGATGTGAAAATAAAAATTGTAATTATGATTACAGCGTGCAATGCATGTAAAATAATGAATGAATGAATAAAATCATTATTAGAATGTTTAGAAACCTTGAGTTTGATTAAATGATTATTTTGCAGTATAAATCCTATGGATCTGTCGGTCCAGTTCAATATGTTAATGGTAGGGCTGCTCCGATTGATCGGTCGCCGATCATAATCGGCCAATAATTGCTTTGGGAAGTTTGAACGGCAGTCTCTATAGTGGCCGATATAGAAAAGCCGATCAGATGACGCAAAACTCGCGGGACATTTTTTTATGCGTGCTGCTAAAATGGCTTCACCTGTCTGGCGATTCTACGCGTTGTGTGAATCATCAGCAATCAGCATCAGCAATCGGCAACCTGTGTAACAAGCCAATTCCACCATGCGGGAAGCACCCAAAGCATTTTAACACCACAGACCTCGTCAGACATTTGAAACATGTTTAACATGTTTAATTTTTTTGCAGTCCTCGTCGATGCTTGCGGACCTTGCAGAACTTGTCTGTTATTTTATTCAATCTACAGGAAAGTTGTATTTGTCAAGCTCTAAGCTGTTCCCAATTACTAACCAAGCACAGGCTGCTATGTTTTAAGTTAACTTGTTGCACTTGTTGCTTGCCAATAAATACAGTTGTCAATTCATGATATTCTTCTTCTTGTAATTTCAATACTTAATTTACATTATTGTTAGATATAGTTTAATAAATAATGCTACATGATAAGGCTTCAAGTAGACTCTGTGATCGGTATTGGCCGATATAGCTTCTAGTGATTGGAGATCGGTGATAGGCCCCAAAAATCCTGATCGGAGCACCCCTAGTTATTGGGGAAGACAGCTGACTTAACAGTTGTCCAGAAGATGAAAAACACAGTAATTGCATTACATGTATAAATGAACATATTTTTGATCTAATGATCAGAATTTCTTATTTATCTTAATTATTCTAATATTTTAAGTTTGATTTTTGTTAGGCTTGTCGCCTTGCACCTTCAGGGTCCGGGTTTTATTTCCGGCCAGACTTGATTTCCGTCTCTGTGGACATGTAGTTCGCATGTTTCCCCTGTGCTTGGTGGGTTTCCTCCGGGTAGTCTGGTTTCCTCTCACAGTCCAAAGCATGCAGATTAGGCTAAATGCCGTTCCCAAATTGCCCATAGTGAGTGTGTCCTGCGATCGATTGTCACCCTGTCCTGGGTGTACTTCGCCTCGTGTCTTAAGTTTTATTTAGTAGGCTCCAGGCACCCCGCCGCCCTGAATACAGGATAAAGTGGTTTAGACAATGAGTGAGTGATTTTTTTTTCATGCAGTAAGATGTAATCCTTGAAATAAAAACGCAGCCTTAAAAATTACAATAGAAAATTTACTTTGATAAATAAAATTTTTTTGAGATGCACTGTACATCTTGTCCATGTAGATTAATTTAGGATTTATTGCTAAATTTGAATGAGTGTGGCCAGGGCTCAGCATTAACTTTTTATGCACTGCTGTTTTAGGAGCTTTTCTAAAAGGCTAAATGTATTGTTTTCTTACAGGATACAAGCTCTTTCGATGACTTGGTTTCAGAATCAAGTCATGATCTGGAAAGTGATGATGTGCCGTCAAACTCCCATTCCTCAGTAGATGAGGACAGTTCTCCTCAAGATGCTGCAAAGAAACCATGGCGCAAAAGAGAGACAAATACATGTACTCCAACCAAAAACCTGACTGATTCAGAAAAACATCTCCGCAACTCAGAGAACAGTGACAGGAAAATGGTTTACAATACTAATACTGTGGGTAAGTCACACGTTACAGTTAAAATCTGTTCTAAAGGACCAAAAAGACAGTGGGACAAGCGACACTATTGTGTGTACTGTAAAATGGCACGCCATCTACAGAGGAAACATGGCAATGAAAACGAAATGGCCCTTGCAATGTGTCTTCCACCAAAATTGAAAAAGCGACTCCAGATGTTAGAGCAACTTCGTAGGAAAGGCAATTACTATGACAACATTGTGGTGTTGCAGAAGGAGTAAGGTGAGATATTGACGTACAGACAGCCATCAGAACATGCAGATCCAGAGGACTACTTACCATGCAACATTTGTTATGTTCTTAAAAGATGAATTATGGAAACATGAGAAACTGTGTCGGTCAACAGTGGGTGAATCAGAATTCAAATCCAAGAAGAAAAAAAAAAGAAGAGTCCAAGCTGCTGCTTCATCTCCGCTTCCTTACAAGGAGCAGGTATCACAAAGGTGCTCAAACATCGTTAGCAGAATGATAATTGATAAAGTGTCCCTTGCAGTAAAAGAAGACCCTCTCATATGTGAATTTGGGGACAGCTTGCTGGAGAAACATGGGAGGGATAAGTAGGGTTAGGTACCGAAAACCGGTGCCAATATGGCACCGGTACCTATATAACTGGTATGTACCGGCCCGAAACAGAACGTGAATTTCGGTGCCTCATTTTGGCGCCACTTAAAAGCCCGAACTGCCGATTAAAATATTTGGTCTCTGGGGCTATGATGACACAGTTGTAATAAGCATTAGATTCATCAACACACATGATCGCTAGTAACATGTAAATACTGCATTCATGGGCTGGCAGAAATGATCGGAAAAATAAATTATTTCATTAATTAGAAAAATCTTGAGGATTTCGGAAAGCTTTGATAATACATATCCAAAACACTGTTGCAGTAATGTTACTGTCCATTTTATTTTTGTAGATTAAAAGTTTATTAGATTAGATAAAAAAATTTAAAGCACAAATCAGGAAATGAGACCATCCGAGATGCGCGTGAACGTAGCCACTAACGTTACACTCGCTCTGACGGCAGCAGGTGATCTACCGCTATCTTAACTTGCTAAATTAAACAACTTTCGTTAAAATGCGTAAAAACTAAACGGTCGAAAGTGTGTCTGTATTTCACAAGAAAGGATTCCAACACCGTGATGTGCAGTAAATGTTTTATGGCAATTGCGTGTAAAGGGGGAAACACGTCAAATCTAATGAATGGCACACGGAATAAACTTAAAACAGAGGGATGCACCGTGTTTGACAGGTTACAGACAACATCTGGAACTATTGGTGTGGACGACCCTCAGCCCCAGTCATACCAACCGTAGCAAAAAGGAGTCCAGTGATTACAATGACAACAGCAGCCTTTCCGCAGGTTAGTAGTCGGCTAATGTAATGTTAATTGGAAATGCAAATCTTGCATTCAAATGGTCAAACGATTTGTAAAATACTAATGTAACATAGATTCTGTTTATAATTATGGCTTTCCAGCTAGTACTAGTAGTACTACAACAGTGACCCCATTTACCATTGCAAAGAAAGCTAATATATTGTACAATTTTAAGCATTGAATTTCAATAAATTGAATTTTTTGTTCAATAAAAATGTATTCTCGAGTCATCCACCATCATTTTGTGGCTTTTGCAAAGTATCGGTTCAGGCACCGTTTTGGCACCCGTACCGGTTTAAAAGTATCGATTTGATACCGGTATCGGAAAAACCCCAAACGATAACCCCCCCCCCCAAAAAAAAGTCAATAGCTAGTTGGGTAGATTTATATTAGCTGCCAAGTCTCTAGATCACAAAGTGAAGATGCTGCAAGATGTTTTGGTGCCACCTAATTTCTCTTTAGCTGTTGCAAAAAAAAAGCTTCTGGGTTCACCTCCTCCTAGTACACGTATTCCACACCATCCCTTCCTTTAAAGTTGGGGCATTCACTGAAGGCTGTATGTTAAATTTTGATTGGGCAGAATATAAAGGTAGAAGATGGTGCAGCTGCATGCAGAGTACGGAACTTCTTGAACTTGGTAGCTTCTTTTGTGTCGCGCTGTGCTTGTACAAACTTAGAAGAGGACAGATGGAACAAAAAAGAAATGATTCCACTCACAGAAGATGTGATGAAGCATCATAAAATATTAAAGTCCACAGAGGAGGAGGCAAAAGAAAAACTTACGGAAGGTCCAAACCCTAAAGCATACAAGACTCTCAGTAAATGCCTCCTGTCACAAATTACTTTCTTTAACCATGGACAGCAGGGTGAAGCAGCAAAATTGCCTCTTCAGACATACAGGGACCGATCCACTGAGGAACCCAATGAGGACATTATGCGGTGCCCCTCAAAATTTGAAAAAGACTTGAGTCATGAATTTACCAGGTTGGTAATCAGGGGCAAGACGATGGGTACCTGTGCTTCTCACTAAGGAGATGAATAAATCACTTGATTTTCTCATTGAGCAAAGGATTGAGGACAATGAAATTTTGGATAGTAACGAATATGTCTTTGCCAGACAAAACTCTGATTCCCATCTTCTAGGTCCCGACTGTTTAAGGAAGTAGCTGCAAGGAGCAAGGAAACCCGAAACTCTCCCTTCAACCCACCTCAGGAAACATGTGGCTATGCTTAGTCAGATAATGACCCTTAGAGAAAAACGAGTTGTTTCAAGTTACCAAATTCATGGGACATGATATCCGTGTTCACTGTACATATTACCGGCTAACTGAGAACATGCTTCAGCTTGCAAAAATTTGCAAACAGAGCTAGTATAAGAGCAAATCTCTTGATGAGATTGATGGAGGTTTAGAAAGTGAGTATCAAATATGAATATATATTTTTTATTATACAATTTTATACCAAAGAACTTAGGGATTCATGCTGTGCTTAGTGTTTTGCTGTGTGAAAGGTATGAGGAGAATTAACATTAACAAAATGTTTTATGTGTTGTATTAAAACAGTCGCCTTATCTTCAAAAGTGGGAGCTGAACAGGAGCTAAACATCAGTAAAAGTGAGGCTGAGTCTTTGGAACTAGCTCAAGATGGTATGAAATTGTCAGGGCTGTTCTGTTTACTATATTGTCTTTCTTGTTAAAAATGTTAGAAAATAACAAAATGTCCATCCTATTTTCCCAGAGTTCAAGATATATCAATATCTTGTTTTGTCCAACCAACAGTACAAAACCCAAATATCGTTTACTGTGATATAAACCAGTTACATGACCACCAGACATGATTACATTGGCCAGACAGGAAATGTCACAGAATGTTAATCTGTTGTGGATTCTTGTTAATCTAACACAAGGAAAATCCATTTCTGGTGCATACAATGAGTCCCTAGTAAAAGAGTCAGCCTAAGAACCAGTCCTAGCAATGATAGAACTGGCACTACTTTTATGTTAGCATAATTTTAATGCGGAAATATGCTCTTGTGTTGTAGAGGAATCAGATATTTTGACTGCAAAGACATCAACTGTACAACCATCCTCCAGAGAAAAGAGGACTGAGAGCGTGTTGGAGTCCGCTCAAGATTCAGATGGTACGAATGACTAATTGTAGGGGCACCATTGTACAGGATAGGGCATAAATATCTTCCACAATTTGAAGGAGCACTGTGGTGGTAGAGAGATGGGGTAGGTCGCATTCGGTAGCTTTGGCTCTATTGGTCTGTACTGTAGCATGAAGCGTACATGAAACACTCTCTGCGTCGCTATCACAAAACAGTTGTTCTCATAATAAGCTTGAACAACAAAACCCCAATGTTTCACTCAAGATGGGTACTGAAAACGGTAAAGCCTAACCTACTGAATGCAACCTACCTCATCTCTCTACCACCTCTACAGCCCTCGCAGTGCCCCTTCAAAATGTGTGAGATCTCTATGCCCCACCCTATTTTAAACATTGTTATTTGTGGGTTTGAATTGTTGTTGACACTCGGGTGATATTTTTTTGTTACAGAAGAACCTGATATCTTTCCTCAAAGACCATCAAATCTTCAACCTTCTCCAAGGACAGAGAAAACCGGTAAACACCTTTTCTCCCAGGGTTTTTTTATTTCCTTTTGATACTCTGTGGTGGTCAGACCTGTAGTGTTCAGTCATGCTTCTTAATTCCTGTAATGTTTAGTAACTTTAGACTGTGTAATGTCTCACATTAACAAACACATTAACAAACTTCTCTGCTGTTGTTTTTCCTTTTCTTGAAGGATCTTCCAAAAGAAAGAGGTCTAGGAGGGTGTTGGAGTCGGCTCAAGGTTTCAATTATATTAATTAGACTTTAGATTAATTGTATGAACACAATTATATTAAATATTGTCTTTATGAATTGTTGATACTGATGTGATATGTTCTTTGATTAGAGAAGAATCAGACATCTTGACTCAAAGACCATCAGCTCTACAACGGGAATCACAAAAGCTCAAAAAGATGGAGAAAACTGGTAAACTTTTCAGCTTTCTTTTGTGTCTGTGTGTGGTTGTCAGTCCAATCTTTCTTAATGCAGTAAAACCTTGGATTGAGAGTAACTTAGTCTGCAAGTGTGCAAGACAAGCAACATTTTTTGGATAAATTCAAACTCGATAATTGAGCGAGATGTTGATATACGCGAGTAGTTCTCGCGCCTTGTCTGCTGATCATGATCACAACTGAGGCAATGGTTCTTTTTTTTTCTAGCGCTGTCGGATTGTGGTTAATCATCTCTCATGCTCAGTCTCAGTGTGCGTGCGCCACTCGTGTGCGCGTGTATACTGTTTACTATAACACTGTGACCATGTGTTTGCGCAGGTAAAGCTCTTTTTCTGGTGTGTGTCTAAGTGTAATGAAAGTAGTTACTAAAGAACAGTCACAATGGCCTCCATGAAGAAGAAAAGGTAAAAAAGATGCATCAGTGCTGGAGATGAATCTGTTTAACAACTATGCACAGTCACATTTCTGCTAAATCCTCAAAAGCAGGGAAACTCAAGCTCAAACAGCCAGAGATAACGGGTAAGGCAGTAATGCAGCCAGCACCACTAAATCTACTAATATTTCATTAACAGTGTAAAGCATAACGTTGGTCATTATTTAAATTAATTTGTGATTACAGCTATGGATCTACAACCAAAGAAATGCCATTGCAGACTTTGGAGTTCGGCGGAAAAAGCAGCAGTGTGGCGACAACTCGGACAGTATATAACTTCGCGAAGAGTTCCGGGCAAAGAGTTGTGATTCAAAGCACTTGAGGCAGAACCTGTGCTTTGTAGTTGTGACTGAAAGGATGTGAAGAATCAGGTGTATAATTCCATTGTTTATCAAAAAAAAGAAACAGGTGTGTTAGGTGAACGCGTGACAATTACGTTAAGTTTCTTTGTGTACTGTACCGGACTGTGTTGCCGCTGCATTGTTGCGTGAAAAATTGCTGATAAAGATATCAGTTTAGTTCTGTGATGTGATGCCAGAATAAAGTAGTTCTGGAAGAAATGTCTGTTTTTAGTCAAGCATACTGTTTTATTTAGAAATTTGGCAGACCCTTTTATCCAATGTGATTTACAAGTTGGGAGCACACATGAAGGACAACTTTTGAGTGTACTTGCCCATAAACACCAACATGTGGTCAGGATGACCCTAATCACGGACCCTGAGACACAGCCACTCCATGTAAATAAATTAAAACCATTAAACAATAAAACAGTTCATCTAAAAAATTACAATATATTAAGTAAAAGTATTTTTTTAATAATGAATTTAACAAGTGAATTATTTCAAGCCTTTGTTTTAATTTTTATTATTTTTTTGGAATTAAAAATCTGACACTAACATTTTCAAAATGTTTAGATTTTTCATGATGTACTGTAATAATACATTAAAGTTGGTTGGGATAACTGGGGTAAAAAAAAATTTTTTTAAAAAAGGTAAGACATGGGTACTCTGAGAAATGGTAAAAATGCCAAATCTGCCTATCAACAGGACTTGTCCTCACAAATGTAGAAGTAAAATATTTGGTTTTATTTTGAGTTTTCTGAAATCTCAAGTGACTTTCTGACTCTCTACTGTCACCAAATGATAACTTTGTTTTTTGC
Organism: Clarias magur; assembly: GCA_013621035.1. Classification (NCBI taxonomy): domain Eukaryota; kingdom Metazoa; phylum Chordata; class Actinopteri; order Siluriformes; family Clariidae; genus Clarias; species Clarias magur. The sequence goes on along the minus strand of QNUK01000287.1, from coordinate 508,847 downwards.
ACCATTGTTACTTACACACGTGGACAAAATTGTTGGTACCCTTCGGTCAATGAAAGAAAAACTCACAATAGTCACAGAAATAACTTTAATCTGACAAAAGTCATAAATAAGAATTCTATGAATGTTAACCAATGAAAGTCAGACATTGCATTTCAACCATGCTTCAACAGAATTATTTTAAAAAATGAACTCATGGAACAGGCCTGGACAAAAATGATGGTACCCCTAACTTAATAGTTTGTTGCACAACCTTTTGACGCAAACACTGCAATCAAACGATTCCTGTAACTGTCAATGAGACTTCTGCACCTCCAGTTCCAGTTGTTTCCGGTTTGAAGGGTGCCTTTTCCAGACAGCATGTTTCAACTCCTTCCAAAGATGCTCAGTAGGATTGAGGTCAGGGCTCATAGAAGGCCACTTTAGAATAGTCCAATGTTTTCCACTTAGCCATTCTTGGGTGTTTTTAGCTGTGTGTTTTAGGTCATTGTCCTGTTGCAAGACCCATGACCTGCGATTGAGACCCAGCTTTCTGACACTGGCCAGCACATTTCTCTCTAGTATCCCTTGATATTTGAGATATCTTGAGGACTCTTGAGATTCCATTGTACCCTGCACAGATTCAAGACACCCTGTGCCAGATGCAGCAAAGCAGCCCCAGAACATAACAGAGCCTCCTCCATGTTTCACAGTAGGGACAGTGTTCTTTTCTTGATGTGCTTAATTTTTCTGTCTGTGAACATAGAGCTGATGTGCCTTGGCAAAAAGTTCCATTTTTGTCTCATCTGTCCATACGATATTCTCCCAGAAGCTTTGTGGCTTGTCAACATGTAGTTTGGCATATTCCAATCTGGCTTTTTTCTGATTTGTTTTCAACAATGGTGTCCTCCTTGGTCGTCTCCCATGTAGTCCACTCTGGCTCAAAGAACGACGGATGGTGCAATCTGACAATGATCTTACTTGAGCATGAAGTTGACCTTGGATCTCTTTAGAAGTCTTTCTGGGCTCTTTTGTTACCATTGGGATTATCCGTCTCGTCATCAATTTTCCTCCCTTGGCCACGTCCAGGGAGGTTGGCTACAGTCCCATGGATCTTACATTTCTGAATAATATGTGCAACTGTAGTCACAGGAACATCTAGCTGCTTAGAAATGGTCTTATAGCCTTTACCTTTAACATGCTTGTCTATAATTTTCTTTCGAATCTCCTGAGACAACTCTTTCCTTCGCTTCCTCTGGTCCATGTTGAGTGTGGTACATACCATGTCACCAAACAACACAGTGACTACCTGGAGCCCTATATATAGGCCCACTGACTGATTACAAGATTGTAGACACCTGTGATGCTAAATAGTGGACACACCTTGAATTAACATGTCCCTTTGGTCACATTATTTTTTAGTATTTTCTAGGGGTACCATCATTTTTGTCCAGGCCTGTTCCATGAGTTAATTTTTTTAAATAATTCTGTTGAAGCATGGTTGAAAAGCAATGTCTGACTTTCATTGGTTAACATTCATAGAATTCTTATTTATGACTTTTGTCAGGTTAAAGTTATTTCTGTGACCATTGTGAGTTTTTCTTTCATTGACCGAAGGGTACCAACAATTTTGTCCACGTGTGTAAGTGGAAGTGCTGGTCCTCACAGAGAACTCAAAGACTGTGGTCCTCACAAAGAAAAAAAAAGACGTGTGTGTGTATGCATGTCTTTCCATGTGATGTTTTTTTTTTATTTGGTGGAGAGTTCATTGTGAACTGAGGAAGTGCAGTTCTGTCTCTATTTCACTGAGTGTGCACCACTGGCACAGTCTCTTCTCTTGGGGAAGCCAGGTCTCTATTTCTGTCTCTGTCTATGTCCTGTCTCTACAACCAGAAGGAGCTCACTGAGTCTGTACATTCATAACAGTTTTAACTGAGAGTCTGTTGTGCTGCAGTTATCGTCTGTTCAGAAACTTCTGTTAAAACTGTTTATCAGTGATTATCCTACATCCTCAGCCATGTTTATGGTTTCAAGTTGACTTTTATTGTCATTTCAACCATATACAGTTTAGTACACAGTGAAACAAAACAGCATTCCTCAAGGTGCTACAAACAACATTAATTAACAACATGAAACAGTTAACAGAAACTAACCAGCTAACTAAGAAATATAATTAGCTGACTAGCTGATACCAGGTGCATTTCATCACACACACCGTGCACCACAAGTAACATGGTGAAATGTAAGTTTACCACTTTGATTTGTATTCATTATATGACTTAATAAATTACTGTCTCTGGCACTTAAAGGCTTTTTGAACATGCTTAACATTTTTATGCAGGCGTACTATATGTAACTGCATATGACGTACAGTAGGAGCCCTGTCAAACAGCCGCCTGGAACACGGTGGGTCCCATAGAGAACCATGACAAGTCTGTGCACGGAATGTGATCCCCCGCGTATATGCAATTAACAATGTCCCGCCCAATAATATAATTATTATTAATAGTTAATAGTTGTAATATATTATATTATACTTCAGATTGTATATATATATATATATATATATATATATATATATATATATATATATATTTTTTTTTTTTTTTGATAACTTTGCTGGAATCTGTTTTATAGGTTCCATTTGTAAAAATATTTAAGGTCACGGAGCGGTCGTGTAAGCATTTCACTGCATATCGTACTGTGTATGACTGTGTATGTGACAAATAAAAATTTAATTTGAATTTGAATAAACGCCCCCATGCGCTTTCCAGTAAGATGGTTGCAATGCTGTATAATCCCTCCAGGTGGAGCATTGACTGCTTCAGTTAACTGCAGTGTCCAGGCAGTTTATACAGCATGTCTATATACTGTACAGACGTTGTCAACATAGTTTCATAAATAGATGATATGGTAAAAAAGTTAAATAAAAGCAATTAATAAAGCAGAATTTTTTAAAATCATTCAATACACAAACCCATGATGGTTATGGTATTTAAAATTAATTAATTATTTAATAAATAAAACTAGTAATTGCAATATTTTCCAAGACATCCTTAATAATCCTTAAAGACACGGTAACATGTAATTTATCTATACCGATAGCTGTAGATACGGAATATAAATGCAGGCTATGTATTTTACATTACGGTGTATTTTATTTAGTTCCGTTTAATACACTGATAGATGATATTTTACTGCAAAGTAAAGCTCAAAATGTAACTTCTGCTTGAGTACTTTTTCGTTATATTTTTGATGATGTTTTTTTCGCTGATAGTCAAAAATTGGCAGAACAAATTGATTAATGGCGCATAATATCTGGAACAAATATCTGCCCATACGGATGCTACGTGCCGCGGTATGGAGAGCCGCACCACGAGATGTTTTTAATGTTAAGAGCCCTTATGCAGGGCATAAGAGGGGTTTAATGAGATAAGAGTGTGTGAGAGTGCTTATCATATGCACGGGAAGGCCTTTCCGTTTGGAGATGGCGTTGGATTATTAATTAGGAAAGTTGAAAGGAAACAAAAGAAAACTGACAACACAAAATAAAAAAGCTCTGCCATCTACGGAGAATGGACGGGGCTCTGGAATAAAAAATGCAACTTTTGATCCTCTTATGCATTTACCGAGGACTTATGAGAGAGAGTTATGTATTTTTTGTGCTGTGGTAGCAGCCTGCTGATCTGGCCGTTCTGAACAGTTTATGCGCGGATCTGCACCTCGCGCGACCCACATCGTTACAACGGCTCAGTATTTCTTTAGTCATTTATCCCTGCATAACGTTCCCCTAGCAAAGATCTGATGGGGCATTAATCACTTATCACAACTGTGAATAGATGCGGCAGCAGAGAGATTAAATCTCCATCAACACTCACACTTGAAACAATTCTAAAACAACTAAAAAGTTCCAGAGGTTTAGCGCCTATTATGGCAGGACATGGATAGTTCACCCAGAGTAAACTACTGTATTTTTACTGCTTATATTTTATATATACACGATTCAAAAGTGGTGTAGGCGCTTCAGGAAAGTCAGTTTGGGTACCAACAGACATTTTAAAATCAGTTTGAGTACTGACACTTCTTAGACCAACAGGCCTTAAGAGAGACTGGGCTGGAGTTCTAGACTCTGGTCGCACGGGCCTGAAGGAAAGTAAAAGAGAGCTATGTGCCTCCGGACATGGTCTCTTAGAAGGACCAGGCCCGGAGTCATCTTTCCTGGCATAAGTAAGACCGTTCTTATGAAGAAATTGTGTCAATGATCCATCAGACTCATTTTGGCAAAAACTCACTGAGGCTCGGTCAGCAACAGGTGTAATCCTCAAAGGAGTTGTGCTCTGGACTGTCCTGGCTGTCCAAATCGTCCAAAGGGATGTATTCAGTGCTTGGGCAGTTGCGCTTAGCTATAACAATAAAATAAAATACGTAAATACAACAAATTAGGAAAATAAGACAAATAATTAAAATGAGTGCTAGAGAGATGCTTACCCATGGCCTGTCTGTTGAGAACTGTAGAGTAACCCGGAAGAACTAAGAATATATAGTAAAATAAGCGCCGCCCCTATATTTTTTAATAATAAACAAACTTAGTGTAAAGATAATGGAAAATTATTTGAAAGAAAAATAGACTATAATGGGGAAAAGATATGGAGTCAGATGACGAGGTATATGACGTAAGCAAACAAGATAAGAGAAAATGTAATTACAATGGGTGACAATACTTGGAAAAAGTTGGATTACAATGGGTTAATAATTTGATAAGAAATAAGAAAAAAATGTACAGAGGAGGGGGCTAGGTGAGCGCCCCTCCCCTTGAAAACTGTATAAAAGAAGTGCCCATGTCACAGGCACTTCAGTCAGTCAGTTTTGGAGATGCATGGGACTACATCCTAGGCATTGCCGAGCTGGCTCACTTGGTTTTATTGCTGCAATAAATCCTGCCTTACTTCATCCAGATCTATAAGGAGTCCGGAGTCTTTTCTTTGGTTCTTTTTAAAGTTAAAGTTTTTATGCAACATTTGTAATTAAGGCAACTGTAACTAGTGTAGGAGAAAAATCTCCCACATTTATTGGTGACCCTGCCGACGTGATTGCCTCTACGGAGGGCTCCTCCGGGGACCTTGGACCAGCGCGGGCTGACAGACCATCAACTTTTGCCGGCATAAGAAAAGGTAAGCAGAAAACCTGTTTGATCAAATTTCTGCATTAGAAGTTCATGGTCTGTTAGTGTGCGTGTTTCCGGCTGGAGAGAGGTACTCCTAAGGTATATTGAACAAAGTAAAATTTAAGTTGCCAACATTGATAAATTAATTATTATATTTAAATTGATTGTAAAATTTATGTTAACAAGTAAAAGACTGGATGAAGTAACGAAGTATTAAGAGATCTCCATAAGTTTTATTTTGTTTTGTGATTTTTGTTTTATATTCTCTTTATTACTATTTTATACGTTGTATGATAAGTTAGGTAACACCACTGTGTTTGGTCAAAGCCTGACGAGGAAACTTGCCAACCAGTGGGGCTGGACCCACGAAAAATTCCTGTAATACACTAAGTAGGAGCTGCGGCACCAGACGTGGTAGGTGAAAAATTCCTGAGTCCGCCGTTAGGCACAGAACATATAGGTGACTCACCGTTCTGAGATGCGCGTGCAGCCAGGTGTTAAGTGAAAATTCCTGTAGGTGAGCGCTATTTGAAAATTCCTACAGGTGGAATTGATGTTTTCTGGGCCCAGGTTGTGTGATAAAATATTTTATTGTTGAAATTGTTCTGAGTACTCAAATTTTTTAAATTGTAGTAGAAGGCGCTTGTGTCGTGTATTGTTCATATGTCTTGTATGTGTGTCTCTTAAATGTGAGTTTGTTATATTCATGTGAAAAGTCTGTATTGAATTTATGTAAGTGTGTAAGAAAATATAAGGCCTAGTTAAGAGGGATATAGTATTAGAAATAGTCTAAAAAGGAGATAGAAGACCAAAAATTGGATTTTCTGATTTGCTATGAATTAATAATGAATTTAAATAGAAGAATATAAGAAAATAGCATATAAGTGATAGATAATATCTCTAATATTAAAGGAATTGTGTGGCTGAGGTACATGCCACAAGGCATAGAGCTTACTGTGACATAGGTCTTGTCTGTGACATAGAGCTTACTGTGACATAGTCTTGTCTGTGACATAATCAGTGATGCGCTACCACACATAGAACTCACTGTGACATCAGCTTCTTCTGTGACATGGGAGCAGTACAGGTACTGAATGTACCAGCCTATTAGTATTATAAAATAATAATTTCTTTGGACTAGTGTACACATGCGCAGCAACATATACGTTATTAAAGATAGGCTTAAGTAAGATACAAAAGGTACCTTTGTGTAGTGTAGTCGATGACACAACACTAATGATAATAAATATAGTGCATAGAATAATAAATGCACCTAGGTTATAAATATTAAATATATATTAGATAAAAAACAAATGTTAAGCGGATTCAGAGTAATTAACTGGGACGAGCAGATAAGTGAAGAAGGAGTCACAACCAAGTGTGAACGGGAGAAAAAGGAAAAAGAAAAAGGAAAAGTCCAAGCAGCAGTAATGGTGCCTGAAAATCAGACAACACTGCCCCCTACTGGACCAGCACAGCAAATGCAGCAACCAGTGCCACAAATGCAACAACCAACAATGACCCAAGCCCCTCCAACATATGCGCAACCTGGAAACCAGCAAGGACAAAATCAACCCATGAGGTGGCAAAGACAGGGCCCCGGGCCTATTGGAGGCAGGGGACAAAGGGGACTATTCCAACAGCAACCAAGAAGACAGCAATTTAGAATGAATGCCCCAGGGCAAATGGGCCCGAATCAGCGCTGGCAATGCGGAGGAGTAGGACATATTAGAAGAAACTGTCCACAAATGACTTGGGGAATGCAAAATGCACCACAACCTCAAGGACCATATGGAGCAGGACAAGCACCGCAAGGGAATAATTGTAGGCGTTCCAGGAGCAGCCATCAGTGTATACCTGATTGAACAAATAGAACACTGGCATCAAGTACCAAACACAGCACCCCACATTTCCTTACTGGTGGGGGAAAAAGCACAATCCAAAGAGCTAGGATTGATGGTCAAGCAAGCGGCTGAAGTAACTAAGTGGGAACAAACCCCTAATTCTTCTGTACACATTTCACAAGATCAAAGGTTTTTGAAAATAATTTTTTCAGGAGTAGAAAGAGTGAGGCCAACACAGACAGAAATAGATGGGAACATGACGTTGTCAACACACCCTCAGAGGGGGATGTGTAACACTCCATTGTCACCGCACACACAAATGTCAGTTAAGATGGTAGGGCAGATAGATGAAAAGGAATCTGCATTAGAGGAGGAACTGCTGAAAACAATTCCAGAAAAATTATGGACAAGACATTCAACAGATGTAGGATTAGTTAAGTCTGGAGGACAAGCCTTAATAAAAATAAGACCAAATGCAACATTGCCTTACCAAAGACAATATCCATTGACACCTCAAGCTGTAGCAGGGATTAAACCTACTATAGATGGCTCATTGGAAGCTGGAGTATTAACTCCTACTAAAAGTCCTTGTAACACTCCTATATTTCCTGTCAGGAAGCCCAACTCAGACAAATGGAGACTTGTGCATGATTTACGTGCCATAAATCAAATTGTAGAAGCAGAATTGCCTATAGTGCCTGATCCACACACAATGTTGTCCAATATACCAGAAGATACACAGTGGTTCACCGTCATAGACTTATGTTCAGCATTCTTTAGCATTCCACTACGTCCAGCATCACAATACTTGTTTGCCTTTACATATGAAGGACGACAGCTGACTTACAATCGTTTACCACAGGGATACTGTGAAAGTCCGTCACTATTTAATCGAGTACTAACTCAAGATCTAGCCTTGTTAAATATCGAAAGTACTATGATTCAGTACTGCGATGACCTACTGATTTGTAGCCCAACAAAAGAGCAATGCGAAACAGATTCGTTAAGAGTTTTGACAGTATTAGCTGAGAATGGACATAAAGTTAGCAGAGAAAAGTTGCAATTCTGTAAAAAGAAGGTAGAATATCTAGGCAGAGTGTTGGAAGGAACATCTAGGCATATATCTCCTGAACACATAGAAGCAATAATGAAAGCTCCTAAACCACAAACTGTAAAAGAGATGCTATATTTTCTAGGCATGGTAGGATTTAGTAGGGACTGGATTTGTGACTTTGCACTAAAAACAGCACCCTTGAGAGCAATAGTAAAAGTAGCTGGACAAACAAAGAATAGTGCAGTGTTAGAATGGACATCTGAAGCACTAGAAGCGTTTGAGCAGCTAAAAAGAGAACTCTGTACAGCACCAGCACTTGCTAGTCCAGAGTATAATAAGCCATTACATCTGTATGTCTTGGAGCATGGAGGTTTTGCCACAGGGGTTCTGACTCAACAACAAGGGCCTAGTAAGCAACCAATTGCTTATTATAGTACAGCACTCAATAATATTGAAAAAGGCATGTCACCCTGCTACCGAGGTGTGGCAGCTGCCGCCTTTGCTTATTAAAAAGCCTCATCAATTACTATGGGACATCCTGTTGTGATGTACACCACCCACGCATTACATGCACTCCTGACTAGCCCATCATTTGTAATTACAAATGCTAGAAGAGCAGGATATGATGTAATACTCTCTGCACCTGAATTGACCATACGAAGGTGTCAGACAGTAAATTCAGCAGATCGCATGATGACCCCAGCAGAGGGAGATCCACACGATTGTCATCTTGTGTCAGCAGAACATCTAAAGACATGTCAAGATTTAGAGAATCAACCTCTGTCACACCCAGATTGTATATTCTTTGTAGATGGGTCATGCTTTAGAGATGGGGATAGCAATAAAGCAGGGTATGCAATAGTAACACCAGACATAGATGGGAAAGCCTTCAAAGTAGTACAAGCTGAACATGTGCCACAACCCTGTTCAGCCCAGCTGGCTGAGTTAATCGCTTTGACAGGCGCTTGTAAACTAGCAGAAGAAAAAGCATGTACGATATACACTGACTCAGCATATGCATATGGAATATGCCATTTGTATGGCCCCATATGGGCACAAAGAGGTTACAAAAGAGCAGATGGAACACCAGTAGTACATGGAGAAGCAATTTCAGACTTGCTAGGTGCAATCAAACTACCATCCAGATTAGCTATAGTAAAATGCGCAGCACATAAGAAAGATGGTACATTTGTTAGTGACGGAAATGAAGCAGCAGATGAAGCAGCTAAGAAAGCAGCAGTAAATCAGGCAAACATGATGCCAGAATACGCAGCACAAACAGACAATGAACCAAGTTCACCAGAGTCAAGTGTAAACCCTGATGAAGGGCCAAGTTCAAGTTCAAGCTCGAGTTCAAGCTCAAGGTCAAACACAAGTTCAAGCTCAAGCTCGAGTTCAAGTTCAAACACAAGTTCAAGCTCAAATTCAAGCTCAAGTTTAAGTTCAAGCTCAAGTCCAAAATCTGAAGAAAGATTAGTACTTATACCAGAAGATTACGCACCCCCAGCACCAGACTTAGCAGACATGCAGGCAGCAGCATCAGGCGAAGAGATTCGAAAATGGTTAGCAAGAGGAGCAACAAAAGATAATGATACTAACGTGTGGTGAAGTGCAGATGGGCGTTTTGTAGCTCCACAAAGTTCTCATAACCTTGATAAAGCAAGCTCATGGTAACGATCACATAGCAAGAGGAGAAGTAATAAGAAGAATCCAAAAGACATGGTGGTCACCTTATCTAGGTCCTATGTTTCATCGAACTCTGTCACAGTTTTGTGACATATGCTCTAGATATAACCTTAGAAAACACTTCACATCACTAATAGGACATATTCCAGAGCCAGATGGGCCGTTTAGGCATATAATGTTCGACTATGTGGACATGGGGGAACCCAGAATACAAGGGAAACGATACATCCTAGTGATTGTGTATAGATTTAGCAGATGGGTAGAAGCTGTAGCAACAGCTAAGGAAGATGCAATGGCAGTAGCAAAATTCCTGTGTAGGGAAGTGATACCAAGATTTGGAATCCCAGACACAATCAGTTCAGACAATGGGAAACACTTCACAAACAAGATAGTACAGAAAGTGACTCAGTGGTTGAACATCAAGCACAGGTTTGGATGTGTGTACCACCCCCAATCTCAGGGGATGGTAGAGAGAGCAAATGGAACTCTGAAAATGAAATTGGCTAAAATATGTGCAGAAACAGGTATGAATTGGTTTCAAACTTTGCCATTATCCTTGATAGGCATGAGATCGCAAACTAACCACAACACACATCTAACACAACACGAAATGCTTACTGGCAGACCTATGCTTACATCCTTTGTTTGAGGGCCCTATAAAGGCCCCACACTTGAACAACTACAGAGTGAACTTGATCACTATGTGAAGCACTTATCTGAAATACATAAAGTTATTTTCCAACAGGTTAAGGGAGCCACAATACATGACAACACCAGACCGAGGGTAGCTGATCCAGCTGATGACGCTGAGGAAGAGGACATAGAGGAGAGGACTGTGCTACCCGGTAACTGGGTGTTTATTCGAGTATTCAAAAGAAGGTGGAACGAAGCTAGAAGGGAAGGACCATACAAGGTGGTGTTGGCAACTCCAACTGCAGTAAAAGTCCAAGGTAAAGATGTATGGTACCATTTAAATCATTGCTGCAAGGCCCCAAACCCAGATCAGGTAAGGGACAGGGAACCTCAGGAAGACGCTGAAGAGTCTCCCCAAGCGGGACCTTCAGGTTTGCAATCAGGTTCCCAGGAGAGTGACACAAGGCCCAGGCAACAAGCACCAGATCCTTATGGGTACACTGAAGGGTTACCGTGGGTAGAAGAACAAGCAGAATAAGGAGAACAAGAGTACTGGCCGGAGTGGCCCCAAGAAGATATACAAGATTGGGAAGCAGAGCTTGAAGAAGAAGAAGCAGAAGCAGAACAAGGAGGACCGTCCCTTAGAACAAGAGCCCAAGTTAGACAGCGAGAGCATAGACGTGCCAGAATTGAAACAGCACGTAGACAGTCAGAAGAAGATCCCACACCTAGAGTTGTAGAATACTCAGATAGTGATTAAATCAGTTAGAAGTTAACACTGGCTCAGATAGTGAGTAAATTATTTAAACCAACTACAGTTGAAAGAACATACCCAACGAAAAACCCCCCAAGAAAAATATTGTGTAGGTTATTTGGCCATAGTCCCACGTGTCACCATTGTGATCCAAATGGAGAAACCACCCTCTTATTGCCTCCTGAAACGAAGGAGGTCTATGGGTATAGGAATCCTCTTCATGATTGGTCTAATTAACAGTGGTGCTACTAAGAACCAGAGAAACCAACCGAAATGGACTAATGAAGAGAGACAAATACGCTGTGCATTAGCTACAATAACTAGAGCTAGAATAGTAGCTGGATTGGACAGTGAGGAAAGAACCGGATTTTGGGAAGCAACCTACCAAATAGAGGTCGATAATACACAACCCCCAGAAGAAAGAGCATCTACATAGAAATGAGAAAAAAGGCATATTGGAGTAACAGATGGCAGCATTAGATGGACTAATAGAAGCTGTACCAAGATCCAACGGTTGGTGCCCGACCAGCCCAATATATCAAATATTGAATCAACAAAATATGTAACAATAATTCCGCAGATAACAAAGAAATCATCTAAAAATCAAACAGAATCTGACCAGACATGGAAGGATGACATGTTCTTCCACTGGTTGAAATTTACAGCTGAGTCCGTAATTACACGAGACTGCATTGTGTGTCATGATAGAAGCAATAGACCCCCACGTGTGGTGATAACACATGGAACAAGGGAATGTATAGACAACCCAACAGTGAACAATTGTGCCCTATTAGCTGTCTTTTGCATTCAGCTACTATACATTATGGCCCTGAATGGATGCAAAACATAAGCAAATGTTCATATCAACCTGTAGGAACATTAGATGCTGTACAAAGAGAAAAAACACCTACACAGCAACGCTATCCTTTATGCATCCACTTAAATGGAAGCATTGAAATAGGAGATCTATCACCAAGTTGCAATGAAACACAGCCAGCAGCAGGATTCTTGCTATAAACAGGGTAGGAGGAGCATTCACGACAATCTTCTTGCCATGGGTTCAAATTTCGAAAAATGCAAGGTGGATCAATCTACTTTATTACAATCAACAAAGATTTTGGAATCACACTGTAGGAGTCTTAGGACTGGTTCAGGAGCAATTGGATAGAAATACATTAATGACTACACAGAATAGATTCGCCCTGGACACGATGCTGGCACCTCAACGAGGAGTATGTGCCTTAATTGGAGAAGAATGTTGTACATACATTCCAAGACACACAGGCCCAGATGGTAACATAACTAAACTTTTAAGAGCCATGAGGGACATGAGAGACGAAAATGTTAAAATCATTCAAGACGTACAGAGGAATAATGCATGGACTTCCTGGTTTGATTGGTTGAATCCTTCAAATTGGTATGGACTACTTATGAAACTAGGGACAATTATTTTTATAGTACTGGGAACTCTGCTCATATTGTCATGTTGCGTTATCCCCTTGGCGAAAGCAAGCATTCAAAGAATGGTGGGACAATATACAATGACTGTGGAATATCACTAACAAACACCACCAGATGAAGACTGGGAGGCAGACTCCATTTACGTGGAAATGAAGTGAACACAAAAGATTACCGCTGCTACATGGTGGACAAAATGACTGTATATTTATTACTCACATGTATACTGAGTTTATTTAGCATAGTATGTTAATCAAACAAACTTAATGTTTTTAAGAAACTATACCAGAGAAAGAAAAAAAAAGTAGTATTAGAAGAAGAAATATGTTTTGTGTGTTTTTTGTATTTTTGTCCTGTCTCTGTTATACACGTATGTATGCAGGATGGAACCGGTACCTGACCCACGATGGATAGTTTCCTGTACAGTCTGCCGAGATGCATGGAGGGAGGTTCTGGAACAGACCCCAACAAGAAGATGGGCAGACCTAAGACATGATCTGGTTGACTGGTTCCCACACCGTCCGATGGGGACTAAGAAGTTCATCGCGATGGCCAACGTCTTGACAAGAGACTTCAAATGGATCAAGTCAATGAGACAGGAAACGTTCGACCTGGACATAAGCAGAGGACTTCGTCTGGTAACAACTTCATATCAGCTTGGAAGATATCTGAAGCTAGGCCTCTATAGAGGTATTGGGATCGAAGAGAATTGGGTTGGATATGATATCTGCTGGGTAATTGAATTTGACGATGTATACATGGCAGCAGATAAGACCGTAACTAAAGTGATGTTGGGAGATGACATTCTATGGACAAATACACCAACCACTTTGCAATGTGCACTGGAAGCTCTTCCGAATGCTGATGAAGTCTGGCTAGACTTTTTACATCAGGAGACGGACAGGATGAACCGAATTCCACTATCACAGCTGATGTGCTGTAAGGACTTGCATGTAATCGAATTTACTGAAGAGGATCGCAAGGCATGGACTGAAGAAGGGACTGAAAGTCTTGACACGCTCTCCTTGATTTACAGGGACCCTAACGGAGTGCTTAAATGGCTTTAATGGTTTCAAACGTCTTTGTCATACATGTATTGTGTCACGGGCGTGCGTGGGGGTGAAGGATCCAAGCGCAGAGTGAGCTTTTACTGTTTCTCTGCACGAGCTCTGCAGCGCGAATGCAGAGTAGAGCCGGTGTATGTAGGGAGCGAGTGCAGCTCTTAGTGTCAATGAGCTCAGTGGCTGGAATGCGGAAGTGCCGAGAGCGCGCTCACTGCTTTTCTGAATGGGCTCCGTGGCAGGAATGCGGAAGTGCCAAGCCGGCGCATGTAGAAAGAGCATACGCTGTTTGCCGGTGATGACAATCCCGCGAAGCGAGGCAGACGAATCGCGCAGGCTGCTAGATCCGAAACAATAGCTTGTGGTCGATGAACAGGCAGAGGTCAGAAACGTGAAACCGAGAATGTCCGTGATCAGAGCTCGTGGTCGATAAACAAATCCAAGGGTCAGCAACAGTAAATCCGTATAGACGAAAGATCCGTAGCGTGAGACAAAGACGAGGTCGTGAAAACAGAGCGTGGTCGAGATCCGGGAGTTCAAAGCAATGAGAAACGCTGGAATACTGGGCATGGATAGCACACAATAATCTGGCAGAGAGCTGTTGTCTGAAGGTGTGTTAAATAGAGAGCTGTGATGATCAGAAATTGAGAACAGGTGTGTTTGGAGCGGTGAATGAGGTGGTGAAAAGCAAGGAACGGGATGGATCGTGGAGCAGGAGTGTGCAGGTGATCATGATCTTGACTGAGATATGGGCATGACCTAGCGTGCTGTGACAGTACCCCCCCCTCTACGAACGACACCTGGCGTTCTTGAGGGTGCCTTGGGGTGGAGATTGTGAAACTCTGTGATCAGAGAGCGGTCCAAGATGAACCTGGCTGGTACCCAACTTCTTTCCTCGGGTCCATAGCCCTCCCAATCCACCAGGTACTGGAGGCCGCGCCCACGGCGGCGGGACTTAAGGAGTCTGCGGACGGTAAAGGCTTCACCCCGTCTATAAGTCGAGGTGGAGGAGGAGGGCGTGGGGTTGGGGTTGGTGACAAAGGACACGGGACCAAACGGCGGACATGGGAGACGTGGAACGTGGGGTTAATTCGCCGCATGGATAATGGCAGGGCCAGTCTGATGGAGCATGGATTAATGACACGAGAGATTGTGAATGGGCCAATGAACTTAGGCGAGAGTTTCTGGGATGTAGTCTTGAGTGGTAGGTTACGTGTGGAGAGCATAACTCTTTGTCCAACTCTGTAAACTGGAGCAGCTGAGCGGTGGAGATTGGCCTTGCGCTGAAAAATGGCCACGGAACGTTGTAATTGAGCACGAGCTCGTTGCCATGTCCTTTTACAACGTCGGATGAAGGCTTGAGCTGAAGGGACAGCAGTTTCTTCCTCCTGGGTTGGAAACAGTGGTGGTTGATAGCCGAGACAACACTGAAAAGGTGACATGCCTGTGGGGGAGGTGGGGAGCGAGTTATGCGCATACTCAATCCAAGGGAGGAAACGACTCCAAGAAGCTGCATCCTGTGAGGTCATGCATCTCAGAGATTTCTCCAATTCTTGATTCATGCGCTCGGTTTGACCATTGGTCTGAGGGTGAAATCCTGATGAGAGGCTGGGGGTGGCGCCAATAAGGCCACAGAAGGCTTTCCAAAATTGTGCAGAGAACTGCGGGCCCCTATCCGAGACTATATCCGATGGGAGGCCGTGGATTCTGAAAACGTGGGAGATAAGGAGTTCAGCCGTTTCCTTGGCAGACGGAAGCTTTGGTAGAGGAATGAAGTGGGCTGACTTGGAAAACCGGTCAACAACTGTTAAAATGCAGGTATTATTGTTGGAAGGTGGCAATCCGGTTATGAAGTCCAGTGAAATGTGAGACCAAGGGCGATGGGGAATGGGAAGGGGTCTTAGGAGTCCCTCAGGCGGACGATTTGTTGTCTTATTCCTGGTGCAGATATCACAAGACGCCACAAAGCTTTTGACATCCTCCTTGATAGTCGGCCACCAGAAGCGTTGATGGAGCATTGAGAAGGTGCGAGTCGCCCCTGGGTGACAGGCTAGCCTGGAGCTGTGGCCCCATTCCAAGACTTGGGAGCGAACAGACAGCGGGACGAAAAGTAGACCAGGAGGGACATTACTGGGGCCTGGCTCCTGTTCAAGAGATTGCAGGACCAGGTTTTCCACATCTAACCGGGTTACAGCTATAAGGCACTGGGGGGGAAGAATAGTTTCCCTTGTGGATATGTCCTGGGGGGCGGGAAACTGTCGGGAGAGGGCATCGGGCTTAGTATTCTTGGTTCCTGGGCGATATGACAGCATGAAGTTAAACCGTGAAAAGAACAGTGACCAGCGTGCCTGACGTGAATTGAGTCTCTTGGCTGACTTGAGGTATTCTAGGTTCTTGTGATCAGTCCAAACAAGAAATGGGTGTTCAGCTCCTTCCAACCAATGTCTCCATTCTTCGAGGGCAACCTTGACTGCTAGCAACTCACGATCCCCAATGTCATAGTTCCGTTCAGGGGGCGTGAGCCGACGAGAAAAGAAAGAGCATGGATGAAGTTTGTTGTCCTTTGGTGTTTTCTGAGAAAGCACGGCTCCCACTCCTGTCTCGGAAGCATCAACTTCCACAATGAACTGGAGAGATGGATCAGGAAAGGTGAGGATGGGTGCTGTGGTAAAGCGCTGCTTGAGCTCATTGAAGGCCTTCTCTGCTAGGGGGTTCCATCAAAAGGGGATCTTGGTGGATGTGAGAGATGTGAGTGGGGCTGCCACTGTGCTGTAGTCACGGATAAAACGCCGATAGAAATTGGCGAAGCCCAAAAAGCGTTGAAGCTCCCGCCTTGACGATGGTGTTGGCCAATCCGTGACGGCCTTTACCTTGACTGGGTCCATCTGCATACCTGATGGTGAAATGGCATACCCCAGGAAGGAGGTGGACTCACAGTGAAACTCACACTTCTCAGCCTTGACATAGAGTTTATTTTCCAGCAGACGTTGAAGGACCTGACGCACGTGGAGCTTATGTTCCTCTAAGGAGTGAGAGAAGATTAGAATGTCGTCAAGGTAAGCGAACACAAAAACATTGAGAAAGTCTCTAAGGACATCATTAATGAGTGCCTGAAAAACTGCCGGTGCATTGGTCAGACCAAATGGAACAACCAGGTACTCATAATGACCCGTAGCGGTGTTGAATGCAGTCTTCCACTCATCGCCCTCTCTTATCCTGACCAGGTGGTAAGCGTTTCTTAGGTCTAACTTAGAAAACAGGCGGGCATCCTGGAGTAATTCAAACGCGGTAGACATGAGGGGAAGCGGGTAGCGGTTCTTGACTGTAATCTCATTAAGGCCTCTATAATCGATGCAGGGTCTGAGGGACTTGTCCTTTTTTTCCACAAAGAAAAAGCCCGCCCCAGCAGGGGAGGAGGAAGGGCGTATGATTCCAGCTGAAAGTGACTCAGAGATGTATTTTTCCATGGCTTCTCTCTCGGGACGTGAGAGAGAGTAGAGTCGCCCTTTAGGTGGAGTGGTGCCTGGAAGTAGATCGATGGCACAGTCATATGGACGGTGAGGAGGTAATGAGATGGCATGTGACTTACTGAACACCTGGCGAAGGTCGTGGTACTCGGCAGGGACCTTGGAAATGTCAGGGATCTCCTCCAGAGAGGTGGGCAAGACGCTTCTGGTGGCAGCGGAACGGAGGCATGAGGAGTGGCAAGTAGGGCTCCAATCCAGGATGCTTCTCCTTGCCCAGTCGATGTGAGGGTTATGTAGTTTTAACCATGGAAGACCCAGAACTATAGGTGCATGACCACTCTTAATGATGAGGAACGTGGTGGTCTCAACATGATTACCAGAAAACTGCAATCTGACTGGAGCAGTGCGGTGGGTGATTGAGGAGAGCTTGCTGCCATCAAGGGCCTGTACGCTAAATGGTTGGTTAAGTGGGGTGTGTGGAATCTTGAGTTGAGAAACCATAGCTGAGGAGATTAAATTCTGGTCTGCTCCAGAGTCTACTAGGGCGTGTGTGACGTGAGGCCGGTTGTCATAAATCAGGGTCACTGGGAAGCGAGAGCGAAGGTTAGGAGATGGGTGTTGTGTAGAACTGCCCCGTACCCCCAGAACTACCGGGGTGTTCCGGCTTTTTAATGGACAGGTTCGTACGATGTGGCCAACCTGACCACAGTAGAAGCCAGCACCATCATCCTTCCGACGTTGACGTTCCTTGGACGAGATGTGCGCGCAGTCGACCTGCATAGGTTCTGGGGGGGGCTTAGGTGTGTCTGTGTTAGGAGCGGGTACGTTGAGGAACTGACGAGACTCCCTTTGTCGTGTTCGTTTGCGGGCGTCAATACTTGTAGCTAGGTCAATGAGCCCCTGAAGGTTGGAAGGGAGCTCTCGGGCTGCTAACTCATCTTTGACTGGGTCAGAGAGTCCGTGAAGGAATGTGTCGAAGAGTGCCTGATTCTTCCAACCACAAGAGGGAGCCAGAGTCCGAAAATCAATAGCATAATCAGAGACAGATCGAGATCCCTGACGTAGTTCAAGTAACTGATCCGCTGCCTGACGCCCCGTGAATGAACGATCGAAAACCTGTCTCATTTCATCCGTGAAAGTCTTGTATGTGTAGCAGCAGGGCATCTGGGCATCCCATAAGGCTGTCCCCCATTCTCTGGCTTTACCAGAAAGGAGAGTGATGATGTAGGCAACCTTGGAGCGCTCAGTGGGAAAAGATGATGCCTGCAGCTCAAGCACAAGGGAGCACTGAGATAAAAATGAGCGGCAGGTGGACGGATTTCCGTCGTAAGTGGGCGGTGCAGGGAGGCATGGTTCATGATTGATAGAGTGCCCAGGAAGAGGAGGCTGGAGAATGGGAGCTGGATGTGCTTGTGTTTGCTTTATTTGCAAGATGAGAGCAGCTAAAGCCTCTGTAACGTTATGGAGGGAGCAAGTTATCTGCTGGATATTCTGCTGGTGAGTGTCCAAGAGCGCCCCCTGTTTCTCTAGTGCCCCTCTTAATTGTACAGCCTCTGCTGGATCCATTAATGGCCAGATTATACTGTCACGGGCGTGCGTGGGGGTGAAGGATCCAAGCGCAGAGTGAGCTTTTACTGTTTCTCTGCACGAGCTCTGCAGCGCGAATGCAGAGTAGAGCCGGTGTATGTAGGGAGCGAGTGCAGCTCTTAGTGTCAATGAGCTCAGTGGCTGGAATGCGGAAGTGCCGAGAGCGCGCTCACTGCTTTTCTGAATGGGCTCCGTGGCAGGAATGCGGAAGTGCCAAGCCGGCGTGTAGAAAGAGCATACGCTGTTTGCCGGTGATGACAATCCCGCGAAGCGAGGCAGATGAATCGCGCAGGCTGCTAGATCCGAAACAATAGCTCGTGGTCGATGAACAGGCAGAGGTCAGAAACGTGAAACCGAGAATGTCCGTGATCAGAGCTCGTGGTCGATAAACAAATCCAAGGGTCAGCAACAGTAAATCCGTATAGACGAAAGATCCGTAGCGTGAGACAAAGACGAGGTCGTGAAAACAGAGCGTGGTCGAGATCCGGGAGTTCAAAGCAGAGAGAAACGCTGGAATACTGGGCATGGATAGCACACAATAATCTGGCAGAGAGCTGTTGTCTGAAGGTGTGTTAAATAGAGAGCTGTGATGATCAGAAATTGAGAACAGGTGTGTTTGGAGCGGTGAATGAGGTGGTGAAAAGCAAGGAACGGGATGGATCGTGGAGCAGGAGTGTGCAGGTGATCATGATCTTGACTGAGATATGGGCATGACCTAGCGTGCTGTGACATATTGTACAGAAGTCGAGTCCTGGTGGTGAATGCACTGTCGAGCACAAAAAAGCTGGCAAGGTGGGAATTTTTCCTTCTAAATTGGCTATACGGAAGGTTTTTTCGCCCACCTCTGGACTCTTCGTATTTAACCAATTGCATGCTTATTATACTCTCATATACTCGTTTATGCTAAGTTTACTCACCTTGTGCTTATCTCTCTCAGACTGATGTTTGGTGAGGGGGTAATATGTGAGTTTTAAGGTTTAGTTCATTGATTTAGTAAGTTTCCTTTGAATTAATGGTTTAAATTTGATTTAGTAATTTTTGCATGCATAGTTTAAGGTTAAGTAAGGTTTCTTTTCGTAATAGGGTTCAATATGTAGGGTTTATTTCCTTTTTTTCTGTTTATTTCTTTCTCTGTAGTAACATTCTCTGTAGTAACATGTAAGGCTTATAAGTTAAGTATTAAGTTGGTATAATGTTATTTTCTTTATTATTATTATATATGCGTTATTTTTTATTTTCTTTGCTTTATTTTTCTTTATGTGACTTAAAAGTCACAGAGGGGGAAATATGTGAGCATATTTTAATTAAATATACTTGCAACAATATGATAGAAACTATTAATCTTAGTAGAAGAACATAGAGGTAAGGTAAGGAGACAGAGGTGAGCTAAGGACAGTGTGATGTCACAGTAGCAAGAACAGGCAGCATGAACTCAAACGAACTCTAGACAGGTAGCCATCTTGGATGTGAGATGCTTAGGGGACAGTGTGTACCAAACAGACCATAGGGATGATGTAATCTTTGTACCCTGAGCATCCAAAAGTACCTGATGTCCCTAGCCATGATGTAATGTCAGCTGATATTACCCCTAGACATTATGTAAGTTTAATAGCCCCAGACATGAGGTAATCTCCTCAGACATGGGGTGATCTTAACTGTGATGTAACAGGGGCTGGATACATGTGCAGACATGTCAAATTTAAAGGGACACAGACAAATAACCAAAAGACACACACTCAGCTTAATGAATAATAAGTTTAATAAGAGTAGGCACAAAATAATATGCCATGTGCACCTACATAGTGAATAAAATAAAAATACAAAGTATAAGGCCCAACATATAAAAGTACAGTAAAATAGGGGGCCTGGGTAAGCATCAAATAACAAAAGGCATAAGAAATTAAATATCAAGCCTTCTCTGACCCAGAACCACATTGATGGGAAGATCAGTGTGAGGAATAAAAACAGAAATACCACGATTCAAAAGTGGTGTAGGCGCTTCAGGAAAGTCAGTTTGGGTACCAACAGACATTTCAAAATCAGTCTGAGTACTGACACTTCTTAGACCAACAGGCCTTAAGAGAGACTGGGCTGGAGTACTAGACTCTGGTCGCACGGGCCTGAAGGAAAGTAAAGGAGAGCTATGTGCCTCTGGACGAGACACCAGGCCCGGAGTCCTCTTTCCTGGCATAAGTAAGACTGTTCTTATGAAGAAATTGTGTCAATGATCCATCAGACTCATTTTGGCAAAAACTCACTGAGGCTCGGTCAGCAACAGGTTCAGTAGGAGTGTAATCCTCAAAGGAGTTGTGCTCTGGACTGTCCTGGCTGTCCGAATCATCCAAAGGGATGTATTCAGTGCTTGGGCAGTTGCGCTTAGCTATAACAATAAAATAAAATACGTAAATAACAAATTAGGAAAATAAGACAAATAATTAAAATGAGTGCGAGAGAGATGCTTACCCATGGCTTGTCTGTCGAGAACTGTAGAGTAACCCGGAAGAACTAAGAATATATAGTAAAATAAGCGCCGCCCCTATATTTTTTAATAATAAACAAACTTAGTGTAAAGATAATGGAAAATTATTTGAAAGAAAAATAGACTATAATGGGGAAAAGATATGGAGTCAGATGACGAGGTATATGACGTAAGCAAACAAGATAAGAGAAAATGTAATTACAATGGGTGACAATACTTGGAAAAAGTTGGATTACAATGGGTTAATAATTTGATAAGAAATAAGAAAAAAATGTACAGAGGAGGGGGCTAGGTGAGCGCCCCTCCCCTTGAAAACTGTATAAAAGAAGTGCCCATGTCACAGGCACTTCAGTCAGATTTTGGAGATGCATGGGACTACATCCTAGGCATTGCCGAGCTGACTCACTTGGTTTTATTGCTGCAATAAATCCTGCCTTACTTCATCCAGATCTACAAGGAGTCCGGAGTCTTTTCTTTGGTTCTTTTTAAAGTTAAAGTTTTTATGCAACATTTGTAATTAAGGCAACTGTAACTAGTGTAGGAGAAAAATCTCCCACATTAGCATAATGCTAGCAATATGCTAATCATGTTAGCAACATGCTAACAGCATGCTAATGATGTGGCTAGGTGGCGTGGCTTATGAGCATCACGATGAATGCAAAAGACTGATTGGTTTAAATGATTGAGTTAATTGAGCCCACCGCCGTGTCTCTATGACAGTGGGATCCACAGTTAAATTCAGTTTCAAAGTTCCAATGGAATTTACTATTGTATGTTAGTTGCCCCCTGCTGGGGCAGTTTACCACTCGCCCCTCAGAAAAGACTTTGCACACCAATCCGGAATAAGCCACACAATTTGACACCTCTTTCATGGGTGTACGACAAACTATACTGTAGTAGTTATGCAAAATCAGCATTATACGAAAATGGGGCAATTTTGGGCACCTTTTCTGCCCCAGGTATGTTCTGACACAGCTTGCAGTTCTCTTAAGATGTGGTGAATCTGAGATTTCTACCAAATTCTCACTCTCTCTTCAATCCGTCAAAGTTGTTTAATGTTAAGTCTATGGAATTTTTTCCCCCATTTTATGTCAGTGGCGCAAATTTCGGGACTTCTTGTGCCCCGGGGGTAAAACTTATATCCTTGTGCGAGGTATGTTTTGACACAGATTGCAGACCTCTTCAAATGTGGTAAATTTGACCTTTCTACAAAATGTCCCTCTCTGCGCTACAATCCGTCAAAACCAGACAATTTTAATAATTCAGATGATTTAACCACATCACATCAGAACTTAGAACACTTTACTCCCCTTGAAGCGAGGGAACTAATTTCACTCATCTCTTCTTCAAAATCGTCAACCTGTATATTAGATCCTATACCGACACATTTTCTCAAACAGATAGTACCAGCAATAATAGAACCCCTGTTGAAAGTAATTAACTGTTCACTCAGTAGTGTGTATGTCCCCAAATCCTTTAAATTAGCCGTTATTAAACCGCTAATCAAGAAATCTGACCTTGACCCCTGTCTGCTTTCTAATTACAGGCCGATATCAAACCTTCCGTTTATCTCCAAGATTTTGGAAAAGGTAGTATCACAGCAGCTATGTTCACATCTACACAGAAATAGCTTAAATGAACTGTATCAGTCAGGATTTAGGCCTCATCACAGCACAGAGACAGCACTTGTTAAAGTAGTAAACGACCTCCTATGGGCCTCTGATCAGGGTTGCGTCACTATACTTGTGTTTCTGGACCTCAGTGCAGCTTTTGACACCATTGATCATAGTATTCTCCTTCACAGATTAAAAAAGGTAGTTGGAATTAAGGGAACTGCCCTCTTGTGGCTCAGATCCTATTTGACTGATCGTTATCAGTTTGTAGATTTAGATGGTGACCATTCCTCATGTTCTCAAGTGGAGTTTGGTGTTCCACAGGGCTCAGTTTTAGGCCCACTGCTTTTTTCCCTTTACATGCTTCCTCTGGGCAACATAATTCGTAAACATGGTATTAGTTTTCATTGTTATGCTGATGACACACAATTATATGTCTCAGCAAAACCAGATGAGAAAAAACAGTTTGCTAAAATTGAGCAGTGTGTGCAGGACATACGAGATTGGATGTTAATTAATTTTCTTCTGCTTAATCCTGATAAGACAGAAGTTCTAGTCATAGGACCACAAGTAGCTAGAAGTAAGCTTTCTGATCACACTGTAACTTTAGATGCCTTTCTGTTCCATCAAGTGCAACAGTAAAAGACCTCGGTGTGATTATAGATTCCAGCCTTTCGTTTGAAGCTCATGTAGATAATATTACCAGGATAGCTTTCTTTCACCTTAGAAATATTGCCAAGATAAGAAACATATTGTCACTAAATGATGCAGAAAAACTAGTTCATGCTTTTATCACCTCTAGGTTGGACTATTGTAACACCTTACTGTCTGGTTGTTCAACTAGGTGTATAAACAAGCTTCAGTTAGTACAGAATGCAGCAGCGAGAGTCCTCACTAGAACCAGAAGATATGAGCACATCACCCCTATCTTATATACACTGCATTGGCTCCCTGTGAAATTTCGCATCGATTTTAAGATACTACTTTTGACATTTAAAGCACTAAATGGTCTCGCGCCACAGTATTTGAGTGAACTGTTAGTGTCTTATGATCCGCCACGCCTACTTCGATCAAAGAATGCAGGCTGCCTGTCAGTACCACGTATTATTAAAACTACAGCAGGGGGCAGAGCTTTTTCTTACAAAGCCCCAAAGTTATGGAATAGTCTTCCTGTTAATGTTCGGGACTCAGACACAGTCTCAGTGTTTAAGTCTAGGCTAAAAACTTATTTATTTAGCCAAGCATTTTTGTAAATAGATTAACCTTAGGTAAAGGAGCAGATCTGGGGGACTCATGGACGTAGAGTATTCTGGTGAACTGGTATGTTTAGATGCTGTCCTCCCCACTCTCATTGTTCACTCAGGTTTGTTGATGGTGAGGTGATTGGTTGCTTTACATCTCAGTTCCCCCTCATGTTTGTGTTTCCTTCTGGCTCTCCCTTTTAGTTATGCTGTTATAGTTAGTCCTGCCGGAGTCCCTGCTTGCACTTTGCACTAATATACATTCACCTTATACATGTTGACTGTGACCATACCTAACTGCCATCTCTCCTTATTTTCTGTTCTCTCCTTTTCTGCTCTCTCCTCTCTCTCTCTCCCTCTATTCTTTCCCTCTCTCTGTCGAGCTATACATGTTCGCTCCTGAGTTGCCAGTGATCCAGACCCCTCTGCCCTCTGGAGCCGTCTAACCCGTCCTGGAGTCCTGCTTCTGGTTGGAGATCTCGTCGCATGGATGCCCCGTGTGGTCTGCCTGGATTTCGTACGGTGGCTGGGGATGGTTTCCATTAAGACTGTCCTATCATCGATTGATGCTCTGGGGACCTGTGACTTCAGTTGTTTGATAGCTCAGGACTGGAATCTCCTACAGTCTACCTGAGCCTCCGGGAACAAACTGGACTCCTTTTAATTTAAATTTTGACACATCTTCTGTTACACTGAACTTCCAGTACACATTATTATGCTGATCATTCTCTGCTATCCGTTATCACCCAGATGAGGATGGGTTCCCTGTTGAGTCTGGTTCCTCTCAAGGTTTCTTCCTATTACCATCTCAGGGAGTTTTTCCTTGCCACCGTCGCCCTCGGCTTGCTCATCAGGAACAATCTTATCATTTTGATTCATACACATGCACTCCATTCCCGAATAAGCCGCATGATTTAACACCTCATTCATGGGTCTACGCCAAATGATGCGGGACTACTTCACTTCGCAAGCACTACTAATAATTTCTAATAACTTGTACAGTTCTTGTACAGTTACTTTTTTGGGCCTTCTAAATTATTACGGCCGGTTCTTGCTAAATCTTTTCAGTCGGCTTCAACCGTTACATAATTTGCTTAAAGAGAAGGAAAAGTGGAGCTGGACTACCGATTGTGATATGGCTTTTGAGGAGACGAAACAGCTGCTCTTCAGTAGCACAGTGCTGGTGCATATCGATGCCAACTGACCCCTGGTTCCCTACCACAACATATTACATCATCAATGCCAAGTTTGGATGCTTCAGTGTCACATGAAAAAAGGACTTCATTTTGCAGCATTTTTTTTTTAGGATTGAACAATGTTGATATGAATATGATGTAATCTGGTTTATTGTACGCAATCATGGGCTACTTGTACTTATGAGTTGTTGCAAAACCTAAATTTGAGTGTCAACTTAGCCAAAGAGCTCGTGTTTGCATGATTGTTGTCATGAGCTGCATCTCAAGTAATAAACCCATCACTGTATGTTAAAAATATTTATTAAATTCTGAACTGTGGCACATTTTAAAATATTACATATTATACATAATAAAAGGAAATTGTTAGTGTTATTACT
This sequence comes from Clarias magur, assembly GCA_013621035.1. NCBI lineage: Eukaryota > Metazoa > Chordata > Actinopteri > Siluriformes > Clariidae > Clarias > Clarias magur. The sequence goes on along the minus strand of QNUK01000287.1, from coordinate 483,257 downwards.
CAGTAATGGTCTAGAATATTACAAAAGTATGTAATTTGAAACAAAGTTTATTTGTTTCATTTTTGGGGTTACTGTCTGGGGGTAGCAGACTCAAAAGCTAACGCATTCTCATCTGTGGCAGCAGATTATAAATAACTTCTCACCTAGAACTGTATATTATAATGTCAAAAAGTACAGCTATGTTAACAGAAACTCATCAGCTTATGAGGAACCTATGAAGGTATGAGGTTCTTCAACATCCACAGGCATGTTTATGGTTTCTATGGGATTCCATCTACAGTAATGTCATGAAGATATTTCTGCTGTCCATTTGGGGCCAACTTCAGAAGCTGAGTGGCTGTGGGGTAGCATTGGGGGTGCAGTGTGTGTGTGTGTGTCTGTGTGTGTGTGTGTGTGTGTGCAGGGCCGTGTGTAAGGAACACAGTACTATTTCGTTTACACTGAAACAACTGCATGATGTGAGAGAGCTCTGCTCTAGTCAGTAACACTTCTACACATGTGAACTAGAAAGTGGAATTACTCGCTGACCCCGGCTGCTGTTTGACTACTTCCTAAATTTGTTTCTGCTGCTGTACAGAAGTTTTCCACAGACTGTACATTACTGAGCGCAGGGGCAGGAAACCCATCACTCTCGTGTGTGAATGAAAGAGCCCTGGCTTCACTTTGAATATAGCGTTTACGGCAGAGGGGTATTTTAACAGTTTACTGTGCAACTGGCAACCCAGTCTGTTAGTTACGAGTGCTGCGTTCCAATCGGTAAGTAGTTTGTGAGAAGTGCACTGCACAGGGAGCAGGAAGCACACTTTAAAGTACACTGCGGCATGGACACAGCAATCGGCACAACACTGCTCTTTCTGTGAATCCTGGATGTCGAGACCTGAGCCCGTATTCACAAAGCTTTTTAGAATTCTCTCAAAGCGCTCCTATCTTAGCTTAAAACGTCCCAGCTGGGAGTCCTAGACTAAAAGTGATTTAGGAAACTTTTTAGAGCAACTGTGAGTAAGGAAAGTAGAAAAACTTTTATCTTAGTGAAGAAGGATGACCCTGTTGCTAGGGATGATGCAGCAATTCAAGAACTGTGATTGGTTAATAAAAAAAAAATAACCTCTGGTTATTGAAATGAGCTCTTTGTGATCACAGAATACATGATAATAGAACAAACAGTGAAATCATCATTTTTGTATATGAAGAAATTGTATCATCATGACTACAGGCTACTTTATGCAAAGTTTCTAGGCTAAGTGTCTTAAAGATAATTAAACACCCAAATGTTGAAAATGTGTCAACTTTTGAAGCAACCAATTTACACACAGTAGGTACTATATTTAAGTTCTCATATTTATTTACCGTACTCTCATTCTATTACTTGTGATCCATTTTAGATTGATGGGAGCAAAATGGCTCAGCTTTTACAATTTAAATGATTGCAGAACAGTCTGTTCAAGTTGCACTTTTGGATAGTCTGTAGCCAACAATCCAAGAGAGATGGAAGGAAGTAAAACAACAAGAAAAACAAAATGGATAGAAAACAGTGTTTACTTTTAGCTTTACGTCCAGTGGAGAATATTTCTTCCTTCTGCCATTTTGTCCTCTGCTATAGAAACTCTTAAGCCTCTTAAAAGTCCTCCTCTCTACTCTTAACAAATTTTACCTTAGGAGCTGTTTTTAGGGCTGAGATGTTTTGAGATGTTTTTTTATTACTAAAATTTAATCCTAAATTTAAGGGGAAATTCTAAGAAAATGCCATAATTCTAAGAATTTTCTTAGAATTTCGTCACTAGGAGCAACTTTTAGGCTTAAGAAGCTTTGTGAATACGGGCCCTGAATTTTAGCGACCTGAATTTGTAAGACTGAAAAATAATAAAGATTGTATTTTTAACACTTGAAAAAAATAAATAAAGTGAACTGCAATTTAGTAACTTGAATATTTTTGCTTTTAATTTTAAATGCTTGAATTATATTTTCATTTGAAATATGCAACCACAATAAATTGTAGTGGCAAAAATGTAAAACATTGTAAATGCTTTAATGATTTTTTTCAATTCAGATCAAATTACAATGCAAAAAAATTCAAACATTTTTATTGCAACAGGTTTTTTTTTTTTTTCCAGTTCATGTAATTCAACCTACTATTTTGCTTTGAGGAATTTTAGCACTATTATACTTCCATATTAACACCATAATTCCCTTTACACTCACCAGCATGATGGAGCACCTGTATATAATCGGAAATGATGAAGATGGTGTAAGGATTCACCCCTAGAGGTCACTGTTTGCCCTCTAAGTTTGTTTTTGTAGTTTTTGTTAATAGACTCAGTTTCCCAGAATGCACCTCGGTTAGGTGAGGAGAGTGCTCATCTGAACCGAGGTAGCTTGTTAAACATCCTATAAATAGCTGTTAGTTCTGGGAGACTGGGTTGAGCAGTAGTAATTTCATGTGGATATTTGTTTTAGTTTGTTTTATTTTGTGTTATGTATGTAACCTTTGTTTTAAGAAACGCTCTAGTTTTGTTATGTATATGTTCATTGTGTTTTGAATTACGGAGCTGGTTTTGTTAGATTGTCTCTTGTCTTATGTACGTACTGTTCTGTGTGTCTCCAGTGTTTGTCTGCCTCTTGTTTCATTCCTAATATGACTAGTTTCTTGTATGTTATTTGTATTAGTATGTTTAGCTACATGAGTGCTTAGCCACTAGTAGGTGTAGTCACTAGTAGGGTTAGCCTCCAGTAAGTTTAGCCTCTAGTAGGATTGGCCGCTAGTGGCTCTAATCTCTAGTAGGTTTAGCTGTTAGTATGGATTAGCCTCTTGTGTGCTTAGCCTTTTGTGTGTTTGTTTTCCCCTGTAGGTTCAGTCACGAACCAGCTTAGTTAATAACCCTAATAGGTACTAACCCAGTTAGGTCATCTTCCATTTTCCATTTTCATAATAACCAGGTTGGATACTAACCATATTAACGACTAACCCGCTCTTCCTGTCGCTAGCCTCGTACTGTCTATTCCCTGGTCATGTCTCGTTTCTGGTTTAGTTCAAGCTCCATGTCTATTTTGTGTAAAGCTCTGAGCCTGTGTGTTACGCTTAAGAGAGCCTGTGTTTTGCGCTAAGCCAGTGTTGAGCTAAAAGAGTCTGTGGTAAGCTCTATGCATTTATTTATAGTTTTGAGTTCTTTAAGTTTGCTTTGTTTTTTTATTATTCATGTGTAGTTTGAATAAAAGACTCTTTTGTTTAATCAAACCTTCTGCGCTTCTTATGTCCACGGCAACAACATCAGCCAGAACTGCCTGTGATGCCACCAAGTTCCTGACAGATGGAGCATTTTAAGTTCTCGTGTTGGTGGCTCAGTGGTAGGTCTCTCGCCTGCCATGTGGAAGGCCTGGGTTTAATTCCCACCCAATGACCAAACCACAGCCACTGGATACTCCCTCTAATATAAGATATAGGGGGGGTGGGGGTGGGGGTGTTAGATGTTCGGTATCATTAAACTTGGCAGGAGAAAACCAAACACCCAACGTTTTGTTGGACACCGGTGCTCCCCGAAACACCAGTGGTGGCGGGGTTTACACATCGGCCTCCTGGGGGTGCCAGGGAGGAGACCTTATTCTGTGAAGGAGTTCCAGGCACCCCTCCCCAGGGGGGGACACCCACACGGCCCCTGGCACATGAGCCTCAGGACTTCCTTTTTGCACTCTCTCCCTCTGCGCCTCACTCCTTGTGGGGGCCAAACCTGGTCGGGACTGGGTGGCCAACGGTCCCGACTTTTGAGCATGGCAGGGAAGAAACCTACAAAAAAAAACCTGTTCATATAATTTCGCCTCCCGAAACCTAGTGGCGATGGAATTAACAGCATCGTCAAAAAGGCTGGAAGGCGAGACATGGGCATCAAGGAAGACAACATGATCCTAATCCTTGATGCCCATAAGGTTCAGCCACAGAATCTCTCTATGGCAGCCATACAACGGCCAATAGTCGGCTTGGTTGCATGGAGAGACAGGTCTGTGGCTTGGTATAGTTCTGCGAATGCCCTCTCATCAATGTCTTTCAGCAGGTCAGCCTGGTAGGCTGCCTGAAAAGCTTTCCACATCAGAGAAGATGTCAATCTACTTAGCTTGGTGGGGAGTGTGGGCTTTTTCAGGGAGGATGATGTCCCAGGAGAGAGATAGCCCGCAAGCGTCTCTTCTATCTGGGGCATCCTATAACCATGTGCTTTCGCATCAACGATATTCGAATAAGTCAAAGTTGATGGCACGAAAACACGGGATGAATAAGGCTTACTCCATGAAAGAGTTAACTTGTCATGGAGGTCACCAAAGAAGGGGAGAGAGAGTCGTTGAGGCACCTCCCCCCCGGCCACCCGACAGAAACCTGTCGTCTAATTTTGAGTGGTTGGGGGAATCTCACTTCTGCGGCCAGTCGATATGTAGACCGCCTGTGTTATTACTTCCAATAATTCCTCATACGCTCCATCATCACCAGAGGAGCGTTGTAAGGAGGCTACTTCCATGGAAGCGAGAGAAGAAGTCTCTTCCACCACTTCCAATTCCGTCTCACGCGCATCTGCCAGATTGACACGTGAACCCCAGGAATGCTGACCCCAGGTTTCTCTTTAAAGAAAGCGAGCTGCGCACGAAGCACCTTGATAGGGAGAAGATCACCATGCTCAAAATCTCCCTAAAACCCAAGGAGAGCGTGTTCTTTCCCGAAACACTCAAAACTAAATTTGTGGAGATCGCCCTCCGATAGGAATCTATCACACGGAGGCATGCATTTCTTAACAAACTCTGCCATATCGGTGAGTTAACACTTTTTCTTTTCTTTCGTAATTGTGCTTGAACACACACGCAAACACAAAGCGGTCCTTGAAGACAAAAAGATCTGAGGATGTTTCCGGTTCACTCCTCATTTATAACATTGCAGGTGCACCTGCAGATGACGTCACCTGACAGAGGTTATATAAGCCAAAATTTGGCGTGTTTAGTACACACGTTTCACGACCGCCTGAACAAAGACATGTTCCCATTGCGTTTTCACGCAAAATCGAGTGTAGCTTTTGAAAGGGAACTATTTATTGCCCCAAGAGAGAAATAATCAGATCAGTTGTTTACATGACTTATATTTTCCTATTTACATTTGTCTTGTCTTGGACAATATGTCTCAGTCATCAAAGTGGACGAAAGCAAGAGGAGACAGCCACAGAAAGGGAAAAGGCTGCTGCATCAACGTTACAGCCCCCGTTCCCAGTCAGGAGAGCTGCCCAGACTTTGGATTGTCACATTGACTCCTGTGCCTGTGGCCGAAAGAGAGATGAATGTAGCCGACTAGCCGCATCATTGAGGAGCATGTGAGAGCCGCCGTCATCACAAATCCAGTTGTCTACTCTGCCGACATCATAGCTTACTAGCAGCAAGGAGAGTGCTTGACTCGCGCCAAAACAGTGACACTGCAGTCATCAAAGTAGAGGAAAGCCAGAGGAGACACAAATAACATTAATGTTGGTGATGACGCGTTGAACCTGACACCACTTTTTCAGTTAAAAATGAGGAAGTGTATTAATTCTGTAACAAATACATCTCAATACAATCATTAATATGTTTCTCAATAGTGAAATGTGTTTATGAGCTTCAAGATTACAGCATCAAATTAAACAGAGTAACTGAACCTTTAACCTGAAATGTTAATCACCAGTCTCTATAAAAGTCTAACATCTCTTACAGCTCTGATAATAAAAGCAACAAACTCTTTAGTTTACAGTGTATTTCTCACTTTAAACCACAGCGCTGTTTCCATTAACAATGACACACACTCTCTGGTGTGAATCCGAAACTATAAAACACACGTCTCAAAACAAACAGCAGTGTGAGGACATTCAGGTTTTTACCACATCAAAGGAACTGAAACTGCCGGACTCATAGACTGCAGCAGCACTTTGTCTAAATGCTTTATATAAATACTTTTGGATCTGTTTTATACAGGTTAATTATTTAAATGATTCATATCTGCAAAAATATATGAGACTTTAATTAATCCCAGTTCTGTCTCTGTTGTTGTGTCCTTTAGGGTGGATAACAGGCCTCACACAGATAGAGCACAGTCTCTAGTACCGTCTGAATAAATAGTGATCTCAACATTCTACATGATATTTTTAGAGACATTTTTATTAATGAACTCCAGCTCTTTTGTGTTTCAGCCTGAGATTCTAACATAAAGACATTCAGACTGTTGAAGTGACCCAAAATAAGTGAGTGTGAGCTGCTGATTAAACACTCAGTCTCAGAAACTCAGAAACCACAATGTTATTTCTGTTCAACTGAAACAACTGCATGATGTGAGAGAGCGCTGCTGCAGTCACTAACACTTCTACACACGTGTTAAGAGCGTTTTCACACTCGGCCTAAACAATTGAGGCCCCTGTCATGACTGCTTCTAGGCTTGTTTGGGGGCGGAGTTTATAATGACATGTTTACTTTTACACAGAGGAATTCATTTTGAGCCGTGGGTCACTTCAATAATTCCATGAATCACTTACTGTATATGTGTTCAATTTTTTTGAGAGTTCATCCTTTTATTTAATGAATTTATTTTACTTGTTTCCAGCACTTAAGCAGCCAGTCATCATGGAGGAATACAAGCAAATGAGGATCTGTTCTGGTGAAAGAAGATATTAACCATGGAGACTCCAGGACCCCCGTGACCCTGTATACATGATAAAGCGGTGTAGATAATGAGATGATATGAGACGTATATTTTTCTATGCTTTCTGTATGAACAGCTCATTATAATAATGTTGCTGCAGTACTACCAAAGGTGTTGTTATTTATCAATAAGGTATGGTGTACCCAACTGACCATATCTATAAACAAACATTCTGGAAATGTGCTATAAATACACAAACAGCATTGCTGTAAAGGTTAATTAACAGATTAAACTTGTGGCTTTGTAAAAATGAGACGTTAAATATATAATTTGAATCAACGATAATGCCCACTGTTTAGAGTCTCTGGTGTGTGTGTATGGGATTGTATGATAACCACCAACCACTTCAAACCATAAACCCTGGAGGTGCGAGGACACTGTGCTAACCACTGCTGAAACTGTTCAGCTTCATGGTTACACAATTTCATTATGAAATTATATTTCTATTTTCTTACTGACTCACCTTCAGTAATGTAAATGTTTCTAGTATCTACATATTAAATAATACAGATGTGTGTTTTTTCCACCCAAGATGTCTGATGGTCTCCATAAAATACTGTATATAAACTCACTCTAGTTTCTACCTTCAACAAATGATCATTGGAAGGACCACAGAGAAAAAATACCGCGCCCCTCCCCCACAGGAGGATAAACATGGTTTCTCTGTGTGTTTTTAGATCGCATGTCATTAAACTTCTTCTATCAGAGAGGTTCCAGCACACAGGACTGATAGAGCTCCAGTAGATCAGATCTGTAAAGTCATGTGACTCATCACAGCATCAGAATAGACAAGAATTCACTGTGAGCTTCACATCTCATTACAGCTAATGGACCAATCAAATCAGTCCACAGCTTCAAAACATCCAATCAGGCGTGAGTCTGGACCTGGTTTTCTACTGAACACACAAGTTCATTACCTCACTATCACTTTGTCTAAACAGGAACGATGATCACACGCTTTGTGGCTCTTTACTCTCTGCTTTGTCTCTGCACGACTGGTGAGCAACATTTTAAACTTTCATCTAAAATAGTCATTTTACCTATTTAACGTATTTACTGACTTCATAAAACATTAAATATCAAATGCTGTTTATTTATTTTTATTTATTTATTGTTATTTGTTTTCAGTAAAACCTTCCGAATTCAAGCAGCTTCATGTGAAAACGGTAAAACTAGGAGGAGATGCAATTATGCAATGTGACATTAGTGAGGTCAAAAACAAAAATACTTTAGCTTGGTACAGACAGAGTTTTGAAAAATTGCCACGGTTTCTGGTGAGATCATACCGTAACACTCTGGGATACACATTTGTTGAGGGATTTAATGATGGCCGGTTCGATGTTAATGTAAAAGGGCAAAAGTTTGATCTCAACATTAACAACCTGAGAGAAGATGATGGAGGAGAATATTTCTGTGGAGAAGTTGATGAAAATTCACTGAAGTTCACATCTGGAACACGTCTGCAGTTTGAAGGTAAACAGTTTTACTCTGATAAGCTGCTAATTCCAGATCAACACTTTAACCAGAATTATGTGTACATGTGCATTAAATGTGGAATATTTCACATTATTCATATTTAGTATCATTTCTGTTTATTTGCTGCTTTTCCAATTTATTTGTAAAGGTGAAGAGAAGAAACTCTGTCCTACACCTGGAACACTTAACAAGAACACACACTCTGTTACACACCAGGGTTCAAACAGCAGAGATGGAGAAGGTCAGAGTTTTAATCAAATAAACTTCCTTTCACTTTTTATAAGAAAATTGACTGATAAGATGCACCATGAAATATTTTACATTTTTAAAGTTAAAATTTCTGAAATGTTAAAAACTTTAAAGTCATTTAAAGTAGTAACATGTTATATTTACTTTATAGAAAAAACTTCTGACATCAAGAATCTTCATGTGAAAACAGTAAAACTTGGAGAAGATTTAACGATGGAGTGCAACATTAGTGAGGTCACAAACAAAAATAATTTAGCTTGGTACAGACAGAGTTTTGGAAAAGTTCCTCAGGTTTTTGCAAGACAGTTCGAGGAGAGTTACACATTTACTGATGGATTTAATGATAGTCGCTTCAGTGTTACTGTAAAGGACCAAAAGTTTGATCTCAACATTAATGGAATAAGAGCAGATGATGGAGGAGAATATTTCTGTGGTTATGTGGAGGGAAGTACAGTAAAGTTCACATCTGGAACACGTCTGCAGTTTGAAGGTAAACAGTTTTACTCTGATAAGCTGCTAATTCCAGATCAACACTTTAACCAGAATTATGTGTACATGTGCATTAAATGTTGAATATTTCACATTATTCATATTTAGTATCATTTCTGTTTATTTGCTGCTTTTCCAATTTATTTGTAAAGGTGAAGAGATGAAACTCTGTCCTACACCTGGAACACTTAACAACAACACACACTCTGTTACACACCAGGGTTCAAACAGCAGAGATGGAGAAGGTCAGAGTTTTAATCAAATGCACTTAATTTCACTTTCTAGAACAGAATTTGTCATGGATAAAAACTTTAGCTTTCAATAATAAAATCATAAAAAATGTCAAGGCTTTCTTTCCCACTGTATCACTCTATCACACATTTCAGCATGTATTGCTATTTATTAGTGGTGCTTGTGATGGAAAGCATCACTTGTATTATCCTGCGGGCTTATTTGTCTTTTCTTTTTGTTTTATTATTCTTCTGTACAATCTTTGGTGTGTAACTAGTCCCATACCGTTTGTCATCGACCCATGAAAGCAGTGGCTAATCGTGCGGCTTATTCAGGAATTATCTTCAGAAAAGAATATGTATCACACTTGAATAAAGACTCAGTGTGACATCAATATTCTTCCACTCTTTACTGCAAAAATACAGACAATACAGCACATTGTAAACATGTTTCTGTCCGACATCTTGCACTACTAAGCGTAGATGTTAGCAACACTTCGGGACAGCAACGTTTGCTAGCGTTACACTCCCTCTTGCCGTGAGTGTTGGTAACAACAGTTTCAACTTCCTTTTAAACAATGCACTGTCTCTGTATTTTGGAAACTGGTATATCGATATTTTATAAACAAATTACTCCACGTAGCAAAAAGAAACATTACATAGAATAGTACTACAATCTATAATATAATAATTGGGCAAAATAATAATATTTTAAAGGGGGTGCCCATTTTAGTGCTTCACAAAAGTCATATCCTTCACAAATATCATAGAGAAATGGAGATTGATTTATATCATTCATAGTCAACAGAAGCCTTTCTTCATTAGCAGGTTCCACTCCCTAGCAACACAACAGAGTGCCCTAGCAACCATTCTGCAAGGCATTGATTTCTGCATCAGAAAATTGAATAGACATGTAGATTAAATTTTTTGACTCATGCTAGCAAAGAGGGCTTCTAACATGCTATACATGCTAGCAGAGAATAGCTACATCCTAATATTTAGTATATAAGGGCTAAAACATGTTCAAATTGTGTTAGCATCATGCAAGCAACATTCTAATCACATTGGAGTCATGCTATCAACATGATAATCATGCTAGCATTATGTTAGCAGCATGCTATTGATGTTGCTAGCAACATGCAAATGTATGTAGTTAGCATTGCACGCTAACATGGGTTTGCGTTTATTTTACTCAGATGACCAATCAGTCTCTCAGGATCATTGTGAAGCTGTCATGCCACACCCTAGCAACCACTTTAAAGCATCGTAGCAACTGATCCTGTAGAATTTCATTATAAATCGCCCGAGTTTTGCTACAGCAAGCACCACTAACATTTTCATCACAAAGTTTACTCCTCTAGTTTATTTTTAATATTGTGTTTTTCCATACAGGTACTGATCAGATGGAGGTGCTGTTCTGGCTCTCTGTGTCTAGAGTTGGAGTTCTTGCGTTCATTGTTTTTCCAATGAGCCTGATTGCTTTTAAATTAAGAATAAAATAGAATTTAAAATACAAATGGAGTAAATGTTGATTCATAGAGAAATCTCTATAAAGATAGATTTAGATTTAAATTTAATTAGATGTAATTGTTAAGAAAGAGAATATATATGTTTATATATGTTGTTGATGTGACTCAATCCACAAGGTGTTTAAAATATGACACGATTAAACATTTAATAACAGCTCTGTATGGCTGCAGAATACCTGTGCTTTATTCATTTTATTTCTCTTTAATGACGCTGGTTTCCTTGAATATGTAAAGAACAAACAAACATGTAACAAAGTGCAAGTAAACTGTATCCAAAGCATCACACGTATAAAGAGTCTTTTATTTTGTTTTGATCTGTGATATCATCACTTTGAGGTAGAATCTCTATATTAGAGACATCTACAGTATACCGTGGGATATAATTAAATCTAGCATGATTAAAGCAGTGAGTTAGTCTATTTATATTTTGCTTAACGTCAAGAATTTAGCAAATCCATAAATGTGAGTGCTAAAGCGTCATTAGCATAATCTACATGAATGTTAAAGTCTCCTAATATCAACACTTTGTCAATTGTGAGTTAATCAATAGGTCTGACAGCAGATGTCCAAACTCTTTAAGAAACTCGGGTATGTTTTATACACTCACTCACTCATCATCTTCTATTCCGCTTAATCCAGTATTCAGGGTAACAGGCGAGCCTGGAGTCTATGCCAGGTGTCTTAGGGAACAAGGCGGGGTACATCCTGGACAGGGTGCCAATCCATCGCAGGGCACACACACACACGCACACACTACGGCCAACTTTGGAATGCAAGTTAACCTAACCTTTGGACTGTGGGAGGAAACCACCAAGCACGGGGAGAACATGCAAACTCCATGCACACAAAGACAGGAATCGAACCTGGCTGGGAATCGAACCCGGACCCTGTTGTTATATCCTTTTATGGTGGATAACAGTGAATCTACATGATATTTCTATGGAAGTCTGAGATTCTAACATAAAGACATTCAGACTGTTGAAGTGACCCAAAATAAGTCAGTGCTGATTAAAACACTCAACTCAACTGAAATGCCCATGTTGTGTGTGTGTGTGTGTGTGTGTGTGTGTGTGATGGATTGGATCCCTTAATAGAAAGAACTACTATAAGAAACTATGCCTCAGATAGAAGAGACGCTTGCGGGTTATCTCTCTCCTGGGACATCATCCTCCCTGAAAAAGTCTACTCTCCCCTCCAAACCGTGCAGACTGACATCTGCTTTGGTGGGTAAAGCTTTTCAGGCAGCAGGACAGGCTGGCGCTTCACTGCACACCATGGCGGTTTTGCAGGCTTACCAGGCTGACCTGCTGAAGGACCTGAGCACTGGCGGGGTCATTGATGACAAGGCGTTTGCAGAGCTGCGCCGAGCCACAGATCTGTCTCTCCGTGCAACCAAGCAGATGGCCCGTGCTGTGGGCCGTTCCATGGCTGCCATGGTATCCACGAAGAGGCATCTGTGGCTGAACCTCTCAGGCATCAAGGATAAGGATCGTGCTGTCCTCCTTGATGCCCCCGTCTCGCCTTCCGGCCTCTTTGGTGACGCCGTTAATTCCATCGCCACTAGGTTTTGGGAGGCGAAGCTATATGAACAGGCTTTTGGGAGGTTCCTTCCCCGCCGTGCTCAAGATCCGGGACCATCGGCCACCCGGCCCCGGCCAGGTCTGGCCCCTATCAGGCGTGAGGTCCAGAAGGAGAGCGTGACCAGCCGCACACCCCCTCGTAAGGACTGGGGTGGGGCTCGCCGCCCTTCTCAGAAATCTGCCTCAAAAAGGCTGGATCTGAGGAGCTTCCTCTCTTCCAAGAAGAAGCCCTGAGATTCGTGCGCCTGGGGCCGTGGGGGTATTTCCCCGCAGGGAGGGGCGCCTCTATTTTCATCACTGGTGCCAGTCTCCAAAGAAGAGTTGGGTGTTGGGTATCCTGAAGCATGGCAGGAGATACCCGGACACCTAACACCCCCCCATCCAGCCGAAGTGTCAAAGCTCGTGCCCCTTTCGGAGAAGCTGGCAGCGTGGAAACTACTGCCAGGCATATCTCCCTGGGTACAAAAGACTGTAGGCAGAGGCTACAGGATTCAGTTTGCACATTGTCCTCCGCGTTTCAACGGCATGGTCTCCACTTCCGTGAAACCGGACTGTGCACATCTGCTGGCCCAGGAGTTCAGGACTCTGCTAGGCAAAGGGGCCATAGAACATGTTCCCCCTTCCAGACAGAGAGTCGGGCTACTACAGTCGGTACTCTTTGGTGCCCAAGAGAGGGGGGGGGTTGCGTCCAAGCTTGGATCTTCGCGGCTTGAACCGCTATCTCAGGAAATCCAGATTCAAAATGTTGACTGTCAAAATGATTGTTTCTCAAATTCAACTAAAGGATTGGTTTGTGACAATCGATCTCAAGGACGCATATTTCCATATAGAAATATTGCCACAGCACAGGAAGTTCCTGAGGTTCGCCTTTGGGGGCGAAGCTTACCAGTATCGGGTCCTTTCATTTGGCCTAGCTCTGTCACCCCGCACATATACAAAATGCATGGATGCAGCTCTGGCTCCTTTACGACTCCAGGGCATCCGTATTTTGAATTATATAGACGACTGGCTGATTCTGGCCCAGTCTCAGGAGCTAGCGCTTCGACATCGGGATGTCGTCCTAGCCCATCTTCATTCTTTAGGATTGAGACTCAACGCCACAAAAAGCGTTCTCCTTCCTGTTCAGAGGACAACATATTTGGGTGTCACATGGGATTCGGTCACAATGCGGGCACAGTTGTCTCCTGCTCGTGTCGAATCCATTCTCAACACCCTAAAGGAAATCAAGCTAGGCCAGAAGGTCACTGTGCATCATTTTCAGAAATGTTTAGGCCTCATGGCGGCTGCGTCCACGGTGATACCTTTGGGCCTTCTGCACATAAGCGCGTTTCAGCTGTGGCTGAGAGCCAGGGGGTTTCATTCAGGGGCCAACCCCCAGAGGCTAATAAGGGTTACGCGCCGGGGGCTTCGTGCCCTTTCTGTGTGGTTCAGACCCCGGTTTCTGACTTTGGGTCCCACTCTAGGTCCGTCTTGTCGTCGCAAGATGCTAACGACAGACGCTTCCCTCACGGGCTGGAGTGCGGTCTTGGATGGCCGTCCAGCACAAGGGAACTGTAGAGGTCATCTTCTTGTGTGGCACATCAATTGCCTCGAAATGATGGCTCTGTTTCTGGCCCTGAAACACTTCCTGCAGCAGTTGAGGGGCTACCATGTCCTAGTGCGGGTGGACAGCACTGCGGTAGTCTCGTACATAAATCACCAGGGTGGACTGCGCTCGCGCCGCTTGAACAAGCTAGCGCACCAGGTTCTGCTTTGGGCACAGGACAAGTTCCTCTCCCTCAGGGCGATTTACATTCCAGGGCGCATGAATGTAGGAGCAGACCTGCTATCCAGACAAGCTGTAGAACATGGGGAATAGAAGCTCCACCCCGAAGTAGTCAGTCAAATCTGGGAAAGATTTTACGTAGCAGAGGTGGACCTCTTTGCCTCACAAGAAGCAGCACAATGCCCCCTTTACTATTCTCTGACTCCTCCAGCTCCCTTGGGTCTGGATGCAATGGCCCACACGAGGCCCAGGTTACGCCTTTATGCGTTTCCACCTATAGTTCTGCTCCCAGGAGTCCTGGTGAGGGTCCGTCAACAAGGGTTGCGCCTCTTATTGATAGAGCCCCATTGGCCGACCAGAGTGTGGTTCTCGGATCTAATATCTCTCCTCGACGGCTCACCCTGGGTGATTCCAGTTCTGTCTCAGGCACAGGGGACAATACTTCATCCCCGGCCCGAGCTCTGGAACCTTCACGTTTGGCCCCTGAACGGGACCAACTGAGACATGCTGGGCTTTCAGCCAGCGTAATTGAAACCATTTTAAGTGCCAGGGCTCCCTCCACTAGAAGAACGTATGCCCTCAAATGGAGTGTATTTGAAAATTGGTGCATGGCAAGACACATAGACCCAGTTCACTGCCAGATTGTTTCAGTGCTGGAGTTTCTGCAAGGAAAGTTGTCCTCGGGCTTATGCCCTAGTACACTCAGAACGTACGTAGCCGCTATTTCGGCTTGTCACGCTCTGAATGACGGGGTTTCTGTGGGCAAGCACCATTTAGTTGCCCGTTTTATTCGTGGAGCTAAACGGTTGAGGCCGCCCACTAGAGCGATGGTCCCTTCATGGGACTTAACTATCGTACTCGAAGGCCTGGCCGACACCCCTTTCGAACCACTAGAGTCAGCGCCTGTCAGGCTTCTGTCTCTTAAGATGGTTTTTCTTATGGCTATTACTTCTCTGAAGAGGATTGGGGATCTGCAGGCTCTGTCAGTCTCCCCATCCTGCCTAGACTTTGCCCCTGGGCTAGTCAAAGCTATCCTGCATCCTCACCCGAACTATCTTCCCAAGGTTCCATTCTCGACCATGCACCCAGTTGTTCTCGAAGCCTTCTGTCCTCCGCCTTTCACAGCTCCGGAGCAGGAAAGACGTCACTTACTGTGTCCAGTACATGCTCTTAGGATCTACATCCACCGCACTAGCCAGTGGCGTAAGTCAGAGCAGCTCTTTATTTGAAATGGGGGTCGCAACCGGGGGGCGGCTGCAACTAGACAGACCCTGTCACACTGGGTGAGAGATGCCATTGCCCTAGCCTATGAGGCGCGTGGTCATATTTCGCCTCTGGGGATCAGGGCTCACTCAACCAGGGGGATTGCCTCATCGATTGCCTTGGCAAGAGGCGTTCCCCTGCAGCAGGTGTGTGATGCGGCGGGCTGGTCCTCTCCGCACACGTTCGTTAGATTTTATAGTCTGGATGTCAATGCTACTCCGGGTTCACGGGTCCTTGAGTCAGCATCCCAGAGCTAGGTCTGAGACCTCCTCGGCTTGTGCGCACACGCTACACAACCTGGGGGTCCAGACACTTGCAGTGCGGCGGCGTTGGTATTCTTGTTCCCATAGCGTTTTCACGCAGCACTGAGTGTAGCTTTTGAAAGGGAACGTCTCAGGTTACTTGACTGTAACCCTGTTCCCTGATAAAGCGGGAATGAGATGCTGCGTTCTGATGCCGCACTGCTGGCGTGCCTGGACGTCCTTCAGACAAAATTGATCTGAGGATGTTTCCGGTTCACTCCTATTTATAACCTGCAGGTGCACCTTATTCGGTGACGTCATGCCTGGCACAGGTTATAAGCCGAAGGTATTCGGCGGGTTTGACATGCACAGGCTTCACAACCGGGCAACAAAGAGATGTTCCCATAGCGTTTTCACGCAGCATCTCGTTCCCGCTTTATCAGGGAACAGGGTTACAGTCAAGTAACCCGAGACATTTTCCATTAAGACTGTCACACACTCTCTGGTGTGAGATGGAGACTAGAGGACAAACGTCTTCAAACAAACAGCAGTGTGAGGACATTAAGGGTTTTACCACATCAAAGTTGCTGAAACTGCCGGACTCATAGACTGCATCAGCACTTTGTTTAAATGATTTACATAAATACTTCTGTTTTATAGTAAGCTCTGTAAGCATCACAGACACACGGTGAGGTCTTATAATGAAAGGGTAGTTTTATTTGGAAAAAGGGAAGGAAGGAGAATGGAAAGAAGGGGAGAAAAGTAGTGAGGATTGCATGTGCTGGTCCAGGCAGTGCCCACCTGGTAGACGGGCACTCAGCTGGTAAGTTTTGGAAACAGCGGAGAGTATCCACATGGGCAGCAGTTCCTGTTGACTCTTCAACACAGTTTCAAAAACAGGTTCAGCTAGCTGCGCCGGCTCCTGCAGGCCTGTTCTCAACTTCATTCAATGCTGCACAGTGGCATTCAGCATTTGCCCCTTTGAAGTTCCCAGGGTGCATGACATCCCCCTTCTTATATGCTGCTTTCCATCTTAGACAGATTATTTAGCAGTTTCCCATCTATCCACCTTTGTGCCGTGAGTTCTGGTAGGTGAATTGGCAATGTTCAGTTTAATTGGTTTTGTGCTGCAACTTGAGCGTTTAGCGTTTGCCACATAACTTTAGGCTCTGAAGTGGTGTTATTTTGGACTCTGTACAACATTCCACACCTTACTTTTAAAATGTGGCAGAAAGATGAGATCTACAAATTAATTCCTCACCAACCATATCAAATCTAGTGGCCCCACCCCTTCATACACCTGCAGAAGGGGATGGAGCCACTTTAGGAAGCCTTAAGAGTGAGCGAGAAACAAACAAATCTGGAAATTCACCCTACGACAAATTCCAATTTAACTGTTTACATGGATGTTAATCCACTAGGAGGTGTGTTCACATGCGTAAAGCATTTAATCAGATCATGTTTGTGCTTTTTACATTCAAAAAGTGGGTTTGCCTGCTGTAAAGCAATAGAACTGCTAAAAATATAGCAGCAGCAGAAAACAAACACTTTCTGGTTTATGATTGTAACATGAATTTGGCCTTTTTTTTATTGTTTAGAGCTTCTCTGCCTATGAAATGCAAGCTCATCTGTGCCCCTTCCCCTGCAATAGACCACGAGCCAGTGAATGGAAGTCTGAGACAAGAACTTTTGACAGTGTGTGATTCTTACCAAACTTACCGATCAGGAATGAAACCACATCTTTCACTTGGAAACTAATTACCTTATTTAAACACTGCATGGGGCAAACAGGTGCAAAAATAAATGTCTCTGGATACTTTGCTGTAACCCTGTTCCCTGAAAAAGTGGGAACGAGATGCTGCGTGAAAACGCTATAGGAACATGTCTTTGTTCAGCCGGTCGTGAAGCATGTGTGTATCAAACATGCCAAATTTTGGCTTATATAACCTCCGTCATCTGATAAGTTGCACCTGCAGGTTATAAATAGAAGTGAACCAGAAACATCCACAGGTCAATTTTTGGCTGAAAGGACGTCCATCCATGCCAGCAGTGCAGCATTGGAGCGCAGCGTCTTGTTCCCGCTTTTTCAGGGAACAGGGTTACAGCAAAGTAATCCGAGACGTTCCCTTTCAAAAGCTACACTCGATGCTGTGTGAAAACGGTATCGGAATGATAATACCAACGCCACTGCACTGCAAGTGTCTGGACCCCCAGGTTGTGTAGCATGTGCGTGTGGGATGACTCGAGGACCCGTGAGCCCAGAGTAGCATGGACATCCAAACTATAAAATTTGACAAAGGTGTGCGGAGAGGACCAACCTGCCGCATCACACACTTGCTGCAAGGGGACACCTCTTGCCAGAGCAATTGATGAGGCAATCCCCCTGGTCAAATGGGCCCTGATTCCTAGCGGTGAAGTGTGACCACGTGCCTTGTAAGCTGGGCAATAGCATCTCTCACCCAATGTGACAGCGTTTGTCTAGTGGAGGCCACCCCCTGGTTGCGGCCCCCATAGCATATAAAAAGCTGCTCTGATATACACCACTAGCTAGTGCGATGGATGTAAATCTGAAGAGCATGTACTGGAAACAGTAAGTAAAGTCTTTCCTGCTCTGGAGCTGTAAAAGGTGGAGGACAGAACGGTTCGAGAACAACTGGGTGCGTGGTCGAGAATGGAACTTTCAGACGATAGTTGGAGTGAGGATGCAGAATAGCTTTGACTAGCCCAGGGGCAAAGTCTAGGCAGGATGGAGAGACTGACAAAGCCTGCAGATCTCCAATTCTCTTCAAGGAAGTAATGGCCATAAGAGAAACCATCTTAAGAGTCAGAAGCCTACCAGGCGCTGACTTTAGTGGTTTGAAAGGGGTGTCAATCAGACCTTCGAGCACAATCGCTAAGTCCCAAGAAGGGACCGTCACTCTAGTGCGTGGCCTCAACCGTTTAGCTCAATGAAAAAAATGGGCAACTAAAGGGTGTTTACCCACAGAAACCCCATCAGTCAGAACATGACAAGCCGAAATAGCGGCTATGACGTTTTGAGAGTACTAGTGCATAAGCCCGAGGACAACTTTTCTTGCAGAAACTCCAGCATTGAAACAATTCAGCAGTGGACTGGGTCTACATGTTTTGACATGTACCAACTTTCAAATACACTCCATTTGAGCCATTAAGTTCTTCTAGTGAAGGGAGCCCTAGCACTTAGAATAGTCTCAATTACGCTGGCTGGAAGAGCAGCATCTCTTAGTCGGTCCCTTTCAGGGGCAAGACGTGAAGGTTTCAGAGCTCGGGCTGGGGATGAAACATTGTCCCCTGTGCTTGAGACAGAAGATCCCTCCTCACCCACGATATTAGATCCGATAACCACACTCTGGTCGGCCAATGGGGAGCTATCAATAAGAGGCACAAACCCTCTTGACGGAGCCTCGCAAGGACTCCCGGGAGCAGAGCTATCGGGGGAAATGCATAAATGCATAATCTGGGCCACAAATGGGCCATCGCGTTCAGACCCAGGAGAGCTGAAAGAGTCAGAAAGTAGTAAAGGGGACATTGTGCTGTTTCTTGAAAGGCAAAGAGGTCCACCCCTGCTACATAAAATGTTTCCCAGATTTGACTGACCACTTCGGGGTGGAGTTTCCATTCAACCATGTGTCACAGAGTGTCTGGATAGCAAGTCTGCTCCCACATTCCTATGCCCCGGACTGTAACTCGCCCTGAGGGACAGGAACTTGTCCTATGCTCAAAGCAAAAACTGGTGCACTAGCTTGTTCAAGTGGGGCAAGCGCAGTCCGTCCTGGTGATTTATGAATGAGACTACCGTAGTGTTGTCCACCCGCACATGGCAGGCTCTCAACTGCTGGAGGAAGTGTTTCAGGGCCAGAAACAGTGCCATCATTTCGAGGCAATTGATGTGCCACGCGAGATGATGACCTCTCCAGCTCCCTTGGGCTGGATGGCCATCTAAGACCGCACCCCAGCCTGTGAGGGAAGTGTCTGTCTTAGTATCTTGCGACGGCAAGATGGACCTAGAGTGGACTCAAAGAAACTGGGGTTTGAAACACATAGAAAGGGTACGAAGCCCCTGGCACATAACCCTTATTTGCTTCTGGGGATTGGCCCTTGAGTGAAATCCCCTGGCTCTTAGCCACAACTGAAATGCTCTCATGTGCAGAAGGCCCAAAGATATCACCGTGGACGCAGCTGCCATGAGACCTAAAGATTTCTGAAAGTGATGAACAGTCACCTTCTGGCCTAGCTTGATTCCCTTCAGGGTGTTGAGGATGGATTCGACATGAGCGGGAGACAGCTGTGCCCGCATTGTAATGGAATCCCATGTGACGCCCAAATACGTTGTCCTCTGAACAGGAAAGAGAATGCTTTTCATGGCGTTGAGTCTCAATCGACATCCCGATGTCGAAGTGCTAGCTTCTGAGACTAGAATCAGCCAGTCGTCTACATAATTCAAAATATAGATGCCCTGGAGTCGTAAAGGATCCAGAGCTGCCTCCATGCATTTTGTATATGAGTGGGGCAACAGAGCTAGGCCAAATGGAAGGACCCGATACTGGTAAGCTTCGCCTCCGAAAGCGAACCTCAGGAACTTCCTGTGTTGTGGCAATATTTCTATATGGAAATATGCATCTTTCAGGTCGATTGTGACAAACCAATCTTTTGGTTGGATTTGAGAAACAATCATTTTGACAGTCAACATTTTGAATCTGAATTTCCTGAGATACCGGTTCAAGGCGCGAAGATCTAAAATTGGACGCAGCCCCCATTTTTCTTGGGAACCAAGAAGTACCGACTGTAGTAGCCTGACTCTCTGTCTGGGAGGGGAACATGTTCTATGGCCCCTTTGCCCAGCAAAGTCTGTAATTCATGAACCAACAGATGTGCTCGTTCTGGTTTCATGGTAGTGAATACCACACCGTTGAAACACGGAGGACGATGTGCAAATTGAATCCTGTAGCCTCTCTCTACAGTCCTTCCTACCCAAGGAGATACGCCTGGCAGTAGTTTCCATACTGCCAGCTTCCGAAAAGAGGCACACTTTGGCTGTATGGGCGCGGGGGGTGGGGGAGTCTTAGATGTTCGGTATTCTGAAATGTGACATTTTGTTGGAGACCGGTGCTCCCCGAAACACCAGTAGTAGCGGGATTTAAACATCGGCCTTCTGGGGGTGCCTTAGGACTTCCTTTTTGCGTTTTCACACAGAATCGAGTGTAGCTTTTGAAAAGGAACTATTTATTGCACCAGGAGAGAAACAATCAGATCAGTTGTTTACATTTTCCTATTTACATTTGTCTTGTCTTGGACAATACATCTCAGTCATCAAAGTGGAGAAAAGCAAGAGGAGACACAGCCACAGAAAGGAAAAAAGGCTGGTGCGTCAGCGTTACAGCCCCCGTTCCCAGTCAGGAGAGCTGCCCAGACATTGGATTGCCGACTAGCCGTGACTGCAAAATGCGTCATTGAGGAGCATGTGAGAGCCGCTGTCATCACAAGTCCAGTTGGCTACTCTGCCGACATCATAGCTTATTAGCAGCAAGTAGAGTGCTTGACTAGTGAAATAGTGACACTGCAGTCATCAAAGTGGAGGAAAGCCAGAGGAGACACAAATAACATTAATGTTGGTGCTGACGCGTTGAACCTGACATCACTTTTTTAGTTAAAGATGAGGAAGTGCATTAATTCTGTAACAAATACATCTCAATACAATCATTAAAAACATTTCTCAATGGCAAAATGTGTTTGAGCTTCAAGATTACTGCATCAAATTTAAACACAGTAACTGAACCTTTAACCTGAAATGTTAATCACCAGTCTCTATAAAAGTCTAACATCTCTTACAGCCCAGATAATGAAAGCAATAAACTCTTTAGTTTACAGTGTATCTCTCACTTTAAACCACGGCGCTTTTTCCATTACCAATGACACACACTCTCTGGTGTGAATCCGAAACTATAAAACACACGTCTCAAACCAAACAGCAGTGTGAGGACATGAAGGTTTTTACCACATCAAAGGAGCTGAAACTGCCGGACTCATAGACTGCAGCAGCACTTTGTCTAAATGCTTTATATAAATACTTTTGGATCTGTTTTATACAGGTTAATTATTAAATGATCCATATCTGCAAAAATATATGAGACTTTAACTAATCCCAGTTGTGTCTCTGTTGTTGTGTCCTTTAGGGTGGATAACAGGCCTCACACAGATAGAGCACAGTCTCTAGTACAGTCTGAATAAATAGTGATCTCAACATTCTACATGATATTTTTAGAGACAGTTTTATTAATGAACTCCAGCTCTTTTGTGCTTCAGTCTGAGATTCTAACATAAAGACATTCAGACTGTTGAAGTGACCCAAAATAAGTCAGTGTGAGCTGCTGATTAAACACTCAGAAACTCAGAAACCACAATGTTATTTCTGTTCAACTGAAACAACTGCATGATGTGAGAGAGCGCTGCTGCAGTCACTAACACTTCTACACACGTGTTAAGAGCGTTTTCACACTCGGCTCTAAACACGAGTCCACTCTCATGACTGCTTCTAGGCTTCTTTGGGGGCGGAGTTTATAATGACATGTTTACTTTTACACAGTGGAATTATTTTGAGCCATGGGTCACTTCAGTAATTCCATACATCACTTACTGTATATGTGTTAAATTTTTTTGAGAGTTCATCCTTTTATTTAATGAATTTATTTTACTTGTTTCCAGCACTTAAGCAGCCTGTCATCATGGAGGGATACAAGCAAATGAGGATCTGTTCTGGTGAAAGAAGATTTTAACCATGGAGACTCCAGGACCCCCGTGACCCTGTATACATGATAAAGCGGTGTAGATAATGAGATGATATGAGACGTATATTTTTCTATGCTTTCTGTATGAACAGCTCATTATAATAATGTTGCTGCAGTACTACCAAAGGTGTTGTTATTTATCAATAAGGTATGGTGTACCCAACTGACCATATCTATAAACAAACATTCTGGAAATGTGCTATAAATACACAAACAGCATTGCTGTAAAGGTTAATTAACAGATTAAACTTGTGGCTTTGTAAAAATGAGACGTTAAATATATAATTTGAATCAACGATAATGCCCACTGTTTAGAGTCTCTGGTGTGTGTGTATGGGATTGTATGATAACCACCAACCACTTCAAACCATGAACCCTGGAGGTGCGAGGACACTGTGCTAACCACTGCTGAAACTGTTCAGCTTCATGGTTACACAATTTCATTATAAAATTATATTTCTATTTTCTTACTGACTCACCTTCAGTAATGTAAATGTTTCTAGTATCTACATATTAAATAATACAGATGTGTGTTTTTTCCACCGAAGATGTCTGATGGTCTCCATAAAATACTGTATATAAACTCACTCTAGTTTCTACCTTCAACAAATGATCATTGAAAGGACCACAGAGAAAAAATACCGCGCCCCTCCCCCACAGGAGGATAAACATGGTTTCTCTGTGTGTTTTTAGATCGCATGTCATTAAACTTCTTCTATCAGAGAGGTTCCAGCACACAGGACTGATAGAGCTCCAGTAGATCAGATCTGTAAAGTCATGTGACTCATCACAGCATCAGAATAGACAAGAATTCACTGTGAGCTTCACATCTCATTACAGCTAATGGACCAATCAAATCAGTCCACAGCTTCAAAACATCCAATCAGGCGTGAGTCTGGACCTGGTTTTCTACTGAACACACAAGTTCATTACCTCACTATCACTTTTCTAAACAGGAACGATGATCACACGCTTTGTGGCTCTTTACTCTCTGCTTTGTCTCTGCACGATTGGTGAGGAACATTTTAAACTTTCATCTAAAATAGTCATTTTACATATTTGACTAATTTACTGACTTTATTAAATCTAAAGTATAAAGTACTTTTTAATTTTTTTCAGTGAAACCTTCAGAATTCAAGCAGCTTCACATAAAAACGGTAAAACATGAACAAGATGTAACTATGGAGTGTAACATTAGCGAGGTCAGGAACAAAAACACTTTATCTTGGTACAGACAGAGTTTTGGAAAATTACCTCAGCTCATTGCAAGACAGTACGGGCAAAATAATTACATATTTGTTGATCAATTTAATGATAGTCGCTTTAGTGTTACTTTAAAAGACCAAAAGTTTGATCTAAATATTAACAACCTGAGAGAAGATGATGGAGGAGAATATTTCTGTGGAGAAGTTGATGAAAATTCACTGAAGTTCACATCTGGAACACGTCTGCAGTTTGAAGGTAAACAGTTTTACTCTGATAAGCTGCTAATTCCAGATCAACACTTTAACCAGAATTATGTGTACATGTGCATTAAATGTGGAATATTTCACATTATTCATATTTAGTATCATTTCTGTTTATTTGCTGCTTTTCCAATTTATTTGTAAAGGTGTAGAGATGAAACTCTGTCCTACACCTGGAACACTTAACAACAACACAGGCAGTGATGGAGAAGGTGCTGTATGAGTTTTAATCAAATTAATTTCCTTTCAGTTTCTATAACATAATAATTTAACATTATATATTTAAATTGCTGACTAATAAGATGTCCCATGGAATATGTAACATTTTTAAAGTTAAAATTTCTGAAATGTTAAAAACTTTGAAGTAATTTAAAGTAGTAACATTTTACATTTATCTAGGTTATGTACATTGTTACACATTAAATACTGGACTTTTTTTTTTTTTTACAGGAAAAACGGCTGCTATGAAGAATCTTCATGTAAAAACAGTAAAACTTGGAGACGATGTAATTATGCAGTGTAACATTAATGGGCTCAAAAACAAAAATAGTTTAGCTTGGTACAGACAGAGTTTTGAAAAAGTGCCTCAGGTTTTTGCAAGACAGTTCGAGCAGAGTTACACATTTACTGATGGATTTAATGATAGTCGCTTCAGTGTAGCTGTAAATGACCAGAAGTTTAATCTCAACATTATTAAAATAAGAGAAGATGATGGAGGAGAATATTTCTGTGGTTATGTGGAGGGAAGTACAGTAAAGTTCACATCTGGAACACGTCTGCAGTTTGAAGGTAAACAGTTTTACTCTGATAAGCTGCTAATTCCAGATCAACACTTTAACCAGAATTATGTGTACATGTGCATTAAATGTGGAATATTTCACATTATTCATATTTAGTATCATTTCTGTTTATTTGCTGCTTTTCCAATTTATTTGTAAAGGTGAAGAGAAGAAACTCTGTCCTACACCTGGAACACTTAACAAGAACACACACTCTGTTACACACCAGGGTTCAAACAGCAGAGATGGAGAAGGTCAGAGTTTTAATCAAATACACTTTCTTCAACTTTCTATAGCAGAATTTGCTCTGTTAAAAACTTTTGCTTTCAATAAATCATCTACAATTTTAAGGTTTTCTTTCCCACTGGAGTTCTCTATTACACATTTTAGCTTTTAGTGCTGTTTATTCATTTTAAATATTATTTTCCACACAGATTCCAGCTGTACTGATCAGATGTGTGTGCTGTTCTGGCTCTCTGTGTCTAGAGTTGGAGTTCTTGCCTTTATTATTTTTCCAATGAGCCTGGTTGCTTTTAAATTGAGATTAAAATAGCAATTACAATGCAAAAGGAATAGATGTTCATTTAATGAGAAAAACAGTATTAAATTAAAATAGAGATCATAGTTAGGAAAGTTGTTATGTTTATTGGTTGATATGATTTGATCCACAATATGTTTTTTTTTTTTTTTTTTTTTAAATATGACATGATTAAACATTTAATAACAGCTCCGTGTGGCTCCAGAATATCTGTGCTTCATTTATTTTGTTTCTATTTAATAACTCTGGTTTGCTTGAGTCTGTAAAGAAAAACCCTATAGTTAACAAAGTGCAAGTAAAATGTATCCAAAGAATGACACCATAATAAACAAGTAAGATTTTGTTTGTTTTTATTTTAATGTTATGGTTGATTATGTCTCTCTTGGACAGGCCTCCCTTTGGGCAGAGACATGCACAGACATGAGGCCCCGTCCCATTTTACCATGTTGTAGACAGCAGGAGCTCGGACCCCATTAACGACCACTTCTGTAGGAGTGGAAATAATACTCAACTATACATACTTTTTCCTTCATCAAGAGACCCATTTCCAACAACAAATGCACAACACAACTTCCTTTTAACTGCTGGGAACATGAGTGTCTGGAGCTTTGCCCTGTTGACAAACACCAATATGTGTCTGAGTGGCGCAAGTTTAAGTGCTGTATATTTTGGGACATATTGTATAAAGCTCCTTATATATATATATATATATGTATATGTATATTCTCTGGCTGAATGTCTTGGATGAAAGCATTAATGTGCATTAATGTTCTAATTTTCCTTTAAAACTCATTAACTATAGACCTAACTATAGGTATCTAGTATATGGTGTTTGGGTCAGTGTAAAGGCTGGTAATAAATGGTGGGAAACAGTCAAAACGAAGTCATGGTTATCAAAACCACTGGGACAGACAGACAGATAGATTAAATCACCCCATCCCACCCACCACCACCACCACCACCACACACACAGGAGTGGATCACACACACACGCGCACACCCACACACGCACACACACACACACACACAGGAGTGGACGACACGCACACGCGCACACGCAGGAGTGGACACTGAAATATGTTTGAACATTGCCTTAAATTACAATAAAATATTCTGTAAAAATATATCTTTAAAACTGTACATGTATAAAATACGATTTTCCATCCACAATATAACTTATCACAAACTGTTGAAACATTTAAATTATTTTTTACCCACTTTTCACAAAATACCATTGCATTTACCCAACATTCTTTCAGAGCAGAAATGAAATAAAAAGCATCAAAAACACAGTAACACGATGTCCACAAACATGGTGACTACACATATCTGGAAAACTCTTAACCGACTGCAGCAACTTTGTAAAATCACCGCTGTTGCTATTCCCAAATTTTCCCAAAAACTAAAAGTTATCATAGGCAGTGGATAGTAAACACTAAATGCACAATATACTTAGTATTATATACTGTATATAATTTTTTAAATAAATTCAACTGTGTGCAAATGTCTTACATCATTAGATGCAAAGCTAAATAAGCTAATTTAATATATCCCTTAGGAGTCTGCAGTTGTCTTTAAGCATTAAAAACACCTGCAGACACCTAAATGTCACAAGTCCTGACATTTGTGTATTTTTCAGTTACAGTTATAAACATATAAATGTCTCAAGTCTGATTACACTGTATTTAACACAAACTGGGCTACAGTAATATTGGAGCAGCATGTATGTACAAGTTTGTATTTTGGAGAAAATAACAGTTCTGAATGGTTATTGAAAACAACAAGTCACTGAAATAAAGCCAAAAAACACATTCATAACATTTGTATACAAGACATGTGTGGCTTCAAAATGGTGTGACAATCATCCTGCTCACTCATTTACAGAAAACAGTACAGTGGACCCTTGGATTACGAGCATAATTCGGTCCGGAAGTGGGCTCATATTCCAAAGCACTCGTAAAGTCAATCGAATTTTCCCATAAGAAATAATGGAAACTCAAATTATTTGTTCCACAGCCCAATACAATATATACAGTAAAAATAAAACAGATTTTTCGTTTCACATTAACGACTAACGACATGCTGAACGAGTTTTTGAAATCAAACGGACTATGCTGTGGATGCCTCACACAGGGACATTTAAGCAAAAACTGCAAGAAAAGACTTACTTGTCAAGAATGTTTTAAAATGCATCCAAGTATTTTGCACATTCCTAATAAGAACAGATCCAGTAGTGGCGATGAGACCAGAGCAAGCTTATCTTCGGTAGACCATGAAACGTGTGGATACACTGCGGCCGGAAACAGTGAATGTATCCTAGCCATAGTCCCAGTAAAGAAATGTGACAAAGTTGTAAAGACATATGCCTTCATTGACCTAGGAAGTTCTGCAACCTTTTGCACAGAGGGGTTAATGAGAGGTTTGAACTTGAAAGGCAGAAGGACGGAGATTCTCCTTCGTACTATGGGACAAGAGAAATCGGTTCATAGCAACATGTTGTCAGACTTGGAAATATGTGGCTTAGAGTGTGAGGACTACATAGAACTTCCTAGGGTGTTTACCCAGAAAGAGATCCCAGTGAAACAAGAGAATATCCCCCAACAAAAAGACTTAGGAAAATGGCCTTATCTGCAGCAGGTTAAACTTCCTCCTCTTAAGGCAGATATAGGTGTGCTTATTGGTGCCAATGTGCACAAAGCAATAGAACCATGGCAAGTAATAAATAGCGAAGGAAATGGACCTTATGCTAGTAGGACAGCATTGGGATGGATAGTTAACAAGCCCTTACGAACTGACGTAAACACAGAATCAGACCAGGTGAGAGGTTCAAGTTTCGCTGTGAACAGGATTGCGGTGGTAGACATTGAAACGCTGTTGGTAGAGCAAGTCAATGCAGATTTCCCTGAACACAATTTACAGTGACAAACCAGAAATGTCACAAGAAGATAAGAAATTCATGCATTCTGCTGAACAATCAATCCAGTATAAAGATGGACATTATTGGGACATTATAGGACTACCCTTCTTAACTTGGCTGACTTAACTTCAATAATGATCTTGTCAAGCTCCTTAACAACAGATGCGTAGCAGAGCAAAGAATCATTGGACTTAAAAGGAAACTCATTAAGAACCCAACGTTTTATGAAGACTACAAAGCTTTCATGTCTGACATGATTAACAAAGGCAATGCAGAAAAAGTGCCTTCTGAACAACTGGTACGCCCAGATAGAGTGTGGTATATCTCACATCATGATGTCTATAACCCTAAAAAGAACAAAATTAGAGTTGAATAAGCAACTAATGCAGGGACCTGATCTGACTAACACTCTCTTTGGCGTATTGAATCGTTTCAGACAAGAGCCAATCGCTATCATGGCAGACATTGAATCAATGTTCTACCAAGTGAAAGTCGCAGATGCTGATGCAGATCTTTTGAGATTTTGTGGTGGCCTGAAGGAGATCTTAGTAAGCCTACTGCAGAATACAAGATGACAGTGCATCTGTTCGGAGCAACTTCTTCTCCCAGTTGTTCATGCTTGGCATTACGAAAGACTGCAATAGATGCAAAAACAGGGGTAACAGCAGAAGCAGTCGATACTATTCTGCAAAACTTTTACATGGACGATTGTTTGAAATCGGTAGCTTCTGAGGAACAAATGAGAGTGGAGACAGGCACTGTTCGTTTGTAATGGGTAAAGCAAGAGTCGCGCCACTGAAACAAATAACAATCCCCAGAATGGAGTTGACTGCAGCCGTTGTTGCAGCAAAGATGGACAGAATGTTAAGGCAAGAGCTTCAGCTGCAACTCGAAGACTATGTTTTGGCCTCACAGTGCTTCAATGCATTGAAAACGAAGCCTCACGGTTTAAAACATTTGGTGCCAATAGAATTTCATTTATTAGAGAAGCTTCAGAGCCCTTCCAGTGGAAATATGTTAGTACCTTGTTAAACCCAGCAGATATAGCTTCCAGAGGGATCAAAGTCGAAAAATTCCTGAAAAAAGAAAGTTGGTTGAAAGGCCCAGAATTTCTTTGCAAAAACAAAAGTGAATGGCCAGTGCGACCAGCTCAGGCAGGTAAAGTAGAGCTAGAATTGAAATCATCTGTTGTAAACTGTGTCGTGGTTACTGGAAAAGAGAAACTGATTATTACTCAGAATGGTTCAAATTAAAAAGGGCAATCGCTTAGATGTTACGGCTGAAGGGAATACTGCAGTTACTATCGAAAAAGAGACGAGAGATTCAAGCTGTGACTCCGAAACCGAAAAGGATCTAAACAAACAGCGAGCTTATTTGGAACATCAAATGCTCAAACTGAAAGGGACTCTGATTAAAAAACCTCTTTCAGTTGAAGACATTGAAAGTGCTGAATTGTGTTTAATCTGCTATAGCCAAATACAGACATTTCTTGATGAGTTCAAGTCATTACAAAAGAGTAGCCATGTCAGACGAAGTAGTCCTCTGTACAAGCTGGACCCAGTAGTCCAAAAAAGTGTATTACGAGTAGGTGATCGCTTGAATCAGTCTGCAATGCCAGAAACTGCTAAGCATCCTGCAATTCTGGATAAAAGGCAGCACATAACCTTGTTGATTCTGAAAGACATACATAAGAACTCAGGCCATAGTGGTAGAAATCAGATTCTATCAAAATTACAAAGTAATTTCTGGGTTGCAGCCGCCAATGCAGTCATAAGAAAGCTGATTTCCAAATCCACCACATATAGAAGGTTACATGCCAAAGTCAGTGAACAGAAAATGGCAGATTTTCCAAGAGATCGTCTTTTGCCGGATGTTCCTCCCTTTACACATGCAGGTGTGGATTATTTTGGCCCCTTCCTCATAAAACGAGGACACAGTCTGGTGAAAAGGTATGGAGTGCTATTTACATGTTTAACTGTAAGAGCAGTTCATATTGAAGTGGCCAACAGCCTCGATACCTCGTCATGCATAAATGCCATATTGTCATCTGCAGGAGAGGACAAGTGTCTACGATTCGATCGGACACTGGTACGAACTTTGTTGGAGCTGAAAGAGAGCTTAAAGAAGCTATCCGAGATTTAGATCAGTCCAAAATAAGTGACGTTCTTGTCCAAAAATGAATTAAGTGGGTTTTCAACACTCCAATGGCATCCCATCAGGGAGGAGTATGGGAAAGACAAATTCGCACAGTTCGGAAGGTTTTAAATTCAGTGTTGAATCAACAGGTAGTAGACGACGAAGGGCTTTACACCATCTTATGTGAAGTTGAAGCCATTATCAATGACCGGCCGATTACAAAAGCATCGGACGATCCAAATGACTTAGAGCCGTTTACCCCGAATCATCTTCTACTCATGACAAAAGAACCAATCATGCCCCCAGGAGTGTTCATGAAAGAGGACTGTTCTTCACGTAGGAGATGGAGACAAATTCAATATATGGCAGACCTCTTTTGGTCTAGATGGTCTACAGAATACGTGCCGCTACTGCAAGAGCGGCAAAAGTAGCAGAACCCGAAAAGAAATTTAATGCCTGGAAACATTGTTCTCATTGTAGATAATACGGCTCCAAGGAATTCTTGGATTATGAGAAAAATTCTCAAGACCCTACCAGATGCTTCTGGTATTGTTCAACGTGCTTGTGTTCAGACCAAAACCGTTCAGTTGGAAAGACCAATAACAAAACTCTTATTGCAAGAAACAGAAGAAATCTAAGACTTTGCATAAAGACTGTAATTCATGGAAACTTTCGTCTTTCAAATGATGGTTTGAGGGATAGAAAGTAATTATTAAGGCTCCATTTGAGTTTGAAGAAAGGTAATTGTTATGCTCCAGAGTGTTAGAGTCATAAAGTACATTTTAATAAATCTCTATAGTATTTAACTTCATTATTACGTAGATGTAAATGTAACCTTTTGCATATTTGTGACTATTGGCTTACGTAAAGGTCATAGGTCAATTTCATATGTTTACGGTAGTAACCGTTTAGTGTTTGATTTATTAGAAGAAGGAAGGACTCGGTGTTAGACAGTCTTTTGACCGTTCTTTGAAACCATGTTTAATTTGAAGCTTGAAAAGGTGTAAATAGTTCTCAAGTTTAATTTGTTGAGTGTCTTGTATCCAGACAATCGAAGATTAAACTGATACACTACAAGTTTTGTGGTTTTACGCGTCAAATCCTTGTGCCGGTCCTTATGGAAATGGCGAAGAACAGGAAAACATAGATCGTCATTATAGAGAGGGAGAGAGAAAATGGATCTTTACCCTCTAATGAGACTTTCTTTTGCTTTACACGTGCACACACACGTGTGTTATAACAAACAGCACTATACACACATGCTTACAAACACAAAATAAAATATGTTTTACTCGCACACATGTGGTCACAGTGTTATATAAAACATTATGCACGTTCACGGATGTTGATTATGCCAGTGAGAGACGAGCACTAAGACCCAGCAGGGGAGACGATTACCCACAATTCCACAGCGCAAGAGAGAGAGAAAAAACATTTGCTCAGTTGTGATCACGTGACGTCCGGCATCAAAACAGGAAACGCATGCGTGATACATGATGCTTGGTATAAACCAAGACTCACTCGTTTTTCAAGTCAAAATTTATTAAAAAATCTCTGCTCGTCTTGCGGAACACTCGCAAACCACATTACTCACAAATCCAAGGTTCCACTGTATACTAATTTACATTAATATGCTAAGATGCTTGTTTGCATTTGCTAAAAACATGAGCATGATATCACAATAAAATAAACAAATGTATATTATCATCATCAACATCAAACACTAATGATCATGTATAAAGACAACACAAATTTTTGTAATGTCATACAACAACTGATACTTTAAAAGAAAAATCTGAATATCATGAAAATCTCTAAGCTACATAACTCAGTATTTTAGCCACGTGGAGCTAAAGTGATAAATAACATTATAGATAGCAGCGTCATAAGCTAACCTAAAACTAAAAAGGGGTTGAAATACATTATAATATTTACACCACAGCTGATACTGACAAACATCTGTAAACTATATAAGGCATTAGCTTAACCACTGGGAGCTAACATGTTTGTTCTAAGCTACATGAGGCAGTATGTTAGCATGATAAGCAGTGTTAGATACATGCTAACCTAAACTATGTAAATGACATTGAAAGACAATGTTACATATAAGCTGACCAAAAATAATATGAGTTTTTTATTATCAGAATAAGGATTATATGACACTCACCCCTGGTAACAGCTTGTTAAAGTATCCTTCTGTTCTCTGCTGGATTTTCAGTGTTAGCCTGAGGTAAAGCTAAACTCCTCGCACTGTCCAGAACATTCTGTTCTGTACATTTCAATTTACCCTTAATTGACTAAACCTTCAATTCCATAACATTAAGGGTACATTTACCGAGAAGGTGCAAAACTGTTCTTTGAGGAACATTATTTGTACCACTGTGTACCTTTTTTTCTGAGAATTACCACCTTTTAGCCATCACAAACAATGGATGCATCTGAGGAGCATATTTATATAAAAAATATTTTAAAAAAGAACAGAACATAAAAACCATTATCCTTCAAACTACCTAGGTTTTGGGGTCACCTTGTGCCAGCATGGATGCTCTGGCCCTTCAGGATGTGACTCCGCATGGCATTTGTGAGTGTGCTGTGGTATCTGCTAGCAGAACATATGTTTCTGTGGGGCCTTAATGGCGTGTTTGTCTGGTGAATCCCAGGGTGTTTGACCGGATTGTGATCTGGAGAGTTTTGATGCTCAGCCGGCAGCGTTAGGATGTTCACCTGTTGGGTTCCAGGTGAACGTGGGTTGCTCCCTGGGGGCGTGGGTGTGTTGATCATCCTGTCGTCAGTTTGCTAATCAATTTAATTCAATACACCTGGTAGTGGTGTTAATGTAACAAAGGATCAGGGTATGCAAATAAAATAAATTTTCTTTTTTGGCAGGTACACACAGAATTGACCCAGATCACTATCCAAAAAAAATCATCAAAAAGTGAATTACTTGTTTCTGAAATAATGAAACTGGCACCAACTGTCATGCCTGGGTCAATTTTCATGATATTTTCTTCCTCATTCTGGAAAGTGGACCTTTTGATCTGTATGTATGATACTGTATCTGATTAATTTTACACACTGTGCTTCTGACACATTTCCTTTTAGCATATGAACTACAGGTGAAATATATCTGGACCTGAAGTGGCTGCTACATGGTATAGGGTCATCATCTTGCTCAGAACTTGGATTTATTAAATTCTAACATCTCTTTTAACCCAGATAAATCAATCAATAAATAATTTAACCAACATTGCCGTTTCTATTAACACTGACACACACTCTCTGGTGTGAGATGGAAACTAGAGGACAAACGTCTCAAACAAAGGTCTCGCAGTGTGAGAACATTAAGGTTTTTACCACATCAAAGGAGCTGAAACTGCCGGACTCATAGACTGCAGACTAAGAATTTTGGATCTGTTTTATACAGTTTAGATTATTAAGAGTTAATCAATATCTACCAACATGTGTGAGATTAATCTTTAATTAATATCCGTTCTGTCTCTGTTGTTGTGTCCTTTAGGGTGGATAACAGGCCTCACAAAGATAGAGCACAGTCTCTACAGTTTGAATAAATAGTGATCGCAACATTCTACATTATATTATTTAAGAATTTTGTATTAAAGAACTCCAGCACTTTTGTGTTTTAGTCTGAGATTCTAACATAAAGACATTCAGATTGTTGAAGTGACTCAAAATAAGTCAGTGTGATTAAACACTCAGTCTCAGAAACTCAACTAAAATGCCCATTGTGTGTGTGTGTGTGTGTGTGTGTGTGTGTGTGTGTGTGTGTGTGTGAGAGAGAGATGGATTGGCACCCTGAATAGAAAGAACTCATCCTACACCAACACACTATTTACTATCACATGACTATCACATGACGCGAGTGCATCAGGACAGGTCTACTACATGAAGAACATGCATGAGTGTCTGGCAAAAAGCCCCACAGTGATCATAACAGGGACCACAGGAAATATTTGTCACATATTTGCACTTGTGGTTTTGTGGTAGAGGAGTTGGACCCAATTCACATCACACACATACACATCACTGATCACGATGGCACCGCGGATGGCTGCCTCGGTGTGGAGCTGTCCATTTGTCTTACTGTTTTTCTTAGATTGTCCTGTTTTTGTTTTTCAAATGTAATCAGTTATCCCAGGGATGAACTGCTGAACATTCAGCAGAACACACCACACGATGTTCAGCAAGGTTTTGATTATTCAGACATTTTGCTGAACATTCCGGACAATGTGCTATATCTGCCGGGCTTCCAGTTGTTCAGAGCGGATCGCGACACAGAATCAACAGGGAAATTGCGAGGCGGCGGGACATGCTTTTACATCAATGAGTGTTGGTGTAGAAATGTGACACCAATGCAGAAGATGTGCTGTCCCAATCTAGAGGCATATTTTATCAACTGCAAGCCTTTCTATTCACCGCCGGAGTTCACCTCGCTCATCCTTGTGAGAGTGTACTTCCTCCACAAGCGTGTGTGAATGCAGCGTTGCAACAGTTGGCTGCTTAGATCACAGACACGGAGCAACAACACCCGGACTCTGTTATAATTATACTTGGTGATTTTAACAAAGTAAACCTCAAACGTGAACTGCCTAAATACAAACAGCACATTACATGCCCCATCAGAGACAAAAATATTTTGATCACTGCTACACCACAATAAAGGATGCATATCGCTCTGTCCCCAGAGCAGCTTTAGGACTTTCTGACCACTGCCTGGTTCATCTTCTCACGACCTTTAGGCAAAAACTTAAATCTGCTAAAGCTGTAGAAATGACTAAAGAGAAGGACCAGTGAAGCAGAGCAGGAATTACAGGCCTCTTTCCACTGATTGGAGTGTTTAAGCTGCTGCCACCAATCTGGATGAGCTCACAGATTCTGTAACATCATACATCAGTTTCTGTGAGGTTATGTGCATCCCTACCAGAACATTTTGAACATATAACAATGACAAACCATGGTTTACAGCAAAACTCAGGCAGCTTCTGTCACGATTCGTGCATGCAAGGTAGATCCAAGCGCAGAACGCATAAGGGAAACAGCGCCGGTTATTCCGTGATGTACTATGCGCTGATTCATTCACAAAACAAAGCTCCTGATGATTGAAGCGGAGGCACGGCATGAGCCTTAAGGAGAGAAAGCAGTAAAGAGCTGTAGCACGCTGAATGCAGATATGATCCGTGGGGGAATAATCGTGGTCATTGGTGTGCATGGTTTAAAGCCGTGAATTCAAAGAAAGTCCGTGATCCAGAATCGTGGTTGTAAAACGAGAGCAAGGGTCCATATCCAGAAAACCGAAAACAATAATCCAAAACGTGAGACATGTGCGACATCCATAAAACAAAGCGTGGGTCGAGATCTGAAGGTCAAGGCAAAAATGAACGCTGGAAAACTGTGGATGAGAGCACACAATAATCTGATAAGGAGTGGTTGTTTGGTGGAGAGTTATATATAGTGAAGTAATGAATGGAGATGAAGAACAGGTGTGCTCGAGCTGGTGAATGAGACGACAAAACGGAAGCACAGAAACGGAGTGTGGAATGGAGTCGCAGATAATCATGGTTTGTTTTGACAGGTGGGCGTGACCTGGCATGCCGTGACAGCTTCGTCAGGCCAAAGAGGATGCCTACAGGAGTGGGGACAAGATCTTGTACCAGGAACATACTGTAACACTCGGCTCTTAAAACGAACTTAGTTACACTACTACAGGGACGCAAATCTAAATGTGGGCTAATATTTACTTCCGGGGGTGTATGAGCAATGCGGAACAAGCAAGACATGACACAACAACAAGTAAAAAACAAACCAACGTGTATTAAGTGAAGAAAACCTCTCTTCATCTCTCCTCCTCAAAGCCTTTGCCGGTTCTGTATTTAAGCCATTGGCCAAGTATTATCGCAAGAGCTTAAACCCTACGCCAAAACACTGTCATGGGACACTTTAAACAATATTGGGTTCATTTTCTGTGTGCAGGTGAGCTTTATCAATACTTAATCATTACCCCGCTGTATAAAATGACCCTTTCATGTGGCCACGCTACATGGAACCCCCCCCCCCCCCCCCACCAAGCCCCCGGCGTCTGAGGAGAGCATCTGTAAAACCACTTCAAATTAACCACATTTATAATATCAGTTTTTTGTGGGTCGCCCCAAGACACGGTATAATTTATTGGCCCTTTCTTGACTTTTATTTCTGCTGGTCCCTTACACTTGGGCGCTAGCTTAGCAGAGAATCTTTTTGCTGCAGAGGAGAGTGGGTGACTCTTTATCCAAACCAGGTCTCCCGGCTGAAAGTGCACATCTTTCCTACAGGCATTATAATATCTGGCTTGTTTGGCTTTATGTTCTTTCACTCTTTGTTTCACCTCCTCTGTGATTGTCCTTTGTCTGTCCAGCAATGTGGATGCTGTGTGATCAGGCGTTGGTGGGTAATTAATGAGTCTTTCGAGTGGTCCTTTTAATTGTCGTCCCAGTGTGAGTTCTGCTGGAGTTTTCCCTTTTGTCTCCTGTTGGGCTGTGTTGATGGCGAAACGGAGTTCAGGTAACCATTGGTCCCAGTTTTGGTGATGATCCCCAACGTACGATGCTATCATGGTTTTCAGTGTCCTGTTAACTCATTCCATCAGGTTAGTTTGTGGGTGATAGCTTGTAGTCAGTTTCTGCACACTCCACCAGGTTTGTCATAGTTGGGCTAACAGCTGAGACATGAACTGGGGTCCTCAGTTGGACACTAAGTATTTCGGAACGCCCCACCTAGTGAAGATTTCCTCCCTTAGGATTTTCACCAGTTTCGGTGTCTTTACATCTCTTAGAGGAAACATCTCCACAATTTAGTAAAATAACCCACCACCACCAGCAGATAAGCAGATAAGCAGAAATGCCTTTTGTCAGGGGAAAAGGACCCATGACGTCCAGTCCCACTGTATGTCCAGGCTCAGGGACCTCTGTACTCTGTAACCACCAGCTAGGTTTAGTGTTTTCTGCTTTGTATCTTTGGCAAATATTGCAGGTTTTTATATACTGCCACACATCCTTTCGGACTGTCGGCCACCACGCCACATCTAACAAAATCAGCAGGGTTTTCAGTTGCCCCAGGTGTCCACCTAGGGGATTATCGTGGAAGTAGTGGAGAAAATTGGGGATTAGTCACTGGGGCATTACCAGCTGAAATTTTTCTCCATGTCATACTGGTACCCGGCAATATAACGCCCCTTGGTGGTGTTCGAAGGAGATCCTCTGATCTTGTGCATTTCTTGGTTGGTCGTTAGTGAGCAGCTTGATGATCGTTGGGTCATTCTGTTGGGCTTGGGTTATCTCACACAAATTGCTGGGTAGGTCAGAGGAACATTTGGTGGTCGAGATGGCTAGACAGGGGGCGGCGCCCACTGCTAGGGGCGGGGCGCCCGTGATAGGGCATCCGGACCCAGGTTTAGACAGCCCTTTCTGTGATGAACAGTGAAGATGAACTGCTGTAGTCTTAGGGTCCATCGGCTGAGACGAGAGCTGGTTTTAGGACAGTTGAAGGCCCAAGGACAAGGCGGCATGGTCGGTAAAGACCTCGAAAGCCCTGCATTCTAGGTAAAGCCTCCATTTTTCTACTGCCCAAACTACCGCTAAACACTCCTTTTCTGATGTGGAGTAATTCAGCTCCGCTCCTCTCAACATTTGTTAGGTTTGGTTGCACTAGTACAGGTGGATTCTGAAGGGCTTGTTTTAGAGTGTCCATGCTGTTCTGGCATGTTTCTGTCCACTCCCATTTCACTCCTTTCTTTTTCAAATTATTTAGGGGAGCAGTTATATCAGCGAAATGCGGAATGAATTTCTGATACCATTCAGCGAGACCCAGGAACCGTTGTAAATATTTGATATCTTGCGGTGGAGGATATTCTACCACTGCCTTTATCTTCTCCGGGTCCAGCTGTACGCAGTCTTCTGAGATGATTTGACCCAAAAACTTGAGCTGCCTTTTGAAGAAATGGCACTTCTTCATATTGAGGGAG
Organism: Clarias magur; assembly: GCA_013621035.1. NCBI lineage: Eukaryota > Metazoa > Chordata > Actinopteri > Siluriformes > Clariidae > Clarias > Clarias magur. The sequence goes on along the minus strand of QNUK01000287.1, from coordinate 445,093 downwards.
AAGTTGGCTTGGGTGAGTCTCGAAAACACTGCATTTAAATATTCAATATGCCGCTCCTTTGATTGGGAGTAAATAATGATGTCATCAATGTAGACAAAACAAAATTTCCCTCGTAGGTTTGCCAAAACCTTCTCCGTTAGTCTTTGGAAAGTGGCAGCTGCATTTCTGAGACCGTAGGGCATGGACCGGAACTGAAAGAGCCCTTTGGTGGTGATGAAGGTGTTTTTTTCATAGCTCGCTTTCTCCATCTCCACCTGCCAGTAACCGGATTGTGCTGAACCAGGAGGCACCTTCTAGGGATTCAATGATGTCATGAATCAGAGGCATCGAATACGCATCGGGTTTGGTTTTACTGTTCAGTTTTCTAAAGTCCACGCAAAAACGGCAAGTTCCATCGGGTTTAGGTACAAGTACAATGGGAGATGACCAGGATGAACAAGAAGGTTCTATGATTTGGTCCTTCAGCATCTGGTTGACCTGTTCTTCTATGATTTCTTTCTTTAAAGGAGAAACTCTATAGGCTCGTGATCTGAATGGAGTGTCGTGAGATAAAGTGATTTTGTGTCTTTCTAATGCTGTCTTCCCCAGGATGGTGGAGGTGGTGCGAGGCCATGCGGCCATTAGTTTCAGCAGCTCCTCTTCATTATTGGTGTCCCATGTCTTCCTGCTTTCAGTGGCCACAGCTGAGTACAGCAGAAGATCTGGTGTTAGGGTGAAGACGTAATGCAGGTTGGTTGTAGCAGGGAGGTGAGTGCGGCCTCTGACAGGAGTCATAGATGGAAAAGGGTTTGCTTGGGGAGCTATGAAAGGATGGTCGGTGAAACCTTTTGCAGCCCGTATCTTCCCTGAGCGATCGCCAAGACAGCTCCCGTGGCCCTTAAGAAGTCCAGCCCCGCAATCACACGGAAAGCTAGGTGAGCGTCGCTCATGACGTACACATTCAGCACCATGCCAGTTGCAATGAAGCGTTCTTTGTGTTTGAGCTTGATGTATTTTCCCGTCAGCCATGACAAACTTCTGGGGAGAAGGAATGTCACCCTTGGCTTACTGTTCGCCGAGCTGCTTCCATAGATGCTCCCTCATAAGGGTGTATGAGCGCCCTGTGTCCAACACGGCATTTACTTCCTTTCCCTGTACTGTAACTGGAACCAGGAGAAGAGACGGAGCTGTAAGGGGTTGTGCAATGGAGAGTCCTGCTACGTGCTTTAAAGGAGCTTGAACTGCCGTCTTCTTAATGCTCTTATCCTTGTCCTTGCTTGAGACCCCACTTTTTGCCAGTAATCTTTGGAGCCCTTGCAGTCTTTTTCCACCATGGAACCTATCTTCACCAGCTGTTCAACCGTGTTCACTGTGCCTCTGAGACATCCGGCCACTCTAGGGTGGATGTTATTCAATATACGACCAACTAGTTCTTCCTCTGAGATGTCAGGCTTCCACTTTAGACAGAGGGCCCGGTAGTCATATGCGAAGTCCCTCAGGTTGTGCATAAAAGGAAGAAGTCGAAACAGAGGAGGTAAGTTGAGCTGATGGGTGCGCTGTGACACAAGAAGGAATATTGTAGGTTACCTGACTGCTTTTATGTTGTACCTTCTCTGTAGATGCAGTGATTGAAGTCCTGGGGCAATGTAAAGCAGGAGATTGGGGTGATGCAGGTAGGCTTGTAAACGCTGGATGGTGGGCGTACTTGTGAGAGGCAGCTTCTTCATCTGATTTTCCCAGATAACGTCACGCTGCACAAAAGTCAGTTACAGCTCTTTCCAGTTTTTCTAGAGCCTCCTGGCAGTAGCGCTCCAGCTCTGCTAAGCTAGCATCCACTGCCTGACGAAAACTGGTTTCTCTGTTAATACTGCGGCAAACAAACTCTCTCTCACAAACAGCGGTGTATCTCTTCAGCCCTCCTTTTGGAAGCCTTTGCCAGTTCCGTATTTAAGCCGGCTCACTTGATTCAACACGTCATCGGGCACTCTCGCGCATTGACCAAGTATCATCGCGAAAGTTTAATTAGGAGTCAGAGGGTGTTTTGAGGCCCTGAAGAAGTTTTGACATTTCCTGAAATTTGTATATTTTTCAGTTATTTATAAACATATACATGTCTAAAGGCTCACTACACTGTATTCAGCACAAACTGGGCTACAGTAATATGTGAGCAGCATGCATGTACAAGTTTGTACTTCGGAGAAAATAACAGTTATGCGTGATTATTGAAAACAACAAAAAAAAATAATTGAAGTAAGTTCAGAAAACACATTCATAACATTTGCTAACAAGATTATTATTTTTTTGGTTATCTGAGATCTTATAGTCTAGACTTTTTACTTCAAAATTATGTGATAATCATCTTGATCATTCATTCACAGAAAACAATATATTCATTTACATTTTCTAAGATGCTTTTTGTTTTGGAAAGGCCGTATACGAGGAGGCGTGAATGATCATGAATAATGCTGTAATTCACACCAGAGAAGACAAAGACCCGAATAATGAGCTGCATAAATACTCCTTTCAGTCAGGTCTGTGACAGAGGCAAGTGCTACAAGAAAATAATTTGAGGACAAAAACATATTTCTTTATTTGTAGTTTATTTAGAATAAATCAAGATTCACTTGCAAGAATCTCAGGAACAGTTCAAGATAAATAAAATGTGTAAAAACAGACATTCAGGGTAAAATAAGGCAAACAAAAGCAGTGAATGATACAAAAACCCCTACAAAAACATACATGGCAAAACCGCAACGACAACAGAACAAAATAAAGTGAAAAAATACATTCAGTGAGAAAGGTGCTCCAAGATAAAAATAAATAAATAAATAAAAAACTGAAACAGACATTCAAAGCAAAATGGTGCAAACAGGAACAGTGCAAGATAAAAAGGCGCAGTGGTTAAAGCGCTCGCCCTATCATCCGGAGATCGCTAGTTCGAATCCCAGATGGTGCTGTAACCTCTCGCAGCCGGAGGTCTAGAGAGAGCTGATTGGCCAAGCTCTCTCAGAGGGGAGGGATAAGAGGTACATAGTGCTCCGACATTAATCAAGGCTCTACGTCTGTGAGCTCGCGCAGCGGAGGGAGCGGATAGCGCTGTCCTCCGAGTGTGCCGCCCCCAAGACTGAGTGGTAGTAGTAGCCTTAATGTGGGAGCCCCCTAGTGACGGGGAGGAATTGGACACGACTAAATTAGGGAGAAAATCGGGGAAAAATCCCCCCCCCCCAAAAAAAACACATCCCTTTGCCACTCTTGAAAGCAGTTCCTGTTCAACTGAAGACACAGGGGAACGTTGCATGCCTGGCATCTCCAAGGTGTTTTTGCCACTTGCCATGCACTGCTTTGCAATGCACACAAACCTGCGACCTGCAGTGAGATCAGCACAGCTACTGGGACTGGTACATGGTCAGTACTTGTCCGTTTTGGTGCCACTTCCTGTGAGACACCACAAAGCTCTTTGATGAGTTGTTCCATAAACTCTTTATGGGACAGGTTACCATATAGTTCTTTATGCACAATGAAAGCTTTGGTGGCAGCAATGTCCAAGAAGGGTAAAAAAATCTTCTTGTACCACTTCATTTTTTTGTGCTGTGTGGTGTAGTACTATAAGAGCTGATCAGATAGATCAACGCCCCCCCATGTGCTGGTTGTATGCAGTCACAGGTGCAGGACATGGAAATGTCTTTGTAGTCCATGTACCTTGTAATTTCACTCTCCTCTGCACAGTATCTGCATAATGGATAATCCAGTATATGCAGAATGGATGGTAGAACAAACAGATACTTCTCGGGTGTCTGTCCACTTCACAAATACAAGAGGTCCATCTCGAATCCACCTGACGGATCCCCCGACAGACTTTTTAGAGAGTTAATTATCTGCATCCCGAGGGCAGTCCTTCATGTTGGTGCAAGTCCCACATGCACCAAACTTCATGGTAAGCAAGTCTTTTAGGAGCTTTGGACTTGTGTAGAAATTGTCCATGTACACATGGTACCCTGAACCTAAAACTTTACAGTCCAAGAGAGACGTCACAGCATCATATGATAGTCCATGGCCTGTGGTAAAGTTGTTCTTTCCTGTGTACAGTCGTGGCCAAAAGTTGAGAATTACATAAATATTGGAAATCGGAAAAGTTGCTGCTTAAGTTTTTATAATAGCAATTTGCATCTACTCCAGAATGTTATGAAGAGTGATCAGATGAATTGCATAGTCCTTCTTTGCCATGAAAATGAACTTAATGCTGAAAAAACCTTCCCACTGCATTTCATTGCTGTCATTAAAGGACCTGCTGAGATCATTTCAATAATCGTCTTGTTAACGCAGGTGAGAATGTTGACGAGCACAAGGCTGGAGATCATTATGTCAGGCTGATTGGGTTAGAATGGCAGACTTGACATGTTAAAAGGAGGGTGATGCTTCAAATCATTGTTCTTTCATTGTTCAGCACGGTGACCTGCAAAGAAATGCGTGCAGCCATCATTGTGTTGCATAAAAATGGTTTCACAGGCAAGGATATTGTGGCTACTAAGATTGCACCTAAATCAACAATTTATAGGATCATCAAGAACTTCAAAGAAAGAGGTTAAATTCTTGTTAAGAAGGCTTCAGGGCATCCAAGAAAGTCCAGCACGCGCCAGAATTGTCTCCTAAAGAGGATTCAGCTGCGGGATCGGAATGGCAGCAGGCAGGTGTGAGTGCATCTGCACGCACTTTTGGAAGATGGCCTGGTGTCAATTCTCAGATGAAGCCTCTTTCCGATTGTTTGGAGCATCTGGAAAAAGGCTTGTCCGGAGAAGAAAAGGTGAGTGCTACCATCAGTCCTGTTTCATGCCAACAGTAAAGCATCCTGAGACCATTCATGTGTGGGGTTGCTTCTCATCCAAGGGAGTGGGCTCACTCACAATTTTGCCCAAAAACACAGGCATGAATAAAAAAATGGTACAAAAACCCCCTCCAACAGCAACTTCTTCCAACAATCCAACAACAGTTTGGTGAAGAACAATGCATTTTCCAGCACGATGGAGCACCGTGCCATAAGGCAAAAGTGAGAACTAAGCTGCTCGGGGACCAAAAGGTTGAAATTTTATGGCGTGGAAACTCCCCAGATCTTAATCCCATTGAGAACTTGTGGTCAATCCTCAAGAGGCAGGTGGACAAACAAAAACCCACTAATTCTGACAAACTCCAAGAAGTGATTATGAAAGAATGGGTTGCTATCAGTCAGGATTTGGCCCAGAAGTTGATTGAGAGCAGCCCAGTCGAATTGCAGAGGTCCTGAAAAAGAAGCGCCAACACTGCAAATACTGACTCTTTGCATAAATGTCATGTAAAAGCCTTTGACATGTATGAAGTGCTTGTAATTATATTTCAGTACATCACAGAAACAACTGAAACAAAGATCTAAAACTAGTTTAGCAGCAAACATTGTGAAAACTAATATTTGTGTCATTCTCAAAACTTTTGGCCACGACTGATCCATTTGAAGAATCAGCAAGAACAAACAACTTGAAGCCCCACCTAGTTGGCTTGGCTTTCATGTATTGCATCATTCCTGTGTGTGCTTTGCAGGCCACGATTCTTTCATCCACAGCTAAATTTCTTCTGGGATAATGGATAGCTTTGCAAGCATATCCACTTATGGATAGTGTCCATAAGAGGTCTAACCCTGAACAGATAATCATGTTCAGATGTGCCCCTCTTCCTGTCATTCTCCTTGTCTGCATGTGGGTGACTCATGTGCTCATTCCAAGAAATTGTCCGGTATCTGTCCCTTGACATGACGGTAGCTGGAAAAGGTACTGTCAAAATACTGCTCTGCATTTTCTGAAAAAAAAAAAAAAAAAAACAGTTTGAAGAGACTCATGGGAGAATAGGAGTTAGCAGATGGCAGGTGAGGTCCAGGTTCCTGTGCGGGCAGGAATCGCAGAATCTGTGGAACCATGTCGTCATCAGTCTGTGTTTTCCATGATTTTGTCTGCATCTTGCCTGCTTGTCTGCCTCTGCTTTTTTGGGGGACAGGTGGGTGATCATTTTCACTGTCACAACTATTTTGAAAAAAAAAAAAAATCATGAGCATGCTGGTAACACAATAAAAGAAACTAATGTACATCATCACACACCCACACACACATACATACATACATACATACATACACTCACACATATATATGTGTATGATTCTCGTTTGCCTTCAAAACTGAACGTCGCTTGTGTCCCGGTGCGAGGTGCTGGTGAAGGCAAAGGTGATGCAGACACATTTCTAAAAAAAAAAATGTTAGTCTGTATTGTTCCAAGTAAACGAACAAAATTATATAGAGAGGCCCTAAAAATGCATCCTGATATCTTTGGAGGAAACATAACACTACTCTGCTGACATAATTCAATAAAGTTTTAAAAAGAGCATAGAGAACAACTGTCAGTGTGTATAGACCTTTGTGCCCCTCTGTATGTGTTGATGGGCAATAGGCTGGACAAATATCTGTTGATGGGCTACAGACCATGTAGTTCATCTCAAACATTTACACCCGAGACATTAGCATGATGCCATGCACCAGGCATGTTTTACGTGCACATTTAACACATTCTAAACATCTACACCTGAGAAACTAAAGAGAAACGAACCTAAAGCTCTTGTGAAGATTTACACCATAGACAATATTCATAAACATCTCTTAGCTGCATGAGGCATTATTTTAGCCAGCTGTAGCCACCATGCTTGTGCTAAATAACATTACAGTGTCATAAGCTAACCAAAACTGAGCCAAATATATATTAGCAACTATAATCCAAAGCTATCCAAATCGAGGTGAAATACATTGGAAAATTTACAAACATCTGTAAACTCCATAAGGCATTAGCTTAGCCACCTGAACTAACATATTTGTGCTAAGCTACATAAAGCAGCATGTTAGCATGATTACCATGCGGACCTAAACCATGTAAGTGACATTGAAAGACAAAGTTTCACATAAACTAACCGAAGTGAGGAAAAATATAATATTAGCTTTATATTATCAGAGTAAGAGTTATATAAGACTTAATAACTTACCCATTGTCATAACAGCTTGTTTGAAAATCCTCTGCTGGATTTATTCTCTCTTCAAAATGCTCCCGTTCTTCGACGGAGTTGTAATCTTCTTCTGAGGAAAAGGTAAATTCTTCCTCACTGTCCAAAATCATCTGAAGAGCTTCGTCGGCTGTGTAGCGCGTGCCATCTTCCAAACGCGCAGAAAACTCACTGAATCTGTGTGGAAACTGTGTGTGTGTTCAAGGCAGTGTCTGGGCGACGTGGCCTCGCCTGTAGATTACCCGGACTGTTTTCCCTGTGAATAGCGTGTGGGCGTGGCCTCGCCTGTAGATTACCCGGACTGTTTTCCCTGTGAATGGCGTGTGGGCGTGGCCTCTCCTGTAGATTGCCCTGACTGTTTTCCCTGTGAATGGCGTGTGGGCGTGGCCTCGCCTGTAGATTGCCCGGACTGTTTTCCCTGTGAATGGCGTGTGGGCGTGGCCTTGCCTGTAGATTGCCCGGACTGTTTTCCCTGTGAATGGCGTGTGGGCGTGGCCTCGCCTGTAGATTGCCCGGACTGTTTTCCCTGTGAATGGCGTGTGGGCGTGGCCTCGCCTGTAGATTGCCCGGACTGTTTTCCCTGTGAATGGCGTGTGGGCGTGGCCTCGCCTGTAGATTGCCCGGACTGTTTTCCCTGTGAATAGCGTGTGGGCGTGGCCTCGCCTGTAGATTACCCGGACTGTTTTCCTTATGAATAGCGTGTGGGCGTGGCCTCGCCTGTAGATTACCCGGACTGTTTTCCCTGTGAATAGCGTGTGGGCGTGGCCTCTCCTGTAGATTGCCCGGACTGTTTTCCCTGTGAATGGCGTGTGGGCGTGGCCTCGCCTGTAGATTGCCCGGACTGTTTTCCCTGTGAATAGCGTGTGGGCGTGGCCTCGCCTGTAGATTACCCGGACTGTTTTCCTTATGAATAGCGTGTGGGCGTGGCCTCGCCTGTAGATTACCCGGACTGTTTTCCCTGTGAATGGCGTGTGGGCGTGGCCTCTCCTGTAGATTGCCCGGACTGTTTTCCCTGTGAATGGCGTGTGGGCGTGGCCTCGCCTGTAGATTGCCCGGACTGTTTTCCCTGTGAATGGCGTGTGGGCGTGGCCTCGCCTGTAGATTACCCGGATTGTTTTCACTGTGAATAGCGTGTGGGCGTGGCCTCGCCTGTAGATTACCCGGACTGTTTTCCCTGTGAATAGCGTGTGGGCGTGTCCTGCCTCATTATTATCGGATAATGAAGTGCGTGAGAAATTCTGTGCCTCTCCTTGGTTTCACCCGGATTACATAAAATGAGAATGTTTGTTGAGAATGTAACTTGCATCATTCAAAAGTAGACCCTTTAAGCTTTCTATAGAAATATCTCACATGTCTGTGTGTGCAGTATTCACGGGGTTTCAGTTCATTTTAACGACGCGTTTATATATTTTTTTCTGCGGAGACTGAGACGGCTGAAAGCGCATCTTGTTTATTTTCTTTATTTTACAAAGCACAACATTTTGTAGATATTGTGAGTGTTCATCAATAAAAGTAGACCCTTTACAGATTCAAATGATGTAATACACTTATGTGTAGGATCAAAAATGATAGAGCATTTTAAATTCTTTTCATGGTTACCAGAAAAAAATGCAAGCGGCTCCGCCGACTGCAAAGGGTTTTAAACCCTACGCCAAAACACTGTCATGGGAGAATTTAAACCATATCGTTCATTTTCTGTGTGCAGGTGAGCTTTATCAACTCTTTATCATTACCCCGCTTTATAAAATTACCCTTTCATGTGGCCATCAGAGTGGCTAAGAGAAGCTACTCTGAAAAGCTGGAAAACCAGTTTTCTGCAAACGATCCTGCTTCAGTGTGGAAAGGCCTGAAAAGCATCACTAACTACAAAACACATCTCCTAATTCTGTAGGGAATCAACAACTGGTTCATGACCTGAATGAGTTCTATTGTAGATTGTAGAAACTCCCAGTCTCACACCACACACCTGTCCTTACCCTCTTTCTACACCACCATTATCACCTCTGACAACCAGCCTCTCTCCCCCTCCTGCACTCCAGGTCTGTCAAAAGGATATTTGCCAGATCTTCCTGAAACAAAAGGGAAGGAAAGCTCCAGCCCCAGATGTCATTACACCAGCCTGTCTGAAATCCTATGCTGACCAGCTGGCTCCCATCTTTGCACAGATTTTCAACAGAACACTGGAACTATGTAAAGTTTTTCTTGCTTTAAATGTTGCACAATCATCCCCTTTCCAAACAAACTAAAATCACAGGAATTAATGACTACAGACCAGTTGCCCTAACATCTGTGGTCATCAAGTCATTTGAAAGACTGGTGTTGGCCTATCTGAAGGACATCACTGGGTCCTTACTGGACCCTCTGCTGTTTGCTTATAGAGCAAACAGGTCTGTGAACGATGCAGTCAACATGGGACAGCACTTCATTCTTCAACATCTGGGCAAACCAGGGGCTTATGCCAGGGTCTTGTTTATAGATTTTTCTCCAGCATTTAATGCAATCATCCCAGCACTGCTTCCGACCAGACTAACCCAGCTCTCTGTTCCTACCTCCGTCTGCCACTGGATCACCAGCTTTCTGACAGACAGACATCAGCTAGTGAGACTAGGGGAATTCATATCCAACAGTCACACCACCAACACTGGAGCCCCTCAGGGATGCATTCTCTCCCCACTGCTCTTCTCCCTCTTAGTCCAATTCTCTACACCAAGGCCTGTATCTCTACAGACCCAACAAGCTCCTGAAATTTGCAGATGACACTACAATCATCGGCCTCATCCAGGACGGTGATGAGTCTGCATACAGAAGGGAGGTTGAGCAGCTGGCTGCCTGGTGCAGTCACAACCACCTGGAGCTGAACACGCTCAAGACAGTGGAGATAATTGTGGACTTCAGAAGAAACCCACCTGCACTTCTCCCACTCACCATCATGAACAACACTGTGGCAGCAGTGGAGTCATTCCGGTTCCTGGGCACGAGCATCTCTCAGGACCTGAAGTGGGACATTCAAGTTGACTCCTTTAATAAAAAGGCCTATCAGAGGTTGTATTTCCTTCGCCAGCTGAAGAAGTTCAACCTGCCACAGGAGCTGCTCACACAGTCCTACTCCGCCATCATCAAATCTGTCCTGTGCACTTCAATAACTGCCTGGTTTGGCTCAGGTACAAAATCAGACATCAGAAGACTACAAAAGGACGGTTAGGACTTCCGCAAGGATTATCAGCACTCCCCTGTCCATGCTGCAAGAGCTGTATGTATCCACAGTGAAAAAGGGCTCGGAATATCACTTTGGACCCCTCACACCCAAGCCACCTTCTCTTTAAACTTTTGCCGCCTGGTCAACTCTACAGTGCACCAAACACCAGGACAGTCAGACACAAGAACAGTTTTTTTTCCCCAGGCAATTTACCTCCTGAACAGTCACTCTGCAATAAATATATGTGCAATATTGTGTGCAATACCACTGTGTAATATACTGCGCAATACCACAGATATTTTTTTAACTTATTTGATAGAATCCCACACCCTAATCCATTTGTTGTTAACCTTTATCTTTAAAAACATATATTTTGTTTTGTTCTGGAAGCTCCGTCACTAAATCAAATTCCTTGTACATGCAAGCATACTTGGCAACAAAACTCTTTCTGATCTGATTCTGACATCTGGGATGCTGTGGCATATCAGCGTTCACCAGATCAGATTGTGTGGAACCCGGTCAAGGTATTCGCTCGCCTGCCTTTACATACATCCTATTCTTTATCCATAGGGTTTAATATGATGTTGGCCCCGCCCCCTTCACAGCTATGTTCATTGAGTGCTGGTACTAAATTAACCTTATAAAAACAAGGATGAAAAAAGTCACATACACATAAGTGATGTATGGGAAGGAGCAGAAGTGATCCATGGATCAGGATTCATTTCTCTCTGTGTGAAAGAAAACCTCTGATTATGAGCCCCGCCCCCAAACAAGCCTACCAACAGCCATGATAGTGGACTCAATTGTTCAGTCCCAGTGTGAAAAAACCTTTAACACATTTGTAGACGTGTTACTGACTCTCACATCATGCAGCTGTTTCAGTGCTGCTGCAGTCTATGAGTCTGGCAGTTTCAGAAAGATTTTGATTCAATTTATTCAAGATCCAGTATTAATACACCTCCTCACCTAAAAAAGTGATGTCAGGTTAAAATCCCCAACACCAGAGTCAATGTCAATTTTGTCTCCTCTGGTTTGATGACTGAGATGTGCTGGCCAAGACATTTAATAGGAGAATTTTAGCTTCGAACGGCTTCAACATCTTCAGTTTATATCTCTCACTTTAAACCACAGCGCTGTTTCCATTAACACTGACACACACTCTCTGGTGTGAGATGGAAACTAGAGGACAAACATCACAAACCAAACAGCAGTGTGAGGACATTAAGGTTTTTACCACATCAAAGGAGCTGAAACTGCCGGACTCGTAGACTGCAGCAGCACTTTGTCTAAATGCTTTATATAAATACTTTTGGATCTGTTTTATAAAGGTTAATCAAAACAGTTTCATATTTACCAACATGTCTGAGATTATACTTTAATGAATCCCAGTTGTGTCTCTGTTGTTGTGTCCTTTAGGGTGGATAACAGGCCTCACACAGATAGAGCACAGTCTCTAGTACAGTCTGAATAAATAGTGATCTCAACATTCTACATGATATTTTTAGAGACATTTTTATTAATGAACTCCAGCTCTTTTGTGTTTCAGTCTGAGATTCTAACATGAAGACATTCAGACTGTTGAAGTGACCCAAAATAAGTGAGTGTGAGCTGCTGATTAAACACTCAGTCTCAGAAACTCAGAAACCACAATGTTATTTCTGTTCAACTGAAACAGCTGCATGATGTGAGAGAGCGCTGCTGCAGTCACTAACACTTCTACAAACGTGTTAAGAGCGTTTTCACACTTGGATTGAACAATTGAGGCCCCTCTCATGACTGCTTGTAGGCTTCTTCAGTCACAGGTTTGGTTTGAAACAGAGGAATTCTGAGCCATGAATCGTGTTTGGAATTTCAATAATCACTAACTGATTAATTATTTAATTTTTTATTGTTTATAGTGTTGTTGTTTATTTATGTATTTATTTAATACGAGCACTCAAGCAGCATGTAATCATGTAGGAATACCTCCATAAGTTCTGCTCATGTTAGAAATTCTGGACTGTAGCTATAAATGCTAAGCACTTAACTGCTGTGAGTAATTTACATGACAAATGCAGTTAATGAAATAACAACATAAAACATGAAAGTGCACTGCAGAGAGTTAGCAAGTTAATTAACACATTAAACATGTGGCTTTGATAGATGATAAGAGTGACACATTAAGTTTATGACTTGAATAAATGGTCACACCGAACCATTAAAAACTTGCAGTGCATACAGGAACCATTAAGCACTTCAGAGGAAGAGGAATATATCATTCCTCTTTATAATTAAATATAATTATTATAACATTACACACATATTTTCTTATTAACTTCTGCATGTTGTTGTTAGTCTTTCAGCTGCTCCCATCGAGTTATCACCACAGTGGACCATGCTGTCCACACACAACTTGACACCACATGCCCTTTGTGGCGCAACCCTCCCTTTTTATCCAGGCTTCAGGTCAGCACTGCATCCAGTGGCTGGAGTTTGGGCTTAGGGTGGGAACTCAACATTTAAAAAAAAGAAATGAATGTACACAACCTTACTTACAAAACTTACAGTAACTCCCCAAGACCCCCTGCCATGTTAGTACACACTCACTCCAGTTTCTACCTTAGACAGATGATCAGTGAAAGGTCGGTACTGAAACTGTCCCGCGCCCCTCCCCCACAGCAGGATTCCACATTATTCCTCTTTGGGGTTGTTAGATCTGCTGACCTAAAAGCACGTCATTAAACTTCTTCTATCAGAGAGGTTCCAGCACACAGGACTGATAGAGCTCCAGTAGATCAGATCTGTAAAGTCATGTGACTCATCACAGCATCAGAATAGACAAGAATTCACTGTGAGCTTCACATCTCATTACAGCTAATGGACCAATCAAATCAGTCCACAGCTTCAAAACATCCAATCAGGCGTGAGTCTGGACCTGGTTTTCTACTGAACACACAAGTTCATTACCTCACTATCACTTTGTCTAAACAGGAACGATGATCACACGCTTTGTGGCTCTTTACTCTCTGCTTTGTCTCTGCACGACTGGTGAGGAACATTTTAAACTTTCATCTAAAATAGTCATTTTACATGTTTAACTAATTTACTGACTCCATTAAACATTACATATTTGAAAAATATGTAAATAATATATTTTATTGTATTTTTACAGGAAAATCTTCAGAATTAAAGCAGCTTCACACGAAAACGGTAACATTTGGACAAGATGTAATCATGCAATGTGACATTAGTCAGGTGAAAAACAAAAGAAATTTAGGTTTGTACAGACAGAGTTTTGGAAAACTGCCTCAGTTTATTGCAAGATGGTACGGACAAAAGGATTCCACATTACTTGAAGGATTTAATGATAAACGATTTAGTGTTACTGCAAAAGACCAAAAGTTTGATCTCAGCATTAACAATGTGAAAGAAGATGATGGAGGAGAATATTTCTGTACAGAATTAGAGGGAAGTAACCTAAAGTTCACATCTGGAACACGTCTGCAGTTTGAAGGTAAACAGTTTTACTCTGATAAGCTGCTAATTCCAGATCAACACTTTAACCAGAATTATGTGTACATGTGCATTAAATGTGGAATATTTCACATTATTCATATTTAGTATCATTTCTGTTTATTTGCTGCTTTTCCAATTTATTTGTAAAGGTGAAGAGATGAAACTCTGTCCTACACCTGGAACACTTAACAACAACACACACAGTGATGGAGAAGGTGCTGTATGAGTTTTAATCTTTCAGTTTTTATAACAAAATAATTTAATAACATTACATATTTAACTTGTTGATTGGCAAGATGCCCCATGAAATATTTAACATTTTTACAGTTAAAATTTCTGAAATGTCAAAAACTTTGAAGTAATTTAAAGTAGTAACATTTTATATTTATATAAGTTATGTATATTGTCATACATTAAATATCAAAAATTTTTTACAGGAACAAATTTTGACATCAAGGATCTTCATGTGAAAACAGTAAAGCGTGGAGAAGCTGTAACTATGGAGTGTAACATTAGTGAGGGCAGAAACAGATATAGTGTTGCTTGGTACAGAAAGAGTTTTGGAAAAGTGCCTCAGTTTTTGGTGAGACCGTACAAAGGCAATCAGAGCTACGTATTTGTTGATGGATTTACTGATAGTCGCTTCAGTGTTACTGTAGAGGACCAAAAGTTTGATCTCAACATTAATGGAATAAGAGAAGATGATGGAGGAGAATATTTCTGTGGTTATGTGGAGGGAAGTACAGTAAAGTTCACATCTGGAACACGTCTGCAGTTTGAAGGTAAACAGTTTTACTCTGATAAGCTGCTAATTCCAGATCAACACTTTAACCAGAATTATGTGTACATGTGCATTAAATGTGGAATATTTCACATTATTCATATTTAGTATCATTTCTGTTTATTTGCTGCTTTTCCAATTTATTTGTAAAGGTGAAGAGATGAAACTCTGTCCTACACCTGGAACACTTAACAACAACACACACTCTGTTACACACCAGGGTTCAAACAGCAGTGATGGTAAAGATAAGATTTTTAATCAAAAACTTTCTGTCAGTTTCTAAAACAGAATTTGCCATGGTTAAAGATTTTGTTGTCAATAAATCATCAAAACAATTAAGGCTTTCTTTCCTACAGGAGTACTCTATCACACATGTCATATCCTGTAGTTTCTTTTAACTTTTTATTATAATTTTCTGTAGTTTTCTGTTTATAAATTGTCCACAATTTATACAAGTTGTACATTTTCCAGGCTTCCTCTCTCGGATTATTGTCTTAACAGCCTGCAGCATAATATCTGTTATTGTAATTGTGGTTCTGGTTGCAGTTTTATTGAAACATCTAAGAAAAGGTCTGTTTTATTATTATTATTATTAGTTATAGAGTTATGTTATAAATTTGTAATCAAAATGCGAATTCTTTCTCTATTTAAATTTTATTTATGTGTTTTATTGTTCAGGTGCTTCATCAAGTAACCATCAAACTCCCACCAATCAGGTAATCCAGTCTTCTATTCACTGTGATTCTGTTCTGTTCAATAAATACACATCTGACCTACAATCCACAATGTACAGAGAATTTTAATAGACAACTATTTACTCAATATTAATGCAATCATTATATTTAGTATTTTAATCCGCTCTGGTTTATAAAAGGCTCTTGTTCTTTATCAGACTGATGATGAAGATGTCTTGAACTATGCATCCTCCAGAACATCCAGAGACACGAACTATCAAGAGGTTTATACACATGTATTTTATTTACAGATTGATTTAGACTATATCAGTACACAATAAATAAAAAAGAATATTGACGACTGATACGGTTATTGTCTCGGTCTTGTACATCTATGGCACGGAGATCATGTGACCCGAGACCTCTTTATATTTCTTTTCAAAGGAACCATCACGGTGGACTTTTTTTGTTATGAAATCTGCCAAGAAAAACCTTCACTTTTTCAATTTACAAAATCTTGTTTGTTTTGTCACCTTGTCATGTGACTGTTATATTTGCATACTGGTTAATATTTATTAGCACCTGTCAAAGATGGGCGTGTACACAGGATCAGCCTTGGCTATTTTTAATATTATTAAAAAAAGATTTTAAAACACATTGTATGTGCGATAGTGACTTCATTATTTTTTTCTCTTCACTTAAACACACATTCTTATACATAAAATATAAACTTGGAGACCAATGTATGGACTGTGTTAATCTTTAAGTTTAAAAAATAGATACATATTGGTCTCCAAGTTTATATTTTTAGGCCAACATGTGGTTTCCTATATAAATAAAAGAAAGATTTTCTCTGTACATTGGGCAGAACTCGGTCTTTCAATTGTCTTTACATTACTACATTGAAGGACCAGAAATCATAAGAAAAAAAATTCGGTCTGTCTGTCTGTATGTACATCTGTCCAGATGATGTCACAGCATCACACAAAACTGACTGGACAGAATTTAATGAATCTTTGCCAGTCCTTCTGTATTTGCCTGAAGTTAAATCTGTGCCATAAATTAAATCAAAATGTTGAGTAGAAGGGACATTATGAGGAGTTTTGTGTCAGATTACATCATAGCAGCCAATGCTTTTTTTGACAAATATAAGGCTTTTCCCCTCGGGGTGGGCGTGGCTATACATGTCACACAACAGAGACAATCAACACAATAGTAGACTGTAAACAAACAGAATATGCGGAAGACACGAAAACTACCATAATCCATCTACAAAAAAGGCAAGGACACTATGATACCTAAACCTTCAATGATGTTTTGCCAGATCAATGTATATGTTTATTCTTCCTGCAGGAAGTTTAACACTAGTTTGTCTCATATGTTCCGAGACCATTGAGCTAGTAAAAAGCAGTAATGTGAAGCACCACTATGAGATAAAACATGGGACATTAGAGCAAACACATGTCTGAGGTGAGGGCGTGTACAATACCTGAACTCAGAGCGCATTGTTAAGCGCTAAATTCAAAATGTTGATGTTGTGTGCCGGATTTAATAATCTACTTTAAACAGGGAGTGTATTTGTCTGATAAAGAAAGAAGTACAACTTGGTTTAAACAAGGTATAAGACACTCAACCTTACAGAATTATATCTCTTTGTATTAATCATAAATGTTCTAATCACTGGATTGAGAGTGAATCACATCTCACTCTCTAGTGTGAGATGGAAACCAGGTTCGGTATTCTCTATTAGAACAGAGAAAATTACAATATCTGCATTGAGTTTAATCAAACACAAATCAGTGCATCACTGTTTATATTCATTACAAGATTCAAAGGACAACACACCTGATTAATAGAGAATCCTACAAAACACTCACGCACTCATCGTCTATACCACTTTATTCTATGTTCATGGTCACGGGGGGCCTGGAGCCTATCCCAGGAGACAAAGCGGGGTACACCCTGGATAGTCTGCTAATCCATCGCAGGGCATAAACACACATACACACACTCACACACTACGGGCAATGTGGGAATGCAATCAGTAAAATCTGCATGTCTTTGTACTGTGGGAGGAAACCGGAGTACCCGGAGGAAACCCACTATGCACGGGGAGAACATGCAAACTCCAGGGTGTCACGAGCAACTGGAGGATAGACCCAACAACCTTAGCAGCCTTAGCAGTTTGTGGATGGTAAACCCAAACGCGGATGTTGCGCGAGTAGGCAGGATAACCAGCGTTTAGTCTAAGAACTCTCTTACGCAAAGAGCTAGGATCTTCACAAATAAACCCGCGTTCTAGCAACACACACTCAATCAAAGAAGCAACCCGAATCGGCGAAGCGTCGGCAAAGGCATGGGCGAACTCAATGACTGAGCAATGTGAAGCGCCATTTTGTCTCCTTTTATGCTTCCTGGTTCACGACTGTCCTACTTCCGGGTCCTAGTGCCGGTCGTGTTACGAGTGTGCATGACACAGGGACACAGAGACGGGAATCGAGTCTGTCTGGCCGTGAATCGAACCTGGACCCTGGAGGTACAAGGCAACAAACAATAACAAACAACTAACCACTACACCACCGTGCCAACTCCTGCAAAACAAATGCAGTATTACTTGTAATGTATGACGGCGCCTGCATACACTCGTACTGCTGAAGCTCAGAATCAAGCCACAAAATAAAAACAAATGAATGTACACACATTTAACTGTACAGTCAAACATAAAGGGACACTAGGGATAAAAAATAATGAAGAAGGGAAACAAAAAGCACAGGTGTGTTTGAGTGTGTAGAATGTCCAATGTCCAGGTTATTGCGATAATGTGAGTGAGGAGAGATGCATCGGTCTCACCAGAAATTCTGAAATAATACCGGGAGGCCGGTGTCAGAGCGAGAGTGCTGTGGCGAAGCGGTCCAGTCGGTGAAATTCCTGAAGAAAAGAAAAAAAAAAACCTGCAAGGAACAGCCGTCAGTCACTTTATATACTCCGTAGCAAATGCACTGTAAACAGCATGCTGTATCTCCGTACTCCCTCCCTGTGCTGTTTCCCGGGCACGCTTTATATCCGGGTCAGGTGACTGCGTGCGTCACCGTCTTCCCGTGCAGACTGGCAGTACAATCTCATGAGAGCTTGAGCGGGACCCAATACACAACATGCTCACCGACAAATAAAACCTTCTCAATTAATAAGACTCTGCAGCTACTTTGTCACTAATAATAATAATGATGAATGGAGAATGCACTGTCTAAGAAACAGGAGAGAAGAAAATAAAATGAAAAATAAAGTATATATAGTGGGATTTTGCTGCATGTACGATTGTGAATCTCTCTCTCTCTCTCTCTCTCTAACCTTGTTTGCGCAGGTGTGCGATTTTCTCCTTACATCTTTATTAGCCTTTGAGTCTCCACATGTGTGTCTCTGACAACGATGAGACTCTCTAACAACGACGAGACGGCCTACCTGGAGGAGATTGGAAATCTGGAGAACTGGTGCCAGAGGAACAACCTTCTTCTAAATGTCAGTAAGACAAAGGAGCTGATAGTGGACTTCAGCACTAAGCAGGAGAGGAACTACCAGACCCCCGTCATCAACAAGAGCCCAGTGGAGAGAGTGGACAACTTCCGATATCTCGGTGTTCACATCACGCAGGACCTGTCATGGTCCTGTCACATCAACACCGTGGTGAAAAAGGCCCGACAGCATCTCTACCACCTCAGAGGCCCGAGAGACTTTAGACTGCCCTCTAAGGTGCTCAGGAACTTTTACTCCTGCACCATAGAGAGCATCCTGATGGGAAACATCGAAACCTGGTTCTGGAACAGCACCATGCAGGACAGACGAGCCCTACAGAGGGTGGTGCGATCAGCTGAGCGCATCATCCGAACTGAGCTCCCTGACCTGCACTCTGTCTACAGCAAGCGGTGCTGGACCAAGGCCAGGAAGATCATGAAGGACCTCAGCCGCCCCAGCAATGGACTGTTCTCTCTGCTGCGGTCTGGGAAGCGCTTCCGCTCCCTCAAGGCCAATACAGAGAGACTGAGAAGGAGCTTCTTCCCGCAGGCGATACGGTCTCTTAATCAAACCAATACACTGGACTAAAACACCTCTGCATTTTTTGTACACACAGAACAGACAATTATATCAAACGCACATTTGCACATATATGCACATTTGCACACTTCAAGGACTTCTTTTCACATTTTCCCCTCATCTCATTTTCAAAATACTACCTCAATATTTGTACAGACTTAAGTTTTAAAAGTTATAATATATTATATTTCAGATTTTTCTATATATTTTTGAAACTTCTGCTGGAATCTTGTTTTATAGTTTAACTCCTATATTTCCATTTGTAAAAATTTAAGGTCACGGGGCGGTCGTATAAGCATTTCACTGCATATCGTACTGTGCATGACTGTGTATGTGACAAATAAAAATTTTAATTTGACAACAACAAATAATATATAATACATGAATAAAATAATTATAAATATATTAGAGGTGTCTGATATTTTTATTGTTTAAAAACAGAGAGGCTATCTGTTATAGTTAGTTTTTTGAAGTTTTATAGTAAAAAAAAAGTACTGATATAATCTGATATAAAGTTTGTATTTATGTATGTTGTTGTTGGCAACAAGATAACCTAGGACTCAAATTATACGAGTAAATGAAGAGAAGGATTCGTGATTCGCGAGTCATATAAAGGATCGGGTTATTTTATCTAGCTGAGAGAGAGAGAGAGAGAGAGAGAGAGATCTTTATGGATCTTTAACCTCTCTAATGACACTTGAGTTTGCCTTACACATGCGCATATGTGTTCTAATAAACAGTACACACGTGCGTGAAAGGACGACTTTTACACACACATACACATGCGCGTGGTCACAGTGTTATAGTATACAGTACACATGCGCATGGATGTTGATTATACCAGTGAGAGACAAGCACTAACACCGAGCAGGGGAGAAGATTACCCACAATTCCACAGCACACGAGAGAGAAAAACCATTGGCTCGGTGTGACGGCGGGCTCCGAACCGGCACTCTACAAGGCAATAACACTTCTCGCTCGGAGGAGTGGCCGCGCGCCTTCAGCACCAGGGACAGCTACACAGGGGCGGGGCGCCGGAATACACAGCGGCTGGTCTCTCATGATCACCTACCCTCCCACAGTCGACGCCTGTCTATAAAAAGCCCTCGGCCGGAGCCCTCGGTGAGTAGGAACCAAATGACGTCATGCATAACGCCTGTTTCCTCTCTTTCGACGTCAGACTCAAATATCCCTGAAGGAAGGCCCGATTCCTGGAAGCTCGCGCGGAAGGACAGAACCCGCACGGCGATAGCCTCCCCGGCTTTTCGGAGACGCAGCGCGCCGCGTAAGAAGGGACTCGCCACTTCACTCTCCCGTGGAGGTTGCATCTTCTGTGCCTTCCCGTTCTCCTCACCCCCGAGCACGACCGACCCCTAGTGCCTTGTGTGTGAGAACGTGTGTGTGTGTGTATATATGTGGTCGCGACCACGCGACCACGAAAGTGAGCTAAATAAACACAAAGAAAAAGAGCACTGCATACCGTGTCTGCTGTCGTCTATGTTTCCTGAATTGCCTGGCCTCGCGACAACTGGTGGAGAATGCGGCCAGGAAACACAGATCCAGAAACACACCCTCCCCCCCACCCTCGTTCCCCTGAGGAATTTCTGGGACAGCTGCATAGGACGAACATCCAACAGCAGACGATGCTGCAGCAGATTGCCCAGGGGCTCCAAACAGCAACGCAGGAGCTCGTGCGTATGCAGCAGCAACGGACGACGGAAACCCCCCTTCCCGACCCCCGTAGAGAGGCCCAGCGACTCTTAACGAAGCTCACCCCCCACGATGACCTTGAGGCTTTCCTACAAACGTTTGAAAGGACAGCAGAAGTTGAGGGATGGGCTCGTAGAGACTGGAGCGCAATTCTCGTTCCGTTATTGACGGGGGAAGCACAAAGAGCATACTTCGCCTTGACAGCCGACGAGGCGGAGGATTATGACAAGCTGAAATCGGAGATCTTGGCTCGGTGCGGGCTATCCAGCGGACAAGCGGCACTAGAGTTCCAGCGCTGGACATATGATCCCCAGGCCCCTCCTCGCGCCCAAGTGGACCGGCTGTCTAAAATAGCGGCGAGATGGCTGCAACCGGACATCCTGTCGGCGAGGGAAATCACGGAAAGAGTTGTGATGGACAAAGTGCTGCGCTCGCTGCCCAGAGAAGAGAGAAAGACTGTAGGAATGCGGGGCTTAGCCTCTCTGCGAGACATGACGGAGGCACTAGAATGTGCCCTGGCAACACTCTCAATAACGCCGGAGAAAAAGACCTTCCCAGTGAGAAGCCCACCCCGTTATATGCCGCCTCATCGCCGCGAACCTCCGCCGCCGCTACGTCGGGCAGACACGCCACAAGATGAGTCAATGCCGACCGAACCTGACGTAGGCAGAACCGCCTCCTCCCGGGGTCTCTGGGCCGACAGCCACACGGGAGGCGGGACGTCGGCACCCATGCACTGGGTTAAAATCAGCGGGGCGCCGCTTCCAGCGCTTATCGACACGGGAAGTGCGGTCTCACTGATTCGCCCCTCAATCGTCCCGACGGAGGCTCGTCCGTGCGGACCCCTCCCGATCACCTGCATACACGGAGACCGAAGGGAGGTCCCGGCGGCGAGATTTACCATCGAGGACGAGCAGGGAAAGCACGAGATAAAGGCCGGCATCATGTCTAATTTACCTGTGCCTCTGATTCTAGGTCGAGATTGGCCGGGATTGAGTTCGCAGAAACACGGGGAAAAAAAGACATGCACTCCGCAAGGAAGACGACGCCAGGGACCGGATTGTCCCCATCCAGCGTGGCTGGCTCAGACAGCGGATGACGGCGAGGATGCGGAGGCAGAAGGTGAGACAATTAACCCTGTTGATCTCACTTTCTCTTTGTTACAGCAGGTGCAGGGGGGAGGTAACTTTGCACGGTTACAGCGGGAGGACCCCCGGTTAAAACATTGCTGGGCACAGATAATGGAGGTAGAAGGGAAAGCCGAGGCGAACGGTCGGAACAAGACGGCGACGGGTTTTCTGATAAAAAACGGCCTGCTGTATTACGCAACGGAAAGGCGAGGTGAACCACGTGATCTCCTAGTAGTACCAAGATGTAAAACGGAAGCGGTCATGCACCTGGCTCACGCGCATCCTCTGGGAGGACACCTCGGAGCGAGGAATACAGCGGAGAAAATTCGTGACCGTTTTCACTGGCCGGGCTTAGAAGCAGAGGTCAGGAATTTCTGCCAGCGGTGTCCGGAGTGTCAGAGAACGGCACCACGGAAACCGGCCCCTGCCCCGCTAATACCGTTGCCTATAATTGACGTGCCCTTCGAACGCATCGGCATGGATCTCGTCGGTCCACTTCCCAAGTCATCGAAGGGACATGAATACCTGCTGGTGATAGTGGACTATGCGACGCGCTACCCGGAAGCAGTGCCGCTGAGGAAAGCGACGTCAAAGAATATCGCGAGAGAATTGATTCTACTGTTCAGTCGCGTAGGCCTGCCGAAGGAAATTCTTACGGATCAGGGCACACCGTTCATGTCGAGATTGATGGCAGAGGTCTGCCGGCTGCTGCAGATAAAACAGCTCCGCACCTCTGTCTATCACCCACAGACGGATGGCTTGGTGGAGCGTTTTAATCAGACGTTAAAAAGAATGCTACGGCGAGTAGTGGATGAAAGCGGACGAAACTGGGACCAGCTGCTCCCGTATGTCCTCTTCGCGATACGAGAGACACCACAAGCATCTACGGGGTTTACACCTTTTGAACTGCTCTTTGGACGCAGACCGAGGGGTCTACTAGATGTAGCGAAGGAGGCATGGGAAGAACAGCCGTCGCCGTTCCGGTCAGTGGTGGAATATGTACAAGATTTACAGCAGAAAATCAGCCACATCCTACCGATCGTGCGTGAACACATGGAACGAGCACAAGCGGAACAGAGAAGAGTGTACGATCGGCCAGCAAAACCCCGTGAGCTCCAGCCTGGGGATAAAGTGCTGCTGTTACTCCCCAGTGCCAATTGCAAATTCCTAGCCCGCTGGCAAGGTCCATACACCGTCACAGAAAAGGTCATTCCAACAAACTATCGCCTGCACCTGCCTGATAAGAGGAAACGAACAGAGCTCTATCATATTAATTTATTAAAGAAATGGGTTGAACCGCTGCCACCTGTCTCAGCGCTCGCCGCTTTTTCGTCTGCAGAAAAGACCCGGGAAGTAATAAATTACGGAGAGGAGCTGACAAGCATGCAACGCCAGGAACTAAACGAGCTGATGGATCAGTTCCGAGATGTGTTTTCCTGCGAACCAGGTTTAACCCACTTGGTGCAACATAACATAAAAACGCGACCCGGGGTGGTCATAAGACAGAGACCGTACCGAGCCCCGGAGGCCCGCCGTCGCGTAATTGAAACAGAGGTACAGAGCATGCTTCGGAATGGCATCATAGAAGAGTCGACGAGCCCTTGGTCCAGCCCGATTGTTACAGTACCGAAGGCCGATGGGTCAGTCCGTTTATGTAATGATTTCCGCAGACTCAACCAAGTGTCAGAATTCGACGCATACCCACTACCACGAGTGGACGATCTGATAGACCGCCTGGGAAAAGCCAGGTTTGTATCTACGCTGGATCTCACAAAAGGCTACTGGCAGGTGGCCCTGACACCAGAAGCGAAGGAAAAAACAGCCTTCAGCACGGAACAGGGGCACTGGCAGTACCGTGTCCTTCCCTTCGGCCTCCACGGAGCTCCAGCGACGTTTCAACGCCTTATGGACATCGTGCTACGACAACATCGCCCATATGCAGCGGCGTACTTGGACGATGTAGTCATACACTCATGTGACTGGGACGAACATCTGTACCATCTGAGGAAAGTGCTCGGGGAGCTGCGAAACGCAGGACTGACGGCGAACCCAAAGAAGTGCCATTTGGGGCGCACGGAAGCACGCTACCTGGGCTACTGCATCGGGCGCGGCTTACTGAAACCTCAGGAGGGAAAGGTGGAGGCAGTCCGGAACTACCCACGTCCCAGCACAAAGAAACAGGTACGTGTCTTCCTGGGATTAGCCAATTATTATAGGAGATTTGTGCCTAACTTCTCCTCTGTGGCAGCACCCCTCTCTAATCTGCTCAGGAAAGGACAGCCAGAGAAAGTACGCTGGACAGAAGAAGAAGACGCGGCGTTTAACCAGCTGAAGATTCACCTCACCAGCTCCCCCGTCCTCCGGAATCCGGATTTCGAACGCCCCTTCCTGGTACACACCGACGCGTCTGAAACCGGACTCGGAGCCGTTCTGTCACAAGACTTCGGAGGAGAGGAACACCCTATCATTTACGTGAGTAGAAAACTCTCACCCGCAGAGCAGAAATACGCCACGATCGAACGGGAAGCCCTAGCCATTAAATGGGCAATAGAGGAGCTGAAATATTACCTGACGGGTAGACACTTCACCTTGATCACGGATCACGCTCCTTTGCAGTGGATGGCGAGGGCGAAGGACACAAACGCTCGCATTACACGGTGGTTTCTGTCTCTGCAAGACTTCTCTTTTTCGATTCAGCACAGGTCCGGCACACAGCACGGAAACGCCGATGCTCTATCGAGGTGCTACACGCTGTTCGCATCGTCCAGGACGAGCTCGAAGCGGAGGGGGGGGTGCTGTGACGGCGGGCTCCGAACCGGCACTCTACAAGGCAATAACACTTCTCGCTCGGAGGAGTGGCCGCGCGCCTTCAGCACCAGGGACAGCTACACAGGGGCGGGGCGCCGGAATACACAGCGGCTGGTCTCTCATGATCACCTACCCTCCCACAGTCGACGCCTGTCTATAAAAAGCCCTCGGCCGGAGCCCTCGGTGAGTAGGAACCAAATGACGTCATGCATAACGCCTGTTTCCTCTCTTCCCACGTCAGACTCAGATATCCCTGAAGGAAGGCCCGATTCCTGGAAGCTCGCGCGGAAGGACAGAACCCGCACGGCGATAGCCTCCCCGGCTTTTCGGAGACGCAGCGCGCCGCGTAAGAAGGGACTCGCCACTTCACTCTCCCGTGGAGGTTGCATCTTCTGTGCCTTCCCGTTCTCCTCACCCCCGAGCACGACCGACCCCTAGTGCCTTGTGTGTGAGAACGTGTGTGTGTGTGTATATATGTGGTCGCGACCACGCGACCACGAAAGTGAGCTAAATAAACACAAAGAAAAAGAGCACTGCATACCGTGTCTGCTGTCGTCTATGTTTCCTGAATTGCCTGGCCTCGCGACACTCGGTTGTGATCACGTGACACTCGGCATCAAAACATTATACACATGTGTGCTAAATGACACGTAAACCAATACTTGCTTGTTTTTCAAGTCAAAATTTATTAAAAATTTTTCCTTGTCTTGTGGAACACTCACAATCCAAGGTTCCACTATATATATATTATTAGCAAATCGCTAAACGAAATACAATATAAACATTTACTCCACAGCTGATATTCACTAACACCATTAAGCTACATAAGGCACTGTTTTAGCCACTGTGAGCTAACAATACATGTTTGTACGTGAGCTAAAAACTATGTTTGTGCTAAATGACAATACAGCTAGCAGTGTCATGAGCAAAGCAGCTTCAGAAACCTGTACGGCACGTGACATCTTCCACACATGCTGTCATGAGTTGGGGTGCGAGGCATAGATGCAGAGGTCCAGGTTTTAAAGGAAACGATGTATTTACTGAAAAAAGCCAGGGAACAAAAACAAACAGAATATACTTTATACGAAAACGAAACTAAATCACGAATAAAGACAACGGGAAACACGAACTAAACTCACAGATATTTACGGGATGAAATCAACAGATGCAAGACACTTAACTCAACGAAACCAAACTATTTATAATAGAACTAACGAGCAACTCAGTTCAGGTGACCTGACCGAGGTGCATAATGGGAACTGGTGCAGGGCGGTGGCGGAAGAAGCTCGCTGTCCTCCTCGCTGAGAGATGGCGGCGGCGGAAAAAGCTTGCTGTCCTCAGCGACGTAAAACGGCTGTGGAGGTGGAAGCTCGCTGTCGTCCTCGTTGAGAGACGGCGGCGGCGGAAGAAGCTCGCTGTCCTCAGCGACGTAGGACGGCGGCGGTGGAGGAAGAGGAAGCTCGCTGTCCTCCTCGATGAAGCCGGGAGGTGGCGGAAGAGGAAGCTCGCTATCCTCGACAGCGCATGACGGTGGCGACGGAGGAAGAGGAAGCTCGCTGTCCTTGGCGGCGCATGACGGCAGCGGCGGAGGAAGAGGAAGCTCGCTGACCTCGGCGGCACATGACGGCGGCGGCGGAGGAAGAGGAAGGTCGCTGTCCTCGGCGGCGCATGACGTCGGCTGCGGAGGAAGAGGAAGCTCGCTGTCCTCGGCGGCGCATGATTTCGGCAGTGGAGGAAGAGGAAGCTCGCTGACCTCAGCGGCGCATGACAGTGGCGGCGGGGGAAGAGGAAGCTCGCTGACTTTGGCGGCGCATGACAGCGGCGGCGGGGGAAGAGGAAGCTCGCTGACCTCAGCGACGTAGGACGGCGGCGGTGGAGGAAGAGGAAGCTCGCTGTCCTCCTCAATGAAGCCGGGAGGTGGCGGAAGAGGAAGCTCGCTATCCTCGACAGCGCATGACGGTGGCGACGGAGGAAGAGGAAGCTCGCTGTCCTCAGCGGCGCATGACGGCAGCGGCGGAGGAAGAGGAAGCTCGCTGACCTCAGCAGTGCATGACGGCGGCGGCGGAGGAAGAGGAAGACCACTGTCCTCCTCGATGAAGCCGGGAGGTGGCGGAAGAGGAAGCTCGCTATCCTCGATAGCGCATGACGGTGGCGACGGAGGAAGAGGAAGCTCGCTGTCCTCGGCGGCGCATGATTTCGGCGGCGGAGGAAGAGGAAGCTCGCTGACCTCGGCGGCGCATGACGGCGGAGGAAGAGGAACCTCAAAGGCGCTGTGCAGGGGCGGCAGCTTGCTGACCATGACAAAGGAAGCTCGCTGACCTTGACGGCGCATGGCGGCGGCGGAGAAAGAGGAAGCTCACTGTCCTCGGCGGTGCATGACGAAGCAGCTACGCGGTACGATATAGGGCTCACTGTCGTCGCTGCAGCTGTGCGGCGAAAAGAGGAGCTCGTCGTCATCGTCGCCGCTGCTGAGTTCGCCTTCGCTGTCTTCACAATACAGCGGGTAGAACAGCTCACTGTTGTCGTCGCTGTCACCGGTCAGAGGAGCGGGCAGGTCTGGGCCTTCACTGAGGCTTAGCTGTGTTAGCAGCACATGGAGCGTGGGAACCTGCTCCTGCAGGTCATGAATGCGCCTCTCATTTTCTTTAGCGCACCGCCCAAAGCTGCTCCAGTCCCGCTGGGAGGCTGCTCCCTGCTGCTCGTATCGCTCGCTCTCCGTTCTCCTTTGATGCTCGGTGTGGGGCGCCTCTGTGCCCAGGTCCCCGCCAGACATTGACCTCCTGGTCTTTACCCTCCTGGGGGTGCAGGGACTCCCATGACCCTGAGCTGACCCATTCCCGAACGGAGTGCGCCGTATCGCCAGCCGGCAGCCCTCCCAGTTTAGCTGCTCTCTCCGCAGCTCCTGCTCCACCTCGGCCTGTCTCTCCCTGCCCGATCTCCTTCTCCTCGCTCCGCTTTGCCGCTTGGGAGTCCGCTCGCCCCACGCGTCGTCTTCCCAATGCGCATACATCATTGCCCCCCCCAAAAGAATCTCCCGAGGGGGTTCCTCTGCTATGCCTCTGTTACGGTCTTGCATTTTGTCAGGTTTGTGGGTGCAAGGCATAGATGCAGAGGTCCAGGTTTTAAAGGAAACAATGTATTTATTGAAAAAAGCCAGGGAACAAAAACAAACAGAGTATACTTTATACGAAAACGAAACTAAAACACGAATCAAGACAACTAAACTCACAGACATTTACGGGATGAAATCAACAGATGCAAAACACCTAACTCAACGAAACCAACCTATTTATAATAAAACTAATGAGCAACTCGGTTCAGGTGAGCGCCCACGTCACCTGACCGAGGTGCATAATGGGAACTGAAGTTAAACACAAAAGGAACTACAAACACAAATCACTGGGCGCCCTCTAGGGGTTACCCCTGACACTTGTGTGTGTGTGTGTTGAAGGCGTGGCCCTTGTATGTAATTTACCCTGACTGTTACCCTGTGAATAGCATGTAGGCGTGTCCTGTCTCAACTCTCAATTTATTGAAGTTACTATATTTAAAAGTAGACACTTTAATCTTTCTATAGATATGTTTCTCATGTTGGTGTGTGTAGTATTCGCAAAGATTCAGTTCATTTTAGTGACGCATTTCAGAAAGATATTGTCGGATTAGTGGATAGTGTGAGGGCACATAAATAAAAGTAGACAATTTACAGATTCAAATGATGAACTACACTTATGTATATGATCAAAATTATGGATAATTTTAAGTTCTTTTCACGGTTACCAGAAAAAAATGCAATTGACACACAGAGGGTACCGTTGACTCCTAGAGGTTTTAACACTGACACACACTCTCTGGTGTGAGATGGAAACTAGAAGACAAACGTCTCAAACCAAACAGCAGAGTGAGGACATGAATGTTTTCACCACATCAAAGGAACTGAAACTGCCGGACTCATAGACTGCAGCAGCACTTTGTCTAAAAGCTTTATATAAATACTTTTGGATCTGTTTTATACAGGTTAATTATTTAAATGATTCATATCTGCAAATATGTACGAGACTTTAATTAATCCCAGTTCTGTTTCTGTTGTTGTGTCCTTTAGGGTGGATAACAGGCCTCACACAGATAGAGCACAGTACAGGAGCACAGATAGAGCACTCTAGTACAGGATTTTTTTAAATGTTTTTGGCGACACTTAATAAACTCTATTAATGAACTCCAGCTCTTTTGTGTTCCAGTCTGAGTTTCTAGCATAAAGACATTCAGACTGTTGAAGTGACCCAAAATAAGTCAGTGTGAGCTGCTGATTAAACACTCAGTCTCAGAAACTCAGAAACCACAATGCTATTTCTGTTCAACTGAAACAACTGCATGATGTGAGAGAGCGCTGCTGCAGTCACTAACACCTCTACACACGTGTTAAGAACGTTTTCACACTCGGCTTAAACATGAGTTCACTCTCATGACGGCTTCTAGGTTTGTTTGAGGCGGAGCTTATAATCACAAAGTTTGCTTTCACACAGAGGAATTAATCCTGAGCCATGGGTCACTTCAGTAATTCCATACATCACTTATATGTTTGCAACTTTGTTGAGCGTTAATCCTTTTATTTTATTTATGCAGTTATTTTACTTGGCTCCAGCACTTAAGATGCTTGTCATCATGGAGGAATACAAGCAAATAAGGAGCTGTTTGTGTAACAAGTTTTTTTTTTTTTTACAAACACTCGCACCACAAGGGTGAGCTGATTACAGTAATGTTGCTCCAGTACTAACAAAGTGTGGTTTAATTTATCAGTAAGGTGTGGTGGACCCTACTGACCCTACCTACAAAAGTACAAACATTACAGAAACGCGCTACAAATACACAAACATAAATTACAAAATTAAAACAGTGCAAAATTGAAAGATGACTAGGACTAGGGTTAAATTAATTGCTGCTAATATTTAATATGTGAGTTTAGTTAAACACTGAATATGATACTTAAAAAAACTGCATTGCTGTCATAAGAAGGTTACTGTCACATGCCAGCTAGACTCACCATGCACCTCACGGTCCTACAGTAACTACACTCCGTAGTTTCAGCAGATGCCTTCCGCCCCAGACCAAGTCTTCGTACCAAGCACCAACTCTGGGCTAATAGTCAATCTGAGGCCAAGCTTCATCAGACCGTTGCCCAACAGGGCTCTCTTATTAATTCTCAACAGCAACGCTTCCAAAACTTGTCTCAGTTGTCAACCCAGTTTCAACATTTATGTTCTGCATTTCCTTCGACTCATCCAAAACACCCCCCACCCTCCCCCCACACCCCCCTTCCCGTTTCACAGGAACCTTGTTTATCCAAACCTCAATCCTACAACAGAGATATTGGTACTTGCCGCTTGTTCTTGTCGCAATGCTCTCTGTTGCTCCAGATCTTAACTTTCCCTACTGAGTGTTCCAAGGGGGCGTACATTATCACCCTCCTCACGGAGAGCAAGCCCGCGAATGGGGAGCGGCCGTCTGGGATGCTAACGACTCTTGCTGCGACCAGTTAATTTCCCAGCCACTCCCCGAAGATTTGAATGACCTCGATGGGCGAGAGAGACAGAGGCACCGCATCCCTAACCAACCCCGCCTCATAGCCGGCACCTCTCCCACTCTGACCATGCCAGCCATTTCCGCTACTAAGCTCCACCCTTGCTCTCTCTTCGGCCTGGCAGGCAGACCAGCAGTATGGCTCCTCCCCATAAGCTATTCAGCTTTCCCTTACTCTTGTCATATTATTTTTATTTACCCTAGAAAATTATTTATTTCTTTGGTTAAACCTTTTGTTGGTGTCCTTTATGTTGCACCCCCTGAGCCAGGGCGTAACAACAAGCGACAACGCCGGGTTCAGGCAGGAGCATGCCTCTGGTGTGGCCAGGTTGCACACTTGCACCTACAGTGCCCGTTAAAAGCAAGACACGCCAGTGAACCTAGGCACACTAGAGGGGGATGCCCAAGAGCACTTGCCTAGAGGCTGTCCAGTCTTTCCCATCACATTCTTTCATGACAATCAGTCCCATGTATCTCATGCCCTTGTCGATTCTGGTTTCAATCAGAATATGATCTGTGCCACAATGGTCAACGATTTGCTCATCCCCACTCTCCTCCTGAACACCCCATTGTCTGGTCTCGCTCTTGATGGTATGCCGCTTCCTCCAATCACCGATATTGTTCTTCAATTTTTGACCCGTTACTGACCCTGCCTGCCCTTTGGATTTCTTTTTTTCATCTTCTCCCCTGGTTACATATACACGCGCACACACACCCGCTGCTGCGCACTGACTCTCTCTCACAAAGACACAAAGACACGTACACGCGCGCGCACACTGCTGCTCTGCTTCTCTCCTCCAGCCATTGTTTATTTAACAATTTAGCCCCAAATAAAACTCCTTTGAGTAAACCATTTTCTGCTATTGGGTCCTTTCCTTTCCTGCCTCCTCCTATGACAGTAAATTAATATTTTTAACTTTTTCCTTTGTAAAAATGATGTA
Source organism: Clarias magur (assembly GCA_013621035.1). Lineage (NCBI taxonomy): Eukaryota > Metazoa > Chordata > Actinopteri > Siluriformes > Clariidae > Clarias > Clarias magur. Next base: position 413,650 of record QNUK01000287.1, on the reverse strand, counting down.
TTAAATATATAATCTGAATCAAAGGTAATGCCCATGGATTAGAGTCTCTGGTGTGTGAGGGCACACGGCGGAGTGGCAGAACATGCAAACGCCACACACACACAGACCCAAAGTGGGTTAATCACTATGGAAACTGTTCCATTCTCCTCTTCATAGTTAAACATTATAATTAGAAAATTACATTCCTACTTTCCTATTAATTGTTGTATAACATTTTAAAAAGGAAAAAAAAAAAACACAACCTTCCTTAATGTAAACTTTTGTACTGTCTACATCGTAAATAATACAGAAGAGCGTTTTCCCTCAAGATGTCTGATGGTTATGATAAAATACTGTATATACTGTACACTCACTCTAGTTTCTACCTTAAACATATTATTATTGAAAGGACCACAGTGAAACTGTACTGTGTTCCTCCTTCACTGCAGGATGAAAAAATATATTTCTCTTTGTTGTCATTAGATCGCACGTCATTAAACTTCTTCTATCAGAGAGGTTCCAGCACACAGGACTGATAGAGCTCCAGTAGATCATATCTGTAAAGTCATGTGACTCATCACAGCATCAGAATAGACAAGAATTCACTGTGAGCTTCACATCTCATTACAGCTAATGGACCAATCAAATCAGTCCACAGCTTCAAAACATCCAATCAGGCGTGAGTCTGGACCTGGTTTTCTACTGAACACACAAGTTCATTACCTCACTATCACTTTGTCTAAACAGGAACGATGATCACACGCTTTGTGGCTCTTTACTCTCTGCTTTGTCTCTGCACGACTGGTGAGGAACATTTTAAACTTTCATCTAAAATAGTCATTTTACATATTTAACTATTTACTGACTTCATAAAACATTAAATATCAAATGCTGTTTATTTATTTTTATTTATTTATTGTTATTTTTTTTCAGTAAAACCTTCCGAATTCAAGCAGCTTCATGTGAAAATGGTAAAACTAGGAGGAGATGCAATTATGCAATGTGACATTAGTGAGGTCAAAAACAAAAATACTTTAGCTTGGTACAGACAGAGTTTTGAAAAATTGCCACGGTTTCTGGTGAGATCATACAGTAACACGCTGGGATACACATTTGTTGAGGGATTTAATGATGGCCGGTTCGATGTTAATGTAAAAGGGCAAAAGTTTGATCTCAACATTAAAAACCTGAGAGAAGATGATGGAGGAGAATATTTCTGTGGAGAAGTTGATGAAAATTCACTGAAGTTCACATCTGGAACACGTCTGCAGTTTGAAGGTAAACAGTTTTACTCTGATAAGCTGCTAATTCCAGATCAACACTTTAACCAGAATTATGTGTACATGTGCATTAAATGTGGAATATTTCACATTATTCATATTTAGTATCATTTCTGTTTATTTGCTGCTTTTCCAATTTATTTGTAAAGGTGAAGAGAAGAAACTCTGTCCTACACCTGGAACACTTAACAAGAACACACACTCTGTTACACACCAGGGTTCAAACAGCAGAGATGCAGAAGGTCAGAGTTTTAATCCAATACACTTCTTTCAGTTTTTATAAGAAAATTGACTGATAAGATGCACCATGAAATATTTTACATTTTTAAAGTTAAAATTTCTGAAATGTTAAAAACTTTAAAGTCATTTAAAGTAGTCACATGTTATATTTACTTTATAGGAAAAACTTCTGACATGAAGAATCTTCATGTAAAAACAGTAAAACTTGGAGAAGCTGTAACGATGGAGTGCAACATTAGTGAGGTCACAAACAAAAATAACTTAGCTTGGTACAGACAGAGTTTTGGAAAAGTGCCTCAGGTTTTTGCAAGACAGTTCGAGCAGAGTTACACATTTACTGATGGATTTAATGATAGTCGCTTCAGTGTTACTGTAAAGGGCCAGAAGTTTGACCTCAACATTAATGGAATAAGAGAAGATGATGGAGGAGAATATTTCTGTGCTTATGTGGAGGGAAGTACAGTAAAGTTCACATCTGGAACACGTCTGCAGTTTGAAGGTAAACAGTTTTACTCTGATAAGCTGCTAATTCCAGATCAACACTTTAACCAGAATTATGTGTACATGTGCATTAAATGTGGAATATTTCACATTATTCATATTTAGTATCATTTCTGTTTATTTGCTGCTTTTCCAATTTATTTGTAAAGGTGAAGAGATGAAACTCTGTCCTACACCTGGAACACTTAACAAGAACACACACTCTGTTACACACCAGGGTTCAAACAGCAGTGATGGTAAAGATAAGACTTTTAATCAAATACACTTCCTGTCAGTTTCTAAAACAGAATTTGCCATGGTTAAAGATTTTGTTGTCAATAAATCATCAAAACAATTAAGGCTTTCTTTCCTACAGGAGTACTCTATCACACATGTCATATCCTGTAGTTTCTTTTAACTTTTTATAACTTTCAATAATTTTCTCTAGTTTTCTGTTTATAAATTGTCCACAATTTATACAAGTTGTACATTTTCCAGGCTTCCTCTCTCGGATTATTGTCTTAACAGCCTGCAGCATAATATCTGTTATTGTAATTGTGGTTCTGGTTGCAGTTTTATTGAAACATCTAAGAAAAGGTCTGTTTTATTATTATTATTATTAGTTATAGAGTTATGTTATAAATTTGTAATCAAAATGCGAATTCTTTCTCTATTTAAATTTTATTTATGTGTTTTATTGTTCAGGTGCTTCATCAAGTAACCATCAAACTCCCACCAATCAGGTAATCCAGTCTTCTATTCACTGTGATTCTGTTCTGTTCAATAAATACACATCTGACCTACAATCCACAATGTACAGAGAATTTTAATAAAACCATTGTTTGTAGACTTTTAATCCGCTCTGGTTTATAAACGGCTCTTGTTCTTTACCAGGCTGATGATGAAGATGTCTTGAACTATGCAGCTGTGAATTTTGCTAAGAAACCTTCATCCTCCAGAACATCCGGAGACATTTATGCACAAATTAAAATAAAATAGAAAACAAATTAAGATAGAATCAAAATACAACCAAAATGTAGTTTAGAGAAGAATGAAACTTAAATTCACAACTTTGCTTGAACCTTTTTGTTTGTTTGTTCAGAACATGGAATTGTTTTCTGTATAAAGGCTAAATCTGGTGAATAAAGAAATTTAAATAAATATTAAATGTTTTATCAATACATCTGAAAAAGTTCAGAAAGTGTGAGTGCCGTTTCTTAGCTGCCGCGTGGCTCTGTGACGGCTCTCGTCTGTTCTGTAGCTTCCGTCAGGCTGATGTTATCTTTAAAAAGTTCTTCTTTAACAACCTTCAGTCTTCTACATCAACAGACCTTTTTCTACATTTTTTTTTCCACCTCAACCCTTGGAAGTTTTTGCACAGAACGGAATCTAATTTGGTCTACAAAAACAGTTTGCTAGTACATTTCTCCCAAACCCACTCACTGGGAAATACACTAACCATTTGTAGATGATGCGGAAGACACAGAAATGACCAGAGGGCTCCCAAATCCTAATGAAACACACTCGACAGCCTGACTCATCATGGCTTACTCCAAAATAACTGGATGTACACAATGAATACTGAACCTTTCACCATAAAAGAAATAAAAATATTGAGTAGAAGGGATGTTATGAGCAGTTTCTGCTAGATTATGACGCACTTGTTTTAACAGTGTACTGCGCATGCGTCAAACTGTGGGCGTGTCTTAAATCGACCACTGGACAGAATTTACTGAATCTTCTGCAGCACTTAGATCTCAGTCTGAAGTTTAATCTGCACCATCAGTGAAATCTGAATGTTGAGTAAAAGTGATGTTATGAACAGTTATGTGTGGGATTTAATCATCTACTGTAAAATAATCTACTAATGCGCTACTGTCTCAATGTAAACAAACACCTGCACCAATAGATATTAATGAGAAAAGATAAAGTGAATGTTTTGACTGGGATTAGTTCATATTTTCACTTTGGCTGAAATAACAGTGCTGAAGTGGTAGAAGTGAATTTTAACACGCCGGAGTCGTTTTAAGACGAAACTTCATCTTTATCTGATCGACTTTTTCCATTTCTCATCTGTGATTCTCTCTCCGATTACCGAACAGGGAGTGTGTTTGTCTGAGCACCAAAGAAGTACAACTTAGTGTTAACAAGGCGTAAGTCCAGGCTTCTGTTTATGTCCTGAATATAAATGACAGCCAGATAAACACTTAACTAACATCAAGACTCTGAAGACAATAATCTCCTTGTCCACAGGTTTATTGACGTTAACAAGAAAGGTGAAACTAAAATATTGAAAAGTAGAAAAGAATAATGCGACTAAGCTTCTGCTTTAAAATATAGATACACATATGTTTAAAAAATAAATTAAATGCTCTTATAACATATTTAATTACATTCAACAGACAATTAATGAAACTTTATTATCTGCACTGTTATACAACTAGTGTTAGCAGTCTGTGAAAGGCAAAATGCTAATGCAGCAATATGTTTGTAAGATAAGGAACAAAGTATACAAATATCGCAGCTTTTTTGACTTAAGGAATACTGAACAGCTGCTCTCTCTGTCTTGTTTGATTGCTTCTTGAATACAGGTCACATGACACAACTCCTTTCACTTTTCTTAAAGGGGCCACAACCCAATTATATACAACAGTAACAAAACAGCGTAAGATACTCAATTACAGAATGTGATTTCTTTGTATAAGTTAGACAGAGAGTTCTGCCGTACAGAAAGACACACAGACATGTACGTGGGCTTCAATCTAAAATAATATTATCAGTGATTACATTAAAGATCATCAGAATATTATTAGCTTTAACCTTCTTTCTCAAACTCTTTAACCATCAATGATGGATACATATGCCGACTAAGTTGGTATATATTCAAAAGCTGTTCAAACCTTGTTTGCGTCAGTGGAAAGCAAAGCGAAGCGAGTTTACATATTTTAGTTTTCTGCATTTTATGGAAGAAGAAGGACAGTACTTTTAAAGGTGCCCAGAGCAATTATGAGTTAAGGTGATGTTTAATGTTTAATGTTTAATGTCAATATACATGTCTTTTGTAAATCTTTTGATAGTTTTTATATGCCATAATATGATTGTATTATTGGGGGGGGGACAATTAATAAATATATTATGTATTAGTATCATCATTAATTACGCAAGCATTTGTAATGTCATACAACAATTAAACTTTTTGCATATTATTATTATTATTATTATTGTTATTATTTACATTTACATCTACACAGCCACATAAGACAGTATTTTAGCCACTGGGAGCTAAGTTGTTTGTGCTAAATAACATTATAGATAGCAGATAGCGTCATGAGCTAACCAAAAACTGAGCCAAATATATAGTGGTAGAAATACAGTATGAACAATTACACCACAGCTGATATTTATAACTATCTGTAAGCTACATAAGACATTAGATTAGAAAGCATGAGCTGCATGTTGGTGCTAAGCTACATAAGGCAATATGTTAGCATGATAAGCAGAGTTATCTACATGCTACCCTAAACTATGTAAGTGACATTGAAAGGCAATTTTTACATAACATGGCAAAACCTAGCCAAAAAGAGGAACACTACAATAATACAGGTAGTCCCCTAAATACGAACGATTTCCGTTCCAGGAGCACATTCAGTAGTCAGATTTGCTCGTAAGTCAGACGAAGTGAGACTTGTATGCCTTTAGAACAAATATACAGTACAATATAAAACATACCAATCCACTTGAATGAATCTTTCCCTTTTCCCAACACTGCCATCCTGTGGCCAAAACCCATTTTCGTGCCTAAGGAAATTAATCTTACAATGAAATGTAACAGTGTTGTCTCTGTGCCCTTAAATCATGAGGGGAATCCCGGTCGCCCTTTTGTCTCTGAGCGAATTTTCCCATATGAAATATTAGAAACTTCAGTGATTTGTTCCACAACCCCAAAATATTGAACAATTGCAAAAATGACCATAACAATACTGGAAGTAACACTGTCAATAAGAAGTACCTAATTTTAATTAGTTTCATAAATGGGAAACATATATGACTTAAAACAACTCAAAACATTTCTGCTGCTATAATGAACATTAAGAATAATGAACCTCATCTGATTCACTTGTGGGTTGTAAGCATGTCAGTAGTACCACTTTGACAGCTGTGGGCACATCTGTACCTGGAAAACAAAGGGAAAACATTATCTAGCCTTCAGGATGTGTTTCTGCCGCTATAATGAACATATTTAGAATGATGAAATTTAGCTGATTCACTTTTGTTGTGTAAACAAGTGAGTTTACAGTTAGAACTACTGCTTACATACTTAGAACATGAACATATGAATATACTTAGTGTTAGAATGAATGATGAAACTCAGAGAGCCGCAGTAATAGTTTGATATATGTGGAAATTGATTTACATAAAAAGCAGAGTGGAAACAGTATCTGATGGTGACAATTCTATCCATTGGTATGTGTTTCCCTTGATATAATAAACATACTAAAAAGGATAAAATTCTGCTGATTCACCAGTAGTATGGAAACAAATCAGTAGCAACAGTCTCATAGGTGTGGCAACATCTTTACTTAGAAAATATAAGGAAAACATCTCGGGTTTTCTAACCCTAACCCTGTTCCCTGATAAACCAGGAACAAGATGCTGCGTGAAAACGCTATGGGAACATATTTTTGTTCTCCAGTTGTGAAGCCTGTGCACATCAAAACCGCCAAATACTTCGGCTTATAACCTCTGCCAGGCATGACGTCACCGAATAAGGTGCACCTGCAGGTTATAAATAGGAGTGAACCAAAAACATTCTTAGGTCAATTTTGTCTGAATGATGTCCAGGCACGCCAGCAGTGCGGCACTGAAACGCAGCATCTCGTTCCCACTTTATCAGGGAACGGGGGTACAGTTAGGTAACCCGAGACCTTCTTTTTCAAAAGCTACACTCAATGCTGCGTGAAAACGCTATGGGAACGAGAATACCAACGTCGCCGCACTGCAAATGTCTGGACCCCCAGGTTGTGTAGTGTGTGCGCTCAATAGCCAAGGAGGTCTCAGACCTAGCTCTGGGATGCTGACTCAAGGATCCGCGAACCCAGAGTAGCATTGACATCCAGACTAAATGAATAAAATGGGCAACTAAATGGTGCTTCCCCACAGAAACCCCATCGGTCAGAGCATGACAAGCTGAAATAGTGGCTACATACGTTCTCAGAGTACTAAATCAGCATACTATCAGCATACTATCATCTCAAAAACATTGCAAGAATTAGATGTTTTGTTTCCAATCATGACTTGAAGAAACTTGTCCATGCCTTAATCCACCAGCAGGGTGGATTATTGTAACGGTCTCCTCACCGGCCTTCCCAAGAAGACCATTAGACAGCTGCAGCTCATCCAGAATGCTGCTACCAGAATTCTGACTAGAACCAGAAAATCTGAGCACATCACACCGGTCCTCAGGTCCTTACACTGGCTGCCTGTAACATTCAGGATAGATTTTAAAGTACTTTTACTTGTTTATAAAATCACTCAATGGCCTAGGACCTAAATAAATTGCAGATATGCTCACTGAATATAAACCTAACAGATCACTCAGATCATTAGGATCGAACCAGTTAGAAATACCAAGGGTTCACACAAAACAAGGGGATTACGCTTTTAGCTATTATGCTGCCTGCAGTTGGACCCAGCTTCCAGATGATATCAGATGTGTAAAAACACTAGTCACATTTAAATCTAAACTTAAAACTCATCTGTTTAGCTGTGCATTTATTGAATGAGCGCTGTGCTACTATACGTCCGAACTGACTGCATTATTTTATGTTTATTTAATATTTTTATAATTATTTTCTTCTCTTTTATGTAAAGCACTTTGAATTACCATTGTGTATGAAATGTGCTATACAAATAAACTTGCCTTGCCTTGCCTAGGGCATAAGCCTGAGGACAACTTTTCTTGCAGAAACTCCAGCACTGAAACAATCTGGCAGTGAACTGGGTCTACATGTCTTGCCATGCACCAATTTTCAAATACACTTCATTTGAGGGCATAAGTTCTTCTAGTGGAGAGAGCCCTGGCACTTAAAATGGTTTCATTTACGCTGGCTGGAAGACCAGCATGTCTTAGTTGGTCCAGAAGAACAAGAGACAGAAGATCCCTCCTCACTGGAATCACCCAGGGTGAGCCGTCGAGGAGAGATATTAGATCCGAGAACCACACTCTGGTCGGCCAATGGGGCGCTATCAATAAGAGGCGCAAACACTGTTGACGGACCCTCGCCAGGACTCCTGGGTGCAAAACTATCAGAGGAAAAGCATAAAGGTGTAATCTGGGCCACGTGTGGTCCATCGTGTCCAGACCCAGGGGAGCTGGAGGAGTTAGAGAGTAGTAAAGGGAACATTGTGCTGCCTCTTGAGGCAAAGAGGTCCACCTCTGCTACATAAAATCTTTCCCAGATTTGACTGACTACTTTGGGGTGGAGTTTAAATTCCCCATGTTACACAGCTTGTCTGGATAGTCCGCTCCTGCATTCATATGCCCCAGAATGTAAATCGCCCTGAGGGACAGGAACTTGTCCTGTGCCCAAAGTAGAACCTGGTGCGCTAGCTTGTTCAAGCGGCACGAGCGCAGTCCACCCTGGCGATTTATGTATGAGACTACTGCAATGTTGTCCACCTGCATTAGGATATGGTAGCCTCCCAACTGCTGGAGGAAGTGTTTCAGGGCCAGAAACAGAGCCATCATTTTGAGGCAGTTGATGTGAGAAGATGACCTCTCCAGCTCCCTTGTGCTGGATGGCCATCCAAGATGCACCCCAGCCCGTGAGGGAAGCGTCTGTCGTTAGCATCTTGCAACGACAAGACGGACCTAAAGTGGGACCCAAAGTCAGAAACTGGGGTATGAACCACATAGAAAGGGTACGAAGGCCCCGACGCGTAACCCTTATTAGCCTCTGGGGATTGGCCCTTGAATGAAACCCCCTGGCTCTTAGCCACAGCTGAAATGCTCTCATGTGCAGAAGGCCCAAAGGTATCACCGTGGATGTAGCTGCCATGAGGCCTAGAGATTTCTGAAAGTGATGAACAGTCACCTTCTGGCCTAGCTTGATTTCCTTCAGGGTGTTGAGAATGGATTCGACACGAGCAGGAGACAGCTGTGCCCGCATTGTGACCGAATCCCACGTGACACCTAAATATGTTGTCCTCTGAACAGGAAAGAGAACGCTCTTCGTGGCGTTGAGTCTCAATCCTAAAGAATGGAGATGAGCTAGGACGACATTTTAATGTCGAAGCACTTGCTCCTGAGACTGAAACAGAATCAGCCAGTCGTCTATGTAATTAAAAATACGGATGCCCTGGAGTTGTAAAGGAACCAGGGCCGCATCCATGGATTTTGTATATGTGCGGGATGACAGAGCTAGGCCAAATGGAAGGACCCGATATTGGTAAGCTTTGCCCCCGAAAGCGAACCTCAGGAACTTCCTCAGGAACTGTGCTGTGGCAATATTTCTATATGGAAATATGTGTCCTTGAGATCGATTGTCACAAACCAATCCTCTGGTTGGATTTGAGAAACAATCATTTTTACAGTCAACATTTGAAATCTGAATTTCCTGAGATAGGGGTTCAAGCCGCGAAGATCCAAAATCGGACGCAACCCCCCATCTCTCTTGGGCACCAAAGAGTAACGACTGTAGTATCCTGACTCTCTGTCTGGGAGGGGAACATGTTCTATGGCCCCTTTGCCCAGCAGAGTCTGTAATTTCTGGGCCAGCTGATGTGCTCGGTCCGGTTTCATGGAAGTGGAGACCACGCCGTAGAAACACAGAGGACGTTGTGCAAACTGAATCCTGTAGCCTGTGGCTACAGTCCTTTGTACCCAAGGAGATACGCCTGGAAGTAGTATCCACGCTACCAGCTTCTCCGAAACGGGCACGAGCTTTGACACTTCGGCTGGATGGGGGGTTGTTAGGTGTTCATATCCTGAAGTGTGGGAGGAGATGACCGAACACCCAACGTTTCGTTGGAGACCGGCACTCCCCAAAACACCAGTGGTAGCGGGGATTGAACACCGGCCTCCTGGAAGTGCCAGGGTGGAGGCCCTGTTTTTTGAAGGAAATCCGGGCGCCCCTCCCTGGGGGGAGACACCCCCGTGGCCCTTGCGCACGAGTCTCAGGACTTCCTCTTTGACGAGAGGAAGCTCCTCAGGTCCAGTCTTTTTGAGGCAGATTGAGAAGAGCGGCGAGCCCCATCCCAGTCTTTACGAGAGCTGGTCACGCTCTCCTTCTGCACCTCACGCCTAATAGGGGCCAGACCTGGTCAGGACCGGGTGGCCAATGTGCCATGGCAGCCATTGAACGGCCAACAGCTTGGTTGCACGGAGAGACAGGTCTGTGGCTCGGCACAGCTCTGCAAACGCCCTGTCATCAATAACCCCGCCGGTGCTCAGGTCCTTCAGCAGGTCAGCCTGGTAAGCCTGAAAAACCGCCATGGTGTGCAGTGAAGCACCAGTCTGACCTGCTGCCTGAAAAGCTTTCCCCACCAAAGCAGATGTCAATCTACATGGCTTGGAGGGGAGAGTAGGCTTTTTCAGGGAGGATGATGGCCCAGGAGAGAGATGCCCGCAAGCGTCTCTTCTATCTGGGGCATCATCATATAACATCTTGCTTTCGCTTCAACGATATTCGAATAAGTTGAAGTCGATGGCACAAAAACACGCGATGAATACAGTGTCACGTCACATCTGATTCACCTGTTCACTTCCACTCCAGATTCCATTCCACTCCACTCCTTTGATTTCACTGGCTCACTCTCTGCTCTCAACACACCTGTTGCTCATTTCAATCATGGCTCTGCTCTATTTAACCTGCTCACTAACAACCTCCCATTGCCAGATTATTGAGTGCCTTACCAGCCCAATATACCCGCGTCTTGTCTCGTCTCGTCTCAGTCTGTTTTGTTATCGACCTTGCTTAGTTTTGACCACGCTTTCGCCTCTTGTTATCGGATCATTGTTATTTGGAGATTTCCCGTTGCCGACCACTTACCTGCCACCGACCACGAACCTGGATCACGGACCTCCTCTCGTAACACATTGCCTGCATCTGCTCTTGGATCCACCACGCCCCCTACCGTGCCTGACATACGGCTTGCTCCATGAAAGAGTTAATTCGTCATGGAGGTCACCAAAGAAGGGGAGAGAGAGACGTTGAGGCTCCTCCCTCCGCCCACCCAACAGAAACCTGTCATCTAATCCCGAGTGATTGGGGGAATTTCGTTTCTGCGGCCAGTCAATATGCAATCGCTCGACCGCACACGTTATAACCTCCAGTAATTCCTCAAACGCTCTGTCAGCAGTGGAGGAGCGTTGTGAGGAGGCTACTTCCATGGAAGCGAGAGAGGAAGATTCTTCCGCTCCTTCACAAGAAGCGCCGGAGTGCGATTGCGAAGTTGAAGGTGCGCTTGCGAAGTTGAAGCTAAAACTTCCTGATCCGGAGAGAGCGCGAGAGAAAGGGGAATTCCGTCTCATGCGCGTCTGCCAGATCAGCACGCGAGCCCCAGGAATGCGCTGCGGCTCGCGGTTTCTTCGCGCGCAAAGCACCTTAATAGGGAGAAGATCACAGTACTCACAGTCTCCCTGAAGCTTGAGGCAAGCGTGTTCTTCCCCCAAGCACTCAAAACAAAATTCGTGGAGATCGCCCTCCGAAAGAGATCTATCACACGGAGGCACACATCTCTTAAGCAACTCCGCCATATCGGTGAGTTAATGCTGGGTTTTTTTTTTTTTTTTTGGCTTTCGTTATCGCTTGCACACACACACGCAAACACAAAGCGGTTCTGAAGACAAAAAGATCTGAGTTCACTCCTATTTATAACCTGCAGGTGCACCTTATTCGGTGACGTCATGCCTGGCAGAAGTTATAAGCCGAAGTATTCGGCGGTTTTGACATGCACAGGCTTCACAACCGGAGAACAAAGAGGTGTTTCCATAGCGTTTTCACGCAGCATCGAGTGAAAGAGAACAGTATCTGATTGTAACAAAGTGATATTTCTTGACAAAGAGACATTTCTTCTCACACATGTCACAGTAAAGTGGAGCAAAACGGTTTGTACCAAAATAGAGACCTGTCAGATGCAGTCTCAATACATTAATAATATTAATTATAATTATTAACAACAACAACAATAATAATAATAATAATAATAATAATAATAATGCAAGATAATTAACATTTAATGCCATGATATCAACTCAGTAGGTTCACAAACCCAGACTGCGTGTAATGGGATCAGCACTAGTACTGGTCCATGGCAACATGGGTTGTGTATACAGTGATTAAAAATTATTATTTGCGGAGTTTGAGTTAATTTTGCGTCTAATCTCTCTGTCAAATCACATCCTAGCGTTTGCAAAGTTCAAAGCCAATTATTTTTGCAAAATATCTGCCTTGCACCTGCCCCCCAGTGCGGAGGCAACTTAGTCAAACTTCTAAACGATTCAAAATATAAATATTCTTTCAACATAACACGATAAGACAGCACATTAAAAAGTAGTAATTTCACCGAGAAATAAGCTTTATTTAAGCTGGTTTGCATTACATAATGTTAGTGTAAAGTTGCCGATGCCGTATTAACCTTAACTGTTCCTAAGGAGACAAGCCTTCACTAAGTTTTACAGTTACACATTAGCGGCATATTTTAGTGTTTTCTAGCATTTAATGCTTTCTGTTTTTTATGCCTCCAGTAGTAATATCTTTCCTGTATTTAGTAACAGATAATGGTTGCAGTAACCATTATGTCTGTTCCTTAGTTGGCGCAGGAAGTATATTCTCTGCTGGGCTTTTTTGAGAATGGAGTTAATATTGATTTCCCATTTCAGGTCATGGGAAATGGTAGTTCCCAAAAACTGGAAAGACTCCACAGTTGACACAGGACTGTCAGATATTGTGAGGGGGAGTAGTGTTGAAGGCTGTCTACTAAAGTCTACTGTCATCTCCACAGTTTTGAACGTGTTCAGCTACAGATTATTCTGACTGCACCAGAGCACCAGCCATTCCACCTCCTGTAGATATGTAGACTTGTCATCATCTTGGATGAGTCCAATGAGCGTAGTGTCATCTGCAAATTTCAGAGGTTTGACAGCCTGGTCTTTGGATGTGCAGTCATTAGTGTACAGGGAGAATAGCTTAGGGGAGAGGACACATCCTTGCGAAGCACCAGTGCTGACTACTTATTAGACTACTTGCCAGAAGTAACTCCTCCCAGCCTCACCTGTGGTTTCCTGTTTGTCAGGAAGCTGGTGATCCACTGGAATATCGCAGGGGGAACAATAAGCTGTTTAGAGGAAAGGATGTCCGGGACTATCATATTAAAAGATCATTTTTCCAAGGTCCATTTCTTCATTTCTTATTTTACACTGTATCTCACTCACTCCCTCATCACCTCTACCACTTAATCCTGTATTCAGGGTCACGGGGGTCCTATCCCAGGAGACTTCGGGCACAAGGCGGGGTACACTGTGGACAGGGTGCCAATCCATCGCAGGGCACACACATGTACAGACACTCTTTCACACACTACAGCCAATTTGGGAATGTCAATGAACCTAAACTGCATGTCTTTGGGAGAAAACCGGAGTACCCAGAGGAAACCCACCAAGCACGGGGAGAACATGCAAACTCCATGCATGGAGACGGGAATCGAACCTAGACCCTGGAGGTGCAAGGCAACAGTGCTAACCCTTACACCATCGTGACGCCATTACTTTTTTTTCTGCCTACTGCTCATATATGTTTTGTGCAGAAATTAGACAAACCTCTTTGTCATCAAAATGGTTTTCAATTTTAACCCCTTTTTTTATCTTTGGTCACGTTTAGAAAATTTTTGATTTAATCAAGTGTATACATTTTTCAAACATGTGTTTTCCCTTGGGCTCTCTGCCACTTCTCTCTTCTTAGCCTGGGAACCTTATGTGTTAGATTCTTGTTTCCTTTTTAGTGTCTGGGTTTTAAGAAGATTATCATCTTCCTGCATTAGTTCATCATCACTGTCTAGAAATTTGTTCTTAGCAATTAGTAGGACATATTGTCCTGCTGTATCATTCTCCTTACTCTTTACAATTTCTTTTGTTATTTTGTCCGAGTACTGTGGATATTTTGTCTTGTTTATTTAATTTTATCCGTGTTTCCTTCACTTTGGTCCATTTCTGCCGTATCCTTACTGTCCTGCTCTGACTGAGTCACTGTGTCTTCTGTTTTTTTCAAGCTGTGGAAAGTCTCTCAGGACAAGTTCGTACTAAGTGTCCCTCTACACCACAGCCGAAACACTTTAGAGTTCCTGAGGTTATAAAAATGGCATATTCAAAATCCTCCACCCTCATGTTAAAGACTAAGTTAAGCCTCATCATTTTTATTGGACATCATGAGAACCTGGCGTCTATGAGAGACAACATGTTTCAGTAAGGGTGATTTGCATCCTGCCGGCAGTTTTTTAAAAGGGGACATGATTTTTCCGTATCTTGCAAGTACTCTCTGTAGCAGATCAACACTTATAAATGGAGGGATATTTGATATTGTGACTTTTTGCTGATGTTGAGAGACATGACACACTCATAAGCTTGTCGTTAACAACAATGTCTTTTTCAATAACTTTGTTCACCTTTTCGATTTCATCAATAAAGATCACAATAGCAGTGTTCATACGAGCTGCAGATTTAATGCTGCTCAACAACCTCTCCAACTACTAATGGAACATCTTCTGCCACACATGGAAACCCAGGCAAGATTTTAATGCCATGTTTCCACGTTTATGTGGTCTATTCCATTAAAAAATAAAAATAAAAAAAAAAACTGTGTGCCGAACAGCAAGCGCTGGCTGGATGCCAAAAACACACTGCATGCAAAAAATCTTTAACCTGAGAACCTGAGCCACACCACACCGTAACACTATACAACAATTACGCTATAATTATTTCGAATATTTACATAAACAAAGGAAAGAAAGTTGGAAAAAGCACTCATACAAACGCTCACCACGCCCACTCACTCCCAGCATCCCCTCAGTGAAAGAGACAGAGAGAGCAGTTCAGTGAGTGGAAAATGTTGCTAAAGAACTCACTTAGTAGTAGTAATGAACATGTTCACTCACTCGTTCATTGTCTATACCACTTTATCCTGTATTCAGGGTCACAGGTCTGAGACTTATGGCACAAGACAGGATACACCGTGGATGGGGTGTCAATCCATCACAGGGGACACACACATACACACATTTCATGCAATTTGGGAATGCCAGTTAGCCTAAACTGCATGTCTTTGGACTATGAAAGGAAACCAAAGTACCCGGAGGAAACTCATTAAGCATGGAGAGAACATGCAAACTCCATGGACACAGACCCTGAGGCCGGAATTGAACCCGGGAACCTGGTGGTGCAAGCCGTGCCACCGTGTCGACTTACATTTTCATTTAGGCATTTGGCAGACTTATGAACATCATCATATTTGCACTTGCCCGATTGGACAACTGCTTTTGAACAATGAAAATTGTGGAGCCCTGGGGACGGGCTTGATTATTTTGTGATGCTTTTTCCAACCTGTATAGTGAGCATATCAGAAGGTCCACCTATAGATGCAGTGAAACATGAACTGCAGCAGACATTGCATATCATCCTCTATATAGCAGATATAATTATTAATTCAATTCAATTCAATTTTATTTATATAGCGCTTTTAACAATTGACATTGTCGCAAAGCAGCTTTACACAATAAAAAGAAGTAAGTTTTTATGCAATGTGTATGAATCAAAATTGATAAGATTATTAAACATTGCAGGTGATGAATCAATGAAGAAAGAGTAAAAATATCTTTATGTAAAATTACAACAGCTCTGCCTCCGAGTGGTGCAGTGGTTAAAGCGCTCGCCCTATCATCCAGAGATCGCTAGTTCGAATCCCGGGTGATGCTGTAACCTCTCGCAGCCGGAGGTCTAGAGAGAGCTGATTGGCTGAGCTCTCTCAGAGGGGAGGGATGAGAGGTACTTAGTGCTCCCACATTAATCACGACTCTACAGCCAGTCAGGGGCGTCTGTGAGCTCGCGCAGCAGAGGGAGCGGATAGCGCCATCCTCCGAGTGTGTTACGCCGTCCCCAACGGTGCGCGAGCGAGCAGTTCAAAAAGATGAGGTTAGCTGGCGTCACGTGGTTCGGAGGAAACACGTGATAGTCTTCGGCCCTCCCGGCTGAGTGGTAGTAGTAGCCTTAATGTAGGAGCCCCCTAGTAACGGGGAGGAATTGGACATTGGCCGATGAAGAAATAATCAAACCACAGTGATATTGTCATTAACACTGACACGCACTCTCTGGTGTGAGATGGAGACTAGAGGACAAACGTCTCAAACCAAACAGCAGCATGAGGCCATTAAGGGATTTAACCACATCATTGGAGCCGGACTCATAGACTGCAGCAGCACTTTGTCTAAATGCTTTATATAAATACTTTTGTTCTATACAAAGTAAGATCTTTGATTTTGGTGGCACCACAGACACGAGGTGAGGTCTTATGAGAAAAGGCAAGTTTTATTTGGAAAAACAGAAAAAGGGAAGGAAACTGAGGAATAAGAATGGAAAGAAGGGGAGAAAAGTAGTGAGGATTGCATGTGCTAGTCCAGGCAGTGCCCAGCTGGCAGAGGGGCACTCAGCTGGCGAGTGTTGGCAACAACGGAGAGGCAGAGTGCGTCCACATGGGCAGCGATTCCTGTTGAACCTTCAACACAGCTTTGAAGGAAGGCTCAGCTGGTACTACACAGCAATTCAGGCATTCAGCTATTGTCGCCACAGGGAATCTCTAGCTGCGCTCCATTCCATTCGGAAGTGTACAGGGTGCTCCCTACTCCCTACTGCGTGTGCAGGGAATGTTGGTCAAGGGAACTTCCTTTGACAAAATTCCACCATTTGGAAGCCTGGCGTCACTTCCTCTGTGTGATTCATGGTAACATAACCACCTCGGATACTTGTCGCTGCTGCTGTGGAAATTTGAGACTACAGCTGGAACAGCTGTTTCGCACTACAGCTTAGTGGCGATGACAATGGCCTTTACCTTTCTAGTTGGCAGGAGTAAAAAGTGCTGCGGCGGCTCCTGCAGGCCTTTCCTCAACTTCGTTCAATGCCGCACAATGACATTCAGCATTTCCACCTTTGAAATTCCCAGGGCGCATGGCATTGCCCTTCTTATCCGCTGCTTTCCTGCTCAGGAAGATGCATCAGCGGTGTCCCATCTATCCACCTTTGTGCCGTGAGCTCTGACTGGTGAATCAGCGGTGTTCAATTCATTCGCTTTTGTGCTGGAAAGAGGTTAATTAGTGGTGTTTTGTATGTCTGTGTTTGTACTGTGAGATCAGAAAGGTGAATTAGTGGTATTCAGTCCATCTGCTTTTGTGCTATGAGCTCAAGAAGGTAAAATTAGTGGTGTTCAGTCCGTCTGCCTTTGTGCCGTAAGCTCAGACAGGTGAATTCGCAGGTCATTTTTAACTTTGTGAAATGAGCTCAAACAGGTGACATGGCGGCACTCACTCCTCTTGCCTTTATACCTTTTGAGCTCCACTTGCCTACCTTTTTGAGCTCTAAATGACAAGGCGGCACACAATCCTCTCAAATAGGTGTAATGGCAGCACTCCATGAGTTCAGCCATGAGCTCAGACAAGTGAAAGGGTGGTGTTGTGTGCTTATGCTGGTGCGGCGACATCAAAGCGTCCTCAGGCTGGGATGATAACAGCATAGAGTGCCCAAGCTGGTGCAATAACCTCATTGTATGTTCACATTTGAAGTCCCTGGGGTGCAGGGTATCATCCCACTCAGATGCCACTCACGTGTGCCGGTTGGTGCATGCTCGAGGCTTTAGAGCAGCAGCTCCTTTTAATGCAGTTTTACTCTCTGTTTGCTCTAGCGGCCGGCCGCCCAGCCATTTATTGTCATGGCCACGGCGTGAGCCCTTGTGACTTGTGTCATCCGGGCGGCTCACCCCGACTGGGGGTTGAGTCGCAAATTAATGGAAAAAATTATGAATTTTCCTTATCTACAGCTGGATCATGTAAGCTGGTGCTAGAAGTCCTTGTAGAACGTAGCATAGTTACAGCTGCATGCTGCTCTTACCGTTAGCATTTGCCACACAACAATAGGCTCTAAGCCGAAGGTATTTTAGACTCTATACAACATTCTCCACCCTGCTTTTAGAATATGGCAGGAAGATGTGACCTATTATTCCTCTTGGAAACTCATTAGCTTATTTAAACACTGCATGGGGCAAACAGGTGCAAAAATAAACTATTTATTGCATCAAGAGAGAAACAATCAGATCAGTTCCTATTTGAATTTGTCTTGTCTTGGACAATACATCTCATGCATCAAAGTGGAGGTAAGCAAGAGGAGACACAGACACAGAGAGGGAAAAGGCTGCTACATCAACGTTACAGCCCCCATTCCCAGTCAGGAGAGCTGCCCAGACACTGGATTGTCACGTTGTCTCCTGTGCCTGTGGCCAAAAGAGAGCTGAATGAAAAATGCGACTGCAAAATGCATCATTGAGGAGCATGTGAGAGCTGCTGTCATCGCAAGTCCAGTTGTCTACTCTGCCGACATCATAGCTTACTAGCAGCAAGGCGAGTGCTTGACTCGCGCCAAAACAGTAACACTGCAGTCATCAAAGTGGAGGAAAGCCAGAGGAGACACAAATAACATTAATGTTGGTGATGACGCATTAAATCTGACATCACTCCATTAGTTCAAGATGAGGAAGTGTATTAATTCTGTAACTTAAATACATCTCAATACAATCATTAATATGTTTCTCAATAGTGAAATGTGTTAAAAACTTAAATTTTAAACACAGTAACTGAACCTTTAAGCTGAAATGTTAATCACCAGTCTCTATAAAAGTCTAACATCTCTTACAGCTCTGATAATGAAAGCAACAAACTCTTTAGTTTACAGTGTATTTCTCACTTTAAACCACAGCGCTGTTTCCATTAACAATGACACACACTCTCTGGTGTGAATCCGAAACTATAAAACACACGTCTCAAAACAAACAGCAGTGTGAGGACATTAAGGTTTTTACCACATCAAAGGAACTGAAACTGCCGGACTCAGGAAGACCACAATGTTATTTCTGTTCAACTGAAACAACTGCATGATGTGAGAGAGCGCGGCTGCAGTCACTAACACTTCTACAAACGTGTTAAGAGCGTTTTCACACTCGGCTTAAACATTTGAGGCCCCTGTCATGACTGCTTCTAGGCTTGTTTGGGGGCGGAGCTTATAATGACATGTTTACTTTTACATGGAGGAATTCATTTTGAGCCATGGGTCACTGTCTGTAATTCCATGAATCACTTACTGTATATGTGTCTCAACTTTGTTGAGAGTTCATCGTTTTATTTAATGAATTTATTTTACTTATTTCCAGCACTTAAGCTGCCTGTCATCATGGAGGAATACAAGCAAATGAGGATCTGTTCTGGTGAAAGAAGATTTTAACCATGGAGACTCCAGGACCCCGTGACCCTGTATACATGATAAAGCGATATAGACAATAAGATGATTTTTCAATGTTTTCTGTATGAACACTTGGACCACAAGGGGGAGCTCATTATAGTAATGTTGCTCCAGTACTACCAAAGGTGTTCCCTTTCAAAAGCTACACTCAATGCTGCGTGAAAACGCTATGGGAACATCTCTTTGTTGCCCGGTTGTGAAGCCTGTGCATGTCAAACCCGCCGAATACCTTCGGCTTATAACCTGTGCCAGGCATGACGTCACCGAATAAGGTGCACCTGCATGTTATAAATAGGAGTGAACCGGAAACATCCTCAGATCTTTTTGTCTTCAGGGCCGCTTTGTGTTTGCGTGTGCATGTACAAGCCATAGCGAAAGCAAAATAAAAATAACAGCTTTCACTCACCGATATGGCAGAGTTGCTTAAGAGATGCGTGCCTCCGTGCGATAGATCTCTTTCGGAGGGCGATCTTCACGAATTTTGTCTTGATTGCTTGGGGGAGGAACACGCTCGCCTCGGGCTTCAGGGAGAATGTGAGTACTGTGATCTTCTCCCTATTAAGGTGCTTCGCACGTGGCTCGCTTTCTTTAAAGAGAAACCGCGAGCCGCGGCGCATTCCTGGGGCTCGTGTGCTGATCTGGCAGACGCGCATGAGACGGAATTTCCGATTTCTCTCTCGCTCTCTCCGGATCAGGAAGTTTTAGCTTCCGCTTTGCAAGCGCGCTCCGGCGCTTCTTGTGATGGAGCAGAAGAATTTTCCTCTCTCGCTTCCATGGAGGTAGCCTCCTCACAACGCTCCTCCAGTGCTCACAGAGCTTATGAGGAATTATTAGAGGTTGTGACGCGTGCGGTCGAGCGATTGCATATCGACTGGCCGCAGAAGCGAGATTCCCCTAAGCGTTCAAGACTAGACGACAGGTTTCTGTCAGGTGGCCGGGGGGAGGAGCCTCAACGCCTCTCTCTTCCCTTCTTTGGTGACCTGCATGATGAGTTAACCCTTTCATGGAGCAGACCATATTCATCGCGTGTTTTTGTACCATCGACTTCGATTTATTCGAATATCGTTGATGCGAAAGCACGCGGTTATATGATGATGCCTCAGATAGAAGAGACGCTTGCGGGCTCTCTCTCTCCTGGGACATCATCCTCCCTGAAAAAGTCTACTCTCTCCTCCAAACCATGCAGACTGACATCTGCTTTGGTGGGTAAAGCTTTTCAGGCAGCAGGACAGGCTGGCGCTTCACTGCACACCATGGCGGTTTTGCAGGCTTACCAGGCTGATCTGCTGAAGGACCTGAGCACTGCCGGGGTCATTGATGACAAGGCGTTTGCAGAGCTGTGCCAAGCCACAGACCTGTCTCTCCGTGCAACCAAGCATCCACGGAGAGGCATCTGTGGCTGAACCTCTCAGGCATCAAGGATAAGGATCGTGCTGTCCTCCTTGATGCCCCCGTCTCGCCTTCCGGCCTCTTTGGTGACGCCGTTAATTCCGTCGCCACTAGGTTTCGGGAGGCGAAGCTATATGAACAGGCTTTTGGGAGGTTCCTTCCCCGCCGTGCTCAAGAACCGGGACCGTCGGCCACCCGGCCCCGGCCAGGTCTGGCCCCTATCAGGCATGAGGTCCAGAAGGAGAGCGTGACCAGCCGCACACCCCCTCGTAAGGACTGGGGTGGGGCTCGCCGCCCTTCTCAGAAATCTGCCTCAAAAAGGCTGGATCTGAGGAGCTTCCTCTCTTCCAAGAAGAAGCCCTGAGATTCGTGCGCCTGGGGCCGTGGGGGTGTTCCCCCCCAGGGAGGGGCGCCTCTATTTTCATCACAAAACAGGGCCCCCTCCCTGGCACTCCCTGGAGGCCGGTGTTCAATCCCCGCCACCACTGGTGCCAGTCTCCAAAGAAGAGTTGGGTGTTCGGGTATCTCCTGCCATGCTTCAGGATACCCGACACCTAACACCCCCCCATCCAGCCAAAGTGTCAAAGCTCGTGCCCCTTTCGGAGAAGCTGGCAGCGTGGAAACTACTGCCAGGCATATCTCCCTGGGTACAAAAGACTGTAGGCAGAGGCTACAGGATTCAGTTTGCACATTGTCCTCCGCGTTTCAACGGCGTGGTCTCCACTTCCGTGAAACCGGACTGTGCACATCTGCTGGCCCAGGAGTTAAGGACTCTGCTAGGCAAAGGGGCCATAGAACATGTTCCCCTTCCAGACAGAGAGTCGGGCTACTACAGTCGGTACTTTTTGGTGCCCAAAGAGGGGGGGGTTGCGTCCAATCTTGGATCTTCGCGGCTTGAACCGCTATCTCAGGAAATCCAGATTCAAAATGTTGACTGTCAAAATGATTGTTTCTCAAATTCAACTAGAGGATTGGTTTGTGACAATCGATCTCAAGGACGCATATTTCCATATAGAAATATTGCCACAGCACAGGAAGTTCCTGAGGTTCGCCTTTGGGGGCGAAGCTTACCAGTATCGGGTCCTTCCATTTGGCCTAGCTCTGTCACCCCGCACATATACAAAATGCATGGATGCAGCTCTGGCTCCTTTACGACTCCAGGGCATCCGTATTTTGAATTATATAGACGACTGGCTGATTCTGGCCCAGTCTCAGGAGCTAGCGCTTCGACATCGGGATGTCGTCCTAGCCCATCTTCATTCTTTAGGATTGAGACTCAACGCCACAAAAAGCGTTCTCCTTCCTGTTCAGAGGACAACATATTTGGGTGTCACATGGGATTCGGTCACAATGCGGGCACAGTTGTCTCCTGCTCGTGTCGAATCCATTCTCAACACCCTAAAGGAAATCAAGCTAGGCCAGAAGGTCACTGTGCATCATTTTCAGAAATGTTTAGGCCTCATGGCGGCTGCGTCCACGGTGATACCTTTGGGCCTTCTGCACATGAGAGCGTTTCAGCTGTGGCTGAGAGCCAGGGGGTTTCATTCAGGGGCCAACCCCCAGAGGCTAATAAGGGTTACGCGCCGGGGGCTTCGTGCCCTTTCTGTGTGGTTCAGACCCCGGTTTCTGACTTTGGGTCCCACTCTAGGTCCGTCTTGTCATCGCAAGATGCTAACGACAGACGCTTCCCTCACAGGCTGGGGTGCGGTCTTGGATGGCCGTCCAGCACAAGGGAACTGGAGAGGTCATCTTCTCGTGTGGCACATCAATTGCCTCGAAAATGGCTCTGTTTCTGGCCCTGAAACACTTCCTCCAGCAGTTGAGGGGCTACCATGTCCTAGTGCGGGTGGACAGCACTGCGGTAGTCTCGTACATAAATCACCAGGGTGGACTGCGCTCGAGCCGCTTGAACAAGCTAGCGCACCAGGTTCTGCTTTGGGCACAGGACAAGTTCCTCTCCCTCAGGGTGATTTACATTCCAGGGCGCATGAATGTAGGAGCAGACCTGCTATCCAGACAAGCTGTAGAACAGGGGGAATGGAAGCTCCACCCCGAAGTAGTCAGTCAAATCTGGGAAAGATTTTACGTAGCAGAGGTGGACCTCTTTGCCTCACAAGAAGCAGCACAATGCCCCCTTTACTACTCTCTGACTCCTCCAGCTCCCTTGGGTCTGGATGCAATGGCCCACACGTGGCCCAGCTTACGCCTTTATGCGTTTCCACCTATAGTTCTGCTCCCGGGAGTCCTGGCGAGGGTCCGTCAACAAGGGTTGCGCCTCTTATTGATAGCGCCCCATTGGCCGACCAGAGTGTGGTTCTCGGATCTAATATCTCTCCTCGACAGCTCACCCTGGGTGATTCCAGTGAGGAGGGATCTTCTGTCTCAGGCACAGGGGACAATACTTCATCCCCGGCCCGAGCTCTGGAACCTTCACGTTTGGCCCCTGAACGGGACCAACTGAGACATGCTGGGCTTTCAGCCAGCGTAATTGAAACCATTTTAAGTGCCAGGGCTCCCTCCACTAGAAGAACTTATGCCCTCAAATGGAGTGTATTTGAAAATTGGTGCATGGCAAGACACATAGACCCAGTTCACTGCCAGATTGTTTCAGTGCTGGAGTTTCTGCAAGGAAAGTTGTCCTCGGGCTTATGCCCTAGTACACTCAGAATGTACGTAGCCGCTATTTCGGCTCGTCATGCTCTGAATGACGGGGTTTCTGTGGGCAAGCACCATTTAGTTGCCCGTTTTATTCGTGGAGCTAAACGGTTGAGGCCGCCCACTAGAGCGATGGTCCCTTCATGGGACTTAACTATCGTACTCGAAGGCCTGGCCGACACCACTTTCAAACCACTAGAGTCAGCGCCTGTCAGGCTTCTGTCTCTTAAGATGGTTTTTTTATGGCTATTACTTCTCTGAAGAGGATTGGGGATCTGCAGGCTCTGTCAGTCTCCCCATCCTTCCTAGACTTTGCCCCTGGGCTAGTCAAAGCTATCCTGCATCCTCACCCGAACTATCTTCCCAAGGTTCCATTCTCGACCATGCACCCAGTTGTTCTCGAAGCCTTCTGTCCTCCGCCTTTCACAGCTCCGGAGCAGGAAAGACTTCACTTACTGTGTCCAGTACGTGCTCTTAGGATCTACGTCCACCGCACTAGCCAGTGGCGTAAGTCAGAGCAGCTCTTTATTTGCCATGGGGCCGCAACCGGGGGGCGGCTGCAACTAGACAGACCCTGTCACACTGGCTGAGAGATGCCATTGCCCTAGCCTATGAGGTGCGTGGTCATATTTCGCCTCTGGGGATCAGGGCTCACTCAACCAGGGGGATTGCCTCATCGATTGCCTTGGCAAGAGGCATTCCCCTGCAGCAGGTGTGTGATGCGGCGGGCTGGTCCTCTCCGCACATGTTCGTTAGATTTTATAGTCTGGATGTCAATGCAACTCCGGGTTCACGGGTCCTTGAGTCAGCATCCCAGAGCTAGGTCTGAGACCTCCTCGGCTTGTGCGCACACGCTACACAACCTGGGGGTCCAGACACTTGCAGTGCGGCAGCGTTGGTATTCTCATTCCCATAGCGTTTTCACGCAGCATTGAGTGTAGCTTTTGAAAGGGAACGTCTTGGGTTACTTGACTGTAACCCTGTTCCCTGATAAAGCGGGAACGAGATGCTGCGTTCCGATGCCGCACTGCTGGCGTGCCTGGACGTCCTTCAGACAAAATCGATCTGAGGATGTTTCCGGTTCACTCCTATTCATAACCTGCAGGTGCACCTTATTCGGTGACGTCATGCCTGGCACAGGTTATAAGCCGAAGGTATTCGGCGGGTTTGACATGCACAGGCTTCACAACCGGGCAACAAAGAGATTTTCCCATAGCGTTTTCACGCAGCATCTCGTTACCGCTTTATCAGGCAACAGGGTTACAGTCAAGTAACCCGAGACGTTCTTATTAATAATGTATGGTGGACACTACTGACTCTATCTACAAAAGTCAAAGTACAAACATTATGGAAATGAGCTACAAATACACAAACACCTACAAAATAAAATCTCATGCAAAAAGAAAAACACTGCAGATCAAAAACCAACTATGACTGGTTAAATTTATTGCTGCTACTATGTGAGTTAATTCTGACTTAATGTTTCCGTTATACAATACAAGAGTTCTATTAACATGGAGGGGGAAAAATGTTTACCTCTGGGAAACACTGCTTGATTTCTTGTTTATTTGTAATTCCTTGTGTGTGTAGTCACACACTCATCACGTCCCCCACATCTTTGTATTTGCAGGGAGAAATCCTGTTAATGGTGTTAAACACTGAACATCATATTTAAAGGAAAAGTGTATTGCTGTCATTAGAAGGTTAATTAACAGATTAAACTTGTGGCTTTGTAAAATTAAGACATTGAATATATCATCTGAAACAGTGATGATGCCCATTGTTGAGAGTCTCTGGTGTGTGTGTGTGTGGGATTGTACCGTTTGGTCACCACCAAGCACTTCAAACCATAGACACTGGAGGTGCAAGAACACCGTGCTAAACACTATGGAAACTGTCCCCCTCCGCTTTATAGATAAACAAGTTATATTCCTACTTTCTTACTGACTCTTGAATGTAACAAACATAACCTTCACTAATGTAAATGTTTCTAGTATCTACATATTAAATAACACAGATGTGTGTTTTTTCCACCCAAGATGTCTGATGATCTCCATAAAATACTGTATATAAACTCACTCTAGTTTCTACCTTCAACAAATGATCACAGAAAGGACCACAGAGAAACTACACAGCGCCCCTCCCCCACAGCAGGATAAAGATTATTTCTCTTTGGGGTCGTTAGATCGCATGTCATTAAACTTCTTCTATCAGAGAGGTTCCAGCACACAGGACTGATAGAGCTCCAGTAGATCAGATCTGTAAAGTCATGTGACTCATCACAGCATCAGAATAGACAAGAATTCACTGTGAGCTTCACATCTCATTACAGCTAATGGACCAATCAAATCAGTCCACAGCTTCAAAACATCCAATCAGGCGTGAGTCTGGACCTGGTTTTCTACTGAACACACAAGTTCATTACCTCACTATCACTTTGTCTAAACAGGAACGATGATCACACGCTTTGTGGCTCTTTACTCTCTGCTTTGTCTCTGCACGACTGGTGAGGAACATTTTAAACTTTCATCTAAAATAGGAAAATTATATATAGTACATGACTAATTTACTGATTTTTATTAAATCTAAAGTATAAAATACTTTTTAATTTGTTTTCAGTGAAACCTTCAGAATTCAAGCAGCTTCACATAAAAACGGTAAAACATGAACAAGATGTAACTATGGAGTGTAACATTAGCGAGGTCAAGAACAAAAACACTTTATCTTGGTACAGACAGAGTTTTGGCAAATTACCTCAGCTC
Organism: Clarias magur; assembly: GCA_013621035.1. Lineage (NCBI taxonomy): Eukaryota > Metazoa > Chordata > Actinopteri > Siluriformes > Clariidae > Clarias > Clarias magur. The sequence continues at coordinate 387,317 of QNUK01000287.1, read as the reverse complement.
ATTGCAAGACAGTACGGGCAAAATAATTACATATTTGTTGATCAATTTAATGATAGTCGCTTCAGTGTTACTTTAAAAGACCAAAAGTTTGATCTAAATATTAACAACCTGAGAGAAGATGATGGAGGAGAATATTTCTGTGGAGAAGTTGATGAAAATTCACTGAAGTTCACATCTGGAACACGTCTGCAGTTTGAAGGTAAACAGTTTTACTCTGATAAGCTGCTAATTCCAGATCAACACTTTAACCAGAATTATGTGTACATGTGCATTAAATGTGGAATATTTCACATTATTCATATTTATGTATCATTTCTGTTTATTTGCTGCTTTTCCAATTTATTTGTAAAGGTGTAGAGATGAAACTCTGTCCTACACCTGGAACACTTAACAAGAACACACACAGTGATGGAGAAGGTGCTGTATGAGTTTTAATCAAATTAACGTCCTTTCAGTTTTTATAACATAATAATTTAATAACATTACATATTTAAATTGTTGACTAATAAGATGTCGCATGGAATATGTAACATTTTTAAAGTTAAAATTTCTGAAATGTTAAAAACTTTGAAGTAATTTAAAGTAGTAACATTTTACATTTATCTAGGTTATGTACATTGTTACACATTAAATACTGGACTTTTTTTGTTACAGGAAAAACTGCTGACATGAAGAATCTTCATGTAAAAACAGTAAAACTTGGAGATGATGTAATTATGCAGTGTAACATTAATGGGCTCAAAAACAAAAATAGTTTAGCTTGGTACAGACAGAGTTTTGAAAAAGTTCCTCAGGTTTTTGCAAGACAGTTCGAGCAGAGTTACACATTTACTGATGGATTTACTGATAGTCGCTTCAGTGTAGCTGTAAATGACCAGAAGTTTAATATTAACATTAATGGAATAAGAGAAGATGATGGAGGAGAATATTTCTGTGGTTATGTGGAGGGAAGTACATTAAAGTTCACATCTGGAACACGTCTGCAGTTTGAAGGTAAACAGTTTTACTCTGATAAGCTGCTAATTCCAGATCAACACTTTAACCAGAATTATGTGTACATGTGCATTAAATGTGGAATATTTCACATTATTCATATTTAGTATCATCTCTGTTTATTTGCTGCTTTTCCAATTTATTTGTAAAGGTGAAGAGAAGAAACTCTGTACTACACCTGGAACACTTAACAACAACACACACTCTGTTACACACCAGGGTTCAAACAGCAGTGATGGTAAAGATAAGACTTTTAATCAAATACACTTCCTGTCAGTTTCTAAAACAGAATTTGCCATGGTTAAAGATTTTGTTGTCAATAAATCATCAAAACAATTAAGGCTTTCTTTCCTACAGAAGTACTCTATCACACATGTCATATCCTGTAGTTTCTTTTAACTTTTTATAACTTTCAATAATTTTCTCTAGTTTTCTGTTTATAAATTGTCCACAATTTATACAAGTTGTACATTTTCCAGGCTTCCTCTCTCGGATTATTGTCTTAACAGCCTGCAGCATAATATCTGTTATTGTAATTGTGGTTCTGGTTGCAGTTTTATTGAAACATCTAAGAAAAGGTCTGTTTTATTATTATTATTATTAGTTATAGAGTTATGTTATAAATTTGTAATCAAAATGCGAATTCTTTCTCTATTTAAATTTTACTTATGTGTTTTATTGTTCAGGTGCTTCATCAAGTAACCATCAAACTCCCACCAATCAGGTAATCCAGTCTTCTATTCACTGTGATTCTGTTCTGTTCAATAAATACACATCTGACCTACAATCCACAATGTACAGAGAATTTTAATAGACAACTATTTACAAAATATCAATGTAATCATTATTTTTACTCTTTTAATCCGCTCTGGTTTATAAACGGCTCTTGTTCTTTATCAGGCTGATGATGAAGATGTCTTGAACTATGCAGCTGTAAATTTTGCTAAGAAACCTTCATCCTCCAGAACATCCAGAGACACGAGACATCAAGACGTTTATGCACAAGTTAAAATAAAATAGATAAAGAGAAATTATTTAAAAAATTATTTAATCATAAAAGAATGACTTATAGGCGGCACGGTGGTGTAGTAGTTAGCACTGTTGCCTTGCACCGCCAGGGTCCGGGTTCGATCCCCGGCCAGGCTCGATTCCCGTCTCTGTGTGCATGGAATTTGCATGTTCTCCCCGTGCTTGGTGGGTTTCCTCCGGGTACTCCGGTTTCCTCCCAAAGACATGTAGGTTAGGCTAATTGGCGTTCCCAAATTGTCCGTAGTGTGTGAGTGAGTGTGTGTGTGTGTGTGTGTGTTTGTGCCCTGCGATGGATTGGCACCCTGTCCAGGGTGTACCCTGCCATGTGCCCCAAGTCTCCTGGGATAGACTCCGCCCACGTGACCCTGAATACAGGATTAAGTGGTATAGATGATGACGGAGAGAATGACTTGTATTTTAATCAGCTTTGTATTGGTGGTTTGTTGTTTCCATGGTGACTGCTACCATAATTCCTCACTCACTTACTCACTCATCGTCTACCGCTTTATCCTGTATTCAGGGTCGCGGGGGGCCTGGAGCCTATCCCAGGAGGTTTAGGGCACAAGGCGGGGTACACCCTGGAAGGGGTGCCAATTCATCGCAGCTACCATAATTAATTAATCAAATAATTAAATAATAATAATAATAATAATAGAAAAACAATTATATTCTAAAAGCTACATTAGCAGTATCGCCTAATTTTTCACAGCTTTGCCTACACTTTTTTGTTTGTCACATGAGAATTTTGTAAAGTCACCAATTCTGTTGAATAAATGAATTTAAATCATTTAAATATTGTGTACCTCTTAGCTGCCTCCAGTCAAGCACTAGGATGTCTCTCTCTGACCTGTTCTGTAGCTTTTACCAGGCTGCTAAATCTTTAAAAAGTTGGAGATGCCTAGTATTGATAACCATTCGTATGTTACGAAACACATTAGTGGATCCAATTACTAGGACATGCTAATTTACCTTTCAATTTTTATCTGTCAACTGTCTGTCAACTGATAAACAATATTGATGTGATGTCCTCTTTTTAGATATGTTTTATGAGCAGTTTAACCTGCTTTAATTTGATCCTGTTAGGCCTAATTACATCTGTGATTTTGTTTGTAGTTTTTTTTGTGTTTAACTTGATTTCCTTTCATGCAGCTCGGTCAGGTGACATGGGCGCTCACCTGAACCGAGTTAGTTATTAGTTTCTTTATAAATAGGTTGTTTTAGTTCCAGTTTTTGTCTTGCATCTGTTGATTTTCACCTCGTTCATATCTGTGCGTTTAGTTCGTGTCTTTATACGTGTTTTAGTTTCAGTTTCAATTAAAGTAGATTTGTTTATTTAAGTTCCCTATTTTTGTGTTATAATAACACATCGTTTCCTTCAAACACCTGGATTCTCTGCGTTTATGCCTCGAACACCGTTTCATGACAGAATGCAAGACCGTAAAAGAGGCATAGCAGAGGAGCCCTTCCCCCGGGAGATTCTTTTGGGGGGGGGACAATGATGTATGCGTTGTGGGGAGCCGGCGCGGAAGGTAGCCGGAGAACCAAGCGGCGTAGCGGCAAAAGAACGGAGTGTGAGTGGGACGTGCAGCAGGGAGCAGCCTCCCAGGATGATTGGAGCAGCTTTCGGCGGGATCACAAGCTTCCTCTTCCTCCGCCGCCGCCATCACGCGCCGCCGAGGATCACGAGCTTCCTCTTCCTCCACCGTCGCCTTCACGCGCCGCCAAGGATCACAAGCTCCATTCTCTTCCTCCGCCGCCGCCTTCATGCGCCGCCGAGGTCAGCGAGCTTCTTCTTCCTCCGCCGCCGCCTTCATGCGCCGCCGAGGTCAGCGAACTTTTCCTGCCCCGATCTCTCAGCGAGGAGGACAGAGAGCTTCTTCCGTCGCTGCCCTGCACCAAAAAGGACGGCGCTCGTTTTCGGCCTCCGCCACCCCACTGCAATGGGGGCATCAGGCCATGGAGCCCTCAGGACATAAGTGCCAGCCTCTCGAGGAGAGGGGCGGACATTGAACCCTGGGGGGGATGCCCTGGACCTCCTGTGGCGCCCTGGAGTTGCGCCCTTTGAGGGGGGGTTATGTCAGGGATAACCGCTAGAGATTTTGTGATTTTATTTGTAGTTTCTTTTGTGTTTAACTTGATTTCCTTTCATGCAGCTCGGTCAGGTGACATGGGCGCTCACCTGAACCGAGTTAGTTATTAGTTTCTTTATAAATAGGTTGTTTGAGTTCCAGTTTTTGTCTTGCATCTATTGATTTTCACCTCGTTCATGTCTGTGCGTTTAGTTCGTGTCTTTATACGTGTTTTAGTTTCAGTTTCAATTAAAGTAGATTTGTTTATTTAAGTTCCCTGTTTTTGTGTTGAAATAAACATTGTTTCCTTTAACACCTGGACCTCTGCGTTTATGCCTCGCACCCAGATACATGACAGTGTTTCACATTTTTTAATCTGAACTTTCATGGAAATAAAATTTTCTGAAATAAACACTGTACATGCTTCATACACACATGGACAAAATTGTTGGTACCCTTCGGTCAATGAAAGAAAAACTCACAATGGTCACAGAAATAACTTTAATATGACAAAAGTAATAATAAATAAGAATTCTATGAATGTTAACCAATGAAAGTCAGACATTGCTTTTCAACCATGCTTCAACGGAATTATATAAAAAAATGAACTCATGGAACAAAAAATGGACAAAAATGATGGTACCCCTAGAAAATACTGAAAATAATATGACCGAAGGGACATGTTAATTCAAGGTGTGTCCACTAATTAGCATCACAGGTGTCTACAATCTTGTAATCTCATGGACTCAGGCCTGGACAAAAATGATGGTACCCCTAATTTAATAGTTTGTTGCACAACCTTTTGAGGCAATCACTGCAATCAAACGATTCCTGTAACTGCCAATGAGACTTCTGCACCTCTCTGTAGGTATTTTGGCCCACTCCTCATGAGCAAGCTGCTCCAGTTGTTTCCGGTTTGAAGGGTGCCTTTTCCAGACAGCATGTTTCAGCTCCTTCCAAAGATGCTCAATAGGATTGAGGTCAGGGCTCATAGAAGGCCACTTTAGAATAGTCCAATGTTTTCCTCTTAGCCATTCTTGGGTGTTTTTAGCTGTGTGTTTTGGGTCATTGTCCTGTTGCAAGACCCATGACCTGCGACTGAGACCCAGCTTTCTGACACTGGCCAGCACATTTCTCTCTAGAATCCCTTGATAGTCTTGAGATTTCATTGTACCCTGCACAGATTCAAGACACCCTGTGCCAGATGCAGCAAAGCAGCCCCAGAACATAACAGAGCCTCCTCCATGTTTCACACTAGGGACAGTGTTCTTTTCTTCATATGCTTCATTTTTCCGTCTGTGAACATAGAGCTGATGTGCCTTGGCAAAAAGTTCCATTTTTGTCTCATCTGTCCATAGGACATTCTCCCAGAAGCTTTGTGGCTTGTCAACATGTAGTTTGACATATTCCAGTCTGGCTTTTTTCTGATTTGTTTTCAACAATGGTGTCCTCCTTGGTTGTCTCCCATGTAGTCCACTTTGGCTGAAACAACGACGGATGGTGCGATCTGACACTGATGTTCCTTGAGCATGAAGTTCACGTTGGATCTCTTTAGAAGTCTTTCTGGGCTCTTTTGTTACCATTGGGATTATCCGTCTCTTTGATTTGTCATGAATTTTCCTGCGGCCACGTCCAGGGAGGTTGGCTACAGTCCCATGGATCTTAAATTTCTGAATAATATGTGCAACTGTAGTCACAGGAACATCTAGCTGCTTGGAAATGGTCTATAGCCTTTACCTTTAACATGCTTGTCTATAATTTTCTTTCGAATCTCCTGAGACAACTCTTTCCTTCGCTTCCTCTGGTCCATGTTGAGTGTGGTACATACCATGTCACCAAACAACACAGTGACGACCTGGAGCCCTATATATAGGCCCACTGACTGATTACAAGATTGTAGACACCTGTGATGCTAATTAGTGGACACACCTTGAATTAACATGTCCCTTTGGTCACATTATTTTCAGTATTTTCTAGGGGTACCATCATTTTTGTCCAGGCCTGTTCCATGAGTTTATATTTTTTTTATAATTCCATTGAAGCATGGTTGAAAAGCAACATCTGACTTTCATTGGTTAACATTCATATAATTCTTTTTTAATTATTACTTTTGTCAGATTAAAGTTATTTCTGCGACCATTGTGAGTTTTTCTTTCATTGACCGAAGGGTACCAACAATTTTGTCCACCTGTGTATGTATTCCATGTGTAATGAAGGTAAATATAATATATTTAGCATATATGGAACATATTACACATTCACATATCAGTCAGGCTCATAAACTTTGGAACAAACATAAGATTTTGGCATTTGGCCTCAGTGTACCACCAGACTGAATCTGTGTGGGTTTGACAAAAGTGTTGCATCTTTATGTCTCTTTTAAGTCTCTCAGTAGTGACATGTGTCTTCATGGTTCAACTGTACAGCATTAAACTTAAACTAATTTCAGTAACTGGACTTTTAACCAAAAATGTTCTAATCACTGGATTAATAAAGTCTAACATCTCTTACAGCCCTGATAACGAAACTCTTTAGTTTATATCTCTCACTTTAAACCACAGCGCTGTTTCCATTAACACTGACACACACTTTCTGGTGTGAGATGGAAACTAGAAGACAAACGTCTCAAACCAAACAGCAGTGTGAGGTCATTAAGGTTTTTACCACATCAAAGGAACTGAAACTGCCGGACTCATAGACTGCAGCAGCACTTTGTCTAAATGCTTTATATAAATACTTTTGGATCTGTTTTATACAGGTTAATTATTAAATGATTCATATCTTCAAATATGTACGAGACTTTAATTAATCCCAGTTTCTCCTCTATTGTTGTGTCCTTTAGGGTGGATAACAGGCCTCACACAGATAGAGCACAGTCTCTAGTACAGTCTGAATAAATAGTGATCTCAACATTCTACATGATATTTTTAGAGACATTTTTATTAATGAACTCCAGCTCTTTTGTGTTTCAGTCTGAGATTCTAACATAAAGACATTCAGACTGTTGAAGTGACCCAAAATAAGTCAGTGTGAGCTGCTGATTAAACACTCAGTCTCAGAAACTCAGAAACCACAATGTTATTTCTGTTCAACTGAAACAACTGCATGATGTGAAGCAACTATAAATGAGTAAAGAGTGTTTTCACACTTGGACTGAACATGTGAGTCTCATGACTGCTTCTAGGTTTGTTTGGGTGCAGGGTTTCTTATCACAGGTTTACTTTAACACAGAGGAATTAATCCTGACCCATGGATCACTTCGGCAATTCCATCACTTATGCATATGTAACTTTGCTTAAGGTAGTTCATCCTTTATTATTATTATTATTATTATTATTGGTGTTGTTATTAATTGTAACTATTTCTTAAGGTTCATTTGGTACCATCAGTGAAGCAGCATTTCATCATGGAGGAATATCTGCAAATGAGGAGCTGGTCTGGTGTAAGCAGATGTGTAATCTGGTGTAATTTTAGCCACATGAGACTTGGGTATTTTTCAGTGTTGTCAGTAGAAACATTCTCACCACAAGGATGAGCTCATTACAGTAATGTTGCTCCAGTTCTAACAAAATGTTTTTTTTTTTTTTTTTTCATCAATAAGGCATTCTGTCTTCTCCACCGATAATAACAACACCCTCTCCAACATCAGCAAACTTGAAACTGCAACTGTGCAACTGCTACCTCACTCAGCTACAGTATACAGTCAGATCAAATTCTTCATACAATGACCCCTGGATCAGGATGTGATGTTGAAGTGTTTGATTTGTATGAAAAGAGTAAAACTGAAAAATAGATACAAAGAGGTCAGTAAGTAATTACACACGCATAAATCACACACTCATTAATTCATGCTTATGTTAGAAATGCCAAGACTTAGCTAGAATGTTAATCTTTACCTTCATTAAACTTCTTCTATCAGAGAGATTCCAGCACACAGGACTGATAGAGCTCCAGTAGATCAGATCTGTAAAGTCATGTGACTCATCACAGCATCAGAATAGACAAGAATTCACTGTGAGCTTCACATCTCATTACAGCTAATGGACCAATCAAATCAGTCCACAGCTTCAAAACATCCAATCAGGCGTGAGTCTGGACCTGGTTTTCTACTGAACACACAAGTTCATTACCTCACTATCACTTTGTCTAAACAGGAACGATGATCACACGCTTTGTGGCTCTTTACTCTCTGCTTTGTCTCTGCACGACTGGTGAGGAACATTTTAAACTTTCATCTAAAATAGTCATTTTACATATTGCCATAATTAGTGACATCATTAAACATTGAATATGAAACACTTTTTTTTATAGGAAGCACTTCTGATAGCAAGGGGCTTCAGATGAAAACAGTAAAACGTGGAGGAAATGTAACTGTGGAGTGTACCGGGTTCAAAAACAAGACTAATATAGTTTGGTACAGACTAATGTCTGGAGAAATGCCTCAGTTTTTTGCAAAGTATTACCGTAACGCTCAGGGCTACACATTTGCTGACGGATTTACTGATAAACGCTTCAGTTTTACTGTAAATGACCAGAAGTTTGATCTCAACATCAAAGAAATAATAGAAAAAGATAAAGGAGAATATTTTTGCGGCGAACTGGACGGAATGCTAAAGTTCACATCTGGAACACGTCTGCAGTTTGAAGGTAAACAGTTTTACTCTGATAAGCTGCTAATTCCAGATCAACACTTTAACCAGAATTATGTGTACATGTGCATTAAATGTGGAATATTTCACATTATTCATATTTAGTATCATTTCTGTTTATTTGCTGCTTTTCCAATTTATTTGTAAAGGTGAAGAGAAGAAACTCTGTCCTACACCTGGAACACTTAACAACAACACACACTCTGTTACACACCAGGGTTCAAACAGCAGAGATGCAGAAGGTCAGAGTTTTAATCAAATAAACCGTCTTTTTTCATTTCTGTAACAATATCTTTTGTAGTTGAAAAATAAAAATCTTGTTAATGAATTGTACAATATCTATACAAGTTTCAGTGTTTTGCATTATCTTTTTTTTTTTCAGAAAACAACAATTGGATCACTGCATTAATAGCCTCCAATACAATATCTGTTATTGTAATCATAATTCTGGTTGGAGTTTTATTTAAACATCAGAGAAAAGGTTTGTTTATTATTATTATTATTGTTATTATCATTATTATTATATGAAGTTGCCACCAAAATGTAAATCATTTATGAACATTTAAACTTTACTTATGTGTTTTATTGTTCAGGTGCTTCATCAAGTAACCATCAAACTCCCACCAATCAGGTAATCCAGTCTTCTATTCACTGTGATTCTGTTCGGTTCAATAAATACACATCTGACCTACAATCCACAATGTACAGAGAATTTTAATAGACAACTATTTACTCAATATTAATGTAATCATTATTTTTAGTTTTTTAATTCGCTCTGGTTTATAAACGGCTCTTGTTCTTTATCAGACTGATGATGAAGATGTCTTGAACTATGCAGCTGTGAGTTTTGCTAAGAAACCTTCATCCTCCAGAACATCCAGAGACACGAGACATCAAGACGTTTATACACACGTATTTTATTTAAAGATTGATTTAGACTATACCAGTACACAATAAATAAAACAATATTGATACAAATGACGACTGATATGGTTATTGTCTCGGCTTTGCACATTTAAGGCACTGCGATCATGTGACCTGAGACCTCTTAATATTTTCTTCAAAAGAACCATCATGGTGTCCGCAGAGGCAGCTCACAAAAAAAGACATATTTTTTATGAAATGTGCCAAAAAAATATTCACTTTTTCAGTTTCCAACATCGTGTTATTTTTCGACACCTTGTCATGTGACATTTGCATACTCGTTAATATTTATTAGCACCTGTCAAAGATGGGCGTGTGCACAGAATCAGCCTTGGCTATTTTCAATATTATTTCAATTATTTTCCATATTATTTCAAATAATTTAAAAACACATTGTATTTGCTATTGTGACTTTATTTATTTATTCTCTTCATTTAAATAAACATTCTTACACATAAAAAAATATAAAATTGGAGAACCATGTTAATCTTTGAGTTTAAAAAATATATGAAGAAAAATAAAGTCAGAAACACAATCATAATGTATTTCCCCAGAAAAGAATGTGTGCAAGAGTGTTATTGCTATTTCTTGTAAATGAATTAATTAATAATAATGCACATGATTTTAAGAAAAAACTATATTCTAATAATTAAATCCACAACTTTGCTTCAACTATTTTGTTTGTTTGTTTGTTTGTTTGTTTGTTTAGAACATGAGATTTTCTGTATGATGAGTTTTCTGTAAAAAGGATAAATCTGAAGAATAAAGTAATTAGCTCAATATTTTGACAATATATCTGAACATGGTCAGAAATTGTTAGAGTGCAGTTTCTTAGCTGCCATGAGGCCAGCTCCAGGCTGATGTTATCTTTAAAGGGTTGAAGCAACCTCAGTTGAAATGCACTTCAGGATTTATGAGAAAGAGATTTTTTTTTACATACACAGATCTTTTTCTTTTCTTTTTTCTTTTCATTTTTGCCCTAAAAGATTCTGCAAACAGCTTGATAGATCTGGCTATACATTTGTTCCAAACCCACACACTGTGAAATAGAATTAGCGTTCCTCTAATCATTTATATGAAAAAATATATATATATTATTGGATCCATTTGTCGGGAAATGCTCATTTTACACTAAATGTATTAAAAATTACCTTTGAACTAGCTAGAAAAAACTTTTCAGAATGATTATCACTGAATTATATTGAAGTGATGTACTCCTTGTGATAGTAACCACTCCTTCTTCACCTGATTAAGGCATTTGTAGGAGGGACGGTGATCCTTTTTCAAATCATTGATTCTGTTTTTTAATTTTATATATTTTTTCTGTGTTGTTGGTGTTATAGATTTCACATGGATGTTAAACGTTGCACTGAGTAAATACATCTGTCTTTATTTTACATTGTAACCTAATCTAGTCTGTTTGGACAGCCAGGAAAACAATCTCTCCATCTAGTCCTTGGTCTGCCCCGTGGTCTCCTCCCAGCTGGACGTGCCAAGAACACCTCCCTTCGAAGGTGTCCTGGTGACATCCTTACTAGATGCCTGAACCACCTCAACTGACTCCTTTCCACACAAAGGAGTAGCAGCTCTACTCCGAGCTTCTCACGGATAATTGAGCTTTTCATCCTATCTCTAAGAGAAAAGCCAGCTACCCTTCTGAGAAACCCCATTTTGGCTGCTTGTATTCGCAATCTTGTCCTTTCGGTCATGACCCAACGCTCATGACCATAGGTGAGGGTTGAAACGAAGATCGACCGGTAGATTGAGAGCTTTGTCTTTTGGCTCAACTCTCTTTTTGTCACAACGGTGCGGTAAAACAACTGCAATACCGCCCTCGCTGCTCCGATTCTCCGGCCAAATCATGTTCCAATATTCCATCACTCGTAAACAAGACCCCGAGATACTTAAACTCCTTCACTTGGGGTAATGACGTCTGTATTTGCCTGAAGTTAAATCTGTGCCATAAATTAAATCAAAATGTTGAGTAGAAGGGACGTTATGAGGAGTTTTGTGCCAGATTACATCACAGCAGTTAACGCTTTTTAAAAAATAATATTTATAATTACCCTCTTGCTTATATATTACAAATATAAGACTTTTTTCCCTTGGGGTGGGTGTGGCTATACGTGTCACAGAACAGAGCCAATCCACTCAATAGTACACTGTAAATCCACAGAGTACGTGGAAGACACGAAAACTACCATAATACATCTACAAAAAAGGCAAGGACACTATGAAAAACTAAACCTTCAAAGATTTTAGGGCAGATCAATGTATATGTTTATTCTTCCTGCAGGAAGTTTAACAATAGTTTGTCTCATATGTTCCGAGACCATTGAGCTAGTAAAAAGCAGTAATGTGAAGCACCACTATGAGATAAAACATGGGACATTAGAGCAAACACATGCGCACCAGTCTGAGGTGGGGGCGTGTACAATACCTGAACTCAGAGCACATTGTTATGCGCTAAATTCAAAATGTTGTTATCTACACCGATGCAAATCGACACTGGAGAGCTTGGTGCAGGATAGAAACAGCTGCTTACTGCCTCTTTAGTATGAATTCTGATGTGGTTGTCAGTGTCATTATTGTCGGGAGGAAAAATGGAACATGTTCAAAAATTTTGTCTGCCACCTCTGGACATTAACACACGTTAATTCATTGTTTTTAACTCATAATTGATATTTATGCCCATTTATGAGGTTTTCATTGGTTTCTATAAACTCCTTACCCATTCTGCAGCATTTGGCAGCCACAAATCGTCATATTAAATGTAGGTGGAAGTAATGACAAAATTAATAAAGTGATATTTTAAGGAAAACAGTCATGATTACTATAAACACGTGTCATGTTCGTTCAAGAGGCGGACTATTATGCAGGGTTCAATACGTGAAAATATACAGTGGAGCAATAAAACAGTGGAGAACAAACAGTGAACAGACAAAGAGCTGCGGGGCCAGCTGGTATAAATAGAGAGACACATAAGGAAGACACAGGTGAACTTAAGTGCTAAAGTGAAACATATACCCACGTAGACACTCAGTAACGTAGACTCAGGCTCAGTAATCCAGTGAGCCAGATATTATCCCCTGGGACTGAGGTGGCACAGGTGTGACAGTACCCCCCCTCAGGACCGGCTGCCTGAGGGAGGTGAGGGCGCACTCTCCACGTTACCGGAGGGTGTCGGGATCCACCAAACTGATCGGATTGCTGATGGGCGGGACAGCCCGGGGGTCGTGGTGCATTGCAGTCTGGCCGTGCTTGATGGAACTCATTAATGAGATCCTGGCTTAAGATGTCTCGAGCCGGGACCCAGCTTCGCTCTTCGGGGCCGTACCCTTCCCACTCCACTAGATATTGCAGGGAGCCTCCTCTCCTCCGGGAGTCTAGTACTTTTTTTACTCTAATTGCGGGGGGGCCCTCTATTTCCACAGCCCTGGGGAGCGAAGTCTGCGCTGCACCTTCATCTCACGACCCCCGAATCACTGGCCTGATAAGAGAAACATGAAAGACAGGATTAATGCAGATATGATTGGGGAGCTGTAACTTAAATGGAACAGGATTTATTTGAGCGAGGATGGGAAATGGATCAATGTATCTGGGGGTGAGCTTACGACAGGGGAGATGGAGGTGAAGGTCCCATGTTGAGAGCCATACCCGATCGCCTACCTGGAGCGGAGGACTTTCCCTTCGTCGTCTATCGGCATATTTTTTGAAACGACGAACTGCTTGGGAGATCTTTGTGTGCGCATTCTTCCATATTGTTTCCGCTTTCTTAAACCACTGATCCACCATGGGTACATCAGTGGGAATGGCATCCCAGGGACAGAACGATGGCTGGTGCCCGAGTCAGGCCGGTTGCGGAGTGGCGTAACAAATTTTGCGCATATTCCGCCCAGATTAAACAGTCTGCCCATTCGTGTTGTCTACTGCTACAGTATGCTCAGAGGTATCTCCTGAGTTCTTGGACAGTCCACTCTGCCTGCCCATTAGACTCGGGGTAATAGCCCAACGTGAACAGTGGTCCCCAATTTCTGTAAGAAAGCCTTCCAGACTCTGGCGATAAATTGGGGACCACGATCTGAAACAATATCCTCCAGGATGCCATACAAAATCCACAGCAATGTGTGACCACGGTCTGTTTGGTATTGGTAGGGGCATTAATTTTGCAGGGGGTAAGCTACAAGGACTCTTGGTCATCGTGCACACCGCACAAGATGAAACCACTGTTCTTACGGTCTCTCGCATTCTCAGCCACCAGAACCTTAGTTCCAGAAGTTGGTAAGTGCGAGTTAGACCGGGATGACCTGCTGACAAATTCGAATGTGCATCTATGATTACCTTCTCACGAAGTGACTTCGAAACATACACTCGATCTGGAGGACAGCTCCTAGGCGGGGGGTCGGACCACACCATTCGAGCAATCTCCATGTCGAGATCCCACATGACCGGAGACACCAGGAGCGACGCGGGCAAAATGGACTCCGGATTCAATGGTTGGTCTGGTGGCAGATAATAACGGGACAATGTATTTGCTTTCTTATTCTTTGAACCAAGGCAATACGTGTTTTTGAATTGGAACCGCGTAAAGAATAGTGCCCATTGGGCTTGATGAGAAGTTCGCCTTTTAGCTTGCTGGATGTACTCCCTGGATGTTTGTTGGATGTTTAGATCCCTCTAGCCAGTGCCGCCACTCCTTTAACGCCGCCATTACTGGTAACAGGTTACCGATTTCATAGTTGCGTTCAGCATGTGTTAGTGTACGAGAGAAAAAAGCGCAAGGGTGGAGTTTTTCTGGATTTCCCTGGCGTTGTGACAGCACTGCTCCTATTCCTACCTCCGACGCATCGACCTCTACTATAAAGGGCTTCTCTGGGTCTGGTAGTTTTAAAATAGGCGCCGTGGTGAAAGCTGTTTTAAGATGCCTTACGTGCTTCAGGGGAAAACTCGTTTAGGCGTTTCGGGTTACCTTTAAATAGAGATGTGAGCGGTGCTGCCACTTGACTGAAGCCCCAAATAAACCGCTGATAGAAATTGGCAAACCCAAGAAAACTCTGTAGCGCCTTGACTGACTTGGGTTCCGGCCATTGTTGCACCGCCGTGACCTTGGTCGCATCCATCCTGACCCCCTGTGGCCCAATGCGATAGCCGAGGAATGCAATCTCCTTCTTGTGGAAGTCGCTTTTCTCTGCCTTCGCATAGAGCCCGTGTTTGTGCAAGCAATGAAGGATGGCGGTCACATGACAAACGTGATCAGTATATGACCGTGAGTATACTAGAATATCATCTAAGTACACTATAACAAAACGGTTGAACATATCCCGAAACACGTCATTCATGAACCCCTGAAACACCGCAGGTGCGTTTATCGATCCATAAGCCATCACGTTATACTGGTAATGATGTAGTGCTAAACGCAGTCTTCCACTCATCACCTTTACGCACAAGAACGAGGTTCTACGCACTGCGGAGGTCGAGTTACCGATGGGATTTATTCCCCATTATATGTCTATGGGGCAAATTTGGGGACGTCTATTGCCCTGGGGGTAAAACTTATACCCTCTTGCGTGGTATGTTGTGACACAGGTTGCAAACCTCTACAAATGTGATAAATTTGACCGTTCTACAAAATTCCCTCTCTGTGCTACAATCTGTCAAAATTGGTCTCAATGTTAAGTCTATGGGATTTTTTGGGGCGGTTAATTGCCCCCGGTTAATTGCCGACCCCTTAGAAAAGTCATAGCACCCCATTCCCGACCAAGCCGCACGTTACGCTCCAAACTTTTGTATGGAAGAAGAAAAAAAAAAGGGAATAATAAGCCTGTGAAATTATAATAGTAGTGCTTCGCTTCGCAAGCACCACTAATAATAATAATAATAATAATAATAGGAGAAAGCACAGTCATAGAAAAAAGAAAGAAGAAAAGAAATGAAAAATAAAGATCCTGAAGATAGTGGGATTGTGCTGCATGTCTCTCTCTCTCACACACACTTGTGTGAACAAGTTTGCAATTTTCTCCTAATCATGTTTATTAGCCTTTAAGTCTTTACACGTGTTGGAGATTCTGGGCCTTTTATAGTGACATTCAATAATCAGTTACTAAGGTGCTCTAAAGTGAAGAGACTGATTGGTTGCCTGAGTAAAATGAGCCCACCCCCATGTTAGCATGTTGCTAGCATGATGCTACAATGATTAGCATATTGCTAACATTATGGTAACATCATTAGCATGTTGCTAGCATGATACTAACATCATTAACATGTTGCTAGCACAATGCTAACATAATTAGCATGTCGCTAGCACGATGCTTTTATGATAAGCATGTCACTAGCATGAGGCTAATATGATTAGCATGTTGCTAGGAAGACGTTAAAATGATTAGCATGTTTCTAGTATTATGCTAACATGATTATCATGTTGCTAGCATTCTGCTGACTATATTAGTATGTTGCCAGAAACATCAGTAGCATGCGACAAAAAACATGGCATAGCATAATGAGGTCATTATCATATTGTTAACACCTCTGTAATAGCTTGTAATACTTAGTAGTGTCATTTTAATTCGCTTTATATGGGTTCCGGTTTTATTAGTATTTATTGAGGGCTCAAATTCCTTAACGGCTGGCTATTGAATCTGTATTATGTCTTTAACACTTTCTTACTGCTTGTGTCCAAATGCTCTGTAGAGTCGTTTTCATGTCCTTATAAATTTACGGCTTGATGGGGGATCGATACACTTAAAAAATTTATCCGAACTGGTAGCGACCACTCAGCAGGCTCAGTAAAGAAACAAAGCTGAACACTGAACTCACAACAAAATACGTCAAACTTGTTAACACAAACGTAGCCTCTGGACGTCTGTGCTGCTGTGTCACAAATAAAATTAAACCAATTAAAATATTTCTTTTGAAAGAAATTTAAATTTACTTTTTAAAAGATTTCTCCTCCCACTCTCAGTTTCTAGATCCAGATCATGTAGTTCTCTGAAGTGAGTCTAAGAACGGTCCTGATCAGTGAGGGTCAGTCTGGACACACCGTCTCGTTTTGACACAAAACTTTGGCATTGAAAACTAATTCTCAACAATTCTTTCTCTGTCCACCGAATCCTTGGACTCATGAACACACTGAGTGCAAGGATCCACCTGTTTCACTCCGCGCTACGAGTCTGACAGATTTGCTGAATCCCCCGGTCCAAATGAATCAGCCAGGACACGTATAGTATTTTGTGTCTTTATTGTTTCTGACCATAAAATGTAAATGACTGAGAATCAAGAATTATGAATATAAATATTTATTTTAACAACAAATTAACATGGAAATAAGTTTAGACAAAAAGAAATATAATTAATTAATAAAATAATTATAAATATATATTCAGTATCTCATATCTTTTACAGATAGTTTTTAAAGTTTTATATAGTTAAAAAAATGTCCAGGTGGTAAAGCAGGGATTTAAGCTTGAGTTTTCAGGCATATAATACAGTCATTGTATACATTGAGGGTTAGCATTACAGATGTGTGGAGTTGGAAACCGGCCTAATGTGATACAAACTCCAGAGCCGTTTTTGTAACCCAGTATGTCATAATAAAGTTCTACATCACACCAACATGTAACAAATATATTTGGTGTTAATAAAATCAGATTGTAAAGTGCTGCATCTAATCACACAATATTGTAAAAGTGTAACAGCTGCTGTTTGTTATATCATTGTAAAACGCATTCTGCCTGTTTTTGCGATGGTCCTCCACTAGAGGCGCTCAACGACTCCTCAGAATCAACCAATTCCTTGGACTCATGAACACACACTAAGTCTCCCATATCCATCTGGTTCACTCCGTGCTGTGCTCGGATCCGCCGAGTCCGTCGGGTCACATGAATCAGACAAATCAGTTCCCGCTATTTTGAGTCTCTCACGTTTCTGAGTATGTTGGAAGTTTTCTAAACAACACAGTCAGCCACTTGTTCCTACTAGTTAACAACTACTGAGAACAACTTAATTGTGTAATTAGCAGTTTGTATTCATGTTGTTGTTAGCAGTTGTTAGGACTCAACTGATCCGAGTAAATGAGGTGAAGGATTTGTGATTTGTGAATCATATAAAGGATCGGGTTATTTAATCTGGTTGAATATGGATTCGCTCATTTCTTTAGCTGAGAGAAAGAGAGAGAAAATGGATCTTGCTTTACACATGATATAATGAACAATACTCACATGTATGAAAGGATGACTTTTACACACACACAAAATAAAATGTGTTTAACGCGAACACACACGTGGTCACAGCGTACAACTAAACATGATGTTGAAATGTTGATCATACGAGTGAGAGACGCGCACTAAGACCGAGCAGGGGATATGGTCATTGGAGGATGATGATGGGTTCTATGACGTCTCTGAGGTAAGAACGTGCAGTGACTGAGCCATCTACAATAACCAAATCTGTATTGCGCTGACTGGTGATTCCCGCCCAGACTGATGCACCTCCTCAAACCCTGTGGACAATGTAGACCTCAGCGGATTGCTCACCTCGCCTTCTCCAGCAACGGTGATCCGACACTCATCAGTGAACAGGACGGTAAACCACTGCTGCATTGTCCAGGTCACATGGTCTTGTACCCACTGCAAACCTTCACGGCGGTGTCTTGGTGTCACCTGCAATGGTCGTCTGGCATTCAAACCATGGCTATCCTAAACTATGTAAGTGACATTGAAAGACAATGTTTCATATAAACTGGCCAAAACCAGGAAAAATTAAATAATATGAGTTTACTATGATGAGAATAACGATTATATATGAGACTTAATAACTCACACATGGTAACAGCTTGCTGGATTCTCCTCCTCTGTTCTCTGTCGGAGTCTCAGTGTTGTTCTGAGGTAAAGATAAAGTCCTCCCACTGTCCAGGCAACCTGTGTGCCATAATGAGCAAAAAAAAAACTTTATTACGGCATAGAGCCACACAACAGATGTGCAAACAACAGTACCACAACTCATACACCTAATTACATAACACAACAGTTTTCGGACTAAATTGGAAAAGCTGAATTTTTAGAAAAGCTGAGTTTGCTTTTCTGACTGATATTTCAGGAAGTTCACTGCCTTTGGGAAATTCCCGGGCTAGGGCAGAACGGAGTGAAGTGAAATGGTGCTCAAGATTTGAAGCCTTAAAATGCAACAACAAAGTCTGGCATATCAAGCAGAATGGCTTTCTGTTTCTTTCAACAAAAAATATACATGCTCTCATTCAGATAAAAATGTTCTGTACTCATCTTCATATTTGCGCTTAGCTATATGACTCTGCCATGATGATTGGCAGGCTACTAAAAACTTCACGTCAATCATGCGAGTGGTTGTTTAAAAAAACTTACATATTTTTTTTATTATTACTATTAAAAATTCAAATAAGATTCGGCAATTCCGTTATTGCAAAATTATGTTTTGACATTTTAAAAATAAATTGCACCAGAAAAAAATGCAATTGGACACGCCGAGGGTACCGTCGACTCCTACGGGTTTTAAAACTGACACACACTCTCTGGTGTGAGATGGAAACTAGAGGACAAACGTCTCAAACCAAACAGCAGTGTGAGGACATAAAGCCAAAGGAGACATAACTGACATTAATGTTGGTGCTGACGCGTTGAATCACTTTTTTAGTTCAAGATGAGGAAGTGTATTAATTCTGTAACTTAAATACATCTCAATACAATCATTAATATGTTTCTCAATAGTGAAATGTGTTAAAAAACTTACATTTTAAACACAGTGACTGAACCTTTAAGCTGAAATGTTAATCACCAGTCTCTATAAAAGTCTAACATCTCTTACAGCTCTGATAATGAAAGCAACAGACTCTTTAGTTTACAGTGTATCTCTCACTTTAAACCACAGCGCGGTTTCCATCAACACTGACACACACTCTCTGGTGTGAGACGGAAACTAGAGGACAAACGTCTCGAAACAAACAGCAGTGTGAGGACATGAAGGTTTTTACCACATCAAAGGAACTGAAACTGCCGGACTCATAGACTGCAGCAGCACTTTGTCTAAATGCTTTATATAAATACTTTTGGATCTGTTTTATACAGGTTAATTATTTAAATGATTCATATCTGCAAAAATATATGAGACTTTAATTAATCCCAGTTGTGTCTCTGTTGTTGTGTCCTTTAGGGTGGATAACAGGCCTCACACAGATAGAGCACAGTCTCTAGTACAGTCTGAATAAATAGTGATCTCAACATTCTACATGATATTTTTAGAGACATTTTTATTAATGAACTCCAGCTCTTTTGTGTTTCAGTCTGAGATTCTAACATAAAGACATTCAGACTGTTGAAGTGACCCAAAATAAGTGAGTGTGAGCTGCTGATTAAACACTCAGTCTCAGAAACTCGGAAACCACAATGTTATTTCTGTTCAACTGAAACAACTGCATGATGTGAGAGAGCGCTGCTGCAGTCACTAACACTTCTACACACGTGTTAAGAGCGTTTTCACACTCGGCCTGAACACGAGTCCACTCTCATGACTGCTTGTAGGCTTGTTTTGTGGGCGGAGCTTATAATGACAGGTTTGCTGTCACACAGAGGAATAAATTCTGAGCCGTGGGTCACTTCAGTAATTCCATACATCACTTATATATCTGAACTTTGTTGAGCGTTCATCCTTTTATTTTATTTATGTATTTATTTTACTTAGCAGCTCCAGCACGAAGCAGCCTGTCATCATGGAGGAATTCAAGCAAATGAGGAGAGGCATCTCATATCACAGAGGCAGATATGAGACGTGTATGTTTTCTGTACAAACATTACAAAAACGTGCTACAAATACACAAACACCTACAAAATTAAAGGACATGCAAAAATAAAAACCCTGCAAATGCAAACACGAGTATGACTAGTTAAATTAATTTGCTCCTAATATTTACTATGTGAGTCTAAAAAAATAGAAAAATGTGTACATTTAGTTTATTTCTCTTTTGGAAACACTGATTGATGTCTTGTTGATTGGTAATGCCTTGTGTGTGTTTGTGTGTAGCCACAAGCTCAGCACTTCTCCTACCAACTCACAGCACTTCTATAGCAAATCTCTTTTGTGGCATTTTTCTCTTGTGCAGTTTGGCTTTTTTTTGTGTGTTTTTGTGTTTTCATGTTTCTTTTTGTATTTGCTTTGACAATATTTGCAGTGCATTTCCTTAATGTTTTGAATCAATGGCGATGCCAATTGTTTAGAGTCTCTGGTGTGTTTATATACAGGATTTTATGGTAACTAGCGAGAACTACAGGAAAAAAATAAACATATATACATGAATCACTCGTCCTTATACACACTCACTCAATAAACCTCTATGGTGTGTGTCCTGTTCAAGGTCATTGGAAGACTGGAGCCTATAACAGGGGACTGAGGACACGAGGCGGACTGTCAATCCATCACAGGGCACACAAGCACACACACACAAGCACACACACACACACACAAGCACACACACACACAAGCACACACACACAAGCACACATTATGGACAATTTGTAAATGCCAACTTACATTCTTTGGACTGTGAGAGAAACCCAGAGTACAGAGGAAACCCACCAAGTACAGAGAGAACATCCAACCGCCACACACACACACACACACACACACACACACACACACACACACATGTTGTATAACATTTTAAGAAAAAAAAAAAAAACAGACGACACCCTTAATGTAAACCTTTGTACTGTCTACATCTTAAATAATACAGAAGAAGCGTTTTCCCTCAAGATGTCTGATGGTTACGATAAAATACTATGTATACACAGGACTGATAGAGCTCCAGTAGATCAGATCTGTAAAGTCATGTGACTCATCACAGCATCAGAATAGACAAGAATTCACTGTGAGCTTCACATCTCATTACAGCTAATGGACCAATCAAATCAGTCCACAGCTTCAAAACATCCAATCAGGCGTGAGTCTGGACCTGGTTTTCTACTGAACACACAAGTTCATTACCTCACTATCACTTTGTCTAAACAGGAACGATGATCACACGCTTTGTGGCTCTTTACTCTCTGCTTTGTCTCTGCACGACTGGTGAGGAACGTTTTAAACTTTCATCTAAAATAGTCATTTTTCATATTGCCATAATTAGTGACATCATTAAACATTGAACATGAAACATTTGTTTTTATAGGAAGCACTTCTGATAGCAAGGAGCTTCATATGAAAACAGTAAAACGTGGAGGAAATGTAACTGTGGAGTGTACCGGGTTCAAAAACAAGACTAATATAGTTTGGTACAGACTAATGTCTGGAGAAATGCCTCAGTTTTTTGCAAAGTATTACCGTAGCGCTCAGGGCTACACATTTGCTGACGGATTTACTGATAAACGCTTCAGTTTTACTGTAAATGACCAGAAGTTTGATCTCAACATCAAAGAAATAATAGAAGAAGATAAAGGAGAATATTTTTGCGGTGAACTGGACGGAAGTAACGTAAAGTTCACATCTGGAACACGTCTGCAGTTTGAAGGTAAACAGTTTTACTCTGATAAGCTGCTAATTCCAGATCAACACTTTAACCAGAATTATGTGTACATGTGCATTAAATGTGGAATATTTCACATTATTCATATTTAGTATCATTTCTGTTTATTTGCTGCTTTTCCAATTTATTTGTAAAGGTGAAGAGAAGAAACTCTGTCCTACACCTGGAACACTTAACAACAACACACACTCTGTTACACACCAGGGTTCAAACAGCAGAGATGGACAAGGTCAGAGTTTTAATCAAATAGACCGTCTTTTTTCATTCCTGTAACAATATCTTTTGTAGTTGAAAAATAAAAATCTTGTTAATGAATTGTACAATATCTATACAAGTTTCAGTGTTTTGCATTATCTTTTTTTTTTTTTTTTCAGAAAACAACAATTGGATCACTGCATTAATAGCCTCCAATACAATATCTGTTATTGTAATCATAATTCTGGTTGGAGTTTTATTTAAACATCAGAGAAAAGGTTTGTTTATTATTATTATTATTGTTATTATCATTATTATTATATGAAGTTGCCACCAAAATGTAAATCATTTATGAACATTTAAACTTTACTTATGTGTTTTATTGTTCAGGTGCTTCATCAAGTAACCATCAAACTCCCACCAATCAGGTAATCCAGTCTTCTATTCACTGTGATTCTGTTCTGTTCAATAAATACACATCTGACCTACAATCCACAATGTACAGAGAATTTTAATAGAAAAAGTATCAATGTAATCATTATTTTTACTCTTTTAATCCGCTCTGGTTTATAAACGGCTCTTGTTCTTTATCAGGCTGATGATGAAGATGTCTTGAACTACGCAGCTGTGAGTTTTGCTAAGAAACCTTCATCCTCCAGAACATCCAGAGACACGAGACATCAAGACGTTTATGCAGAAGTTAAAGTAAAATAGATAATTAACTCGGAATCAAAACAGAATGTATTTGACCCCAAAAAAGAATTTGTCATATAGTCTGCCCAGCTTTTTCATTGTTGTGAGTGTTATTGCTGTTTCTATAGGGCTTAAATCAAACTTCACTCATGCACACACACATATGAAACACTTGCATACACACATATGAAACAGTCACACATCTATATATACTAACTGCTCACACAACTACATATGAAATGCGCGCACACACACCTATGAGACGCGCGCACATACACACGCAAACTCTCCGCGCACACACACCTATGAGATGCACGCACATACACAAAGTCTCCGTGCGCACACTCACACACACTCACACACACTCACACACACTCACACCTATGAAACAAGGGAATTCCTATCAGTCATTACAATATTTATTATAATTATTTTCGAGGACAACACCATATAAACAGGACACAATGAATAAATTTTAATTTAATTAGGAAATATCTAGTATTACATAGACTAGTAATCTGTATAAATAAATAAATAAATCTCCGTACATCTTATAAATTAATCGAATAATTTATTCATAAGTTATAAACGTTTCAAAACGTTATATATTTTAGTGCCAGTTTTTTAAAATAAATATTCTATATTTAATGTCACGCTATATTTAGCGTGAAATTTCCACAGCAGCAGGGACGGGTATCCAAGGTGCTTATGTTACTATGGCAACGCATGTAGAAAGTGACGTTGCAGGATGTTCCGAATGTAGGGAGTAGGGTGTAGGGAGTAGGGTGTAGGGAGTAGGGTGTAGGGAGTAGGGTGTAGGGAGTAGGGACTAGGGTGTAGGATGTAGGATGTAGGGACTAGGGTGTAGGATGTAGGATGTAGGGTGTAGGGTGTAGGGAGTAGGGTGTAGGATGTAGGATGTAGGGTGTAGGGTGTAGGGAGTAGGGAGTAGGGGGTAGGGAGTAGGGAGTAGGGTGTAGTAATTTCAATGTGGAGTTGCCGATTCATTCTCTCTGATTAGTAGTAGCATTTTAAATACACCGTTACTGGACAGTTTAGAAGACAGCGAGTGGTTTATTTATTATCACCACAAAAGGATCCGACATATTAGCCACAGATTCCGTGCTTCAATTTTCTTCTTGCTAAACATCACCTGTGTTTTGTGCCGCTGCAATATTCAGACATTATGTGGACAGTTATAGTGAATCTGCCTTGTGATTGAGCAGTGATGATCATTATACTGTCCTACTCCGTCTTCTAAACTGTCCAACAGCAGGCTGTTCACAAACCGCTACTACCAATCATGGAGTATGAAGCAACAAGTCCGTCTGCACTGAAATGACTTCCAGTTACACTGAGAATTTCATATGTGTGTGTGCGTGCATCTCATGTGTGTGCGTGTGTATGTGCGCGCGTCTCATAGGTGTGTGTGCGCGCATTTCATATGTAGTTGTGTGAGCAGTTAGTATATATAGATGTGTGACTGTTTCATATGTGTGTATGCAAGTGTTTCATTTGTGTGTGCATGAGTGAAGTTTGATTTAAGCCCTATACGGCGCCTCATATGTTTCCTTGGAGACATGTCCCATAATTACTTGTTAAATACCTTAAACTTAAACTTATAAATGCACATCATTTACAGGAAATGCCTCATTTTTCACAACTTTCTTGATTTCTTTAACAATTTGTGTTTTTGTAAAGATGCTAAATCTGTTGAATAAAAATAGCTAAATATTTTCTATTTATTTCATCTAAAAAGGGTCAGAAAATGTTGCCGTATTTTATCTCCCTTAAGGCCGGGACCAAGATGGCCCTGATCTGTTCTGTAGCTTCCACCAGGCTGCTGATAGATTTAAAACACTGGAGCTCCCTTTCCTGAAATCAGCACTTCAGGATGTTTGAGGGGCAGAAATCCATTTTTCTACATTTACAGACATTTTTGTACATCAATATTTTACACAACTCTTGAGATTCTTTTTTTTTTTTTTTTTTTTTACACAAAATGCAAACTCATTAGATTAAATCAAATCTGTAACTAGATCTGGCCATACATTTCTACCACCTGCACTCACTGTGAAATACACTTTAGGTTCATCCCACAAAGGTGTTTTTAATCATTCTTCTTTCATGGTAAATTCTAACAAAAAGATTTAGTTTATGCAGTATATACTGTATATACATACAACAGAGGTAAAGAGGTAAAAATATGTTTTGGTTCCAGTTGCCAGGAAATGCTCATTTTCCATAAAAATAAATTTCAGGAGCAAAAGGAGCAATGCTCTAATGAACAGTGACGTCATACCAAAAACTAAAGAGTGATAGATTGTACTTCTAGCCTCTCTCCATTGTTGATCTAACTCCCTTATCAGTCCCTATTACTGTGTAGAGGTTTATCAACATGAACCTGGATCTTTGACTAATTATTAACATTTTCATACATGTATTTTTAGTTTCATCCATAAAAATAAATACATTGTTCTTAATCTTAAATGTCACTCACTAATTTAATTTAATATGAGTCTATTTGCAAACCAACAATTCATGTGTTTCGAATAGAACACTGTTTTGGAATCCAATCAGCTTCCACTAATTTCCTGTGCTAACTGCCTGTTCTGGGACTGAGATTGTCTGAGCTAAATATGCTTTAAATGTGACATTTGTAAACCTAAAAGGACTGAAAGTCATTAACAAATACAATTGCATAATCACATTTACAATTTGACAAAACCTAACAATTATTATTTTTACATGTATTGTAAAACACACTGTACAGATGTCAGCAATAACAAAAAAATCTTTAAGTTAATTAAAATCATGTTTAACATTAGCTACCACAATTGTTAGTCGGTAAACAAATATCAGAGTTTGCAGTTCAAATTTCAAAGATGTTGCATGATTTTAAAGATAAGTTTGACTTTTGGTAATTAAGGTAAAATAAATTTGGCATATATGCTTTGCTATATCTCTGGCTTAAACTGGCTTGTCTCGTAGTTCCATTGATGAATGAACCGCATTCAAAGTACAGAGGAACCTCAGATTGCGAGTAACACGGTTTGCCAGTGTTCTGAAAGACAAGTAAAGATTTTTAATTTATTTTGACTTGGAAAATGAGCAAGTCTTGGTTTACGAGAACTGAGTATTATGTAGCACGCATGCACTTCTTTTTTTGATGCCGAGCATCAGGTGATCACAACTGAGCCAACGGTTTTTCTCTCTCTTGCGCTGCGGAATCGTCTCCCCTGCTGGGTCTTAGTGCTCGTCTGTTCACTGTAACACTGTAACCACGTGTGTGCGCGTTACACATGTTTTATTTTGTGTTTGTTTGTGTGTGTACAGCGCACGTGTACTGTTTATCATAACACACATGCGTGCGCGTACAAAGCAAAAGTAAGTCTCATTAGTGAAGTTAAAGATCCATTTTGTCTCTCTGTATCAGCCTGCATTTTGCAGGCGTGCATCATATGACACTGTGCCCCTTCACACACACACCCCTCTTTCCTTTCACCTACACACACACAGACACACACACACTGCTCTACACAGAAACACTGCTCTGTTGCGATTCTTTTCAAATGTAAAATGCATGTTAATTTGTTTTATTTTTACTTTACAGCAGTGATTATGTTAGTCTGCGCTCAATTGAGTTTCATTAGAGAGATTTCTTGATTATTTTCCTGATAAAATGGTGTTTCCGTTGTGTGTATAATAAGAGAGGGGGAGGGGTTACTGTGTAAGACGAGAAGAGGGAGAGGGGAGGGGCTCATTCCTCTTCACACACACACAAACAAACGTAACGCAGTTGGTCCTGATAACATACCGCTTGTATCAGGAAGTGCTTAGGAGAGGTGGCCGTAGAGTTTCAGACTAGTCTGTTACCAAGATCTTGGAGAGTGAGAGGATCCCAGAGGAAGTGGAGAGGAAGTGTATTGGTGCTGATTTTTAAGAGCAAGTGAGATGTGCAGAGCTGTGTCGACTACAGAGGAATAAAGCTGACGAGACATACAATGAAGTTCTGAGAAAGAGTAGTGGAAGCTCGGTTAAGGGCAGAGGTGAGAATTTGTGAACAGCAATATTGTTTCACGCCTGGAAAAGTACAGCAGACACAGTATTTGCTTTGAGGATGCTGATAGGGAAGTACAGAGAAGGTACTGGGGAGTTGCATTGTGTCTTTGTAGATTTAGAGAAAGCATGAGAAAGTATGACAGGTTGCCGAGAGAGGAGCTGTGGTATCGTATGAGGAAGTCTGGAGTGGCAGAGAAGGATGTTAGAGTGTTGCAGGACATGTTTGACAGTGATGAGATGTGCTGCAGGTGTGACAGAAGAGTTTATAGTGGAGGTGGGTCTGCATCAAGAATCGGCTCTGAGCCCCTTCTTATTTGCAGGTAATGGACAGGATGACAGATGAGGTTAGACAGGAGTCTCCATGGAGTGTGATGTTTGCAGATGACATCGTGGGATGTAATCCTATTTTGCGCACTGCTGTGGCTGTTTTGTAGACGCTGGTGCAAGCAAAGTGGCTACCGGAAATTGATTTGCATGGTAAAGTAAAATGCAGCCAAAATATTGGTTCATAAGGTGAACATTTGCAAGTTATTGTGTGCAGTGAAGCCTCGCTGAGCCCGCCCTGGCATCTTAGCTGGGGTAGGGGGAAAATCTGATTGGTTTGTTTAAACCACAGTGCTGTTTTCTGACACACACTCTCTGGTGTGAGATGGAAACTAGAGGACAAACGTCTCAAACCAAACAGCAGTGTGAGGACATGAAGGTTTTTACCACATCAAAGGAGCTGAAACTGCCGGACTCATAGACTGCAGCAGCACTTTGTCTAAATGCTTTATATAAGGAATTTTAGATACTGTATGTTTTATACAGGTTAATTATTTAAATTATTCATATCTGCAAAAATATATGAGACTTTAACTAATCCCAGTTGTGTCTCTGTTGTTGTGTCCTTTAGGGTGGATAACAGGCCTCACACAGATAGAGCACAGTCTCTAGTACAGTCTGAATAAATAGTGATCTCAACATTCTACATGATATTTTTAGAGACAGTTTTATTAATGAACTCCAGCTCTTTTGTGTTTCAGTCTGAGATTCTAACATAAAGACATTCAGACTGTTGAAGTGACCCAAAATAAGTCAGTGTGAGCTGCTGATTAAACACTCAGTCTCAGAAACTCAGAAACCACAATGTTATTTCTGTTCAACTGAAACAACTGCATGATGTGAGAGAGCGCTGCTGCAGTCACTAACACTTCTACACACGTGTTAAGAGCGTTTTCACACTCGGCTCTGAAGACCCGAGACTCTCAAGGCTTTTTGGGGGCGGAGCTTATAATCACAGGTTTGTTTTCACACGGAGGAATTAATCCTGAGCCGTCGGTCACTTTCAGGGTCCATTATACAAATCACATATGTGTATTCAACATCCTTTTATTTATCTTTTTATTTTTATTTGCTTTCAGCACTCAAGCAGCATGTCATCAGGAATATCTGTAAACGAGGTGTAAAAAGATTTTAGCCCTGAAAATACAACAACAGTAACATTGCTGCATTCATAGCAAAGTGTATTTTTATTTATCAGTGAATATCGCAACCTCGAACCCGGTCTGACTGTTACTGTAAAACCCTCTATTTCTACATTTCTACAGATGATCAGTGAAAGGTCGGTACTGAAACTGTCCCGCGCCCCTCCCCCACAGCAGGATTCCACATTATTCCTCTTTGGGGTTGTTAGATCTGCTGACCTAAAAGCACTTCATTAAACTTCTTCTATCAGAGAGGTTCCAGCACACAGGACTGATAGAGCTCCAGTAGATCAGATCTGTAAAGTCATGTGACTCATCACAGCATCAGAATAGACAAGAATTCACTGTGAGCTTCACATCTCATTACAGCTAATGGACCAATCAAATCAGTCCACAGCTTCAAAACATCCAATCAGGCGTGAGTCTGGACCTGGTTTTCTACTGAACACACAAGTTCATTACCTCACTATCACTTTGTCTAAACAGGAACGATGATCACACGCTTTGTGGCTCTTTACTCTCTGCTTTGTCTCTGCACAACTGGTGAGGAACATTTTAAAAATGTAATTTAAAATAGTCATTTTTCATATTGCCATAATTAGTGACATCATTAAATATTGAATATGAAACACTTTTTTTTATAGGAAGCACTTCTGATAGCAAGGGGCTTCAGATGAAAACAGTAAAACGTGGAGGAGATGTAACTGTGGAGTGTACCGGGTTCAAAAACAAGACTAATATAGTTTGGTACAGACTAATGTCTGGAGAAATGCCTCAGTTTTTTGCAAAGTATTACCGTAACGCTCAGGGCTACATATTTGCTGACGGATTTACTGATAAACGCTTCAGTTTTACTGTAAATGACCAGAAGTTTGATCTCAACATCAAAGAAATAATAGAAAAAGATAAAGGAGAATATTTTTGCGGAGAACTGGACGGAAGTATGCTGAAGTTCACATCTGGAACACGTCTGCAGTTTGAAGGTAAACAGTTTTACTCTGATAAGCTGCTAATTCCAGATCAACACTTTAACCAGAATTATGTGTACATGTGCATTAAATGTGGAATATTTCACATTATTCATATTTAGTATCATTTCTGTTTATCTGCTGCTTTTCCAATTTATTTGTAAAGGTGAAGAGAAGAAACTCTGTCCTACACCTGGAACACTTAACAAGAACACACACTCTGTTACACACCAGGGTTCAAACAGCAGAGATGGAGAAGGTCAGAGTTTTAATCAAATACACTTTATTTCACTTTCTAGACCAGTATTTGCCATGGATAAAAAATTTGGTTTTCAATAACTCATAAAAATTGTTAAGGCTTTCTTTTCCGACTGGAGGACTCTATCATACGTTTCAGCATGTATTGCTATTTATTAGTGGTTCTCCTGCAGGCTTATTTGTCTTTTCTTTTCGTTTTATTCTCCTTCCATACAATATTTGCTGTGTAACTCGTCCTGTACCATTTGTTGTAGACCCGTGACAGAGGTGTCACATCTTGCGGCTTATTTCATTTTGTGACTCATGCTAGCAAAGAGGGCCTCTAACATGCTACACATGCTAGCTGTAAATAGCCACATGCTAATCTTAAGTAGCTAAGGGCTAAAACAGGTTAAATTTGTGTTGGCATCATGCAAGCAACACACTAATCACATTGGAGTCATGCTAGCAACATGCTAATCATGGTAGCATCATGTTAGTAACATGCAAATAAATGTAGTTATCATAATGCTAGCAACATGCTAATCATATTAACATCATGCTAGCAACACGTAGGCAGGCACGGAAATCTTGTAAACACTATTTACAATAAAAAATAAAAAAATAAATCACAAGCACGTTAATAGGAGGAGACAACAACAGATGGTTTAAATGGGCTATTATCTTGTGCTCACAATAGAAAAATGCATAGTATAATGAAGATCATGTATTATTCCCATGACCAACCTAGGGCAAGACAGCTTTGAGAGGATCACATACAGTACTGGTAAAATAACATCTTACATTCTTTGACCAGTTGAGGGGTTTGCGTGCAAATGAAGCCTTTTGTGAATCAACTGGCTGGAAGGCTTCAGAGCTTCAAGAAGCTTCATTTTGCCATCACTACCTGATCCTGTAGACTGACATTATAAAAGGCCAGAGTTTTGCAACAGCAAGCACCACTCACATTTTCTCCGAAAGATTTACCTCTAATTTATTTTTAACATTGTGTTTTTCCATACAGGTCCTGATCAGATGAAGGTGCTGTTCTGGCTCTCTGTGTCTAGAGTTGGAGTTCTTGCCTTCATTGTTTTTCCAACGAGCCTGGTTGCTTTTAAATTAAGGATAAAATAGAAATTTTTATTAAAATGAAGTAAATGTTGATTTAAAGAGAAAATAATAAAAAAAAAGTTTTTGATTTAATTAGATGTAATTGTTAGGAAAGGGAATATATATGTTTAGTTGTTGATGTCACTCAATCCACAAGGTGTTTAAAATATGACACGATTAAACATTTAATAACAGCTTCGTATGGCTGCAGAATATCTGTGATTTATTCATTTTATTTCTTTTTATGACACTGGTTTGCTTGAAAATGTAAAGAACAAACATACATGTAACAAAATGCAAGTAAAATGTATCCAAAGCATGACACTTAATAATAAACAAGTAAGATTTAGTTTTTAGATTTAATTTTTTTATTTGGTTTTAATGTTATGGTTGATGATGCATCTCTTGGACAGGACTAGCTTTCAGACAGAGACGTGCAGAGATATTCTGAGGATCACAACCTGAATGGAGCGTGCTCAAGAACATAGCTGGCAGCTCCTGACATTTGCTAGAAAGAAGCACGAAATGTGATCCCCCATGATGACACAGTTAACGATGCCCCGCCCCATAAATGCCCCCATCTGCTTTCCAGTAAGATGGTTGCAATGCTGTATAAACCTGTCAGGTGGAGCATTGACTGCTTCAGTTAACTGCAGTGTCCAGGCAGCTTAAACAGAATTTCTATATACTATATAGGCGTTGTCAACATAGTTTCATAAATGTACAGGGTGGGCCATTTATATGGATACACCTTATCCTTAAATGGAAATGGTTGGTGATATTAATGTCCTGTTTGTGGCACATTAGTATATGTGAGGGGGCAAACTTTTCAAGGTGGGTGGTGACCCTGGTGGCCATTTGGAAGTCGGCCATCTTGGATCCAACTTCTGTTTTTTCAATAGGAAAGCAAAATTCCCAATAAGTTTGATGTGTCACATGACCCTGTTCCTATTGAAAAAACAAAAGTTGGATCCAAGATGGCCGACTTCTAAATGGTCACCATGGTCACCACCCATCTTGAAAAGTTTTCCCCCTCACATGTACTAATGTGCCACAAACAGGATGTTAATATCACCAGCCATTCCCATTTTATTAAGGTGGATCCCTATAAATGGCCCATCCTGTATGTGTATATGGGGGAAAAAAAAACTGATTAATAAAACAGATTTTTTAAATCACTCAATACACAACCCATGATGCTTATGCTATTTAAAATTAATTAATTTTTTAATAAATAAAATTAGTAATTGCAATATTTTCCAAGACATCCTTAATAATCCTTAAAGACACGGTAACATGTGTAATTTATCTATACCGATAGCTGTAGATACGGAATATAAATGCAGGCTATGTATTTTACATTATGGTGTATTTTATCTAGTTCTGTTTAATACACTGATAGATAATATTTTGCTGCAAAGTAAAGCTCAAATGCAACTTCTGCTTGGGTTTGTTTTTGCTATATTTTTGCTGATGTTTTCGCTGATGGTCAAAAATTGGCATAAAAAATTGGCCAATACATCTGGAACAAATATCTCCCCATATGGATGTTATGTGGCGCGGTATGGAGAGCCGCACCACGGGATGTTTTTAATGATAAGAGCCTTACACAGAGCTTTAGAGGGGGTTTTATTTTCTCTCGTTCAAATGCACCAAGAGTGGCGGTATCAGGACCCTTTATATGCCAGGTGCGGCTCATTCAGGCTGATTGCCTCAGTCTATTTTACTTTTGACAAAAATTCAGCTGCCGGTTACTCCGATGTAAAAGCTACAATAGCTTTGAACTAGAACTGGTGTTGCATTCAGTTTGCATGTCCTGTACTGTGTGCTATTATTTATCAGCCACCGAAATACAATAAGGACTTTATCTCTGAGTTTTCAGAGCTACTTTCCGAATTAATGACAAAATATGACAGTTTACTCATTTGTGGAGATTTTAATATTCATGTCTGCTGTCCATCCAGCCAACTGGTAAATGACTTTCAAAGTCTTTTAAACTCCTTTGACCTGACCCAATCAGTTAGAGACCCTACACATCAGCATGGCCACACGCTGGATCTTGTAATTTCACATGGATTTCCAGTATCCATCTCAGAAATAATTGATATCTGTATTTCAGACCACTTCCCTGTTATCTTTGAGTTGACTGTTTCACTATCTTCTATGAAACCTTTTACTCCAGCCTGCCGCCGCCGCCCCATTTCATCCACCACAGCTGGAGAGTTTGCTGATGCGTTCATGAACACTAGTACACTAGAACACTAGTCAGTTACAAATCCATTGTGCAACGTTCCAAAACATGTATCAAGGTCATTTTGTGATGAATTTCTTAATCATTTTGTTGATAAGATAGCATCTGTTAGGCAGAATATTAACGCTACTTCTGTTGGTCTTGATGTATGTTCCTCTTCTTCTTCTACGCCCTCATCTGTGTTTAACAGGTTTGAGCCAGTGTCCCTATCTTTTCTATCTAAAGTGGTCCAGCGGTTATCCCCAACTAACTGTCCTCTGGACATTATTCCATCTAGGGTGTTGAAGAAGGTTTTTAACACAGTGGGTCCATGTCTCCTCTCTTTTATTAACAGTTGCCTTAGTTCAGGGTCTGTCCCAGATGTCTTCAAGCACATTGTTTTATTTTCCTTGTACATGCTGCCATTAGGGTTGATTATTTTAAAGCACAATGTTTCTTTTCATCTGTATGCAGATGATTTACAATTCTATCTGCCAGTTGTGCCAAATACATCTGGTGCACTTAAATCGATCAAATTTTGATTCTCTGGTTCCTCATTTTAGCCAAGCAGTCAAAAATTTGGGGGTGATTTTAGACAGCTGTTTAAACTTTCAGACACACATTGACTCTGTTGTCAGGGCAGGCTTTTTCCATCTGCACCTCCTCGCTTTTTAAATCGGAGCGACCTGGAGAAAGCCATTCACGCTTTTATTAGTTCGCGGCTAGACTACTGCAATGCACTTTATGCTGGAGTCACTCAAGCTCGTTTACATCGTCTGCAACTTGTACAGAATGCTGCGGCTCGCATGATGACCAGTAATCATAAATATGATCATACCAATCCTGTATTCTCTCCACTGGCGTCCGCTACAGTTCCGGATTCAGTTTAAACTTTTGGTGTTTGTTTTTAACGCGATTAATTGTCTTGCAACTTCCTACCTATGTGAGACAGTAAGTTTTTATCAACAAAGTTGAGTCTTATGTTCTGCTGACCAAAACCAGTTAGTGGTCCCTCGGTCAAGTTCCAAACAACTTTGCAGTGGCTGGTGCTAAACTCTGAAACGCCATTCCACCTGAGTTACGTAGCATTACTGACCTCCCTCTGTTTAAGGCAAAACTGAAGACTCACTTGTTTAGAATAGCTTTTAATATGTTATAGTTTTATGAAATCTTTTTATAATCTTATTTATTTATTTTATTTATTATTATTATTTTATGACGATGATTTAATTTTTTCATTCATTTATTTATAATTACATTTTTTATTCTGTTTTGTATTTTTATTTCTATTTTTAATGCCACTTTATTGTCATTTTTAGAACTGTAAAGCACTTTGGTACAACTTAGGTTGCTGTAAAGTGCAATAGAAATAAATGTTGATTTGATTGATTTGATTTGATTTAATTTGAAATTATTAACATATTGACGTATTTTAATTAAGGACGAAATTAGACCATGCGCTTGTGTTTAGGACTGAACAGCTGTGTTCATAGGTTTAATCAACAATTTACAAGTTAAAGTGCTACATGTAAGCATTTGTAACCTATGGAGAGGTGTGTCTGTGGGAGCTCCTGCATTTCTCAGTTGGCTTTTACACAAACACATTTGCGCACAGACAGGTCTAAAGAAACCTCATCATTTCATAATAATAGTAATAATTATTATTATTGGTATTATTATTAGCCCAACTCTTTGACTATTTAAAACAAGATTGTCTCCATTTTTTGCCTATTGAAGTAGTTGGTTCAAGTAAATGTTTTTTTAAATGTCCCAAACAATTAAAAGGCAATTAAACATTCTATCTTGATCCCTTCCCGCAGTTCAACGAGGAATCGAGGGGTTCAGTAGATTGTTTGCTTTTAATGAATGGTTACAATCTTGGTGTCAATAACAGAGATTACCCTTTGTTGATAACTGGAATGTTTTCTGGGAGCGTCCTAGGCTCTACCACACCGATGGACTGCACCCTAGCAGAGCTGGAGGACATCTCCAGGACACTACGAACCATCTGACTGGTGGTAAGTCGTGTCTTAGATTCCAAACATAATAGTCACAATGCAACTCACCATACAGATAGACGCGCACACATAGTGTGTCCTATAGAAACTGTGTCTGTTCCCCGAATAGTGAGAAAAAAGAATAAATTTGTTAAAATCGCTCAAAACAATCCACTAACTATAAAACCAGAAAAAGGCCAAATAAGTAATCAACGTATACCTCTAAAGTTTGGGCTTCTCAACATCAGATCCCTTGCGCCTAAAGCACTGATTGTTAATGAAATGATCTCAGATTGCTGCCTTGACGCACTCTGCCTTACTGAAACCTGGCTCAGTATTAATTAATATTAATAATATTAATATATTGGTTTAAATGAGTCTACTCCGTCAGGATATTTCTATAAGCACGAACTCCGTCAAACTGGTGGTGGTGTCGCAACTATCTACAGTGATGTTCTCACTGTTACCCAGAAAACAAGGCCCAAGTTCAACTCGTTTGAAGTGCTTATCATTAATGTTGCACTCAGCGAAATACATAATAAACCCTTGCAACACTTCGTTCTGGCCACCGTGTACAGACCCCCAGGGCCATATGTCGATTTTCTTAAAGAGTTTGGACATCTGCTATCAGACCTATTGGTTAACTCTGACAAAGTGCTGATAGTAGGAGACTTTAACATTCATGTAGACGATGCTAACGACGCTTCAGCACTCGCATTTATAGATTTAATTATATCCCATGGTATAGATGTCTCTAATATAGACATTCTACCTCAAAGTGATGATATCACAGATCATCATCTCTTAGTATAAACTCTACCTGTAGAACAGCGTCGCTGTGCCTCCCCACGTTATCAATTCGGTAGAAATATTAATCCGACTACTAAAGACAAAGTAATCTGCCGGATCTGTCCCAATTTCTTATCAGACCCCTAAGTGCAGACGATCTAGATGAAGTGACCAGCAGCATGGGCACTATTTTTACCAGTACATTAGACACTGTTGCTCCCATCAGATTAAAAACACTTGCACCATGGTACAACCCTAAACAGAGCAACCCATAAAATGGAGAAAAACTAAATTAGAAGTTTTTAGAATGGCGTATAAAGGTAGTATGTGCAGCTATAGACGGGCTCTAAAAGCGGCCGAGCATCTGAGCAACTCATAGCAAGAAACCAAAACAATCCCAGGTTCCTATTTAGTACAGTGGCTCGCCTAACAAACCCTAAGATGCCTGCAGGGAGAATCCCATCACAGCTTAGAAGTGAAGACTTCATGAACTTCTTCAATGAAAAGATTGATAGTATCAGGAAGAAAATAATGGAAATTCAACCTCTAACATCTCATGATCCAGTCCAGTCTAAAGCTTCACAATTTGATTTTCGGAGCTTTACAGGTGTAGGACAGGAAGAGCTGTAGAAACTCATCACCTCGGCTAAATCAACAACATGCTTGTTGGATCCAATCCCAACTAGACTTTTAAAAGAAGTGATAAATATAACTGGAGCGCCACTTCTAAACATTATGAACTCTTCATTATTACATAAATTTTTTAAAACTATCAAAGATGGAACAGTTTATGTCTTTGTTTCCCCAAAAGTATCAGAGGTTTTGCAATTCGATGTTCAGAATATAGACCTGACCAAAAATCAATCTAAAGCTGTAGTACTGTGACGTCATCCCTATTACAGCACCCTTAACTGCTTGTTTAGGCTCCTCCAGTAGTAATTTTATAAAAGCTATATATATAAGCTGCCATCTTCATCTCTGTAGTGCAGTTTGATAGTTCAGTCCGACGAGGGTGGGGTGGGTTGTTAAAAATATGTGATTGCAATCTTGTGTTTACGTGTTCTTGAGAACAAAGCGCCACCTGGTGGTGGCACCAGGTAAATGAATAAATAGAGCTTGAATGGGCGTGTTTACTGTGAAATCTTGACACGCCTTTCTGGCAGGAGAAGGAGGGGGATCACGTGGTCCAAAGGGAAGCCGCACAGGATCCACACGGCATTCACACGGCCTCGGCTATTTGAGGTGGCTCCTACTGTATATGCTGCTTTCCTGCTTTGGCAAACTCATTAGCGGTGTCCCGTCTATCCACCTTTGTGCCGTGAGCTCTGACAGGTGAATCGGCGGCGTTCAAGTCATTCGGTTTTGTGCTGGAACTTGACGAGGTTAATTAGTTGTGTTCAGTCCCTCCGTCTTTGTACTGTGAGCTCAATAGCAAACTAAATACCTTTTCCTCATCTGCAGCTGGATAAATGTAAGCTGGTACTAGAAGTCCTTGTAACGCGTAGCATAGCTACAGCCTCATGCCGCTCTCACCTTTAGCATTTGCCACACAACGTTAGGCTCTGAGCTGGTGTTCTTTTGGACTCTGTACAACATTCCCTACGTTGCTTTTAAAATGTGGCAGGAAGTTGAGATCTATTAATTAATTCCTAGCCAGCCATGTCAAATCTAGTGGCCCCGTCCCTTCACACACCTGCAGAAGGGGGTGGAGCCACTTTAGGGAGTGAGAAACAAAGAAATCAGAAAATTCATGGTGTGACAATTCCAATTTAACTGTTTACATGGACGTTGATCCACTAGGAGGTGTGTAAAGTATTTCATCAGAAAATGTGCTTTTTACATGCAAAAAGTGGGTTTGCCTGCTGTAAAGCAATAGAACTGCTGAAGGAGAAGAAGAAGAAGAAGAAGAAAGCTCTTGGGACAAATCTCACTTTCTGGTTTATGATTGTAAAAAGAATTTGGCCTCCTTTTTATTGTTTAGAGCTTCTCTGCAAATGAAATGCTCATCTGTGCCCCTTCCCCTGCCATAGACCACGAGCCAGTGATGGAAGTCTGAGACAAGGACTACTGACAGTGTGTGATTCTTACCAGCCTTACCGATCAGGAATGGAACCACATTTTCCTCTTGGAAACTCATTACCTTATTTAAAGTAAAGTAAAGTAAAGTAAAGCCTTTATTTTGTCACATATACATTACAGCACAGTGAAATTCCTTCTTCGCATATCCCAGCGTGACTGGGGTCAGAGCACAGGGTCAGCCATGGTACAGCGCCCCTGGAGTAGTTAGGGTTAAGGGCCTCGCTCAAGGGCCCAACGATGGCAACCTGGCTGGGCTGGGCATCAAACCGTCGATCTTCCGATCAGTAACTCAGTGCCTCAGTGCCACTGAGCCACCACTGCATGGGGCAAACAGCTGCAAAAATAAACTATTTATTGCACCAAGAGAGAAACTACCAGATCAGTTGTTTACATGACTTATATTTTCCTATTTACATTTATCTTGTCTTGGACAATACATCTCAGTCATCAAAGTGGAGGAAAGCAAGAGGAGACACAGCCACAGAAAGGAAAAAGGCTGCTGCATCAACGTTACAGCCCCCGTTCCCAGTCAGTAGAGCTGCCCAGACGTTGGATTATCACGTTGTCTCATGCCTACTCTCACTACACCATAGCTTACTAGCAGTAAGGAGAGTGCTTGACTCGCGTCATAACAGTGACATTGTGGGGGAAAAGTGGAGGAAAGCCAGAGGAGACACAACTGACATTAATGTTGGTGCTGACGCGTTGAATCACTTTTTTAGTTCAAGATGAGGAAGTGTATTAATTCTGTAACTTAAATACATCTCAATACAATCATTAATATGTTTCTCAATAGTGAAATGTGTTAAAAAACTTACATTTTAAACACAGCAACTGAACCTTTAAGCTGAAATGTTAATCACCAGTCTCTATAAAAGTCTAACATCTCTTACAGCTCTGATAATGAAAGCAACAAACTCTTTAGTTTACAGTGTATCTCTCACTTTAAACCACAGCGCTGTTTCCATCAACACTGACACACACTCTCTGGTGTGAGACGGAAACTAGAGGACAAACGTCTCGAAAACAAACAGCAGTGTGAGGACATGAAGGTTTTTACCACATCAAAGGAACTGAAACTGCCGGACTCATAGACTGCAGCAGCACTTTGTCTAAATGCTTTATGTAAATACTTTTGGATCTGTTTTATACAGGTTAATTATTAAATGATTCATATCTGCAAAAATGTACGAGACTTTAATGAATCCCAGTTGTGTCTCTGTTGTTGTGTCCTTTAGGGTGGATAACAGGCCTCACACAGATAGAGCACAGTCTCTAGTACAGTCTGAATAAATAGTGATCTCAACATTCTACATGATATTTTTAGAGACAGTTTTATTAATGAACTCCAGCTCTTTTGTGTTTCAGTCTGAGATTCTAACATAAAGACATTCAGACTGTTGAAGTGACCCAAAATAAGTCAGTGTGAGCTGCTGATTAAACACTCAGTCTCAGAAACTCAGAAACCACAATGTTATTTCTGTTCAACTGAAACAACTGCATGATGTGAGAGAGCGCTGCTGCAGTCACTAACACTTCTACACACGTGTTAAGAGCGTTTTCACACTCGGCTCTAAACACGAGTCCCCTCTCATGACTGTTTCTAGGGTTGGTTGGGGATGGAGGTTATAATGACATGTTTACTTTTGCACAGTGGAATTAATTTTGAGCCATGGGTCACTGTCAGTAATTCCATACATCACTTACTGTATATGTGTTCAACTTTGTTGAGAGTTCATCCTTTTATTTAATTAATTTATTTTACTTGTTGTCATCATGGAGGAATACAAGCAAATGAGGATCTGTTCTGGTGAAAGAAGATATTAACCATGGAGTCTCCAGGACCCCCGTGACCCTGTATACATGATAAAGCGGTGTAAACAAAGAGATGCTATGAAACGTATATTTTTTCTGTTTTCTGTATGAACACTTGTACCACAAGGGGGAGCTCATTATAGTAATGTTGCTCCAGTACTACCAAAGTGTTGTCATATTTATCAATCACGTAGGTGGTACCCAACTGACCCTCCCTCAAGTCAAGTCAAATAGGTTTTTATTGTCATTTCAACCATATACAGTTCAGTACACAGTGCAATGAAACAACGTTCCTACAGGACCAAGGTGCTACATACAGCTAGCTGACTATGGGATCTAATTAGCTGACTAGCTCAGATATGGCTGATTTATATTTTTTATGTTAAGCTAAAAACTATCTATCTCTATACAAAAAAGAGACAACAATATACAACAGACAGCGAAGTACACGTGCAAATGTGCAAACAAAGAGCTACACGACATACACAACAACGTAAGACATTATAGTACTTTTTTTTTAGTGATGTGGTATGAGTTGAGGTAATGGGAAGAGCAGCAGTAAACAATTGCCATTTCTGAAGTAGCAGCAATGAATAAAAAACAATATTGTGTGCAAATAGAAGGTAGTATAAATATTATGCAAATATTGCCAAGAGCAGTTCAGGTATGAACAATTTAAGATGGTTGTAGATCAGTGTGACTGTGCATGTGTGCATCAGATCAGTCCTGATGTTATTTAGTTCGTCTGGATGATTTGTGTGTGTTCATCAGTCACCAGTCCCTTTGTGTTAAGGAGACGGATGGCTTGTGGATAAAAACTGTTACATAGTCTGTATGTGAAGCCCGAATGCTTCAGTACGTTTTTCCAGATGGCAGGAGGGTGAAGAATGAGTGTGAGGGGTGTGTGTGTGTGTGTGTGTCCGGTCAGCCACAATGCTGGTGGCTTTGCGGATGCAGCGTGTGGTGTAAATGTCTTCGATAGAGGAGAGAGACCCCGATGATCTTCTCAGCTGTCCTCACTATCCGCTGTAGGGTCTTGTGGTCTTATATGGTACAATTCCCAAACCAGACAGTGATGCAGTCATAGTTCCTCTATAGAAGGTGGTGAGGATTGGTGGTGGAAGCTGGGTCTTCCTCAGCCTTCTCAGGAAGAAAAGACTTTGTTGGGCTTTCTTATGCAGAGAGCTGGTGTTGAAGGACCAGGTGAGGTTCTCCTCCAGATGGACACCCAGGTGTTTTGTGCTCTTGACGATCTCCACAGAAGATGCTGAGCAGAGAGTGATCGCTCCGTGTCCTCCTGAAGTCAACAACCATCTCTTATGTCTTATCAACGTTCAGAGACAGGTTGTTGTCTTTACACTAGTCCGTTAGCCTCTGGACTTCCTTCCTGTACACTGACTCAGTGTACATGTGTCTCATGGCAAG
Organism: Clarias magur; assembly: GCA_013621035.1. Lineage (NCBI taxonomy): Eukaryota > Metazoa > Chordata > Actinopteri > Siluriformes > Clariidae > Clarias > Clarias magur. The sequence continues at coordinate 346,049 of QNUK01000287.1, read as the reverse complement.
CCGCTCGAAGCTCTTCATGATGGTGGGTGTAAGTGCAACACGGCGGTAGTCAGTGAGACAGGACTTCTTCGGCATGGGGACGATGGTGGTAAACTTGAAGCATGTGGGAATGACGGCGCTGCTCAGAGAGAGGTTGAAGATGTCGGTGAGACCACCTGCCAGCTGTCCTGCACATCCTCTGAGCACTCTGCCTGGGATGTTGTCTGATCGAGCAGCTTTACCTGGGTTGATTCTGCGTAGAGCTTTCCTCACATCAGCCGTGGTGAGACACAGCACCTGGTCGTTCGGAGGAGGGGTGGTCTTCCTCGTCGTCATGTCGTTCTGCATGTCAAACCGTGCGTAAAAGCTGTTCAGCACCTCTGGAAGGGAGCCGTCACCGTCACAGGCCTGTAGCTGGTGATTGCTTGTATGCCGTGCCACATGCGCCGTGTGTCACCGCTGTCTCTGCAGTGACTGAGGATTCTCTGGGCCTTGTTGTTCTTAGGGCCACCTTGTCCTCCAGAAGAGCACACACCCCCCGCAGTAATCCATGGTTTCTTGTTGGGTTGTGAGATGATGTTCTTGTAGACAGTGTAAGCATATTTTAATTAAATGTACTTGTGCATGCAACAGTATGAGAGAAATTATTAATCTTAGCAAAAGAGCACAGAGGTAAGGTGAGGAAAGTGAGCCAAGGACAATATGATGTCACAGTAGCAAAGACATCAAATAGTGATGTTCAGTGTACAGCATGTACCTAGAACATGTGATGTCATAGTGGGGGGGGGGGTGCTTGGTGTACGGTGTGTACCCTAGAGTGCATGATGTAATCTTTCTACACTGAGTATCCAAAAGCACCTGATGTCCCTAGACATACGCATAAGAAATCAAATATCAGGGCCTCCGAGTGGCGAAGTGGTAAAGTGCTCGGCCTATCATCCGGAGATCGCTGGTCCGAATCCCGGGTGGTGCTGTAACCTCTTGCAGCCGGAGGTCTAGAGAGAGCTGATTGGCCGAGCTCTCTCAGAGGGGAGGGATGAGAGGTACTTAGTGCTCCCACATTAATCACGGCTCTACAGCCAATCAGGGGCGTCTGTGAGCTCACGCAAGCGGAAGGAGTGGATAGCGCTTTCCTCCAAGTGTGTTACGCTGTCCCAACAATGCGTGAGCGAGCAGTTCGAAAAGAGGCGGTCGGAGGAAACACGTGATAGTCTTCAGCCCTCCCAGCTGAGTGGTAGTAGTAGCCTTAATGTGAGAGCCCACTAGTGACGTGGAGGAATTGGACACGACTAAATTGGGGGAGAAAATCAAGGAAAAATATTTTTAAAAATAAATAAATAAAATATCAAGCCTTCTCTGACCCAGAACCACATTAATGGGTTATAATGGGAAAAATATGGAGTCAGATAACGAGTTTTATGACGTAACAAACTTGGGTAGAAGAAATTGTAACTATAATGGGTGAAAATGTTGGAAAAAGTTTAATTATAATGGGTTAATAATTTGGTAAGGGATGGAAAAAACAGTGTACAGAGGAGGGGGCTAGGTGAGCGCTCCTCCCCTTGCAAACTGTATAAAATAAGCACTTATGTCACAGTCAAATCAGTCTGTTCTTGGTGGTGCCCTGATTCACAACCTGGACATTGCAAGGCTGGCTCACTTGGTTTTGTTGCTGCAATAAATCCTGCCTTACTTCATCCAGATCTGCATGGAGTCCAGAGTTTTTCTTTGGTTCTTTTTTGAAGTTACAGTATTTGTGTAATGTTTGTAATTTAGGCAACAGTAACAAGTGTAGGAGAAAAATCTCCTACAACAGTGACGTCATCGGTGCACTTGTGGATGTAGCTGGTCACTGATGACGTGTACTCCTCCAAATCGGTGAAGTCGTCACTAGTCGCAGCCTCCCTACACATATTCCAGTCAGTGTTCTCGAACAGTCCTGAAGAGCAGACGAGTGGTCTGGAATTAGCATAACAGAGATGTGGTCTGAGTAGCTGAGGTGGGGGCGGGGCTCTGTCCGATATGCACCGGGGATGTTTGTGAAAACAAGATCCAGTTTGTTTTCCCCTTTCATTGCAAAGTCCACATACTGATGGAATTTAGGAAGCACTGACTTGAGATTTGCGTGGTTGAAATCCATCCAGGTGTACACTCCGATACGTAAACTCCGATAATGAAAACGGTGGTGAATTCCCGTGGTAAATAAAAAGGTCTAACAGTCACAATCTCCAGCAACGATGAACAAAAGCTAGAAACTAGCACTTACACCATTCCGTGTTGATGTAAACACACAAGCCGCCGCTGCGAGTCTTACCGCACAGAGCTGCATTTCTGTCGGCGCGAAACGAGGCTAGTCCGTCTACTTGAATGGCCGCGTCTGAAACTCTGTAGCTGAGCCATGTCTCCAAACTCACTCTGTGTAGGAGTCGGATGTAGTCCAGTTTATTGTCCAGGAAGGAGACATTTGATAAGCCTAGCACAGACCCGCCCACTTGCCGCGCTTCCGCTTCCTCGTGCACTGCTTACGATGTCCCCTCCTCCGGCTACTGGGATCAGACAGCGGCGAGGACTTGAGGCCTGGTTCCCTAAGTAAGCCGAGGTCGCATAGCTTCTCACGCAGCTCATCTTGCATGAAAATTGCCGGTTTATTGAGTTGTGAAAGTGTCTGATGGTGGTAGATGTCCATACTTACAAAAGTCAAAGTACTAACATTGTGGAAATGAGCTACAAATACACAAACGCATAAAAAATAAAATCCTATGCAAAAAGAAAAACACTCCGGATCCCAAACCAACTAAGTTAATGTTTGTGTTATCTTATACAGGATTTCTATTAACTTGAAGGGAAAAAAATATCTCTAGGAAACACTGCTTGATTTCGTGTTTATTTGTAATTCCTTGTGTGTGTAGTCAAATGCTCATCACATCCCCCACATTTTTGTATTTGCAGGGAGAAATCCTGTTAATGGTGTTAAACACTGAACATGATACTTAAAGGAAAAGTGTATTGCTGTCATTAGAAGGTTAATTAACAGATTAAACTTGTGGCTTTGTAAAAAATGAGACGTAAAATATATCATTTGAATCAGTGATGATGCCAATTGTTTAGAGTCTCTGGTGTGTGTGTGTGTGTGTGTGTGTGTGTGTGTGTGTGTGTGTGTGTGTGTGTGTGGGATTGTATGGTAACCACCAAGCACTTCAAACTATAAACCCTGGAGGTGCGAGAACATCGTGCTAAACACTATGGAAACTGTCCCCCTCCGCTTTATAGATAAACAAGTTATATTCCTACTTTCTTACTGACTCTTTAATGTAACAAACATAACCTTCACTAATGTAAATGTTTCTAGTATCTACATATTAAATAATACAGATGTGTGTTTTTTCCGCCCAAGATGTCTGATGGTCTCCATAAAATACTGTATATAAACTCACTCTAGTTTCTACCTTCAACAAATGATCATTGGAAGGACCACAGAGAAAAAATACCGCACCCCTCCCCCACAGGAGGATAAAAATTATTTTCTCTTTGTTGTTATTAGATCGCACTTCATTAAACATCTTCTATCAGAGAGGTTCCAGCACACAGGACTGATAGAGCTCCAGTAGATCAGATCTGTAAAGTCATGTGACTCATCACAGCATCAGAATAGACAAGAATTCACTGTGAGCTTCACATCTCATTACAGCTAATGGACCAATCAAATCAGTCCACAGCTTCAAAACATCCAATCAGGCGTGAGTCTGGACCTGGTTTTCTACTGAACACACAAGTTCATTACCTCACTATCACTTTGTCTAAACAGGAACGATGATCACACGCTTTGTGGCTCTTTACTCTCTGCTTTGTCTCTGCACGACTGGTGAGGAACATTTTAAACTTCAATCTAAAATAATAATGTTTCATATTTAACTAATTTCATGACATAATTTAACATTAAATATGAAACACTTTATTTACAGTAAAAATGCCTGACATCAATGAGCTTTATGTGAAAAACATAAAGTGTGGAGAAGCTGTAACTATGGAGTGTAACATTACTGAGGGCAGAAACAAAAATAGTTTTGCTTGGTACAGACAGAGTTTTGGAAAAGTGCCTCAGTTTTTGGTGAGACCGTACCCCGGGGGCACTCCGAGCTACATATTTGCTGATGGATTCAATGATAGTCGCTTCAGTGTTACTGAAAAGGACCAGAAGTTTGATCTCAACATTAATGGAACAAGAGAAGATGATGGAGGAGAATATTTCTGTGGTTATGTGGAGGGAAGTACAGTAAAGTTCACATCTGGAACACGTCTGCAGTTTGAAGGTAAACAGTTTTACTCTGATAAGCTGCTAATTCCAGATCAACACTTTAACCAGAATTATGTGTACATGTGCATTAAATGTGGAATATTTCACATTATTCATATTTAGTATCATTTCTGTTTATTTGCTGCTTTTCCAATTTATTTGTAAAGGTGAAGAGATGAAACTCTGTCCTACACCTGGAACACTTAACAACAACACACACTCTGTTACACACCAGGGTTCAAACAGCAGAGATGGAGAAGGTAAGAGTTTTAATCAAATTTTCTTTCATTTTGTCAGTGGTGGACGATGTACACAAATTCTGTACTTGAGTAAAAGTACTCATTATCAGTTTTTCACTTATTAAAAGTTTATTGTGATTAATTTTAGCTCTAATGTTATATGATTATCTTTGTGATTAGTCTTTTGCTCTCTTTGCTGAATATAAATCAGTGTTTCATGTGTTTGGTGTGTAATAGATGGACTGAGACACTGCAGTGTTTGATAGTTTAGCAGAGGTTATGATCACAGCCAGTGGAAGCTGAATCTCAGTTGGTTAAAGTAGAATTCCACTCCACCTGCTAACTGTTTTAGCATCAGCAGCTTATAATGTTTAGCATTTCACCATATGAGAGGGTTCAGCTGATACGTTTTAAACACTACACACTGAGGTGAAACAACCTGCTAATAGAAATGGAAAAACGTCATTAGTGATTATTAGCTCCAGTCTGCGCCGCTGTTGTTGTGTAGTGACGCTTTGCTCAAGAGTTACGGGTTACTTAGCTAACTAACTGCCGAATCACAAGACATATTCGTTCCATGAATTAATTTAAGACACACACACAATTAAATATTTTACTGCTGCAAACTAACATTAGATTAACATTAGATTACAAAAAAATGGGTTTAACTCCACATGTTGCCTCAGATTTAACAGAAAAATTTCTTAAGAAGGAATCCTGTGAGAGGCAGATAGAGAAGTTTTTTCTTTTTTTTTAAAATGAATAACTCTTTCAAATAGGCCCATTGGTGTTGGTGGTGATTTAGAGTCAGAACATTTAATAGTCAGGGGGTGAAAACGACAAATCAAAGCAAATCTGATACTATCAATAAAGAATGTTGTATACTAATTCATGTACTTTATGTGTTTTAAATTACATTGTTTTTACGGATCTTTTTTTCACTCATACTGTACATAAAGACATGTTATATAATGTAGTGAACTAAACAACAGATACTTAAAAGTGATACTTCACTACAGTAACAGATTTACATTTACTTTGTTACTGTCCACCACAGCATTTTATATCACAGAATTTTCTTATGAAATCTTCTTTTGTTAATAAATCATTTTACTTTCTGAAGGTAAAGAGATGAAACCCTGTTCTACACCTGGACCACATAACACCACATCATCTGCTACAGGTGAAAAGAATAGTTTTAGTAAAATAAACTTGCTTTCAGATTAAAAATTATATACAGTGCAACCTGGGATTATGAGTATAATTCGTTCCGAAAGTGGGCTTGTATTTCAAAACACTCATAAACCAAATCCCAATTTTCCCATAAGAAATAATGAAAACTCAAATTATTCGTTCCACAGCCTAAAAAAATTAATACATAAAAATAATTAATATAATATAAGTAAAAATAAAAAAAATGAACCTGCACTTTACCTTTTAAAAAAAGTAAAAATAAATCCCGACAGATAAGGGTTTCCATTTGTGCGCGCAGTCGCTATGTGTGTGTGTGTGTGTGTGGGTGTGGAATTCCCTCCCTTGTCTTAGACAGTAAAACTCCTCCTCCCTCCCCCCACCTCGCTTTTTAAGTTTCACAACAAACACACACACAACGGAAACACTGTTTTAACATGGAAAAATAAATCTCTCTAATGACAACAATAAAACAATAAAAACACTCTAATGACTGTGTGTGTGTGTGTGTGTGTGTGTGTGTGTTGATGTGGGCACACTGAACCTTTCGGCTGATACAGAGACTGTGAGAAAAATAGATCTTATGGAGACTTTCTAATGCTTTATACTCGCGCACACACATGTGTTATAATAAACAGTAAATGCGCGCTGTACACACACACACACATAAAAAACAAAGATGTTGTTTTACAATAACAGTTGCACACGCGTGGTCACAGTGTTATAGTAAACAGGACAGGTGTGCACCGATGTTGTATTTATCATTGAGAGACCGAGCGCAGAAACGATTACCCACAATTCCGCAGCGCAAGATAGAGAAAAAACCACTGGCTCAGTTGTAATCACATGACACTCGGCGTCAAAAAAAGAACGGCATGCGTGATAGGTGATACTCTGTATTCGTAAACCAAGACTTTCGTTCGTTTTCCAAGTCTAAATTCATTAAAAATCTTTGCACATCTTGCGGAACGCTCGCAAACTGCATTACTCACAATCTGAGGCTCCACTGTACTCTTTAAATTAAATCTTTTTTTTAAACCATGTTACACCCTTCATATCACTTGTATTCTAGTAGTATTGTATTAATTTGTCTTTTCTTTTTGTTTTATTCTTCTTCCATACAAACTTTGGTGCATAACTAGTCCCTTACCGCTTGTTGTCGGCCCATGAAAGTGGTGGCTAATCGTGCAGTATATTCGGAAATTAGCTTCACAAAAGAGTATCATGGAGAAATGGAGATTGGATTATAGACACTGATTTGCCTCAGCACATTGAATAGACATGTATGTTTTCATTTTTTGACTCATGCTAGCAAAGAGGTCTTCTAACATGCTACACATGCTAGCAGAGAATAACTACATGCTAATATTCAGTAGCTAAGGACTAAAGCATGTTACAATTGTGTTATCATCATGCAAGAAACATGCTAATCACATTGGAGCCATGCTAGCAACACGATACTCATGCTAGCATCATGTTAGCAACATGATAATAATGTTGCTAACAACACGCAAATATATCGTCGGTGTTCTGATGAAACCTCAATTTTACAACTTTTTCAGGAGAGCAAAAAAAAAATGTAAAAAATGCACTTGAAATGTAAATGAAAAAAAAAAGCAATTGTACGAATATATCCAAGACAAATACAGCATATATATATATATATAGTACAGAGTAAGTTACATGTTGCAACAAAAAATAATGAATATACACGAAAAAAATGATTTTGGTGAAAAATTGAGTTACGAGGTTTCATCAGAACACCGACGATATGTAGGTAACATAATGCTAGCAACATGCTAAACATATTAGCATTATGCTAGCAAAACGCTAACATGGGGGATGGGCTCATTTGACCAAACAATCTCTCAGGATCATTGTGAAGCTGTCGTGCCACACCCTAGCAACCACTTTAGAGCACCTGACTGTCATTATAAAAGGCCTGAGTTTTGCCACTAGTGATGGGAAGTTTGAATCATTTTAGTGACTCGCTTTTTGAATCTCGTTCATCAAAATGAACTAAATGTTTTTTTTTGTTGTTTTTTAGTTCATTTCGTTCTTTTGACCAGAAACAAAATAAAATGTAAAATTTTCAATAAACAGACCCCCAACACGTTTACATACACAAATTTTGTCTATAGTTCCAGTAACGAAAATATTACAAGGCAGCTAAGGACATATTATTGTAAACAGAATGAGCAGCTCACCATCATATCTTCTAGTCCAAGTCGTTCGGTCTTTTGAATCTGTTGCACTTTATAGAGTCTATGAGAGTCACGTGACAAAAGAACGACTTGGCAGATTCGTTGAGAACCGTTCAATACTGTTTCCTGTATATAACCTACGGAGGAGTTTCCGGGGATTTGCGCATGCGCGCCCAATAGAAAATGAACTCTCAGAGACTACTTGTTCTTCATGTTCAGATTAGTTCAAAAAGAATGAATCGTTCATGAACGACCGGTCACTATTTCCCACAGCAAGCACCTCTCACATGTCCTTCAGAAAGTGTACCTCTAGTTTGTTTTTAACATTGTGTTTTTCCATACAGGTCCTGATCAGATGAAGGTGCTGTTCTGGCTCTCTGTGTCTAGAGTTGGAGTTCTTGCCTTCATTGTTTTTCCAACAAGCCTGGTTGCTTTTAAATTACAATTAAAATAGAAATTAAAATACAAATGGAGTAAATGTTGATTTAAAGAGAATATTAATATTGATATTAAAGGGAATATATATGTTTAGTTGTTGATGTGACTCAATCCACAAGGTGTTTAAAATATGACATGATTAAACATTTAATAACAGCTCTGTATGGCTGCAGAATATCTGTGATTTATTCATTTTATTTCTTTTTGATGACGCTGGTTTCCTTGAAAATGTAAAGAACCTCCTAATAAACAAGTCTGTCTTGTGTTTTTGTTTTATGATGTGGTTTTAATGTTATGGTTGATGATGTATCTCTTGGACAGGGCCAGCTTTCAGACAGAGACGTGCAGAGACATTTTGAGGATCGCAGGCTGAATGGAGCGTGCTCAAGAACATAGCTGGCAGCTCCTGACATTTGCTAGAAAGAAGCTAACAACCACATTAGAATTTCCCATATCTGCTGCTACAAACACGTGGAAGTTAGTTCCTTTATGGCTAATGTCAGGCGTTTTTTTAAGTAGAAACCAAACGTCCATGTTAGTTTATGATATAGCTGCCTGTGTGTTAGTATACTAGTGCTTGGTGGGTTTCCTCTAGATTTGAAAAAAGAAATCTAACATCTCTAACTGCCCTGATAAGAATCAAACTCTTTGGTTTATATCTCTTACTTTAAAATACAGTGTTGTTTCCAGAGGGAAACTAGAGGACAAATGTCTCAAACCAAACAGCAGTGTGAGGACATGAAGGTTTTTACCACATCAAAGGAGCTGAAACTGCCGGACTCATAGACTGCAGCAGCACTTTGTCTAAATGCTTTATATAAATACTTTTGGATCTGTTTTATACAGGTTAATTATTAAATGATTCATATCTGCAAATATGTACGAGACTTTAACTAATCCCAGTTGTGTCTCTGTTGTTGTGTCCTTTAGGGAGGATAACAGGCCTCACACAGATAGAGCACAGTCTCTAGTACAGTCTGAATAAATAGTGATCTCAACATTCTACATGATATTTTTAGAGACAGTTTTATTAATGAACTCCAGCTCTTTTGTGTTTCAGTCTGAGATTCTAACATAAAGACATTCAGACTGTTGAATAAAACATAAATATGATTAAACACTCAGTCTCAGAAACTCAGAAACCACAATGTTATTTCTGATCAACTGAAACAACTGCATGATGTGAGAGAGCGCTGCTGCAGTCACTAACACTTCTACACACGTGTTAAGAGCGTTTTCACACTCGGCTCTGAAGACTCGAGTTCACTCTCATGACTGTCAAGGCTTTTTGGTGGGCGGGGCTTATAATCACAGGTTTGTTTTCACACAGAGGAATTAATCTTGAGCCGTGGGTCACTTTCAGGGTCAATTCCCCTCATCACTCATGTGTATTTTACATGAAGGGAGGCTCATCCTTTTATTTCTATGTTTATTTATTAATTTTGTATTTGTTTCCAGCACTCAAAAAAATTTAAATTTTCTTCTCCCCTTCAATGATGATATTTCTTTGACTGCACTTTCTCCATACAGTATTATGATTATTATTATGATTATTATTATTGTTGTTGTTGTAACACGCCCACGCATGGCCAAAAAGACGAAGTACAACAAAGAATACAAAAATACAAAAGTATTTAATCTTCATTAGAGTGTCAGTTTAACCCACTGTTTGGGTCAGATGAACAACCCAGAATTCTGGGTTAAATGGTTAAACGCGGAACTTGGATGGAAACAACCCAGCACGTGTTCTGTCCAATAGTGACCCAGCGGCTGGGTTATGGTTGGGTTGTTTTTAAACCCAGCAGTTTTAGGAGTTTATTCTTCTTCATATTATTATTGTTATCATTGTAATGCACCCGCACATGTGTGCAAAAAATACAAAGTACAACAAAGTGTATAATAAGTTAGCCTAAAACAATATTGTTTTATTGTGTATATGTGCTTTAAATATACACTTTGCCTTTTGCAAAGTGAAAGTGAGTTGCGCGTGCACGCTTTTTGATCAAAAGGCTGATGAAATCATAGGTTGTGTATAGAGTGATTAAAAACAATACAACACTGGTTGTGTTAAATAAATTCCCAGACTTTTCCATTGCAGAGATTAAAAAACAGTAACAATGTCAATTTTAGAATCCGTAGAAGCTCAGTGGTCCGGACAAAACCTCTCGCGGGGGAGCCTTTCCCTGAATTTGCTGTTTTCTCGGCTTATTCATACAGATCTAATTGTTTTGCACTACACAGAAATTTGATTTACCCTGATAAAGAGCAATATAAGAATAGTGCCAGCTGTGCCAGATGCAGTAAATCATGCTTTAAAATTCATTTAAAATCAGTGTGTGTAAACCCGCGGCTGGCACTTTGACTTTACAAAAGGCAGCGTTTTGATCAAAAGGCTGATAAACGCGTGCGATTTATAGATAAAAATGCAGACATACTCCTTCAGAAATGCAACAAACAATAAACACATAGGCTACTCGCTGGATAAACGTTGGCTTTTCCAACATGACAGCGCGCTCTGATTTGAGCCGATTTATTCATGTCATAATATAATATAAGATATTTTTGCTGTGTAGTTTATTTCAATTAATTCCATGGTGCTCCAGATGGCCAGTCCTCCACTCCTCAAGACTTTCAAGACAATCTACAAGGTTTGTTTATTCTCCAGAGAAAGCATAATACAACTGTCCATATAGTAAATAAAAAGAAAAGTATAAAAATCAAAAAGTATCAAATCCAACTATGAAGTCTGATTTAATTGATATTATTAATAATTTTTATTTTTTTTAATCTATTATATGTTTTGCTGGGGAAATAAAATTTAGCAGAGACGTCCGCACTGTCTTGTTAATTCATCTAAAACCCCCTACAGTATTCGCCAACAGCGACCCAGTTCGATAAATTCACACATATCTTGAATGAAAGGTGAGAAGAGATTCAGCAGAATCTTCTGACACCGTGCTTGCTCTGAAGGACTATATTCGATAAGAATATAGAGAATAAGAATCATATTTATAGTAAGATTTTTAATTAAATAATAAAGACCTTATTTGGTATAATTTTATCTAAAAGCCAGAACAAATTTCTCATTCACGGCTGAAGTAGTTAAACATGCTTATACTGTAGATACGTAGGTTATATTTTTAATTGCAAGTAAATTACAAACTGCATGTAATGTAAAATATGAATAAAACAGTACTAGACACACACATATGATATGGGAGTATATACAATGAAAAAGCTGTTTACACATGAGTGCTCAAATGTAAAGCAAACGCTATCATTCATTTATTGTTTATATTTAACTTCATTTAACCATTTAAGTTATATGTAAAATAACGTGCCCCAGCCCACTATTATTTTCTGTTCAAATTTAAAGATGTGCGTGTGTGCAAATAGACGAAGTACAACAAAAATACAAAAGTCTATAATTTTTAATAAAAATCAGCCAAAAACAATATTGTCTCCAATGCTGAAGCAAACATGATTTTGTTTTTGTTTTAGTCTTCTCGCTGAATACAACGTGACCGCGCGCTCCGAGGTGAACACATGCAGACCCCCAGTTACTGTAATCCCTCTTCTCACCTTTCATTCATGATAGGTGTGAACTTATCAAACCGGTTCTGCTGATTTGCTAAATAATTAACAAGACCGAGCAGACGTCTCTGCCTAAAATATATTTCGCCATCACAATGTACTGGAGCTCGGCACATCTTCTTTCCTTGTTTTATTCTGTAATATTGTGAAATAATAAGTGACATGTATTTTGTGTATATGCTTAAATATTCCTTTTTATTAATGGACATGTGTAATATGTTTGAACTACATTATTGCGAGACACGATAACTTTCTGGCATTTTTATCGATCAATCACACGCATTTATCAGCCTTTTGTAAAGTGAAAGTACGAGCCGTGGGTTTCCGCACATAATTCAGTTATAAAATCACAATCACATTACAGCTATTATTTCCAGCCGTGGTCTAACAATGAATAAAATACGCATTTAATGCTGAACTCAAACACCAAAAAACATGATAATTATTATAAAAAGCCTGAAGCACTTCGTGTTTATATAAGAATATTTTCTCATGTATTTGTTCATTCATGTCTTCTGATGGTGCTCAATGTCGACACATTTTTACGTTTTAACAAAGATATGTTGACATTCACGAATCAGGACATTCGCATAGTTAACACTATCAGAACGATCGTTAAAGAACGATTTTTGTGCATCTCATTTCATCATTATGAAAATAATATGAAGCTCATACCCACATTCATCATGAAAGATCTATTGTAAAACATAATAAAATAAAAATAAAATAAGGTTTGCTTCAGCATTGGAAGCAATAATGTCTTAGGCTAACTAATTACACACAATTCTTCATTGTACTTGGTACATCCATAAAGTCCATAAAGTCCTTCCATGCAGCATCTGGCGGATAGTCAGTGAAGCACCACACGTTTATTTAAATTTCCGAATGTTGCTTGAGGGATTTCGCTGGAAAAAGCGTGCATACTTAATGGCCAGATCTGTATGATCACAGGTTTGCTTTCACACAGAGAACTTAATTCTGAGCCAGGGGTACCTTGTCATGATCCACGCCTGTCAACCTGTTTTTTCCCGCGCTGTCACTCTCCATGTGCCCATGTTTTCTTTTTGCTGTCATATGTCCTTTCCCACGCCCCCGCTTCCGCCTCGTCTGCACACCTGTCTCTCATCCTCCATTGATTACTCCAGTGATTACTCGCTGCTTAAATCACTGGATTATTGAATGTCTTCTGCTTCAATTCTCTCGCGTTTTGTTGTCTTCACGTTGCCAAATAGTTTCGTTTTCTCGTTTCACGTCTCTCGCCTTCCGTTTTGGATTTGTCGCCTCGCTGTTTGATTTCCCGGCTTTGATCTCGCGCTTCCTCATTTTGACTACGGCTCTCGCTTTGTGTTTTTGCCTTGACGTCACGCTGATTGATCTTCCGGCTTTTGACCCGCGCTTTCGTTTTCCGACCTTGCTCCAGTGTAACGTTTCTACTATTCATCTGCACTTGGATCCACCTCGTTTCACCTCGCCTCATGACATACCTTGAATATTTCCATTCATAAATATATGTTTGCAATTTTGTTGAGCGTTAATCCTTGTATTGTATTTATTTCATTTATTTGATTCTAGCATTCAAGCAGCCAATCATCCCATCATGGAGGAATACAAGCAAATGAGGATCTGTTCTGGTGTTAAAAGATTTTCACCACAGAAGCTGATATGAGATGTGTATTTTTTTTATGTTTTTTGTACAAACACTTACACCACAACATTGAGGTCATTTATAATAATGTTGCTCCAGTACTACCAGAGTGTGGTTTAATTTATCAGTAAGGTTTGCTGTACCCAACTAGCCCTAAAGTCAAAGCACAAACATTACGGAAATGTGCTAGAAAAACACAAACACTTGCAAAATTGAAGCACATGCAAAAAGAAAAACACTGCAGATCCAAAGACGATTATCCTGTTTCTCTAATAATAAAACACAACTTCAAGACAAATTAGTAAATTTTGTTTATCGCTGGGAAACACTCATTGATGTTTGTTGATATCTTTTGTTTATGTGTGTTTGTCGTCACAAGCTCATCACATCTCCTACCAACCACGAGCACTTCGTGTGCAGCAAATCTCTTTTGTGGCATTTCACCCCTTTTTTAATGTGTTTTTCTATTTCCGCTGTTTTCTTTTTGCATGCGCTTTGATGTTTGTATGTGGTTTCCAATTTGCAGTGCATTTACTTAACGTTTGTGATTTCACTTTTGTATGCATTGTTGTCTTTGCAGTGAGAAATCCTGTTAATGTCATTAAACACTGAACGTGATACTTAAAGGAAAGGTGCATTGCTGTCATCAGAAGGTTAATTAACAGATTAAACTTTTTTGGGGGGGATTTTCCCCGATTTTCTCCCTAATTTAGTCGTGTCCAATTCCTCCCCGTCACTAGGGGGCTCCACATTAAGGCTACAACTACCACTCAGCCGGGAGTGCCGAAGACTATCATGTGTTTCCTCGGAACCACGTGACGCCATCCGACCGCATCTTTTGGAACTGCTTGCTCACGCACTGTTTGGGGCGGCGTAACACACTCGGAGGACAGCGCTCATCTAATGTAAATGTTTCTAGTATCTACATCTTAAATAATACAGATATTTTTTTTTTTCCGCCCAAGATGTCTGATGGTCACCATAAAGCCACAAATGATCACTGAACGGACAACAGTAAAACTATACTGCACACCTTCCCCACAGGAGGATAATTTTTTTTTCTCTTTGGCCTGCTGACCTAAAAGCACCACTTCATTAAGCTTCTTCTATCAGAGAGGTTCCAGCACACAAGACTGACAGAGCTCCAGTAGATCATATCTGTAACGACATGTGACTCATCACCACATCAGAATAGACAAGAATTCACTGTGGGCTTATATTCCAAAACACTTGTAAACCAAATCAATTTAAATAATTAAATTATTAAAAAATAATTAATACAATATATAAAGTAAAAATAACAACAACAAACAAATTAATCTGCACTTTACCTTTATGTAAAAATAAATCCCGACAGACAAGTGTTTCCATTTGTGCGTGCAGGCGCTGTGTATTTGTGTGTGTGTGTGTGTGTGTGTATTTGTGTGTGTGTGGAATTAGCCCCTTCCCTCACCTTGTCGTACACAGTAAAACCACCTTGCTTTTTAAGTTTCACAACAAACACACACACAATGGAAACAAAAAGAAATCTCTCTAATGACACTCGCGTGAGCGCATACTAACGGAATCACTGCTGTAAAGTAAAAAAAACAGCACTTTACCTTTGAAAAGAATTGTGACAGAGCAGAGTTTCTGTGTAGAGCAGAGAGTGTGTGTCCGTATGTGTCTGTGTGTGTGCAAAGCCCGGGAGGGGGGTGTGAAGGCGAGAGAGTGTGTGTGCGCGTGTGTCGTTGTCAAATTACGCGCCCACACACACACATAGGAGACACGCTAAAACAGAGAGTGAGATGTTGATTATAGCAGTAAGAGATGAGCACTAAGACTGAGCAGGGGAGACGATTACCCACAATTCCACAGCGAAATAGAGAGAAAACTATTGGCTCAGTTGTGATCACGTGACCCTCGGTGTCAAAACAAGACCGCATACGTGATACATGATACTCGGCACTCGTAAACCAAGATTTGCTCGTTTTTCAAATCAAAGTTTATAAAAAATCTGTGCTTGTCTTGCGGAACACTCACAATCCGCGTTACTCGCAATCCGAGGTTCCACTGTAGAACTATTTACAAAATACCAATGTTATCATTACTTTTATTCTTTTAATCCTCTCTGGTTTATAAATGGCTCTTGTTCTTTATCAGGGTGATAATGATGTCTTGAACTTTGCAGCTATGAGTTTTGCTAAGAAACCTTAATCCTCCAGAACATCCAGAGACACGAACCATCGAGATGTTTATGTACAAGTTAAAGTAAAATAGATAAAGAGAAATAACGTCAGAATCTAAACAGAGCCAAAAAAAGAGTATTTTACCCAAGGAAAAATGTGTATATTTTAATTAGGTAAGGTTTTTATTGCTGTATTATTGCAATTTCCATGTTGACTACTCATCTAAAGGATTATTAGAGACACCTGTACAATTTCTCATTAATGCAATTATCTAATCAACCAATCACATGGCAGTTGCTTCAGTGCATTTAGGGATGTGGTCCTGGTCAAGACAATCTCCTGAACTCCAAACTGAGTGTCAGAATGGGAAAGAAAGGTGATTTAAGCAATTTTGAGTGTGGCATGGTTGTTGGTGCCAGACGGGCCGGTCTGAGTATTTCACAATCTGCTCAGTTACTGGGATTTTCACGCACAACCATTTCTAGGGTTTACAAAGAATGGTGTGAAAAGGGAAAAACATCCAGTATGCTGCAGTCCTGTGGGCGAAAATGCCTTGTTGATGCTAGAGGTCAGAGGAGAATGGGCCGACTGATTCAAGCTGATAGAAGAGCAACTTTGACTGAAATAACCACTGGTTACAACCGAGGTATGCAGCAAAGCATTTGTGAAGCCACAACACGCACAACCTTGAGGCGGATGGGCTACAACAGCAGAAGACCCCATCGGGTGCCACTCATCTCCACTACAAATAGGAAAAAGAGGCTACAATTTGCACGAGCTCACCAAAATTGGACAGTTGAAGACTGAAAAAATGTTGCCTGGTCTGATGAGTCTCGATTTCTGTTGACACATTCAAATGAGTCAGAATTTGGCGTAAACAGAATGAGAACATGGATCCATCATGCCTTATCCATCATGATCCATACCACTGTACACGCTGGTGGTGGTGTAATGGTGTGGGGGATCTTTTCTTGGCACACTTTAGGCCCCTTAGTGCCAATTGGGCATCGTTTAAATGCCACAGCCTACCTGAGCATTGTTTCTGACCATGTCCATCCCTTTATGACCACCATGTACACATCCTCTGATGGCTACTTCAAGCAGGATAACGCACCATGTCACAAAGCTCGAATCATTTCAAATTGGTTTCTTGAACATGACAATGAGTTCACTGTACTAAAATGGCCCCCACAGTCCGTGGTGGAACGGGAGCTTCGTGCCCTGTATGTGCATCCCACAAATATCCATCAACTGCAAGATGCTATGCTATCAATTTGGGCCAACGTTTATAAATGCTTTCAGCACCTTGTTGAATCAATGCCACGTAGAATTAAGGCAGTTCTGAAGGTGAAAGGGGGTCAAACACCGTATTAGTATGGTGTTTCTAATAATCCTTTAGGTAAGTGTATACAGATCTGGCTATTAAAAACGCACGTTTCTTGAAAAGGGACCTTGTGCGCTTCCGCGGCAGCTCGCGGGAAGCTGTGAAAATGCGTTCATTAACTGTAGGGGGCAGGTCGTGTTTCAATCTGAAGTATTGTGTGTCTACTGAAGCCAAAAATGTGTTCTCTCTCTAACCCTAACCAAAGCGCCCATTGATAACAAGCGACAGAGCTCATAAACGTGTCGAGCTCAAACTTTAAATACTGATATGTATTTATTCCTTGCTTTCTTTTCAATGATGATTCTTCTTTGACTGCACTTTCTCCATTCAGGATTATTATCATTAGTAGTAGTAGTGAAAATTACAGCTGATTAACTGTCTCTCTGCAGTAGTTATAACAGCGGATTAGTTTCACTTGGACTATTTCTAACAGGCAATCTACTAAATAATAATAAATAGATAAAATAACCCAGCACTTGAACATTTAACCCAGCAGTTTTAAGAGTGTAACATAAAAAAATATTCAATTTGTAAAATAGCATAGGTGAAATCATAGGTTGTGTAAAAACAATACAACAAAGCTTATGGTAAATAAATTCTCAGACTACCTATTTACAGTACATGGAATTTTACGGGGTTGTCACTGAACGATTTACCCTGACAAAGATCAATATAAGAATAGTGCCAGCTGGCACACCTTAAAATAATTCGGCATCTATTTAGAGTCTAAATATTTTTTTTCTAAACTTGTCTTACTGTTGTTTACAGTATGTTGAGCCTATTTCCTCCTGTACTTAGTCTAATCAGAGCTCTACCACCCGTTCGAGTGTAATTCATAAATTAAAGAGAATAGAGAATAAGAATTGTATTTCTAATAAGGTAATTAATTAAATAATAAAATTATATCAAATAAGAACTTTATCAAAACCAGACCAAATTTCTCATTCACCACTGAAGTAGTTAAACATGCTTATACTGTAGATACTTAGGTTATATTTTAAAAATACAATTGCAAGTAAATTACAAACTGCATGTGATATAAAATATGAATAAAACAGTACTAGACACACATATATATGATATGGGAGTATATACAATGAAAAAGCTATAAAAAACTTTAAATATAAAGTATATATTTAACTTCATTCAAACGCCCACTATTATTTTCTGTTCGAATTTAAAGATGCACACGCGTGTGCAAAAAGACGAAATACAACACAGATTACAAAAGTGTATAATCTTTTAATAAAGTTAGTCTAAAACAATATTGTCTCCAATGCTGAAGCAAACATTTTTTTTGTTTGTTTTAGTCTTCTCGCTGAATACAGCGCGCTACGAGTTGAACACATGCAGACCCGCAGTTACTGTAATCCCTCTTCTCACCTTTCATTCACAATAGGTGTGAAGTTATCAAACCGGTTCCACTGATGGGGAATTGGCAGAATTGAGGGGTTTAAAAAGAATTAACAAGACCGAGCAAACGTCTCTGCCTAAAATGTATTTCACCAGCAAAACATGAATAGAAACAAATAAAATGTTTAATGATATCAATTAAATCAGACTTCATATTTAGATTTGATACTTTGAGTGTAATTCATACATTTACACACGTGGACAAAAATTGTTGGTACCCTTCAGTCAATGAAAGAAAAACTCACAATGGTCACAGAAATAACTTTAATCTGACAAAAATAATAATAAATAAGAATTATATGAATGTTAACCAATAAAAGTCAGACATTGCTTTTCAACCATGCTTCAACAGAATTATAAAAAAAAAATGAACTCATGGAACAGGCCCGGACAAAAATGATGGTACCCCTAACTTAATAGTTTGTTGCACAACCTTTTGAGGCAATCACTGCAATCAAACGATTCCTGTAACTGTCAATGAGACTTCTGCACCTCTCTGCAGGTATTTTGGCCCACTCCTCATGAGCAAGCTGCTCCAGTTGTTTCCGGTTTGAGGGGTGCCTTTTCCAGACAGCATGTTTCAGCTCCTTCCAAAGATGCTGTCACAATCCGTCAAACCACGTCTACACCATAGATCAGCCTGACTCTTTCCCGTTCATACTCCAGTCCGCATCTTGCCTTTCACCGCGCTGAGCACACCTGCTGCCTGTCTGCTCTCATCATTTCGGCTATTTTAGTCACTCGAAAAGTGCTGCTCCTCGCCAGATTATTGTGCCATATATGCCAATATTCCTTCCAGTAGTTTTGGATCTACTGCATGTTTGGATTACCGGTTTTGACTTCCACGTTGTATTCCGACCACGAGATCGCCCAGTGTTTTGGATTTATCGCATGTTTGGATTTGATTATCGCGTGCACATTGACCACGAGACTGCCGAGCGTTTTTGGAGTTACTGCACGTTTGGATTACCGGCTTTTGACTTTGAAACTGTTCAGTGTTTTTTGGAAGAGCCGTATGTTTGGATCTATTGCACGTCTGGGCTACAGGATTTCACCCTCTAAGTCACCTGAAGCTTATCTGCTTCCTCACTAAGACTGTAAGTGCAAGTTATTCTTTGTCTCTGCTCTTGGATCCTCCTTTCTCCCTGCTGTTATAACCCGGCGCGTGACAGTATAATCTGGCCAGCTATGAATCCAGCAGAGCTTGCCCACCTGAGATCGGCACTAGAAAACCAGGGGGCTCTTCTTGACACTCATCAGCAAGATAATCAGCAGGTTACTGAAACCCTCAGAATCATCACTGACACCCTCGCCTCCCTAACGGTCAAGATTCAGCAGATGCAATCCTCACAGACTCCAGTTCCGGTCGCCCCTACTCCCATTGCTACTCCACCTTCACCCAATGAACCACGCCTTCCCGCTCCACCTACTTATGATGGTGACCCTAACACCTGCCGCTCCTTCTTATCTCAGTGTTCTCTTGTTCTGGAACTTCAAGCCTCGTCTTTTCCTACCTAACGGTCTAAGGTGGCATACATAACCGTTTTGTCTGGAAAGGCGAGAGAATGGGGGACGGCAGTATGGGACGCACAAGATGTCTGCTGCGCCAACTTCAGATCATTCACCAGTGAAATGAAGAAGGTCTTCGATCGCTCTTCCACTGGACACCAGGCAGCAGGTCAGATTCTAAATCTCCGTCAAAGATCTCGCTCTGTTTTCGATTATGCCATTGAGTTTCGCAGCCTTGCAGCATCATGCGGCTGGGATGGTCAGGCATTGTTCGACACTTTTCTTCATGGACTTTCGGACCCAATAAAGGATGAGCTATCCGCACGGGAGCTACCATCTAGCCTTCAGGATCTCATTGATCTTGCTGGACGCATCGACGCTCGCAAATGCCTCAGAAAACAGGAGCGAAGCCTGGACACAAGGTCAGTTCAACCACCAACCCCTCCTTGTCCTTTTGAACAAAGGAACGCCAACGACGACGGGACGAAGGGGCTTGCTTCTATTTTGGTCAGTCCGTAGGTACTACGGACCTGTCCGCTAAAAGGTAAGGCCCTCATTGATCCTGGGAACAAAGGGGGGCCCAAGCCATGCGAGTTTCCCAGACCACCGTTCTTGCTCTCCTGTGTCCATCATTTATGATAGTAAACCCCATGCTACTCATGCCCTTGTAGACTCCGGCGCTGACCAAAACCTGATCTGTTTATCTATGGTTAACACCCTTAAGATCCCCTTTCTACCCTTGGGTCACCCATTCTCCATCCAAGCCCTTGATGGAAGCAACCTAGCCTCAATAACTCATCAAATTGCTCCAGTAATTCTTCGTTTCTCTGGGAACCACTCCGAAACAATCTCGTTCTTTATTGTCAAAGATTCTCACGCACCAATCGTCTTAGGCCTCCCCTGGCTAGGCCTACATAACCCACATATTGACTGGGCCAGGAGAACAGTCTTGGATTGGAGCACATCACGTGCAACCTCGCTCCCTCTTCATCGGCCATATGACTGCGCGATTGATCTTGGTGATTGACTTCATAGGTGAAGTGGTGAAGGGTTTTAGCTGAGAAGTATGGAATACTGGGTGGATCCGGAGCGCCGCAGGCAGCTGGAGCCGGTAGGTGATGGGGTTGATTCGGAGGGTGATGCGGTATGGACCGATGAAACGAGGTGATAATTTTCTGGATTTTGTCTGCAGGTGTAGATTTTTTGTAGACAGCCATACCTTGTCACCTACGTGGTACAATCGCCTCGGTGGGCACGTTTGATGGCAAGGTTCGCTTGGTTCCATAGCCGTCGACACCGACGGACCAACTGTTGGGCCGACGGTACTTCAACCTCCGGTTCTTGCTGGTCGAATATCGGAGGCTGGAAGCCGTGGCATGCCTCAAATGGGCTTAAGCCGGTGGCGGATGAAACGTGGAGGTTGTGTGATAGTTCAGCCCAGATGAGGTAGCGAGCCTAGGAGCACTGACGGTCGGCGACAAAGCACCTCAGGTAGCGCTCCAGTTGTTGGTTGGTCCATCCGTCTGACCGTTAGTCTGGGGGTGGTAGCCAGAGGACAGACTACAGGTGGAATGGATCAGACGGCAGAAGGCCTTCCAGAACCGTGAGGTGAACTGAGGCCCCCTGTCCGAGACGATGTAATTTGGGAACCCATGCAGGCAGACTACATGTTCTAATATCAGCTTGGCTGTTTTCTTAGCTGACGGGAGCCCGGGAAGGGCCACCAGGTGCACAGCTTTGGAGAACCGGTCGACGATGGTGAGGATGGTGTTCTTTCCTTCCGAAACCGGCAGGCCCGTGATGAAGTCGACGGCAATGTGTGTCCAGGGCCGACAGGGAACAGGAAGTGGTTGAAGCTCGCCCGGAGATGGTTGATTTACATCTGCCCTGGTGCACACTGGGCACGGCTGGACGAACTCGTGAACATCCTTGGTCATGGTGGGCTACCAGAAGGCGCGCTGTATGAATTGAAGGGTGCGACGTGTTCCGGGGTGTCCAGCGAGGAGAGAGGAATGCCCCCATTGGATGACCTCTGTCCTGATGGTGTCGGGTACATAGAGTCGACCAGGCAGCACACCTGCCGGTTCGGTCTCCGCAGCCTGTGCCTGGCGCACCCTTATCTCCAGATCCCAGCGTAGTGGTGCTATGATCCTGGTGGGAGGTAGGACAGGCGCGGGCTCTGCCCGGGGGACGTCTTCCTCATGCTGTCAGGAGAGGGTGTCGTTCTTGTTGTTCTTGGACCCTGGGCGGTATTACAGATGGAGTAACTCTCAAAAAATAACGCCCACCGCGCCTGTCTAGGGTTAAGCTGTTTCATTCTTCGGATGGTGATTAGATTCTGGTGGTCGGTCCAGACGATGAACAGCTCTCTGACGCCCTGGAGCCAGTGACGCCATTCCTCCAGAGTCCACTTTATGGCCAACAGCTCGCGGTCCCCTACCCCGTATCGCTGCTGAGTGGGGTCAGATTTTCTGGAGAAGAAGCTATAAGGGTGTAGATTCTGATCTGGACCTTGTTAGGAGAGAACGGCCCCGGTGTCCACATCCGAAGCATCCACCTCCACAACAAATGGTTTGCTCACGTCTGGATGGAGGAGAATTGGTGCGGTGGTGAAGCGGTGACACAATTCCTGGAAGGCGGAGATGGCGGCAGAGTTCAGGGTGAAGGGGTGAGAAGATGGTCGTGTCAGGGCGGTTAAAGGAGCTGCAACCGTACTGTAGTCCCGGATAAAGCGACGATAGAAATTCGCAAACCCGAGAAATCGTTGAAGTTGCTTGAGGGTCTTGGGTAGGGGCCAATGACGCACAACTTCCAGTTTCTGCGGGTCCATGGCCACACCCTGGGGTGAGATAACAAAACCCAGGAAAGTGGTGGATTGCTCGTGAAAAGCGCACTTCTCCAACTTACAATACAGTTGATGGGCGAGCAATCTCTTGAGGACCGCCCTGATGTGTTGGACATGTTCATCAACAGTCCAGGAGTAAATGAGGATGTCGTCTAGGTAGACGAACACCCAGCGGCCTAGCATGTCTCTGAGAACATCATTGATGAATTGTTGGAATGCGTCAGGTGTGTTACAGAGTCAAAAAGGGATGACCAGGCTTTCATAGTGTCCTGTGGGGGTGATGAAGGCCGTTTTCCACTCATCACCCTCTCTAATGCGCACCAAGTTGTAGACGCTCCAGAGGGCCAACTTAGTAAAGATGGTGGCACCAGAGAGGGCATCCAGGGCAGAGTTGGTAAGTGGCAATGGGTGTTGGTTCTTGATGGTGATATCATTGAGCCCCCGATAATCGACACATGGACGTAAGTCACCTCCTTTTTTCTTTACAAAGAAGAACCCCGCTTTGGCAGGTGAGGAGGAGGGCCGGATGGTACCTTGGCGAAGGGCGCTGGAAACATACTCCTCCATCGCCTGCATCTAGGTGGAAGATAGTGAGTAGAGATGGCCACGAGGCGGGACGGAACCCAGCTGAAGGTCAATTGCCAAGTCGTAAGGATGATGAGGAGGTAGGTGGGTGGCGCGACGTTTACAAAACACTTCAGCCAGGTCCCGGTAAGACGTCGGGATGCTGTTGGTGTCGACTTCGGGGGCCTCGGGCTCCCTAGAACACGTCTCAGCCCGGGCCCGTAGGCAGAGTTCAGTGCAGGTCGGCCCCCATTGTAGAATCCGGTTCTGTGTCCAAGAAATAAGTGGGTCATGCTGCAACAACCACGGGTGGCCGAGGATGATGGGAGGAGATGAGATGGAGGTGACATAGAATTGAACCTGTTCTTCGTGTTAGTTGATGATGAGGGTGATTGGCTGTGTTCGAGAGGTGATAGGGCTGGAAGAGAGGAGCCGACCATCAACAGAGGTGATGTTTACAGGCTGGGATAATGCCTCGATTTTTACCCCCAGTTTTTTGGCGTAAGAAGAGTCTTGGATGCCTTTGCGGAGAACCGCAACTTCACTACGGAGCTGATCGATCAGCTTAGCATGTTGGTCAACCACATCGCAGAGGTGAGCGTAATCCGCTGGGTTTACTGCTGTTGGCTCAGTCATTCTGTCATAAACACACGGAGATGGACCAGAAGACTAGCAGTTAGCCTGTAGCGTGGATTGTAAACCCAAACGCGGAAGTAGCGCGAGCAGGCAGGATAACCATGTTGTTATTTTTAGAACTCTCCCGAAGCGAGAGCAAGAGTCTACACAAATAAACTCACGGACACAGCATCGGTGATAGAATGGGCAAACTCAATGTCTGAGTAATGTGTGGAGCCATCTTGTCTCCTTTTATGCTTCCTGAATAACGACCGGACTACTTCCAGGTCCTAGTGCCGGTCGTGTTAGGAGTGCGCATGACAACTCCAAAGACTTTTAGAGAACAAACTTTATGTCAAGGCGGAAAAATGTGAATTTCACCGTGACTCCACATCCTTTTTGGGGTTCATAATCTCTCCTTCAGGTATCCAAATGGACCCATCCAAACTCAAAGCAGTCATGGAATGGCCACTGCCCTCATCGAGACAGGATCTTCAACGTTTCCTGGGGTTCGCCAACTTTTACTGGCGATTCATCAAGAACTATAGCATGGTAGCAGCACCTCTCACTACTCTCACCTCCACCAAACTCCCTTTTCAGTGGAACCTTTGGGCGGACAAAGCCTTTTTGGATCTCAGCGTTTCACTTCTGCCCCCATCCTCGCGTTCCCTGACCCCTCCCTTCCATTTGTGGTGGAAGTGGATGCATCAGAGAATGGAGTGGGGGCTGTCCTCTCTCAAAGGTCCCACAAGGACAACAAACTCCACCCTTGCTCCTTTTTCTCTCATTGCCTCTCTCCGACTGAACGCAACTACGGCATTGGAGACCGTGAATTGCTGGCCATTAAGCTTGCCCTGGAGGAATGGCGGCATTGGCTGGAGGGGGCAGAACACCCTTTTTTGATCTGGACAGATCATAGGAACCTTGAATACTTGAGGTCAGCAAAAAGACTTAATTCACGTCAGGCTCGTTGGTCGCTTTTTTTTTTTTGAAGATTCAACTTTACGCTCTCTTATCGCCCAGGGTCTAAGAATGTCAAGCCTGACGCCCTTTCCCGCCAGTTTTCCCCCTTTCCAGACCCTGCCTCCCTGGAAACTATCCTCCCACACCACTGTCTAGTGACTACAGCTCGTCTTGAGTTGTAGAACCAGGTACTACGAGCCCTTGAGCAAGAACCTGGTCCCAGCAATGTTCCTCAGGATAGACTCTTCGTTCCTGCCCCTACACTCTCCTTCGTGCTAGAATGGGGTCACAGCTCCAGACTTGCGTGTCATCCAGGGGCCACTTGAACCTTATCCCTCATACATCAACGCTTCTGCTGGCCAACCATCAAGGATGACGTGAGAAGGTTTGTAGCATCGTGCGACAATTGCACCAGGAATAAGACCACCAATCGCCCCCTGGGGGTCTTTTAAGGCCCCTTCCAACTCCACACCGACCTTGGTCACACATCTCACTCGACTTTGTCACTGGACTTCCTCCCTCAGAGGGAAATACCTGCATCTTGACAGTGGTCAATCGTTTTTCCAAATCTGCACACTTTATTCCCTTACCCAAACTCCCGTCAGCCAAGGAAACAGCAGAGCTCTTAATCTTTCATGTCTTCTGACTTCACGGTCTCCCGGTGGACATAGTGTCTGATCAAGGTCATCAGTTCTCTGCACAGTTCTGGAAAGCCTTTTGTAAACTTACAGGTGCCACGCCAAGTCTTTCTTCTGGTTTCCACCTTCAAAGTAACGGACAGTCTGAACGTGCTAATCAGGAACTTGAGAAATACCTTAGGTGTATGACGTCACGTGACCCGTCTTCATGGAGCAGAATGTTACCCTGGGTGGAATACGCCCGCAACTCTCTCCCCACCTCCTCCACTATTGAAGTTACTTTATTTAAAAGTAGACACTTCAATCTTTTTATAGATATATTTCTCATGTTGGTGTGTGTAGTATTCGTTTCAGTTCATTTTAGTGACACGTTCAGAAGGATATTGTCGGTTTTGTGGATATTGTGATTGTATGTAAATAAAAGTAGACCATTTACAGATTCAAATGATGAACTACACTAATGTATATGATCAAAAATTCTGGAGCGTTTCAAGTTCTTTTCACTTTTACCAGAAAAACAATTAACTGGACACACCGGCGGTACCGCCGACTCCTACGTGTTTTAAAACTGACACACACTCTCTGGTGTAAGATAGAAACTATAAAACTATAAATAGTGTGAGGACATTAAGGTTTTTACCACATCAAAGGAGCTGAAACTGCCGGACTCATAGACTGCAGCAGCACTTTGTCTAAATGCTTTATATAAATACTTTTGGATCTGTTTTATACAGGTTAATTATTAAATGATTCATATCTGCAAATATGTACGAGACTTTAATTAATCCCAGTTCTGTCTCTGTTGTTGTGTCCTTTAGGGTGGATAACAGGCCTCACACAGATAGAGCACAGTCTCTAGTACAGTCTGAATAAATAGTGATCTCAACATTCTACATGATATTTTTAGAGACATTTTTATTAATGAACTCCAGCTCTTTTGTGTTTCAGTCTGAGATTCTAACATAAAGACATTCAGACTGTTGAATAAAACATAAATATGATAAAACACTCAGTCTCAGAAACTCAGAAACCACAATGTTATTTCTGTTCAACTGAAACAACTGCATGATGTGAGAGAGCGCTGCTGCAGTCACTAACACCTCTACACACGTGTTAAGAGCGTTTTCACACTCGGCTGTGAAGACTCGAGTTCACTCTCATGACTGTCAAGGCTTTTTGGTGGGCGGGGCTTATAATCACAGGTTTGTTTTCACACAGAGGAATTAATCTTGAGCCGTGGGTCACTTTCATGGTCAATTCCCCTCATCACTCATATGTATTTAACATGGTGGAAGGCTCCTCCTTTTATTTCTATGTTTATTTATTAATTTTTAATTTGTTTCCAGCACTCACGCAGCATGTCATCAGGAATACCTGTAAACGAGGTGTAAGAAGATTTTAGCCCAACATGACACGTGTGTATTTTTCAATGTTCTCTGTACAAATACAACAACAGTAAAATTGCAACTTGTAGCAAAGTGTGTTTTTATACAACAGTGAAGATCCACAACCTCAAACACGGTCTGACAGTTACTGTAAATCCCTTCATTTCAAATTTCTCCCTTAGACAGATGATCAGTGAAAGGTCGGTACTGAAACTGTCCCGCGCCCCTCCCCCACAGCAGGATTCCACATTATTCCTCTTTGGGGTTGTTAGATCTGCTGACCTAAAAGCACTTCATTAAACTTCTTCTATCAGAGAGGTTCCAGCACACAGGACTGATAGAGCTCCAGTAGATCATAACTGTAAAGTCATGTGACTCATCACAGCATCAGAATAGACAAGAATTCACTGTGAGCTTCACATCTCATTACAGCTAATGGACCAATCAAATCAGTCCACAGCTTCAAAACATCCAATCAGGCGTGAGTCTGGACCTGGTTTTCTACTGAACACACAAGTTCATTACCTCACTATCACTTTGTCTAAACAGGAACGATGATCACACGCTTTGTGGCTCTTTACTCTCTGCTTTGTCTCTGCACGACTGGTGAGGAACATTTTAAACTTTCATCTAAAATAGTAATATTCTTGTAACTTAAATTACATAAATATTAAAGAAATGTTTTACAGGACAAACTTCTGACATGAAAGATCTTGAAGTGAAAACAGTAAAGCGCGGACAAGCTGTAACTATGGAGTGTAACATTAGCGGGGTCAGAAATAAAGAAAATGTAGCTTGGTACAGACAGAGTCTTGGGAAAATGCCTCATTTTATGGCAAGAATTTATGGAAAAACTTACCTATTGGCTGATGGATCTAATGATAACCACTTCAGTTTTACCATAAATGACCATCATTTTGATCTCAACATCAAAGAAATAAGAGAAGATGATGGAGGAGAATATTTCTGTACAGAATTGGAGGGAAGTAACCTAAAGTTCACATCTGGAACACGTCTGCAGTTTGAAGGTAAACAGTTTTACTCTGATAAGCTGCTAATTCCAGATCAACACTTTAAACAGAATTATGTGTACATGTGCATTAAATGTGGAATATTTCACATTATTCATATTTAGTATCATTTCTGTTTATTTGCTGCTTTTCCAATTTATTTGTAAAGGTGAAGAGATGAAACTCTGTCCTACACCTGGAACACTTAACAACAACACACACTCTGTTACACACCAGGGTTCAAACTGCAGAGATGGAGAAGGTCAGAGTTTTAATCTAATACACTTCATTTCATTTTGTCACTGGTGGACGATGTACACTAATCCTGTACTTGAGTAAAATTAGAGATACCTGAGGTAAATATTCCTTCAGTAAAAAAAAAAAAAAAATGTCCTCCTTTACTTTAGAGTAAAAGTACAACAGTATTTGCTTTCATTTTAAAAATATATTTTTATTTTCTATTATTATTTTTACAATTAGTCTCTTCGTCATATTGATAAATGTACAGTAAATCAGTGTTTCATGTGTTTGGTGTGTAATAGATGGACTGAGACACTGGAGTGTTTGATAGTTTAGCAGAGGTTATGATCACAGCCAGTGGAAGCTGAATCTCAGTTGGTTAAAGTAGAACTCCACTCCACCTGCTAACTGTTTTAGCATCAGCAGCTACATGCAAAACTAATCAAATAGACTTCATTTAAACAAGTCCAACTTTGGGGGATCGTTTTACTCAGACGGCCAATCAGTCTCTCAGGATCATTGTGAAGATGTCGTGCCACACCCTAGCAATAACCTTAGAGCATCTTAGCCAGAGTTTTGCCACAGCAAGCACCACTCATATTTTCTTCAGAATATTTACCCATCTAGTTCATTTTTAATATTGTGTTTTTCCATACAGGTCCTGATCAGATGTGTGTGCTGTTCTGGCTCTCTGTGTCTAGAGTTGGAGTTCTTGCCTTCATTGTTTTTCCAACGAGCCTGGTTGCTTTTAAATTAAGGATCAAATAGAAATGAAAATACAAATGGAGTAAATGTTGATTTAAAGAGAAAATAAAAAAGCATATGTATATGTGTATTTGTTCATATGATTCAATACATCATTTGTTGTTTAAAATATGACACAATTAAGCGTTTGATAACAGCTCTGTATGGCTGCAGATTATCTGTGTTTTATTCATTTAGTTTCTTTTTAATGACACTGGTTTGCTTGAATATGTAACGAACAAACATAGATGTACCAAAGTGCAAGTAAAATGTATCGAAAGCATGACACCTGCTAACCATAAAAATAGGTTTTTGTTTTAAAAGAAAAAAAGTTTGTGGTTTTAACTTCATGGTAGACAGAGCCCTGCATAGACATTTTGAGGACCTGCCCACCATTTAGCCTGTACATGTATGGTGCAGCATTTATCACAACCTGAATGGAGCATGCTCAAGAACATATCTGGCAGCTCCTGACATTTTAAAAGAAGCTAACACCCATGTTAGCATTTTCCATATCTGCTGCTACAAACATGTGGAAGTTAATTCCTTTATAGCTAACATTTTCATTTACATTTAGGCATTTGGCAGACACTCTTATCCAGAGCAACTTACGAAAGTGCTTTAAAGATTCTGTCATTGGATAGATCCTTACACTGGGTTACTAGGTTACTAACTATAAGTACCATCAGTCAAACACTGTTGGAAAGGTTTTTTTGGGGTTACCAGAACATCAGGCTTTGTTTAAGGAGAAAGCAAACGTCCATGTTCATTTGTGATATAGCTGCCTGTGTGTTGTTTGGTGGGTTTCATGCAGATTAGGTTACTCGGGATTCCCGAAATTGGTGTGTGTGTGTGTGTGTGTGTGTGTGTCTGTGTGTGTATTTGCACCCTAAATATATACGTATATTTGGTGTCCTTGTTATTGTTGGTTGAATGTCTTTGACGAAAACATTAATGAGTTAATGACCTAATCTCATCCTTTACACGGTGTTAGGGGCAATTTGAAAGGCCGGAAATAAATGGTGGGAAACAGTCAAAACCAAATGGTCATGATAGACAAATCCACAGAGACAGACAAACAGACAGATAGACACACTGACAAACACACAATATCCCTGGATTCCTATCCAGTATGCAATCTGCATTTTACATTTTCACAAAATGTTACATGACTATAGGAAATGATTGCATCAGGACAGGCCCACCACATGAAGAACACGGATGACTGCCTAGCAAAAAGCTCCAAAGCAACCATAACAGGGATCACAAGAAATATTTGGTTTTGTAGTAGAGGAGTTGGACCCAATTCATATATACCTCTGGGACGCCGTGGCAAATGGCTTCTCCATGTCCAAAAACACCTACAGGTACATTTCAATAAATTAGAATATCAATAAATACTTAATTCAATTCAAAAAGAAAAACTCATTTATTTTATAGTTTTATTACACACAGATTGATATACACTATATTGTATTCACTCACCTGACTTTACATGCAGTAACTTCAGTAACATCCGATTCTTAATTCATAGGGTTAATTTTTGGAAATTTTTGGCCATTCTTCCAGAAGCACATTTGTGAGGTCAGACACTGACGTTGGACGAGAAGGCCTGACTCGCAGTCTCCGTACCTAATTTATCCCAAACATGTTCTATCGGGTTGAGGTTAGGACTCTGTGCCGGACAGTCAAGTTCTTCCTCACCAAACTCGCTCATCCATGTCTTTATGGATCTTGCTTTGTGCACTGGTGCGAAGTCATGTTGGAACTGTTTTTTTTTTTTTAGTATTTGATCTCGACTCCTTACCTCCAGTTAAAGAAACTCTTAATGCTTTAGCACACCAAGACATATTGGACAATTTCATGCTCCCAACTTTGTGGGTACAGTTTGGGGATGGTCACTTCCTGTTCCAAAACCGCACCAGTGCAGGTATTCTTCCATGATGACATGCTCATTGAGTGCTGGTAATAAAATTAACCTTATTCAAAAAAGTGTGGAAAAAAAGGTGCATACACATAAGTGATGTATGGAAAGGAGCAGAGATGATCCATGGCTCAGGATTAATTTCTCTCCGTGTGAAAGAAAAAACCTCTGATTATAAGACCCGCCCCCAAAAAACCTAGAAGAAGTCATGATAGTGGACTCAAGTGTTCAGGTCCAGTGTGAAAATGCTCTTGATACATGTGTAGACGAGTTACTGACTGCAGCAGCGCTCTTTCACATCATGCAGCTGTTTCGGTGCTGGTGCAGTCTATGAGTCTGGCAGTTTCAGACAGATTCCAATTTATAGTGGTTGTAACAGATGATAGATTTTTTTTCAAAAAAAAATGTACTAAAACATGGTTAAAGACTCGGTTACTAAAGTATATGTTTAAGTTTAATGCTATAAAGACTCATGGAAGCTCAAAGACTCATTTCACTATTGAAAAACTGTCAATAAAACACACACAACACTTCCTACTAACCCCACTGGTTTTCTGGCAGAGGTGCGCACTCGTGAGGTGCGAGTCATGCCAAGTTCTGTAGCCATGCCCCTCACGAGAATGAAAACTGTCAGATTTTACTCGGGCACAGTTTAGGAGTACTGGTGTCAAGGTAAAAGGTTTCCCCCACGTTAGTACCTTTCCCCTTACTTGTACACTCAAACAATGGTTTTAGCGTTGCATCTGCTGCTCGCAGTACACTAATATTGTCAGGTACATCCCAATTCCCACATTCTAGCACACTTACACCATCTGTTTTTATCTGTGTCCCCGGGTACTTAGCTAGCCGTCGTTGCTGCCTCATCTTCCTAGGCCCCTTGCTCCCCCTTCAAATAAACTGACCGACCTGTAATCTTCTCTGCTTCACCGAGACATGGCTGAACCCAGCGGTGCCGGACCACGCCATCCAGCCGGCCGAGTTCTTCTCAGTTCACCGCATGGACAGGACACAGGACTCGGGGAAGACAAGGGGAGGCGGCGTGTGTTTAATGGTGAACAACGGCTGGTGCAACAGCGCGAGCGTTGTTCCTCTCGCACGCTCCTGCACACCCAACCTGGAACTATTGACTATCAAGTGTCGTCCTTTTTATCTTCCTCGGGAGTTTACATCAGTCATAATCAGCGCCGTTTATATTCCACCACAAGCGGACACGGACACTGCCTTATGCGAGCTGCATGAGGCACTCTCACAGCACCAGACACAACACCGGGACGCTGCGCTTATTGTGGCGGGGGATTTTATCAGCATATCACCTGCCCAACCAGGGGCGAAAGGACACTGAACCACTGTTACACAACAGTCAAGGACGGCTACAAGGCACAATCTCGTACACCGTTTGGGAAATCCGACCATGCCGCCATCTTCCTCATGCCAAAATATAAACAAAGACTTAAACAGGAAGTTCCTGTTCAGAGGGAGGTCGCGCGCTGGACGGACCAATCGGTGACCGCGCTTCAGGACGCACTCGATGATGCAGACTGGGACATGTTCCGAAACAGTTCCGATGACGTCAGCATGTTTACAGAAGCGGTTGTGGGATTCGTCGGGAAACAAGCGGATGATACCGTGCAGAAAACGACCATCAGAACATTTCCCAATCAGAAGCCATGGGTGGATAAAACCATCCGCGACGCTCTGAGATCTCGCGCCGCTGCCTACTTAAACATATACAACTACACCTTTTTTTCACAATAAACACCTGTCAGCACGAATTAAAGTCCGTGAAACTAAACAAGAGAATTACCACCTTTTAGCCATTACAAACAATGGATGAATCTGAAGAGCATATTTATATAGAAAATATACACACCGGTGAGCCAGAAGATTAGAACCATTAACCTTCAAACTGCCTAGGTTTTGGGGTCACCTTGTGCGACCTTGGGAGCTCTGGCCCCTCCGGATGTGGCGCCGCATGACCCTTTGTGGGTGTGCTGTGGGGCCTTAATGGATCAGACTTGTTTGTCATTGTATTTCACTACTGTTGTACTTGGACTTACTTACTATCAAGGCCAGAATAAACTCTTTTTCAGTGATTTGTTCTGATCTGGATTTATTAAAGTCTAACATCTCTTTTAACCAAGGTTAAAAATAATAATAATAATAATATAATAATAATAATAATAATAATGAACTCTTTAGTTTAGATTTCTCACTTTAAACCAAAGTGCTGTTTTCATTAACACTGACACACACACTTTCTGGTGTTTGATGGAAACTAGAAGACAGACATCTCAAACCACATCAAAGGAGCTGAAACTGCCGGACTCATAGACTGCAGCAGCACTTTGTCCTAAATAAGTTGTCTTAAATAATTCATATGAATAATTCTGTATCCGTTATATACAGGTTAATCAAAAAAGTTTCATATCTACCAACAGGTGTGAGGTTGCACTTTAATGAATCCCAGTTGTGTCTCTGTTGTTGTGTCCTTTAGGGTGGATAACAGGCCTCACACAGATAGAGCACAGTCTCTAGTACAGTCTGAATAAATAGTGATCTCAACATTCTACATGATATTTTTAGAGACAGTTTTATTAATGAACTCCAGCTCTTTTGTGTTTCACTCTGAGATTCTAACATAAAGACATTCATACTGTTGAAGTGACCCAAAATAAGTCAGTGTGAGCTGCTGATTAAACACTCAGTCTCAGAAACTCAGAAACCACAATGTTATTCCTGTTCAACTGAAACAACTGCATGATGTGAGAGAGCGCTGCTGCAGTCACTAACACTTCTACACACGTGTTAAGGGCGTTTTCACACTTGGCTCTGAAGACTCGAGTCCACTCTCATGACTGTCAAGGCTTTTTGGTGGGCGGGGCTTATAATCACAGGTTTGTTTTCACACAGAGGAATTAATCTTGAGCCGTGGGTCACTTTCAGGGTCAATTCCCCTCATCACTCATGTGTATTTAACATGGTGGAAGGCTCCTCCTTTTATTTCTATGTTTATTTATTTATTATTTTTTATTTGGTTCCAGCACTCACGCAGCATTTCATCAGGAATACCTGTAAACGAGGTGTAAGAAGACTTTAGCCCAGCATGAGACGTGTGTATTTTTCAATGTTCTCTGTACAAATACAACAACAGAAAAAAATACAAAATTGCAACTTGTAGCAAAGTGTGTTTTTATTCATCAGTATAGACCTGCAACATGAAAAAACACAGTCTGACTATTACTGTAAAATAATTTATTACCAGATTCTCCCTTAGACAGATGATGAGTGAAAGGTTGGTACTGAAACTGTCCCGCGCCCCTCCCCCACAGCAGGATTCCACATTATTCCTCTTTGGGGTTGTTAGATCTGCTGACCTAAAAGCACGTCATTAAACTTCTTCTATCAGAGAGGTTCCAGCACACAGGACTGATAGAGCTCCAGTAGATCAGATCTGTAAAGTCATGTGACTCATCACAGCATCAGAATAGACAAGAATTCACTGTGAGCTTCACATCTCATTACAGCTAATGGACCAATCAAATCAGTCCACAGCTTCAAAACATCCAATCAGGCGTGAGTCTGGACCTGGTTTTCTACTGAACACACAAGTTCATTACCTCACTATCACTTTGTCTAAACAGGAACGATGATCACACGCTTTGTGGCTCTTTACTCTCTGCTTTGTCTCTGCACGACTGGTGAGGAAAGTTTTAAACTTTCATCTAAAATAGTAATATTCTTGTAACTTAAATTACATAAATATTAAAGAAATGTTTTACAGGACAAACTTCTGACATGAAAGATCTTGAAGTGAAAACAGTAAAGCGCGGACAAGCTGTAACTATGGAGTGTAACATTAGCGGGGTCAGAAATAAAGAAAATGCAGCTTGGTACAGACAGAGTCTTGGGAAAATGCCTCATTTTATGGCAAGAATTTATGGAAAAACTTACCTATTGGCTGATGGATTTAATGATAACCACTTCAGTTTTACCCTAAATGACCATCAGTTTAATCTCAACATCAAAGAAATAAGAGAAGATGATGGAGGAGAATATTTCTGTACAGAATTAGAGGGAAGTAACGTAAAGTTCACATCTGGAACACGTCTGCAGTTTGAAGGTAAACAGTTTTACTCTGATAAGCTGCTAATTCCAGATCAACACTTTAACCAGAATTATGTGTACATGTGCATTAAATGTGGAATATTTCACATTATTCATATTTAGTATCATTTCTGTTTATTTGCTGCTTTTCCAATTTATTTGTAAAGGTGAAGAGAAGAAACTCTGTCCTACACCTGGAACACTTAACAACAACACACACTCTGTTACACACCAGGGTTCAAACTGCAGAGATGGAGAAGGTCAGAGTTTTAATCTAATACACTTCATTTCATTTTGTCAGTGGTGGACGATCTACACTAATCCTGTACTTGAGTAAAATTAGAGATACCTGAGGTAAATATTCCTTCAGTAAAAAAAAGAAGTCCTCCTTTACTTTAGAGTAAAAGTACAACAGTACTTACTTTCATTTTTAAAATGTATTTTTATTTTCTATTATTATTTTTACAATTAGTCTCTTCGCCATATTGATAAATGTACAGTAAATCAGTGTTTCATGTGTTTGGTGTGTAATAGATGGACTGAGACACTGCAGTGTTTGATAGTTTAGCAGAGGTTATGATCACAGCCAGTGGAAGCTGAATCTCAGTTGGTTAAAGTAGAACTCCACTCCACCTGCTAACTGTTTTAGCATCAGCAGCTACATGCAAAACGAATCAAATAGACTTCATTTAAACAATCCAGGTGACAACTTTGAATGTTTATTATTTCACCAGCGTTCATAATTCCGAACACTACACACGAAGGTAAAACAGCTACAGTAGATAATGGAAATGGATAAAATTTCAACTGATAACTTCTAGCTCCACCTGCATTCTTGCTGTATTGGGTTGCAGTGTTGTGACACTTGCTGCTCAAGAGTTGCCAATTACATAGATAACTAACTGGCAGGGCAAATAACATAACCATGGTAATTCTAAAACACACACACAAAGAAAGATTTTGCTGCGACAAGCTAACACTGTAGGCTTTTGCACTGATCTTGTCCTGGTAAAGTTCTGTGATTGCTAGACAGATACATCTGATAGGTGCAAACAGCAGGACAAAGCAAATCAGCCAATATAAAGCACATGTTGGTGTCCTTGCTGTGCTTCAAAGCTACATATTTTTCCACATCTTTTTTTCCACTCATATACTGAACTAAAATATAAACGCAACACACTTGTTTTTGCTCCCATTTTTTATGAGATGAACTCAAAGATCTGAAACATTTTCTACATACATAAAATAACCATATCTCTCAAATATCGTTCACAATTCGGTCAAAATCGGTTACAGCGACGAACTGGAGACAGGTCGAGACCCCGATGAGGACGATGAGCATGCAGATGAGCTTCCCTGAGACAGTTTCGTACAGTTTACGCAGAAATTCTTTGGTTTATGCAAACCGATTGTTTCAGCAGCTGTCTGAGTGGCTGGTCTCAGACGATTTTGGAGGTGAACATGCTGGATGTGGAGGTTCTGGGCTGGTGTAGTTACACGTGGTCTGTGGTTGTGAGGCTAGTTGGATGTACTGACAAATTCTCTGAAACGCCTTTGGAGATGGCTTATGGTAGAAAAATGAGCAAACAATTCACGAGCAACAGCTCTGGTGGACATTCCTGCTGTCACAAAATGTCCTCAAAACTTGCGACATCTGTGGCATTGTGCTGTGTGATACAACTGAACATTTCAAAGTGGTATTTTATTGTGGCCAGTCTAAGGCACTCCTGTGAGGTGGGATGGATTATCTCGGCAAAGGCTCACTACCACAGATTTTGACAGATTTGTGAACAATATTTGAGAGATATGGTTATTTTGTGTATGTAGAAAATGTTTCAGATCTTTGAGTTCATCTCATAAAAAATGGGAGCAAAAACAAAAGTGCTGTGTTTATATTTTTGTTCAGACAAGACAAATATTACATACAGTAATGAAGTGGAGAAGAAAGTATGATATTTTATTTTAAAATGTAGTGGAGTTGAAATAAAACATTTAATTATCTAAGCAAAGTATAGAAACATAAAATATACTTTAAGTACTGCATTTTATATAACAGAAGGTTCTAACAACAGAAGCTTTTTGTGTCAATAAGGTATTTTTAATTGTTAAAGGTGATGAGATGAAACTCTGTCCTACTACTATAATGCTTAACATCAGCACATCTTCTGTTACAGCTCAGGTTGCAAGTGGAAAAGGTAAGTGTTTTAATCAAATAAACTTCCTTCCACATTGTATTTTAAAAATTCTCCTGGTAATAAAAAACATTTATACTTTTTTTTTTTATTGCATCAGACCGTTCTTGGATTATTGCCTTAATAACCTCCAATATAATATCTGTTATTGTAATTGTGGCTTTGGTTGGAATTTTATATAAACAACAAGGAAAAGGTTTGTTTGCTTCTATTATTATTATTATTATTATTTTATTAGTAGTATTATTTATTGAATAATCTTGAAAAATGTAAATTTTGACATTACTCTTATACATCATTTACTTATACACACACACACACACACACACACACACACACATATATATATATATATATATATATATATATATATATATATATATATATTGTTCATTGTTCAGGTGCTTCATCAAGTAACCATCAAACTCCCACCAATCAGGTAATCCAGTCTTCTATTCATTGTGATTCTGTTCTGTTCAATACATACACATCTGACCTACAATCCACAATGTACAGAGAATTTTAATAGAAAAATATCAATGTAATAATTTTTTACTCTTTTAATCCGCTCTGGTTTATAAACGGCTCTTGTTCTTTATCAGACTGATGATGAAGGTGTCTTGAACTATGCAGCTGTGAGTTTTGCTAAGAAACCTTCATCCTCCAGAACATCCAGAGACACGAGCCATCAAGACGTTTATGCACAAGTTAAAGTAAAATAGATAAATAAATCATAATAAAATGTAATCATTCACCCAGTTTGTACACAGATATGCTATTCTTTTTGTCTTATTGTTGAAAGTTTTATTATTTCTGAACCATTTTATTTTATTAGTTTGACTTACGTGATAGATCTTTTTTTTTTTTTTTGCTTTTGTGTTGTTTTGATTGTGCTCAATATTCTACAATATGTTTTTTTTTTCTTTAAAAGTCTGGATGGTTACTTAGTATTTGGCATTAAAATATTAAATCTGGTTTCTATAGTTAATTAATGAATATGTCAATTAATCAATTTTGTTACATTTTGGTTGCTCATCCAGGGGCGTAAAGAACAGACATTGTGGCCAGTGATGCCTTGAGAGGAAGCAAACTCAGAAGAGAAGTAATCCTCATCTGGGTGTCAGCAGATTAAATAAGTGCAATTATAAATAACTTCTCATCTAGACTTGTACACCCTAAAAAATTTAGCAACATGGGTTATTTATTTAACCCAGCAAAATGGGTAAAATATTCAATCCAAATGCTAGGTCATATTTAACTATAATGCTGAGTTAATTCTACCTCACAAGTAGGTTATTATTATTTTCATGTTTTATATGTCTATGGGTAAAACAGTTTAAACAGTTAAATTACTTTGATATACTGGTCTATTACAAAAAAAAAACATTATGTTTCGCAAATCATACATATATGCAACAAACAACACCTAATTAAATGTACAAATCATAGAAAAAATATTTATATTTATTTTTCAAAAGCACAAGATCAGATAATACAACACAAGTTCAACAGCGACATCATTACGATACTATTACTGAGAAGCACTAACGCCTGAGAGCAGTGCTGGTCATTATCTCCTAACATCAGGATGTAGGGGTACGGCCTGGACACTTCAGCCTGCTGGAGATATTCCACAGTGTTTGTTCCAACCTTAGAAAGAAAGAAATTAAAGAAAGTAAAAGTTTATGGAAAAATTCGAGAGTGTTGGCTAGTATGCACATTTGTAAGAAGATTAGTGTTTTGTAACACCTCAGATTTTTATATGTGGTCGCTAACGCTTGCAACGTAGCTAAATGCTAGTGTCATGCTGGCACTACAGTTAACAGTTTAGCTTCCCTGCAAGCATTCTACAAAGACAGCTAAAAAGCTCAGACATTTTTACACTTTCTTTCATACACAGGTGGGTTCTTTGGTTTGGCTAGCTAGCAATCATTGTCAGATAAATTAGCATGTTATAGCACAGACCAGGCTGAAAGTTTGAGTGCAATGTTAACACGGTAACAGTAACAAATGTAATAAATTCAGTCATAGGTGAAAATTTATACAGGCCTTATATTTAACGTTTACATTTCCTCTTAAATGCGTGAGGAGGAAGACCAAAAAAAAAAAGACATGAAGCTGACACAGCCACTGAATACTCGTGGTGAACTTCGGGGGAGGGGCGGTCTTGTCTGTGATGTTAGCTGTCACTAGCTAACTCAACTCCAACCCAGCAAGCTGGGTTAAACAAAAAGTACCCAACTCCCTGTAAATAACCCAGAAAAATTACCCAACAGAGGCAACCCAGCGTTTGGGTAGTAAAAACAACCCAGCATTTTTTAGTGTGTACTATAATATAATGTGCAGTTGCGTTAACAGGAAATGATGAGCTTATTAAGAACTTATAATTATCAGCATTCAGTCAGTCATTCCTGAGTTCAAAATTTAAGATTCAATGGTAGTTTATTGAAATGAAAATATTTACATTTGTATTGCCAAAGCTCAGGGATAAGAGGAAGGAAGAATAACAGGAATAGACAGATAAAAAAAGTAGTAGTTAAAAATTAGAAAAATAAAAATTTACAAAAATAAAATAAAGAATTAGTAAAAAAAAAAGAAAAGAATAATCCATAAAATTAAAGAATGTCACAAACAAACGGAGACGGACCAGAAGACTAGCAGTTAGCCCTGTAGCGTGGATGGTAAACCCAAACGCGGAAGTAGTGTGAACAGGCAGGATAACCACGCTGTTTATTTTTAGAACTCTCTCGGCGCGAGAGCAAGAGGTTACACAAATAAACCCGCGTTCTAATAACACACACTCAATCGAAAGCGAAACCCAAGAAAGTGAGTATTCACGATTAGACGGACAGAGCCTCGGCGATAGCATGGGCAAACTCAATGACTGAGCAATGTGTGGAGCCATCTTGTCTCCTTTTATGCTTCCTGAATAACGACCGTACTACTTCCAGGTTCTAGTGCCGGTCATGTTAGGAGTGCGCATGACAAAGAAATAGGAATAAAGAGTGCAGACAATTAACTTTGCCTTCAAAGATAAAGTGACTCTTGTAAAAACTATTGAAAAAAAGAATAATTATAACAACGATCAGTGCATGTGTGTGTATATGTCTGTGTGTGGGCATTGAGTGTGATGTGATCATATTTACTGAAACAACTGCATGATGTGGAGAGCGCTGCTGAAATCAGTGACACTTCTACAGCCACGTGTTGGGAGTTTTCACATGTTCAATTCAATTTTATTCGTATAGCGCTTATAACAATTGACATTGTGGCAATCAGCTTTACACAATCAAAAGAATGATTGTAACTTTGTATGGAATGTGAATGTGCATGAATCAAAATGATACGATTGTCCCTGATGAGCAATCCGAGGGCGACGGTGGCAAGGAAAAACTCCCTGAGATGGTAATAGGAAGAAACCTTGAGAGGAACCAGACTCAACAGGGAACCCATCCTCATCTGGGTGATAACGGATAGCAGAGAATGATCAGCATAATAATGTGTACTGGAAGTTCAGTGTAACAGGAGATGTGTTAAAATTTAAATTAAAAGGTGTGCAGTTTGTTCCAGGAGGCTCAGGTAGACTGTAGGAGATTCCAGTCCTGAGCTATCGAACAACTGAAGTCGCAGGTCCCCAGAGAACAGCTGTCTGCATCAATTGAGGACGGGACAGTCTTCATGGTAAAGTGGAACCATCCCCAGCCACCACACGCATCCCAGGCAGACCACACGGGGCATCCATGCGACGGGATCTCCAACCAGAAGCAGGACTCCAGGACGGATTAGACGGCTCCAGAGGGCAGAGGGGTCTGGATCACTGGCAACTCAGGAGCGAACATGTATAGCTCGACAGAGAGACAGAGAGAGGGAAGGGAGAGAGAGAGGGAGAGAGAGAGAGAGCAGAAAAGGAGGTCTGGTCACAGTCAACATGTATAAGGTGAATGTATATTAGTGTAAAGTGCAAGCAGGGACTCCGGCAGGACTAACTATGACATCATCACTAAAAGGGAGGAGCCAGAAGGAAACACAGACATGAGGGGGAACTGAGATGTAAAGCAACCAATCACCTCACCGTCAACAAATCTGAGTGATCAATGAGAGTGGGGAGGACAGCATCTAAACATACCAGTTCACCAGAATACTCTACGTCCATGAGTCCCCCAGATCTGCTCCTTTACCTAAGGTTAATCTATTTACAAAAATGGTTGGCTAAATAAATAAGTTTTTAGTCTAGACTTAAACACTGAGACTGTGTCTGAGTCCCGAACATTAATAGGAAAACTATTCCATAACTTTGGGGCTTTGTAAGAAAAAGCTCCGCCCCCTGCTGTAGTTTTAATAATACGTGGTACTGACAGGCAGCCTGCATCCTTTGATCGAAGTAGGCGTGGCGGATCGTAAGACACAAGCAGTTCACTCAAATACTGCGGTATTAATTAAACTATCATCTCACACATTTTGTTGAATACGAATGACTTTAATGATTAACCTGTATAAAACATTTACAAATTTCTTTATATAAAGCATTTAGACAAAGTGCTGCTGCAGTCTATGAGTCCGGCAGTTTCAGCTCCTTTGATGTTAAAAACCTTAATGTCCTCACACTGCCGTTTGGTTTACACAGCACTTTTTTTTTCCCATTAACACTGACACACACTCTCCCCACCTCATGCCCCAAGTCTCCTGGGATTGGCTCCAGGCCCCCCTGCGACCTTGTACAGGATAAGAGCTCAATGAATTAATTAATAATGTTACATTCCATTGTTAGTTTTTTGCCACACTCTATTATAGGTTTGTAGAAGAAAAAAAAAAAACCTGGAGTGAGCATATGTTGGGTTCTAAAATTGTTATCAATAATAATCATGAAACACTTATTAATAATTGAAATAATGTTCAAATAATGTTCTCATTCTCTCACGGAATCAATATTATATGCTAAGTGTAAAGGACTGCCCCTAGGGGGCACTGTGGACATGAGTATGTTTTAGTTTTTGTAGTTCTGTTTGTAGACTCAGTTTCCCAGAAGGCACCTCGGTCAGGTGATTGAGCTCACCTGAACCGAGGTAGCTGATTAAAGTGGTTATAAATAGTTGGCTGTTTTGGGAAACTGGGCTGAGCATTAAATACGTCAATGAGGGCATTACGTTTAGTTTTGTTTGATTTGGGTTTGATTTATTTTAGTCGAGTTTTGGTTTAAGTTTGGCTGGATGTTAAGCAGGCTTGTTCTGGTTGGTGGATTGTGTGTTTAGTCTGTCTGTGTGTAATCAGTCTGCGTATGGGTGCTATGCATGTGTGTATGTGTTACGCTCATAGGAGCCAGTGTATGGCTGGTTCGCTGTTAGAAGTGGGTGTGTGTCTGGTTCGCTCATATCAGCACTTTGTCTAAATGCTTTATATAAATAATGTTGGATATGTTTTATACAGGTTAATCATTAAAGTCACTTGTATTCAATAAAATGT
Source organism: Clarias magur (assembly GCA_013621035.1). Taxonomy (NCBI): domain Eukaryota; kingdom Metazoa; phylum Chordata; class Actinopteri; order Siluriformes; family Clariidae; genus Clarias; species Clarias magur. Next base: position 303,307 of record QNUK01000287.1, on the reverse strand, counting down.
TAATACCAATTATTTTATGATCTTTAAGGTGTTATTTCTGGCTCAGAGGGCTAAGGCACTGAGTTACTGATCGGAAGATCGGCGGTTCGGCTCCAGGGGCGCCGTACCATGGCTGACCCTGCGCCCTGACCCCAGTCACGGTGGGATATGCGAAGAAGGAATTTCCACTGTGCTGTAATGTATACGTGACAAAATAAAGGCTTTAAGAGCGTTTTCACACTCGGCCTGAATACTTGACTCCACTCTCATGACTACTTCTAGACTGGTTTGGGGGCGGAGCTTATAATCAGAGGTTTGGTTTTACACAGAGGAATTCATTCTAAGCCATTACTTTAGTCTATCTTTTTATTTATTCATTTAGCTTTTATTCATTTGGTTCCAGCACTCAAGCAGCAGGTCATCATGGAGGAATACCTGCGAATGAGGAGCTGATATGAGCCGTGTGTATTTTTCAGTGTTCTCAGTACAAACACTCACATCACCAGGCTGAGCTCATTACAGTAATGTCGCTCCAGTCCTTACAGAGAGTGGTTTTATTTATCGATAAGGTGTTTTGTCTCCTCCTCTGGCAATAACAATCGTTTCCCCAACATCAGCACATATGTAACTGGTAGTGTACTGCTCTCACCGGCTACTACTGTAAGTTACTGTAAGTCCACATGATGACCCCTGAAGTGATGTTGAGGTGTTTAATTTGCATGAAAAGTGTGAAACTGAAACAAGTTCAACAAAGTCAACAGTAAGGAATCGCAGTAGTCCTGCAAAGTCTAAAAACAAGAAAAAAATCAATGTAACATTTTCTGCTGTAAAAAATTTAGTGTCTCAAATAAAACAGATGAACCACCAAAGGTTTCCGATGGTTACAGTAAAACCCTGTACACAGACTCACACCAGTTTCTACCTTAGACAGATGATGAGTGAAAGGTCGGTACTGAAACTGTCCCGCGCCCCTCCCCCACAGCAGGATTCCACATTATTCCTCTTTGGGGTCGTTAGATCTGCTGACCTAAAAGCACTTCATTAAACTTCTTCTATCAGAGAGGTTCCAGCACACAGGACTGATAGAGCTCCAGTAGATCAGATCTGTAAAGTCATGTGACTCATCACAGCATCAGAATAGACAAGAATTCACTGTGAGCTTCACATCTCATTACAGCTAATGGACCAATCAAATCAGTCCACAGCTTCAAAACATCCAATCAGGCGTGAGTCTGGACCTGGTTTTCTACTGAACACACAAGTTCATTACCTCACTATCACTTTGTCTAAACAGGAACGATGATCACACGCTTTGTGGCTCTTTACTCTCTGCTTTGTCTCTGCACGACTGGTGAGGAACATTTTAATCTTTCATCTAAAATAATAATGTTTCATATTTGACTAATTTCATGACATCATTTAACATTAAATATGAAACACTTTATTTACAGTAAAAATGCCTGACATCAAGGAGCTTCATGTGAAAAACATAAAGTGTGGAGAAGCTGTAAGTATGGAGTGTAACATTAGTGAGGGCAGAAACAAAAATAGTTTTGCTTGGTACAGACAGAGTTTTGGAAAAGTGCCTCAGTTTTTGGTGAGACCGTACCCCGGGGGCACTCCGAGCTACATATTTGCTGATGGATTCAATGATAGTCGCTTCAGTGTTACTGAAAAGGACCAGAAGTTTGATCTCAACATTAATGGAACAAGAGAAGATGATGGAGGAGAATATTTCTGTGGTTATGTGGAGGGAAGTACAGTAAAGTTCACATCTGGAACACGTCTGCAGTTTGAAGGTAAACAGTTTTACTCTGATAAGCTGCTAATTCCAGATCAACACTTTAACCAGAATTATGTGTACATGTGCATTAAATGTGGAATATTTCACATTATTCATATTTAGTATCATTTCTGTTTATTTGCTGCTTTTCCAATTTATTTGTAAAGGTGAAGAGAAGAAACTCTGTCCTACACCTGGAACACTTAACAAGAACACACACTCTGTTACACACCAGGGTTCAAACAGCAGAGATGGAGAAGGTCAGAGTTTTAATCAAATTTTCTTTCATTTTGTCAGTGGTGGACGATGTACACAAATTCTGTACTTGAGTAAAAGTGCTCATTATCAGTTTTTCACTTATTAAAAGTTTATTATGATTAATTTTAGCTCTAATGTTATATGATTATCTTTGTGATTAGTCTCTTGCTCTCTTTGCTGAATATAAATCAGTGTTTCATGTGTTTGGTGTGTAATAGATGGACTGAGACACTGGAGTGTTTGATAGTTTAGCAGAGGTTATGATCACAGCCAGTGGAAGCTGAATCTCAGTTGGTTAAAGTAGAACTCCACTCCACCTGCTAACTGTTTTAGCATCAGCAGCTTATAATGTTTAGCATTTCACCATATGAGAGGGTTCAGCTGATACGTTTTAAACACTACACACTGAGGTGAAACAACCTGCTAATAGAAATGGAAAAACGTCATTAGTGATTATTAGCTCCAGTCTGCGCCGCTGTTGTTGTGTAGTGACGCTTTGCTCAAGAGTTACGGGTTACTTAGCTAACTAACTGCCGAATCACAAGACATATTCATTCCATGAATTAATTTAAAACACTTGCACAAAGAAATATTTTGCTGCTGCAAACTAGATTACTAACTAACTAGATTACTTGTTAAAGAAAATGACCCCTAACACAAAACAATGGGTTTAACTCTACATGTTGTCTCAGATTTAACAGAAATTGTTCATAATAAGAAATCCTGCGAGAGGCAGTTAGAGAAGTTTTGCTAGTTAGATACGTCTAATAGGTGTAAACAACAGGTCACAGCAATCAGATATTAACAATAAAGTATGTTGTAGCCTAATTCGTGTGTTTTATGTGTTTTAAATTACAGTTTTTACACATTTTTACAAGAGAAAGGACATGTTACATAATGTAGTGAAGAACTTAACTGAACAACAGACACTTAAGTACAGTAACAGATTTACATTTACTTTGTTACTGTCCACCACAGCATTTTATATAACAGGATTTTTTTTTCTACATTCTACACCTGGAACAGATAACAACACCACCTCGTCTGCTTCAGTTGATCAAACTGTTAAGAATTTTAATGAAGTAAACTTGCTTTTAGATTGAAAAAAATATATACACATATAGGTAAAACATTCCCAGGGTGAATATGTGTGATTATTTTTTTTATTTGTTTATTTTTTTTATTATTACTATTTCAGGAGATATGACTTGGATTATTGCCTTAATTGCCTCCAATATAATATCTGTTATTGTAATTGTGGCTCTGGTTGGAGTTTTATTTAAACAACAAGGAAAAGGTTTGTTTACTTTTATTATTATTATTATTATTATTATTATTATTATTATTATTATTGAGTTACTGTATAAAGTTGTCGTCGTCAAAATGTGAACACTTTCTCCATTTAAACTTTACTTATGTGTTTTATTGTTCAGGTGCTTCATCAAGTAACCATCAAACTCCCACCAATCAGGTAATCCAGTCTTCTATTCACTGTGATTCTGTTCTGTTCAATAAATACACATCTGACCTACAATCCACAATGTACAGAGAATTTTAATAGAAAAAGTATCAATGTAATCACTATTTTTTTACTCTTTTAATCCGCTCTGGTTTATAAACGGCTCTTGTTCTTTATCAGGCTGATGATGAAGATGTCTTGAACTATGCAGCTGTGAGTTTTGCTAAGAAACCTTCATCCTCCAGAACATCCAGAGACACGAGCCATCAAGACGTTTATGCACAAGTTAAAATACAATAGATGAAGAGAAATACATTCAGAATTGAAAAACAACAATTATTCACCAAGTTTATACACTGATATGGTATTCAGACTAAAAGTTTATTTTTTATTGCTGAAAGTTTCCTGAGTCTTTTCACACTATTTCATTATTAATTTGCCTTACCTGATAGATCTTTTTTGTTTTCTTGTTTGTTTATTTTTCAACTTTTGATTGTGCTCAACCTATAAGCAGTTTTTTTTTTTTTTTTGCCTTTAAAAATTAAACCTGGTTTCTATAATGAATTAACTTTTGTTGCATCCTGATCACTAATCGAGGGGCGTAACATCCTTGTTGGACACTGTGGCAAGCGATGCCTTGAGAGGAAGCAGATTCAGAAGAGAAACCATCGTCATCTGGGTGTCAGCAGATATAAATAAGTGCAATTATAAATAGCTTCTCATCTACACCTGTCCTATAATATAATGTGAAGTTGTGTTAACAGGAACTGATAAACTTATGAAGAACTTATAAATATCAGCATTCAGTCAGTCAGTTCTGAATTAAAAATTTAAGTTTCAATAGTGCTTTATTTGCATGATAAATATTTACATTAGTGTTGCCAAAGCTCAGAGATAAGTCAGAGGAATAACAACAATAGACAGATAAATAAAAGTGTATAATAAAAAGTAAAAAATAAATCATATAAAAATAATTAAAAAAGAGACAAATAAATGTAGAGTAGTATAAAATAGGATAATACATAAATACAGAAATTTCCCTCCACAGTTAAAGATAAAGTGGCATGTGAAAAGTAAGGATAAAAAAGAAGAATAACAGCAATCAACGTGTGTGTGTGTGTGTGTGTGTGTGTGTGTGTGTGTGCGCGCGTGTCTTTGCTTGTGATGGTTTAATTGAATTTGGTGAAGAGATCATCGTGAATGTGTTGATATCTGGGCGCTCAGTGAGGAAGTGCAGTTCTGTCTCTATTTGACTGAATGTGCACCGCTGGCGCAGTCTCTTCTCTTGGGGAAGTCAGGACTGTCTGTGTCTCTATTTCTGTCTCTGTCTGTGTCCCGTCTCTACAACCAGAAGGAGCTCACTGAGTCTGTACATTAGAGTTTTAACTTAAAGCCTGTTGTGTTGCAGTTATCGTCTGTTCAGGAATTTCTGTTAAAACTGTTTGTATTAGTTGCAGTCCTGAGATTATCCAACATCCTCAGCCGTGTTTATGGTTTCAAGTTCAAGTTGACTTTTATTGTCAGTTCAACCTTATACAGTTTAGTTCCTCCAGGACCAAGGTGCTACATACAACATAAATTAACAACATAGATGAACAGAAACTAACTAGCGAACTAAGAAACCTGATTAGCTGACTAGCTGAGACAAAACAGATTGACATTCTATGTGGTTCCATCCACAGTAAGGTCATGGGGATATTCCTGCTGTCCATGTGGAGCCATTCTAAGCAGAGGGTGAGTGTTTTTAAGTGACTAGAACTCTAACCAGAAGTAGAGCAGGATGGATCGGGCAGGACCAGAGAGGAAAAGGGGTGAGGTTCATCGTTAGTAGCATGTGGAGAAGGAGGAGAGATGGTGGGTGTTGGGGTGGTGGTTGTCAGTATGAGCTGCTGATTAAAACAGTCTCAAAAGCTCAGAAACCACAAGGCTATTTATGTTCAACTGAAAGAACTGCAACATGTGAGAGAGCGCTGCTGCAGCCAGTAACACTTCTACAGTGTTGAGAGTGCTCTCACCGTTCTTGGCCTGAACACTTGTGTCCACTCTCATGACTGCATGTTTGGCGGCAGGGCTCAGACTCATTGGTTTATTTTTGTATTATTCATTTCATCTGGTCTCTTTGGAACTTTGGGACTCTCAGGACTGAATGTTGCCGCCACTATGACGTCCTCAAATCCCAGTGGATGTGTCATAGCTGGGATGTGCTGCTGGTATGATGTCCTCAAATTCATGCAACAAAGAGACCATGATGTCCTTAAGGGCCGATGATAGTATAGGTGCCCTGCTTTCAAACCCAGCTGGTGGAAAGAGCAGTATGTCCTCTAGATGGCGAGCTCTTGCGGCTGGCAGTTACTCTGTGATGTCTGCCTTTCATACCTATGAGGTACGTGGTTTCTCCTCATCCTAAACACTGTTCCTTTCTTCACCCTTCACTTCTTCACTGTGTGCTAAAGGGTTCATTGCTTATGTGGAGATAAGAGCCTTCCCAGCTGGTCTGCTTTGCTCGCTCTCCTCCACTTTTCTCTTCATGCCGTTCTTCATGAGTTCTTGCATTCCTCTCTACTGTGGCCATCTTGTCATCTCATTCTGGCATTTGACAACTCCTGTGGACTTGAATTGTTCGACCCAAATCCTGACTGATGGCATAATCAAGTCTTGGTGTTTGTCCCAATTTGTGGGTTTTTGTTTCTCCACTCGCCTCTGGAGGATTGACCTCAAGTTCTCAACACGATTAAGGTCTGGGAGTTTCCTGGACATGGACCCAATATTTAGATTTTTTTGTTATCACTTTTGCCTTTGACTTTGGAAATTTGCTTTCAGTGTGCTGGAACCCATAATCAGAATCTGTGTGAGAGGAACCGTGGTTAAAGCCACCCCTCTGTCTGCCCTCGCGGTGCAGGTGGTCATATGAAACATACATCCGTTCATAAAGGACGAGGCGATACTGAAGGAGCTGGCCCATTTCGGGAAGTTCTCCAGAGCTCCAACATGCGGCACATCCTGTCTTTCCGCCGGCAAGTGTTTATGATTTTAAATAACGAAGATCAGACACTGAATGTTAATTTTAAATGCAAAGAGGGCAACGGCAGCTACACCGTCTTCGCCACCATGGAGCCACTGAGGTGCTTTGAGTGCGGGGACGTGGGACACAATTGGCTGAGCTGTCCACACGGAGCCACGGATACATGGCCGGGATACAGCAGCAGCGGCGTGAGGACAGCCAGCCGGAGAACAGCGGGGAGGCGGAGCCCACAGCGGACCGCAGTGACGCACCGCAACCGTGACTCGAACAGGTCGGCCCTGAACACAGCACCACCACAGAGACACACTGCTGTAAACAGTGCGTGTACAGTACCCACCGCAGACAGTAACCCCGCCCCTAATGCCGACTCCACCCCTACAATCTGCCCAGAAGAGGTACAGCAGTCCACAATGTACAGAGAATTTCAATAGAAAAAGTATCAATGTAATCACTATTTTTTTGAGAGAGAGGAGTCGTCCAACACAGAACACAGCAGTAAACGCGTATATATTCTGTATGGGTGCATGTATGTGTGTGTGTATGTGTATGTAAGTGTGCGTGTGTGTGTGTATGTGTGTGTTTGTGTGTATATATAGTATGTGTGTGTATATGTATCTATATTAAAGTTGTCATAATTCTCTCTCTCTCTCTCTCTCTCTCTCTCTCTAATATATATATATATAATTTTATTTGTATATAAATTATAAAATAGTCCCGTCTTTAATTTTGTTATAATAAAGTGAGTTTAAAACCTCTCTTTCTCTCCTTGCTAACACAAAGAGACATCAATAAATAAAATGCATAACAAGCCACAGGTGGAAAACATTATTGTACATGTTACTGTCAGGGAGGGCGCGCTGCACCAAAGTGATTTGTTTTATGTTTTTTTGGGGGGATTTTCAGTTTGTTTTGGGGAATTTTAATTTTGATTTTTGTCATATCTTACTTCACTATCTAGGGTTCTACACAAGTGTGGCTTATTAGACCTTTCGTAAACTTCAGCCCAGTCCAAAGTCTCTAATCTGTTGAAATTGTTAATTTGTAAGTATCATGGTTATTCTGGATTCTATTTTTTATTTATTCCAGTTTTTGTTTTAATTACATCTTCATTTACCTGCATCCCTCACTAAGTGGTAATAATGAAATGTTTTATTTAAGCATCATTTTTTAATGAAATGTTTTGCATCTGCATTTGCCTGCATCAATCATTACATGACAGTTACCTCTTTGCTTCACCCCTCTCTGTGTGCCGACCATTGATCAGGCCTCTGCTGCTCAGAACCCCCCATTGGCTCCATCAGACAATAGGTTGACCCAAATCAGTAGAACCTCGGATTGCAAATAAGCCAGTTTGCGAGCGTTCTGCACGTGATCACAACACAAATGAGCCAATGGTTCTCCTCTTTCTCACGTCTGTGTGTTAAACTTCTTTTATTTTTTGTATTTGTGTGCTCACATGGGGGTAAGACTGTGTGTGTGTGTGTGTGTGTGTGTGTGTGCTCGCTCGTGTGCAGGTTAATTTGTTTTATTAATATGTTTTAATTAATTATTTTATATAAATATTTTTGGTCATCTGAGTTTACATTATTTCTTATGGGGGAAATTCACTTTGATATATGAATGTTTTGATATACAAGCACACTTACAGGAACAAATGACGGCTGCAATCCAAGGTTTACCTGCACAAAAACCATTCTGGTTTCAAGACACAGACAGAGATTGAGTGGTTTAGTCAGTGAAGAGTTTAACACTGAAAGAAAACTGTTTGTTTCCTTTCTTTTTTCTTTTTTTTTTTTTTTTACTAAATGACGAACCAGATAATACAGTCTGACAATACACTCTAACTGGATGGTGAAAAGTTTTCCCATTGGTTTGTTTATTTATTTATTTATTTATTTACTGGGGGAGAGGTTGATTTAATGAAACAGATTGTAAAGATAATGTACGTACTTGTATAGAGTCCAGCGAGGTGTATTAGACACAGCAAAAACAGATATAGTGAAAAAAAAAGTAATAAATATAAACAGTCGGTAACATCACACTAAAGTGTTCCTTCAAAAACACTTTTTTTTTTGTTTGTTTTGCATGAACCAAGGTTCACGCTCATAAAACTGAGCATTGACACGGACCACCATGTGCATTTTTATTCAGAGCAAGTGTTAGACTGGACGACCTGAAAAGAAACTAGTGTGTGTGTGTGACAGAACCCAGCACTGTGAGATAACACCATGCAGTTACAGAGAAGCACTGGATCATCAGCTAGTTCAGGACAACGAGTTACACAAAAACACTAGCATCATGCTAACAGTGAGGGCGAAAGTGTATTAGCACCAACGCTGTAGATGTTCATTACTGCTCCTCATCTCCCAGACACAGTACAGGAATAGTTAGAGCCTCGTGCTTTTCTACATGAGCTTCACTTGGAGAGACTTTGGCAGGACGTCCACCTGTCACCACCCACAGTGTCCTCCAGACTCTCAGAGAGACAGAAAGAGTGAACAGTGTTATCGGTGTTTATAAGACGTAGACCAGCAGGAGGAGAGAGATGATGGACAGTGATGACAGAAGTAACGTCACAGTTGAGGAAATCCAGAAGAGAGAAAACTGACAGATATCCTGATGCTGGGGCTTGGTTGAAGGTGATAAAATATATTTAGACTTGAGCTACTAAATTATACATACAGTATTAATGAAATCTATGACCAGTGACTGTGTGTGTGTGTGTGTGTGTGTACAAGATCCTCCTCTAGACTTCTGAAAAGCAGAATTAGGAATAAATAAATAAATAAATAAACATTTAGATTCATCAAGACTGCTTCCAGGACACAAAAGTTCCGGTCGATCAGTGATAATGTCTACAATGGACATGTGAGAATCCAAACTGGACCATGGAGCAATGGAAGAAGGTCTCTGATAAATTATGCTTTTTACATTGTGGTTGACTGAGTGCATGTGAGTCAATAATATCTGTGTAAGAGGGGACACCAGGATGCATTATGGGAAGTCAGACCGTCCCTCTTAGCCAACACGTCTCAGCTGTCACAGGTGCAGGTTCAGGCCAGGACTTTCAGTTTCAGGGTGATGAACTGGATCAGTTCTGGATTGAGGGGAGAGTGAAGTGTGTTTACACAAGAAGATTCACTCACTCATTGTGTCGAGGTGCTGAACTGGATTAAACCATAAATTATTCTCATTACACTCATTACTGAAACAACACAGCATTAAACTTAAACACACTTCAGTAACTGAAGCTTTAACCAGAAATGTTTTATTAAAGTCGAACATCTCCTACAGCCCTGATAAAGAAACTCTTTAGTTTACAGTGTATTTCTCACTTTAACCCACAGCGCTGTTTCCATTAACAATGACACACACTCTCTGGTGTGAATCCGAAACTATAAAACACACGTCTCAAAACAAACAGCAGTGTGAGGACATGAAGGTTTTTACCACATCAAAGGAGCTGAAACTGCCGGACTCATAGACTGCAGCAGCACTTTGTCTAAATGCTTTATATAAGGAATTTTAGATACTGTATGTTTTATACAGGTTAATTATTAAATGATTCATATCTGCAAATATGTACGAGACTTTAATTAATCCCAGTTGTGTCTCTGTTGTTGTGTCCTTTAGGGTGGATAACAGGCCTCACACAGATAGAGCACAGTCTCTAGTACAGTCTGAATAAATAGTGATCTCAACATTCTACATGATATTTTTAGAGACATTTTTATTAATGAACTCCAGCTCTTTTGTGTTTCAGTCTGAGATTCTAACATAAAGACATTCAGACTGTTGAAGTGACCCAAAATAAGTGAGTGTGAGCTGCTGATTAAACACTCAGTCTCAGAAACTCAGAAACCACAATGTTATTTCTGTTCAACTGAAACAACTGCATGATGTGAGAGAGCGCTGCTGCAGTCACTAACACTTCTACACACGTGTTAAGAGCGTTTTCACACTCGGCTCTAAACTCGTGAGTCCCCTCTCATGACTGCGTGTAAGCTTGTTTGGGGGCGGAGCTTATAATGACAGGTTTGCTGTCACACGGTGGAATAAATTCTGAGCCGTGGGTCACTTCAGTAATTCCATACATCACTCATATGTTTGCATCTTTATTGAGTGCTTATCATTTATGTTATTAATTATTTATTCTACTTGGTACCAGCACTCAACAGCCTGTCATCCTGAAAAAAAAACAGATCCAAATGAGGATCTGTTCTTGTGTAAGATTTTAACCACGGAGGCTCCAGGACCCCCATGACCCTGTATACGCGTTAAAGAGATATCGACGAAGATGAGAAATGTCAAAGCATAAACATTATGGAAATGCACAAATACATAAACACCTACAAAATAAAATCTCAATTGCATCAAAAACACTGCAAATTCATTCAATATTGATATACTCCTGCTCGGGAATTTATACGATCGTCACCAAACCAGGCCGATGTGATCTAAAGACATTGAGGATGCAAAATTGCGGAGGGATTTTCGACACGTTTTTCTCAAACGGGTCAGCCGTCATAATGTCTTAAACGTACGCCGAAAAATGATTAATAACTTTCTGTGTGGCTTTATATTGAGTGACATTATATTGAGTGACAGGTTCAGTGACATCACGTTCCAGAACATCATAGTGTGAGGCTTACTTTCCAGTATCTGTGGCCTATTTATCACATACACATCACACACATTAACAATCACACACACACACACACACACACACACACACATGCACACACATGCACACACATGCACACACTCACATACACACACATGCACACATACATACACAACCATTACAAATGCACACACACACACACATGCACACACACACACACACACACACACACACACACACACACACACACACACACACATGCACACATACATACACAACCATTACAAATGGCACACACACACACACACACACACACACACTCACATACACACACATGCACACATACATACACAACCATTACAAATGTGCACACACACACACACACACACACACACACACACACACACACACACACATGCACACATACATACACAACCATTACAAATGGGCACACACACACACACACACACACACACACACACACACACACACACACACACACACACACACACACACACATATCACAATGTTAACACTCTGACACACACACACAGACGAACTCATACAAAAACACACTCATACTCTTGCATATCACACATCTCAAATTTTAACACTCACGCGCAGAAACACACACACACACACACACACACACACACACACACACACTAATGCACTCAACAAATATTTAGGTCCGAAACTGACATCAGCCTTGTATAGTGTGTGACGTGTGCAGGTTGTGCGGTGCAACCAGATGGCGATGGCTTTTTCGAGGTCTTAACACATTCCAATAACACACAGGTGGTGCAGGGTGCTTGGGCCCATCATCATTGCTTGCAACTATATTGTTTATTTGTCATTTCTTGTGTGTGTGTGTGTGTGTGTGTGTGTGTGTGTGTGGTCACAACATTCCCCTTCCAACCCAGAGCACTTCTGGTGCAGCAAATTTCTTTTGCAGCATTTTTGTCCCAGTGTGATTTGTTTTTTTTTTCACGTGTTTTTGTATTTTTTTTTTCTTTTTCTTTTTGTATGCTTTGATGTTTGGATGTGGTTTTATATTTGTACTGCATTTCCTTAAGGTTTGTATTTTCACTTTTGTATGTATTTTTGTATTTGCAGTTAGAAATCCTGTTAATGTCGTTAAACACTGAACATGATACTTAAACGGAAAAAATGCATTGCTGTCATTAGAAGGTTAACTAACAGGTTAAATTTGTAGATTTGTAAAAATGAGACATTATATATATCATCTGAATCAACAATAATGCCCATTGTTTAGAGTCTCTGGTGTGTGTATATGAGAATGTATGGCAACCACCAAGCACATGGAGATGCAGGAACATAGTACTAACCACTATGGAAACTGTTCCTCCCTCCTCGTCATAGTTAAACATTTTCATTATAAAATTATATTTCTATTTTCTTATTACCTGTTGTATGTAACATTTTAAAAATGAATTAACATATGCTTCTCTAATTTAAACTTTTCTACATGTATACATCTTAAATAATACAGATGAACATTTTTTTTCCCCCAAGATGTCTTATGGTCACCATAAAATACTTTGTATATACTCACTTTAGTTTCTGCTGTAAAGAAATGATCATTGAAAGTACTATAGTGGAACTATACTGTGTCCGTCTATGGAGAACAGGAGGATTAAAAAAAAAAAAAAAACTATTAATCGTTGTGGTCGTTAGATCGCATGTCATTAAACTTCTTCTATCAGAGAGGTTCCAGCACACAGGACTGATAGAGCTCCAGTAGATCAGATCTGTAAAGTCATGTGACTCATCACAGCATCAGAATAGACAAGAATTCACTGTGAGCTTCACATCTCATTACAGCTAATGGACCAATCAAATCAGTCCACAGCTTCAAAACATCCAATCAGGCGTGAGTCTGGACCTGGTTTTCTACTGAACACACAAGTTCATTACCTCACTATCACTTTGTCTAAACAGGAACGATGATCACACGCTTTGTGGCTCTTTACTCTCTGCTTTGTCTCTGCACGACTGGTGAGGAACATTTTAAACTTTCATCTAAAATAGTGAATTTGAATTTGTAACAAATTTACTGAAATAAATATTAAATTCTTTTTACAGGAAACACTTCTGACATCAAGGAGCCTCGTGTAAAAACAGTAAAGCTGGGAGAAACTGTAACTATGGAGTGTAACATTAGTGGGGATAAACTTAATGTATTTTGGTACAGACAGAGATTTGGAGAAATGCCTCAGTTTATGGCGAGACCATACAGTAACGCTCAGGGCTACACGTTTGCTGATGAATTTAATGATAGTCGCTTCAATATTACTTTAAATGGCAATAAGTTTGATCTCAACATTAAAGAAACTAAAGAAAGTGACAGAGGAGACTATCTCTGTGTAAATCTTGACGGAACTACACCAAAGTTCACATCTGGAACACGTCTGCAGTTTGAAGGTAAACAGTTTTACTCTGATAAGCTGCTAATTCCAGATCAACACTTTAACCAGAATTATGTGTACATGTGCATTAAATGTTGAATATTTCACATTATTCATATTTAGTATCATTTCTGTTTATTTGCTGCTTTTCCAATTTATTTGTAAAGGTGAAGAGAAGAAACTCTGTCCTACACCTGGAACACTTAACAACAACACACACTCTGTTACACACCAGGGTTCAAACAGCAGTTGTGTAAAAGGTAAAAGTTTAAATAATACTTAAATGATTACTTATTACAATTACTTAAATTTAACTTCTTTAACTCTTACTTTCTTAAACAGAATTGCCATGGTTAAATTTTTTTGCTTTCAACACATCAAAAAATTAAGGCTTTCTTTCCCATGGGAGTACTCTATTACACATTTCAGTATCCTGTGTTTTTTTCACTTTCTATAACAAGTTTCTGTAGTTTCCTGTTAATAAATTGTCTAATATTTATACAAGTTCTGCATTTTTCATGGATTCAGACGACCTCTCTTGGATTCCTGCCTTAACCGCCTCCAATATAATATCTGTTATTGTAATTGTGGTTCTGGTTGGAGTTTTATTTAAACACCAAAGAAAAGGTTTGTTTATTATTATTATTATTATTATTATTATTATTATTATTATTACAGTTACTGTATAAAGTCCTGACAAAAATGTGAATCCTTTCTCCATTTAAACTTTACTTATATGTATTATTGTTCAGGTGCTCCATCAAGTAACCATCAAACTCCCACCAATCAGGTAATCCAGTCTTCTATTCACTGTGATTCTGTTCTGTTAAATACAATTCACAATGTACAGAGAAATTTAATATACAACTATTTACAAAATGTTAATGTAATCATTATTTTTAGTCTTTTAATTCGCTCTGGTTTATAAACGGCTCTTGTTCTTTATCAGACTGATGATGAAGATGTCTTGAATTATGCAGCTGTAAATTTCGCTAAGAAACCTTCATCCTCAAGAACATCCAGAGACACGAGCCATCAAGAGGTTTATGCACAAGTCAAAATAAAATAAAGAACGAGTCAGAGTCAAAACACAAGCAAAATGTATTTACCCAGAAAAGAAAAAGGAACCTATTTACCCAGGACAGCTTTTTATTGCTGACTGTTATTGCTGTTTCCATGTTACTAAATACAATAATAATAATAATAATAATAATAATAATAATAATAATAATAATAATAATAATGCATATGATTTAAGGAAAAAAAAACAATATTCTAATAATTACATTCATAACTTTGGTTGACCTTTTTTGTTTGTTTAGAACATGGGATTGTTCTCTGTAAAAAAAGTCTAAGTCTGATGAATAAAGTCATTTAAATTTGCTAAATATTTTGTTAATACATCTGAACAAGATCAAAAAGTGCCGTTTCTTAGCTTCCACAAGGCCAGCTCTTGGGTGGCTCTCAATTTGTTCAATAGCGTCCACCAAGAGGTTGAGAGGTTGCTGTTATCTTTAAAAGTTAGAGCAACCTTTGCTAAAATGTTCAGATTTATGAGGGAGAGAATATTATTTTTCTCCATCCACAGATTTATTTCTACATACTGTATTTATTTCACCCACCACTTGAGGTTTTTACACAACATGCAATCTAATTAGGCCAAAAAAAAATCTGCAAACAACTTGATAGCTCTGGGCACACATCACCTTGATCTGGCAAAAAAAAAAACAGCCTCTAGGAATGTTTACCAATCAATTATAATAATGTGATCTGAATGTCAGATCTTCCAAGCTCCTCTTGTTAGACCTAGTTACATGTGTACCAGCAAAGAATCCAAAGATGAATGAAGCAACAAAGCTCTCGTGCACAGTGATGTCATACCAGTACAGTGAAACCTTGGATTGCGAGCATGATTCATTCTGGAAGCAGACTCATATATCAAAACACTGGTACTTCTAAGCAAATCTCCCCCGTAAATTGCGTAAAAAATGTAAATTACACTTTACATTTGAAAAAAGTAAAAATAAAGATAAATGTTTCCATTAGCGTTTGTGCGTCCAGGAGCTGTGTGTGTGTGTATGTGTGTGAGTGTGTGTGAGTGTGTGTGTGTGTGTGTGTGTGTGTGTGTGTGTGTGTGTGTGTGTGTGTGTGAAGCTAAAGTAAGAGGAGAGTAGGATTCTCCCTGTCCCCTTCCTTCTTTCTTATTTGAGTTTCTCTCTCTCTCTCTCTCTCTCTCACACACACACACACACACACACACACACACACAAACACTGCCTTATCTGGAAAATTAACAAGGGACATCTCTAACACGTGAGCGCACGCTAACGGAATCACTGCTGTAAAGTAAAAAATAAAACAAATTAACCTGCACTTTACCTTTGAAAATAATCGTGACAGAGCAGTGTTTCTGTTCTGTGTTCTGTATGTGTGTGAAGGTGAGAGGAGAGGAGAGCACGCTGGTCAATGACGCGCATACACACAAAGTGCAGGCTGAGAGAGAGAGAGAGAAAATGGATCGTCACCCTCTAATGAGACTTGCTTTTGCTTTACACTCACACACATACACGTGTTATAATAAAAAGTACACGCATACTGTACACACACGCATACAAACAAAATAAAGATGTTTTACACACACACGTGGTCACAGTGTTATAGTAAACAGTACACGCGTGCACGGATGTTGATTATACCAGTGAGACACGTGCACTAAGACCGAGCAGGGGAGACGATTACCCACAATTACGTCAAAATAGGAAGCGCATGTGTGATACATGATACTTGCTTGTTTTGTTGCTTGTTTTTCCAAGTCAAAATTTATTTAAAACTTTTGCTCGTCTTGCGGAACGCTCGCAAACCGTGTTAGTCGCAATCCGTGGTTCCACTGTACTTCACTTTAAACATCACCACAAAAATCTGAAACAGTGATAGAATCTATGTCTAACCTTTCTCTGTTCTTCATCTAACTTAACCCTTAAAAATCGGCGGACCCGTCGGCGGGTACACTTGCATTTTTTTCTGGTAACCGTGAAAAGAATTTACAATGCCCCATCCTGTTTGATAATACACATAAGTGTACTTTTATGTCTATCCACAAAACAGTGTGCTCTTGTAAAATAAAGAAAATAAACAGGGTGCGCTTTTAGCTGTCTCAGTCTCCGTGAAATTATTTTTGAAATCACTAAAACTCTGTGAATACTGCACAAACAGACATGAGGAATATATTCAGTAGCGGCTGGTGCTAAAAATCTTGCAAACAAAATTAAACTTTAAATACCCGCATGTAAATAGCCATATATCAGGTGATTAAGCATCATTACTATAAAATAAAGTCCTGACTCACATCGCATCCAGTCAGCAGCTCCGCCTGCCATAGGAAGTGCTGGAAAAGACTCGCTGAGAATGATCCAATCACATGAGCCCAAATATGTAAAAACAATATTGATTCGCTAAGAACGAAAGTGGGAGGGATCAGGACGCACAGTGCTCCGCCCTAAGGATGATTTGAAAAAAAATCCAATCAGAGCTCAGCCTCAAATCACATGCTTTTCAAAAATGTACGCGCTACGTAGACACTCGTTTGTCCGGCGCCCCGCGTACACCAACACAAATGAACGTCATACAGTTTAGATTTTTAAAATAAATAATTATTATGTTAAATAATGACATGTTAAAGTAGCATTCTTCTCTGCCTAACTTTAAGGGGGCGCCGCCTCTGCGTCCCGTATTGACCGGCCGCCACTGAATATATCTATAGAAAGCTTAAAGGCTCTTCTATTAAATGATGCAAATTACATTGAAAACAAACATTCTCAGTTTGGCACAGAATTTCTGTCTCACTTCATTATCCGATAATGAACGGAGGCAGGCCACGCCCACACGCTATTCACACGGAAAACAGTCCGGGTTATCTACAGACGAGGCCACGCCCACACGCTATTCACACGGAAAACAGTCCGGGTTATCTACAGACGAGGCCACGCCCACACGCTATTTACACGGAAAACAGTCCGGGTTATCTACAGACGAGGCCACGCCCACACGCTATTTACACGGAAAACAGTCCGGGTTATCTACAGACGAGGCCACGCCCCCCGGACACCGGCTTGAACGCACACAGCTTCCTTGTCTGCGTGTTTGGAAGATGGCACGCGCTACACAGCCGAGGAAGCTCTTCAGAATGTTCTGGACTGTGGGAGGAGTTTACCTTTTCCTCAGAAGAAGATTACAACTCCGTCGACAAACGGGAGCATTTTGAAGAGAGAACAGATCCAGCAGAGGATTTTCAAACAAGCTGTTATGACAATGGGTGAGTTATTAAGTCTTATAGAACTCATTATTCTGATGAGATAAAACTAATACTAGTAAATATGGTCTTCACTTCGCCTAGCTTTTGTCAGTTTATGTGAAACATTGTTTTTCAATGGCACTTACATAGTTCAGTGCAGCATGCTAACATGCTGCCTTATGTAGCTTAGCACAAACAGGTTAGTTCCCGGTGGCTAAGCTAATGTCTTATGGAGTTTACAGATGCTTGTAAATGTTCTAATGTATTTCACCTCGTTTTGGGTAGCTTTAGATTATGGTAGTTGTATATAAATAAATATTTGGCTCAGGTTTGGTTAGCTTATGACACCGCTATCAGTAATGCTATTTCATTCACATGAAAATGTGACGATTGTCACATAATTTTGAGGTAAAACCTCTACAGTACAAGATCCAAGTCACAAAAGTCTTGTACACAAATGTCATGAATGTGTTTTGTGGTTTTATTTTAGTGACTTATTTTAGCTTTGTTTTCAATAACCATGCATAGCTGTTATTTTCTCCAATATTTAAATGTACACATGTAAAGATGCATGCATGCTGCTGAAATATTACTGTTGCCCAGTTTGTGCTGAATATAGTGTAATCAGACTTTAGACATTTATATGTTTATAAGTAACTGAAAAATACACAAATGTCAGGACATGTTAGAACTTCTTCAGGACTCCAAAACACTTTCAGACTCCTAAGGGTAAATTAATACTTGCCTCATGGCGAAAAAGGATCCTTGAAAAGGATCACTTCCTCCTAAAAATGCCTTGTTAACACAATCAGGTGAACCTAATTACCTTCTCATTGGCACACAAAGCTTTGCATATCTAGACTTTGCAATATTTTTATCAAGTTGAGTAAAATTTGATGGTGGACTGTAGTTTTCAAGTCATTCCACAGATTTTCAGTGAAGTTTTCATCTGGACTCTGATTCAGCACTTTTTTTCTCCTTCAGTCAATGTGTGGTCAGTTTTGCTGTGTGACTTGGGTCCTTGCCATGTTGAAAGGCAAACAAACATCCTATTGACAACTTTCTGGCAGAGGGTAGCAGATTTTCATCAAGAATTTGACAATATTTTGCCACCTTGCCACCCATAGTTAATTGTTTCCTTCAATTATACTACCCTGGATTCAAATGCTACAGCGGTTTATGTTGAGATAATCAAAATGACCACAACAGATTAGAGTTGAAAGTCAAATGGCTTTGTGTACCACTGAGAAGGTGATTAGCTCCACCTGATTGAGTTTACAAGTTATTTTTAGGAGGTGGTAATCCTTTCCCATATCAGTGATTTCAGTTTTTAATAAATTTTTTTTTTTCTAACATGTAGGTGGTCGGTGGCACGAGGTTTGATTCCAGCCTCTATGTGCATGCATGTTCTGCTTGTGCTTGGTGGGTTTTCTCCCACAGTTTTTGAAGATTGCTGATTGGGCTAATTGGAGCTTGAAAATTGCCTGTAGTGAGTGTGAATGAGTGTGCCCCAAGTCTCCTGGGATAGGATCAATGCCCTCCATGCACTGTGGAAGTGAAGTAAGTATGGTGTGTCTTCCATCTGCTGCATTATATTAGATTTTCATCTGATGTTTGCTTGGCTGACCACTGTAGTCTATGGTCATCAGCATTGTACATTTTGTTGTGTTTAAAAAAAAAAAAAAAAAAACTTTTCCAGCACATATTGAAATCCCAGTCTGCTTTGAAATCATTGCCTGGGAGAAACCTTGCTGATGCAGTATAACTACCTTTTATCTTTTTGCTGTGCTCAGTCTTGCTATAGTGTATGACCTGTTACATGAAACTTTCTTCTCACCCACACCTTACTAATAGTGTTTTGCTGTTTAATTAATGAATGTATTTACATAACTACACCATGCTAAGCTAACCAGAAATATAGGCAACAGGAACACACACACACAAAAAAAAAACAATCGAAAGAGTGGCTATATACAAACTAATGAGTAACAAGCTAACAGGTAAACAAACAGGTTGAGAGAGTTTGAATGGTCTGCTTTCAAACTGATAGCGCCACCTTTTCTGATTGGGTCCTTGTCATCTCATTGGTTAAATTCCATAACCCAATTAAAGAAGATTGGCATTGGGATCCACCTATAAATGGACAGCCACAGACAGAAACACAGACAAACAATAGAAAAGGAAATAGAGAGATTGATGGAGAGCAAGAGAGAGAGAGAGAGAGAAAAAACGCATGGAAATGCAAACACTGACATGTAACAAGCACCTGTTTGGTATAGTTGGTTAATCACTCCTGATACCTACACTTCCAGAAGTGTAAGAATTGATGCTGGTTTGAACACAAAGACATTCAGACTGTTGAAGTGACTCTAAATAAGTCAGTGTGAGCTGTTGATTAAAACACTCAGTCTCAAAAAATCAGAAACCACAATGCTATTTTTGTTCAACTGAAACAACTGCATGATCTGAGAGTGTTTTCACACTTGGCCTAAACACATGAATCACTCTCATTACTGCTTCTAGTTTTGCTCGAGGGGTGCAGCTGATAATCGCAAAGATAAATCCATCTTGCGCCATGAATCACTTTCAATTCCAGACTTCACTCGTGTATGAAATTTTGCTGTAGCTTCATCCTAGATTTTTATTATTATTAGTTCTGTTCTTTATATACTTTATTAAAATTCCATTTGAGTCCAGCACTCAAGCAGCATGTGATCATGGAGGAATACCTGGAAATGACAAGCTGTTCTGGTGTAAGAAGATTTTATCTATGGAGGCTGACATGAGATGTGTATTTCTAAATGTTCTCAGTACAAACACTGGCACCATAAGGTATAGTAATGTTGCTCCAGTCCTAGTAAAGTGTGGTTTTATTTAACAATGGGGGTTCTGTCTCTTCCACTGAGAATACAAACCCTTTCCCCAACATCAGCAACAAATTAGAAGTGTACTGGTCTTACTGGCTACCTCACTCAGCTATCCAGTAAGTTCAAATCTTTGACACAATGAACCCTGGACCATTTGTTTTAGTGTTTAGTTTGTATGAAAGAAACATGCATACAAAGGGATCAGTAATTAACTGAAGTTACTACATGCATTTATGCTAATGTTATAAGTGCTAATCGGACCACATATAAAAAAAAAAATTCTGTTTTAAACTTTTTAGGGTCTACACCTTAAATAATAGATAAGATGATCGAGCTCCATTAGATTACACACTGCAATGAAAAAGTATCTTCCCCTTTTGGATTTTTAAAAATATTTTTGCATAATTGTTAAATTATTTAAATCATTGAGATCATCAACCTAATTTTAATATTGCACAAAGATGACCCAAATCAATACAAAATGCATTTTTTTAAAATCATGATTTCATTTATTAAAGGAAAGAAAGCTGCCCAAACCTACCTGACATTTTATTATTTTTATACACTGTAGATTGTGATTTTATTCAGTACTGTGCATTTCATTTTATAAATGCTGTATATGCAATCTCTTTATTATTACAGTTTTATCTAATTTCATTTTATGTATTTTTTAGCTTACCTATCTGCTATTCTTCCTCCTTCTTTTACTTTTTCTTTTACTTATTCTTATTCTTTTAAATGGCCTGATTTTAGATGTCAGTCAAGTCAATTTTATTTATATAGCACTTTTAACAATTCACATTGTTGCAAAGCAGCTTTACACAATCAAAAGAAGTAAGTTTGTATGCAATGTGAATGTGTATAAATCAAAATGATAATATTGTCCCTGATGAGCAAGCCGAGGGCGACTGTGGCAAGGAAAAACTCCCTGAGATGGTGGAAGAAACCTTGAGAGGAACCGGACTCAACAGGGAAGATGCCAGTTAGGTCTGGTCACAGTCAACATGTATAATATGAATGTATATTTAGTGCAAAGTGCAACCAGGGACTCCGGCCGGACTAACTATAACAGCATAACTAAAAGGGAGAGCCAGAAGGAAACACAAACATGAGGGGGAACTGAGATGTAAAGCGACCAATCACCTCACCGTCAACAAACCTGAGTGAACAATGAGAGTGGGGAGGACAGCATCTAAACATACCAGTTCACCAGAATACTCTACGTCCATGAGTCCCCCAGATCTGCTCCTTTACCTAAGGTTAATCTATTTACAAAAATGCTTGGCTAAATAAATAGGTTTTTAGCCTAGACGTAAACACAGACTGTGTCTGAGTCCCGAACATTAATAGGAAGACTATTCCATAACTTTGGGGCTTTGTAAGAAAAAGCTCCGCCCCCTGCTGTAGTTTTAATAATACGTGGTACTGACAGGCAGCCTGCATCCTTTGATCGAAGTAGGCGTGGCGGATCGTAAGACACAAACAGTTCACTCAAATACTGTGGTGCAAGACCATTTAGTGCTTTAAATGTCAAAAGTAGTATCTTAAAATCGATGCAAAATTTCACAGGGAGCCAATGCAGTGTAGATAAGATAGGGGTGATGTGCTCGTATCTTCTGGTTCTAGTGAGGACTCTCGCTGCTGCATTCTGTACTAACTGAAGCTTGTTTATACACCTAGTTGAACAACCAGACAGTAAGGTGTTACAATAGTCCAACCTGGAGGTGATAAAAGCATGAACTAGTTTTTCTGCATCATTTAGTGACAATATGTTTCTTACCTTGGCAATATTTCTAAGGTGAAAATAAGCTATCCTGGTAATATTCTCTACATGTGCTTCAAACAAAAGGCTGGAATATATAATCACACCAAGGTCTTTTACTGTTGCATTTGATGGAACAGAAAGGCCATCTAAAGTTACAGTGTGATCAGAAAGCTTACTTCTAGCTATGTGTGAACTTCTACGGATGGGTGTTAATATCAGGCTGATTAAATCCCTATAGAATTAGAAAAATCAGAATTGAACCAAGATGGCGCCGGTGAGGTTGGCTGCCGTCGCGACTGCTCCGACCTCTTCTACTATTTTTTTGTCTTTTAAGTTAATTTTCAGCAACTTTAATCCGGCAAATTCATCACCATTGAGTGCATTAGGTACGATAGAGATACTCTTATTTCTATTGGTTTACAATGTACTCACAATTCAAAGTTTTTAACTCGACGCGAAGCGGCGACCCAGAGGGAAACGAGCCGGCGTCAGGAACAGGCTGAGAGCCCGTGCACACCGCACACCTCTACCTAGCATCCTGCTCGCCAACGTCCAGTCACTGGAGAACAAGCTTGATGACCTCAGGGCCAGGATAAAGTTCCAGAGAGACATTCGGGACTGCAATCTCCTCTGCAAACCTGGAACTATTAACTATCAAATGTTGTCCTTTTTATCTTCATCGGGAGTTTACATCGGTCATAATCAGCGCCGTTTATATTCCGCCACAAGCAGACATGGACACTGCTTTATGCGAGCTGCATGAGGCACTCTCACAGCACCAAACACAACACTGGAACGCTGCGCTTATTGTGGCGGGGGATTTTAACAACGCCAACCTCAAACGCGGAGCGCCAAACTTCTATCAGCACATCACCTGCCCCACTAGGGGTGAAAGGACACTGCACCATTGTTATACTACAATCAAGGATGACTACAAGGCACAATCTCGCCCACCGTTTGGGAAATCCGACCACGCCGCCATCTTCCTCATGCCAAAATATAAACAAAGGCTTAAATAGGAAGTTCCGGTTCAGAGGGAGGTCGCGCGCTGGACGGACCAATCGGTGGTCGCGCTATGGGATGCACTTGATGACATCGACTGGGACATGCTCCGGAACAGCTCTGATGACGTCAACGTGTTTACGGAAGCGGTTGTGAGTTTCATCGGGAAACTAGCGGATGATACTGTGCAGAAAACGACCATCAGAACGTTTCCTAATCAGCAGCCGTGGGTGGATAAAACCATCCGCGACGCTCTGAGATCTCGCACCGCTGCCTACAACGCGGGACTTGCGTCGGGGGACATGGACCTGTACAAGGCTGCGTCCTATAACGTCCGGAAGGCGGTGAAGGAGGCGAAGCAGCGCTACGGAAGGAAACTAGAGTCACATCTCCAACAGAGTGACTCTAGGAGCCTGTGGCAGGGACTAAGAACGATAATGGACTATAAAGCTCCAACATCCGGTATGATGAACGTGGACATGACTCTGGCAGACGAGCTGAACACCTTTTTATGCTCGCTTCGAGGCAGCAGCTAAAGACGCTAGCGATGCTAATGCTAGCGGCGCTAATGCTAGCGGCGCTAATGCTAGCGGCGCTAACGGCTGAAAACAGGAAGTCATTGCCAGCTCCGGAAACGCGTTCATCATCTCCGAGCATGACGCGAGGAGAGACTTCAAGAGTGCGAACACCAGGAAAGCAGCAGGACCAGACGGCATCTCAGGTCGAGTCCTCAGAGGCTGTGCAGACCAGCTAGCACCAGTGTTCACAGAGATATTCAACCTCTTTTTATCTCAGTCGGTGATCCCCACATGCTTCAAAGAGTCCATTATTGTTCCTGTTCCGAAGAAACCACATCCTGCTTCCCTCAATGACTATAGACCTGTAGCCCTCACATCAGTGGTGAAGTGCTTTGACCGGCTTGTCAGAGACTTCATCTCTTCACTACCAGACACACTGGACCCACTGCAATTTGCATACCACCCGAACTGCTCCACGGATGATGCCATCTCTCATCTACTCCACACATTACTTACTCACCTGGACACCAGAAGGGGGAATTATGTTAAAATGCTTATTGTGAACTACAGCTCAGCATTTAATACCATAATTCCCTCCACACTCACCACCAAGCTGGAGCACCTGGGACTCAGCTCATCTCTGTGTCAGTGGATCTCCAACTTCCTAACTGGGAGACCACAGGCAGTAAGGATGGGCGGCTATGTCTCAGCCTCTCTCACTCTCAGCACTGGAGCCCCCCAGGGTTGTGTTCTGAGCCCCCTGCTGTATTCTTTGTACACCTATGACTGCGCAGCCACTACGAACTCCACCTCCATCATTAAGTTTGCTGATGACACGGTTGTGGTGGGCTTGATCTCTGACAACGATGAGACGGCCTACCTGGAGGAGATTGTTTCTCTGGCACCAGTTCTCCAGATTTCCAATCTCCTCCTGAACGTCAGCAAGACGAAGGAGTTGATAGTGGACTTTAGTACTAAGCAGGAGAGGAACTACAAGACCCCCGCCATCAATGAGAGACCAGTGAAGAGAGTGGACAGCTTCCGATACCTCTGTGTTCACATCACGCAGGACCTGTCATGGTCCTGTCACATCAACACCGTGGTGAAAAGGCTCAGCAGCGTCTCTACCACCTCAGACGCCTGAGAGACTTTAGACTGCCGTCTAAGATGCTCAGGAACTTCTACTCCTGCACCATAGAGAGCATCCTAACGGGAAACATCTCAACCTGGTTCGGGAACAGCACCATGCAGGACAGGAGAACCCTACAGAGGGTGGTTCGATCAGCTGAACGCATCATCTGTACCAAGCTCCCTGACCTTCAGACGATCTACCTCAGTCATCCCAGCAATGGACTGTTCTCTCTGTTGCGGTCAGGAAAGCGCTTCCGCTCACTGAAGGCCAACACAGAGAGACTGATGAGCAGCTTCTTCCCGCAGGCTATACGAGCTCTCAATCACAACACCACATAGGAACTAAAACTCACACACTTGCACATTTTGCACACCTCAGGACTGCAGCCTTTTTAGCTTTTACTTTTTACCAGCACGTACAACCGGTTTACACATGGAACATTTGCACACTTGCAGTTTTTGCACACTGTGAAGTTGAACTTCACTACATTCTGGACTGCACTACATCACATTGCCATTACATTTCATTACTATATATATCCACTATTTTATTAGATATTCTTTAACTTCTTATATTTATCTTATTCAAATACTTTATTTCATTTTTATTCTTATTCTGTATATTATGTAAATAAGTGTGTGGTTTTTTTTTTATTTTAATTTTTTTATTGTAGGTCAATAGCAGTCGTATAAGCATTTCACTTCATATCATACTGTGTATGTGACGAATAAAATATGAATTTGAAAATCTAATTAGATAAATGTTGAATGAATTAATATTGTGTTGTTGCCCAACTCCTTACAGTGGGATTTGTGGTAACATTTGTGTTCTTGAAAAGTTTGGAGACACAAACTGAATAAAAAAAAAAAAAAAATCTAGTTAAGTCTTAGACAGAGGCTGGGGCTTTGCCTATGCGTGCGCTCGTCTCTGTCTTTCTTTCCTTCTGTCTTTCTTTCCTTCTGTCTTTCTTTCCTTCTGTCTTTGGCATCATTACAGTAATGAATTAAGAGAACCCGATTATACTGCATAAATATTTAGTACAACAAAATCTTCTGGAACATTTTTACAAATGTAAGACAATATATTTTGGTCCAGTGCCAGATGAATGGCGAAAGAATACAGAATTGAGAGGACCCGATTATACTGCATGTATCTTATTTGAGTAAGTATGATTTTCTTGTTTATGATTTACACCTTTGCAACTCCATTCACATTCCACTGCCTAGTTTTATAAAAAAAAAATAAATATATATCTATGACAAACTTCTTTTACAAGGTGACTTGTCTGCCAGATCAACATGAACACCTCTTTGTTTTACAGCAGGCTGAGGAGCACAAAGAAAGTAACAAAAACTAATAACTTTTTTGCTGATCGATTAAACAGCATTATATTTTTTATAGTTTTACTGACGACGTTTTAATCATTGCACTATGTTGACGGGAATCTTTAGAAAACAGAGCCCCTCGCCCTCAATTATTAACAGAAAGGAGGACAAAAAGAAGCACTTGGTGCCGAAAAAAGGTGGTGACAACTGTGTGTGTGTGTGTATCTCTCACCTAAAAGATTATTAGAAACACCATACTAATATGGTGTTTGACCCCCTTTTGTTTTCAGAACTGCCTTAATTCTACGTGGCATTGATTCAACAAGATGCTGAAAGCATTCTTTAGAAATGTTGGCCCATATTGATAGGATAGCATCTTGCAGTTGATGGAGATTTGTGGGATGCACATCCAGGGCACGAAGCTCCCGTTCCACCACATCCCAAAGATGCTCTATTGGGTTGAGATCTGGTGACTGTGGGGGCCATTTTAGTACAGTGAACTCATTGTCATGTTCAAGAAACCAATTTGAAATGATTGGAGCTTTGCGACATTGGGGCATTATCCTGCTGGAAGTAGCCATCAGAGGATGGGTACATGGTGGTCATAAAGAAACAATGCTCAGGTAGGCCGTGGCATTTAAACCATGCCCAATTGGCACTAAGGGGCCTAAAGTGTGCCAAGAAAAGATCCCCCACACCATTACACCACCACCACCAGCAGCAGCCTGCCTAGTGGTAACAAGACATGATGGATCCATGTTCTCATTCTGTTTATGCCAAATTCTGACTCTACCATTTGAATGTCTGAACAGAAATCGAGACTCATCAGACCAGGCAACATTTTTCCTGTCTTCAACTGTCCAATTTTGGTGAGCTCGTGCAAAGTGTATCCTCTTTTTCTTATTTGTAGTGGAGTTGAGTGGTACCCGGTGGGGACTTTGTAGCCCATCCGCCTCAAAGTCGTGCGTGTTGTGGCTTCACAAATGCTTTGCTCCATACCTCGGTTGTAACAAGTGGTTATTTCAGTCAAAGTTGCTCTTCTATCAGCTTGAATCAGTCGGCCCATTCTCCTCTAACCTCTAGCATCAACGACGCATTTTCTCTGATAGGACTGCCGCATACTGGATGTTTTTCCCTTTTCACACCATTTTTTGTAAACCCTAGAAATGGTTGTGTGAAAATCCCAGTAACTGAGCAGATTGTGAAATACACAAACCGGCCAGTCTGGCATCAACAACCATGCCACGCTCAAAATTGCTTAAATCACCTTTCTTTCCTATTCTGATTCAGTTTGGAGTTCAGGAGATTGTCTTGACCAGGACCACACCCCTAAATGCATTGAAGCAACTGCCATGTGATTGGTTGATTAGATAATTGCATTAATGAGAAATTGAACAGGTGTTCCTAATAATCCTTTAGGTGATTGTATGTATATACATAGATAAACACAGTATTTTATTGGGGGCAGTGGTAGCTCAGAGGATTAAGGCGCCGAGTAACTGATCGGAAGGTCAGCGGTTTGAGCTGCAGCTCCACCAGGTTGCTGTTGGGCCCTTGAGCAAGGCCCTTAACCCTGTATGCTCCAGGCTGACTCTGCACTCTGACCCAATATATGCTGGGTGTGCTGTACCAACAGCGCACCCAGTTTGATAAATTAACACCTATCGCGAATGAAAGGTGAGAAGAAATTCCGCAGAATCAAGTAAATTACAAACTGCATGTAATGTAAATAAAAAAATATATAAATAAAACTGTATTAGACAAATATGATACAGTAGTGTAGACATTGAAAAAGCTATTTACATTTGAGTGCACAAATGTAAAGTGAACGCAATTATTAATTTATCGTGTATATTAAACTTGTGTTTACAATAGATCTTTCATGATGAATGTGTGGATACACATTAAATATACAGTAAACAATGTATGTTGGTCAACAGCATACCAGCACCAAAACACAAAATATCCTGGAATAATGTTAACCAGCTATGCTGGCCTATAACTGTTTTTTTCAGCAGGGTGATCAAAAGGCTGATAAACGCGCACAGATATGAGCAGATTTATTGATAAAACTGAAGACACATTCTCCCAAAAATGCAACAAACAAATATATAGTATACTCGACAGCGTGCTCCGAGATTACCACCCACAGACCCCCAGTTACTGTAATCCCACTTCTCACCTTTCATGTAGGTGTGAAGTTATCAAACCGTTTTTACTGATGGGGGAATTGGCAGAATTGAGGGGTTTAAAACTAACAAGACAGAGCAGATGTCTGTGTGACCAATAAAGGCTGACTTATACGGCTGACTAGCTGACTTGTATGTCTTAGTAAAACCAGTTGAAAAAAAAAAGTTTACTAAAAATGAGCAATGTATGCAGGACATAAGAGATTGGATGTTAATTAATTTTCTTCTGCTTAATCCATTCATAGTCCTTGGACTGCTTAAAATGTATTTTGCCAGCAAAACATAAAAATAGAAATAAAATGTCTAATGATATCAATTAAATCAGATTTCATAGTTGGATTTGATACTTTGAGTGTAATTCTCAATATATACAGACTTTGTAAAATAACGAAACCTGTTTCCTTCCGTTTACCTTTTTTCTGCATCACAATGAACTGAAGCTCTGCACGTCTTCTTTCCTTGTTTTAATCTGTAATATTTAAGTGAAATATATTTAATGTATATGCCTAAATATTCCTTTTTTTATTCATGGACAGGTGTTTTATGTTTGATCTGCATTATTGTAAGACACGATGACTGATAGGAAATGTTTCATTCTCTTTTCTGGTGAAGTGAAGCCCTGTTGTTCAGTTGCATTACAGTTCCATACAGTTACAGTGCTCATGCATCTCATAGGTGTGTATGCATGGAGCATTTTTGTTTGGCCGCACATCTCATAGGTGTGTGCGCATTTAATTGTTTAAGTACTTAGTAGTATATATGTATATGTTCCCATTTCATCATGTACAGTCGTGGCCAAAAGTTTTGAGAATGACACAACTATTAGTTTTCACAAAGTTTGCTGCTAAACTGCTTTTAGATCTTTGTTTCTGTGATGTACTGAAATATAATTACAAGCACATCATGCGTTTCAAAGGCTTTTATCGACAATCACATGACATTTATGCAAAGAGTCAGTATTGGCAGTGTTGGCGCTTCTTTTTCAGGACCTCTGCAATTCGACTGGGCTGCTCTCAATCAACTTCTGGTCCAAATCCTGACTGATAGCAACCCATTCTTTCATAATCACTTCTTGGAGTTAGTGAATTAGTGGGTTTTTGTTTGTCCACCTGCCTCTTGAGGATTGACCACAAGTTCTCAATGGGATTAAGATCTGGGGAGTTTCTAGGCCATGGACCCAAAATTCTAACGTTTTGGTCCCCGAGCCACTTAGTTCTCACTTTTGTCTTATGGCACGGTGCTCCATCGTGCTGGAAAATGCATTGTTCTTCACCAAACTGTTGTTGGATTGTTGGATGAAGTTGCTGTTGGAGGGTGTTTTGGTACCATTCGAGAATATGACTTTGCCCCAGTCCTCAGCAGTCAATTCGCCATACTTTTTGCAGAAGATCAATCTGTCCCTGGTGTTTTTTGTTTTTGGAGAGAAGTGGCTTCTTTGCTGCCCTTCTTGACACCAGGCCATCTTCCAAAGGTCTTCGCCTCACTGTGCATGCAGATGCGCTCACCTGCCGGCTGCCATTCCTGGTGGCACTCCGATCCCGCAGCTGAATCCTCTTTAGGAGACGATCCTGGCGCTTACTGGACTTTCTTGGATGCCCTGAAGCCTTCTTAACAAGACTTGAACCTCTTTCCCTGAAGTTCTTGATGATCCTATACATTGTTGATTTAGGTGCAATCTTAGTAGCCACAATATCCTTGCATCTGAAGCCATTTTTATGCAATGCAATGATCGCTGCACGTGTTTCATTGCAGGTCACCATGGTTAACAATGAAAGAACAATGATTTCAAGCAGCACCCTCCTTTTAACATGTCAAGTCTGCCATTCTAACCCAATCAGCCTGACATAATGATCTCCAGCCATATGCTCGTCAACATTCTCACCTGAGTTAACAAGACGATTAGTGAAATGATCTCAGCAGCTCCTTTAATGACAGCAATGAAATGCAGTGGAAAGTTTTTTTTTTCGGGATTAAGTTAATTTTCATGGCAAAGAAGGACTATGCAATTCATCTGATCACTCTTCATAACATTCTGGAGTATATGCAAATTACTATTATAAAAACTTAAGCAGCAACCTTTCCAATTTCCAATATTTGTGATTCTCAAAACTTTTGGCCATGACTGTATATGTGCATACAAGTGTTTCATGTGTGGGTGCATAAGTAAAGTTTGATTTAAGCCCTATAGGGCGCCTCATACAGTCGGATAACTTTACACCTATCATGAATAAAAGGTGATAAGAGTTGTACGTGACTTCAACGCATGTGGGAAAACTAATCATTATAGTATGTACTTTTTTTTTTCTGGGTTGTAGTAAGTGTTCTATTCCTGCCACTTTCCTTAACTCGCAATTTTGCCATTTTGAGGGCAGACAAATCATTCTATGCACGTCCCATGTCTCCCCTGTGCACTCAGTGCGTTTTCTGCGCGTGCACTCAACATCTCTTTTCTAAGCACGCTCGACTCTGCCTGCACGCTCAGACTTCCCCACACTACTTCTGATTGCCTGTTTTTTCTCTAATGGCGCATGACGTAAGCGGTGGAAATAAAGCTTTATAAGACCGACTTGTCCGATTTGAATTTCACTCGACATACAGTAATAGTCTAGTAATGAGCTTTATGAAAAAAAAAATTTGAGTGGTATATACTAATAGTTCATTTGATAAAAAAGGGGATATAATGTATATTATAATATATAATATTATATAACTAATAGTTTACTGATTTATTATAAATAAAAATATGCTTTTATGTAATTTCCTTTCATTTATATAAAATTCAAATTTCATATAACTTTCTTTTGATTGTGTAAAGCTGCTTTGACACAAATGGCCATTTCAAAAGCATTATACAAATAAAATTTTATTGAATTCCCTATGTAGTGTCAGCTGATTAGAGAAGAAACGGCCAATCAGAAGTAATGTGTGGAAGTCTGTGATTGGCAAGTTTAGTGGCAGTTTTGTAACACTTGACAAAGTTAAGTGAGCGTACAGGCAGAGTCGTTGAGACATGAGCAGCATGAGACATACTTCATACTTGGGGAAAGGTGCATTTGAATGGTGTCTGACAACACTAAAACAACTGCGAATGAATAGAGGCCCCTGATTATACTGCATAAATATTATTTAGTACAACAAAATTTCTGGGAAAAAATCTTCTTGTGGTCCTATGAAAGGATTAAGCAGAAGAAAATTAATTGCCATCCAATATCTGATGTCCTGCATACATTGCTCAATTTTAGTAAACTGTTTTTTTTTTTTTTTCATCTGGTTTTGCTGAGACGTATAAGTCAGCTAGGCAGCCGTATAAGTCAGCCTTTATTGGTCACACATACATTACTGCGCAGTGAAATTCTTTATTCTTCGCTTATCCCAGCTTCTTGTTAGTAGGCCGGGGTCACAGCGCAGGGTCAGCCATTTTTACAGCGCCCCTGGAGCAGACAGGATTAAGGGCCTTGCTCAAGGGCCCAACAGCAGCAACCTGTCGGAGCTGGGGCTTGAACCGCCGATCTTCCGATCCTACACACTATAATAGTGTGTCATCGGCATAACAATGAAAACTAATTCCATGTTTATGAATTATGTTGCCCAGAGGAAGCATGTAAAGGAGAAAAAAGCAGTGGGCCTAAAACTGAACCCTGTGGAACACCAAACTGAGAATGTGAGGAATGGTCACCATCTAGAGCTACAAACTGATAACAATCAGTCAAATAGGGTCTGAGCCACAAGAGGGCAGTTCCCTTAATTCCTCCTACATTTTCTAATCTGTGAAGGAGAATAATGTGATCAATGATGTCAAAAGCTGCACTGAGGGTGAGTAACACAAGCATAGTGATCCACAACCCTGATCAGAGGCCAATAGGAGGTCATTTACTACTTTAACAAGTGCTGTCTCTATGCTGTGATGAGGCCTAAATCCTGACTGATGCAGTTCATTTATGCTATTTCTATGTAGATATGAACATACAGTAGCTGCTGTGATACTACCTTTTCCAGGATCTTAGAGATAAAGGGGAGGTTTGATATTGGCCTGAAAAAAATGGAAAAAGCGTAGTTTATGTCTAAGATTCTGGAGAAGGTAGATTATACACAACTAATAAGTTGTCTTAGTGAGCATGGAATTCTTGAGGTCTTTCAGTCTGGTTTCAAGGCTTATCACAGAACTGAAATGGCTCTGTTAAGAGTCTTAAATGACATCTATCGTATTACTGATTCTGGTGATTCTTCTACTGCTTGATTTAACTGCTGCTGTTGATACAGTAGACCATGGCATCCTTCTGTTATGCTTAGGACACAGGGTGGGAATTAAGGGGACAACCCTAGACTGGTTTAGGTCCTATCTTATTGATATTTTCTGTTTGTCTTAGTGATCTTAAGTCCTCATCAGCTCCTCTGACATATGGGGTCCCACAGGGCTCTATCCTTGGACCCCTTCTTTTCTTGTTGTATTTGTTAAAACAGAAGGAAGGCTACTCTGTTAAGGCTCTGTTAACATGTCCAGTGATGTAAAGGCATGGTTTGCCCAATTTTTTTCTTTTTATTTTAATAATAAAAAGACAGTGGTTTTGGTATTTGCTCCTGGTGCCAGGGGTAGCGCTGCCCCTCTGGAGCCTTGGAGCAGTACTTTAATACCACAGTGTCGAATTTAGGTGTTATTTTTGAGCATGGCCTTAAATGTCATAAACAGATCTGTGCTGTGGTTTGGTCCAGTTTCTTATAGTTAAGGCATTGGGCAAAACTTAAACCTGTTTTGTCCTTTAGGTATTTTGAACTAGCCATCCACACCATTATCACCACTCCTATTGATTACTGTAATGCTCTGTATTTTGGGGTTTCTCAGGCAGCATTAAATTGGCTACAGCTGATCCAAAATTCTGCTGCTCGACTCTTAACGTCTATGCGTAAAAGAGAACATATTTCTCCAGTTCTGGCTTCTCTTCATTGTCTTCCGGTACAGGACCGAATTAATTGTAAAATTATTTTGGTCCTTTTCAAATGTTTATATGGCCTTGCCCCACCCTACATCTCAGATGCTTCAGCCCTATGCTCCATCCCAGTCTCTCAGATCATCAGATAAACTATTGCTGACTGAAGTCAAAACCAAATGCATGCCCAGGGGTGATCAGGCGATCTCTGTGGTGGCACCCAAATTGTGGAATGACCCCTTGACTATTTGTGAGGCCACATCACTGAGGGTGTTTAAGTCCCATCTTAAAACTGACATGTTTTCTCTGGTATTTAAACCAACATGAGATGTTGATTTTACATATTGTGTTTGATTGGATATGTGTATGATGTGCTTTAAAATATGCTCTTGTTTTATATTATTTTATTATATTATTATATTATTTTATTATTTAAGTGATGCACTTTGGGGCATTCTTGTTGTTAATGTGTTATACAAATAAAGATCAATTGAGCACATCTACCAGTGCGTCTTCCCCCAGCAATGACCGCTGCTTCCCCTCAATGACTGTTTAGCTATTGTGCCATTTTAATTTTTTGTCTGCAGCAGACTATTTCATGTGACTGGATAACCTCGAAACCTTTACTGAACCTGCACTGCTTCAGTGAAAACCCCATATATATTATTGTTCAAACAAATAAGATTTTTTTTGCCACATCAGCCCAGTTTCTGTGCCTATTATTCTGCCTTGCACACTCTTACATTGTTGGAGAATGCAGACAGCAGAGTCGTGCATTAGTACAAATCCTACCCTCAGAACAACACCTCTGAAACCTACTTGAGACCAGTCTGCAGGCTACCATGCACAAGTTTACAGGGGGGCTGCAAGGAACCGTAGCCGAATTGATACAGCTGCAGTAGCATTGGGAGCTAACTCATAAAATTATGAGCATGAACATAAAATTGAATCATTCTACTTTTTAAATAATTAAAATTTTGATAAATAATTTGCAATGAAACTTTAAAAATTTTATTTAAAAGAAAAATAAAACAGATAAAAATCTAAGATAAACATAAAATACATTGCTGTCAGTTCTGACGTAGCACAGTGCACATTCAGTAAACACAGCATAGCTAAACAGATGAGTTTTAAGTCTAGATTTAAATGTGACTAATGTTTTAACAGATCTGATCTCATCTCGAAGCTGGTTTCAACTGCGGGTAGCATAATGGCTAAAAGCGGACTCCCCTTGTTTTATGTGGACCCTTGGTATGATCTGAGTGGTTTTTCTAGTTTCGTCTTCAGTCACATGCACTCAGCTTTTCGCCATTGTCTTTTTATACTCTGAAATGTTGATTTTCTCCATGGTGATTTGTCTGCCCGTCTTTCGGAACCTATCCATAGTAACATCTTCAATAACATTTCTTAAATTTTGAGCTAAAAGAATTAAGGAGAAGATCAACAGAGTCTGTTGAAATACTTGGTGTTTAAGATATAGCCTTCATAAATAGTGCACTTGTGTTCTCATTAATTAATCTTTTTTCTGACAGGCACAGATCTAGATTCAGTGGTAACAGAAGTCACTATGTATATCAAAGAAACTACAGAAGTGATCAGATAGCACTACGTCCTTAATACCAATGGATGAGATTTTTAGACCCTCACTGATGAGTTAAACTAGAGTGTGTCTATGATTGTGTGGGCCCTTGCACATGTTGCATCAGGTCAAAAGTGTTTAAAACACTTAGAATTTTTGTAGTATTGCTTTCTGCATTACTCTTAAAGTATGTAGAGTATTTTGAAGGTCTGCAA
The DNA here is from genome assembly GCA_013621035.1 of Clarias magur. Classification (NCBI taxonomy): domain Eukaryota; kingdom Metazoa; phylum Chordata; class Actinopteri; order Siluriformes; family Clariidae; genus Clarias; species Clarias magur. The sequence goes on along the minus strand of QNUK01000287.1, from coordinate 267,945 downwards.
ATAATGATGAACAGAATGTGTAGAGCACCTTTCAGCAAAATACCTAGATATTCAAAAGACAAGTACTGACCAAAAGACACTTGATTACATTCATAGACATTTTCAATATTTATGTAATTCTCAAAACCTTTGACCACGACTGTATATTTTCCTTTAGCACCCTTGCACCAAGTTTGTTTGGGTGGAGGCTATCAAATTTGAACAGTTGTCTATGGCCCCAGAAAAGATTGAAGTTGTTGAAGTTTAATCATTTTTAGACTGCAGGTTCTTTGTAGCCATGTGTTCAGCCCAAGCAACAATGAGAACATGTTAGTTCCCCTGCTGAGAGTGGTCCGCTGATGAATGACTGAACTTCAAGTCTTTGAATTGTTTTAAAGAGTTCACTGAAATCCTTCTTAAGGAGTTCTGACTGCTCTTTCTGAATGTCATTCTTCCCCACATGGATTCGATTTGTAGTCTTGTGCTTTGTCAGAATGTTCCAAAGTTCCCTGTTCACATCAGAGACGGTCCTGCTACTGATGTTTGATAGTGGAACCCCTAATTATTAGTCCCCTTTTCATACAATCCCAGAAAGTTTTTGATTTTAGTGTTTGTGCCAAAAATGTTTTGTTTGACCACTGTGCTAATCTGCTGAAGTGAAAACCTTAGAGAAATCAGAGAAAAGTACAGATATAGGGAGCAAAACGCAGAGCAGTAAGCAGGAATGTCCGAACATTAGCAAAGCCCGGAAACACAATACTCAGTGGCTCTCAAAATTTATTTCAATGGAACAATAGCTGCATAAGAAGTGGAGTGCTGCTCATGCCCCGCTATTATTCACATAACCAATTGAATGTCTTGCTGAGCATTACTAGTGACTGGTTGCTGCTGGAGACCCTCACAGCTCAAAAAGTGATTGAGTAGCCCCTGAATTTTTTTTTTCGCTCCATCGCTGATGAGAAAGTCTGTCAACATGCGGGTACCCTCCCTTACCTGTGAGATGGTGGAGGCCCTCAACTGTACCACCAAGACTGAATCTCAATCAGGTAAATGACTTGCCCAGTAGAGAATTGTCGTACTGATTTCCCAACAATTTCTATGAACTAGGAAACCTAAACCTTCTTAAATGCTTATGATTGCTAGGTTAGCCAATAGAAATTAATTGCTACCTGCATAATAGCTTCCCTTTAAGTCCTGAGAGTTCACTTGGGATGGAAGTAGTAGTTTCAGTACCTCTTTCTGGTCGGCCCACCAGGATCAGCATAGTGTTGTGTACCCATTTTTGTATAATAATGTGAAAGATGAAAATTGTGCTAGTTTTGGACACCACAAGCTCAACTGCATCAAATTGCTGCAAGGACCAAGTCATTCTCAAGTCAGCTGTCCACTCATAGTGGTACAACCACCAACAAATCAGAACAAATAACACAACCATTTTGTAGCCTAAACTTGGCCAACTACTGTGGAGGAAGCTTGACCCTGTGGGTGGGAATGGCAGAAGAGCTGGAAGTCAAGTTGAAGAAAGGAGAAGAAAAAGTATACTTTTCTGACAAATTTAACTTTTTTCTTTGATTTCTTACAGTATTCGATTACATTATCACCTTTGATTATTTAAAGCTTCACTGCACAAACGAGAAATTTGAGCCAGTTGCCCTTCCTCAGCCAAAGAATAGGAGCCATTGAATATATTCTCCTGTTGTATCTCTTGGCCAACACATCTCATTCATCAAAGCTGACTGAGACAGCTATATAAATCTGACATTGATTTATGGATCAGTGCCTGGTGCTGGTGCTTTAAATCTAACATATATTCTAAGTGTATTAATTCTGAATGTTAAATATACAGGGTGGGCCATTTATATGGATAAACCTTAATAAAATGTAATAAAATGGGAATTGTTGGTGATATTAACGTCCTGTTTTTGTGGCACATTAGTATATGTGAGGGGGCAAACTTTTCAAGATGGGTGGTGACCATGGTGGCCATTTTGAAGTTGGCCATCTTGGATCCAACTTTTGTTTTTTCAATAGGAAGAGGGTCTTGTGACACATCAAACTTATTGGGAATTTCACAAGAAAAACAATGGTGTGCTTGGTTTTCACGTAACTTTATTCTTTCATGGGTTATTTACAAGTTTCTCTTTGTTCACAGCCATTGACATGTCGAAGAGGTTAACACGTGATGAGCGGATCGAAATTGTGTCGATATCTGGTGAACGCAGTAACCAGGTCATTGCAGCAGATTTCAATGCAAGACACCCTACGAGACCATCCATCTCCTATGCTACAGTTAGCAAACTGCTTGCTAAGTTTAGTGAAACTGGTTCAGTGTTGGATTTGCCAACATGTGGACGCATGAAAACGGTCACTAATGAACAAACATCAGTGGTTGTCCTAGCTTCATTCAGCAAGAGCCCACAGCGTAGCACTCGCTGCATGTCACTGGAGAGTGGCATTAGTCGAACATCCATTCGGTGGATATTAGCTACTCACAAATGGCACCCTTACAAACTCCAGCTACTGCAGCATCTCAATGAGGATGACCCAGATCGGCGCACACAATTTGCAGAATGGGCAAAACAAAAATTGGAACAGGACCCTCAGTTCACGCAGAAGATTTTGTTCAGTGATGAGGCAAACTTTTATGTGAATGGTGAAGGTAACAAACAAAACCACCGCTATTGGTCTGACACTAACCCACATTGGATAGATCCCTCCAAGACTGTTGGAACAAAAAAAGTGATGGTATGGTGTGGTATGTGGGGTACAAAGATAGTGGGGTCATTCTTCATCAATCGCCGCAAGGCCACTGGATATTTGAAATTGCTACATGATGATGTGTTTCCCTCTTTATGCACTGAAGCTGGCACGTTCCCTGAGTTTCCAGCAAGATGGTGCACCACCACATTATGGGTGTCAGGTCCGAGCATTCCTAGATGAACAGTTTCCTGAAAAGTGGATTGGTTGTTGTGGGCCAGTAGAATGGCTCCCAAGGTCTTCCGATCTGACCCCCTTAGACTTTTATCTTTAGGGTCATCTGAAGGCAATTGTCTATGGTGTGAAGATATGAGATGTGCAGCACCTGAAACTACGGATACTGGAAGCCTGTGCTGGCATTTCTCCTGCGGTGTTGCTATCAGTGTGTGAAGAGTGGGAGAAGAGGGTTGCATTGACAATCCATCACAATGAGCAGCACATTGAACACATTTTATAAGTGGTCAGAAACTTGTAAATAACTCATGAAAGAATAAAGTTACGTTAAAACCAAGCACACTATTGTTTTTCTTGTGAAATTTCCAATAAGTTTGATGTGTCACTTGACCCTCTTCCTATTGAAAAAACAAAAGTTGGATCCAAGATGGCCAACTTCAAAATGGCCACATTGGTCACCACCCATCTTGAAAAGTTTGCCCCCTCACATACACTAATGTGCCACAAACAGGACGTTAATATCACCAACCATTCCCATTTTATTAAGGTGTATCCATATAAATGGCCCACCCTGTATAATTATCCTCATTAAAAATGGTTCTCAATAATAAAATGTGTCTCTGAGATTTAACTTTATAGCATTAAACTTAAACACACTTCAGTAACTTCATCTTTAATCATGTAATCTAAAGACCAAGATGACAGTGCATGCTAAACGTGAGGTTCTGTGTGTTCCCGGATTTCATGATGATGTAGATATTACTCTACTGACTGCAACAGCTTCACTCAGGATAGCCTTGACTACATTTCATATAGCCAACAAGCGCTGTTAATCATCAGTTACAGTTGTTAAGCACCTCAGGAAATCAGCAGGATATCTTGGACAGCTGGCCTAGCTCTTCTGACGGACAGAACCCTGCATTGGTGCCAAGACCAGACATTGGACAGCATTAGACTACTGATTGGCAGAGCCAGAGTTAAACCTCTGCACCACCGAGTTGCCATTATCAGGCCATTGTCAGCCCCCACCCACCCCCTACCCCTGCCAGGTTGAATTTCACCCAGTGTGTGGGAGGTGATGCACTTTTAGCAGGTGAGAAAGCCTCTACACTGCACTACACACTGGGTGCATCATGGGGCCACTTTTGAAAGTCCTATAGGTTATAGTCTTTGGTTTATATCTCTCACTGTAAACCACAGTGTTTCCATGAACACTGACACACACCCTTTGGTGTGAGATGGAAACGAGAGAACACATGTCTCAAATCGAACAGCAGTCTGAGGCCATAGAGGTTTTTAGCACATTTAAGGAGCTTAAATTATTCATAACTACCAAAACATGTGAGATTATACTTTTAATTAATAAAAATATTTTCTCTGTGTCCTTTAGGGTGAATAACGGGCCTCATACAGATAGAACAGAGTCTCTAACACACAAGAAATTGTTTTTTATTAATTTATGTATTAATGAACTTCAGCTCTTTTGTGTTTATCCTGAGCTTATAACATAGACATTTAGACTGTTAAAGTGACACTCAGCCTCAGAAACTCAGAAACCACAATGCTATTTCTGTTCAACTAAACAACTGCATGACGTGAGAGAGATCACTTCAGCAGTCAGTAACACTTCTGCAAATGTGTTAAGAGTGTTTTCACACTTGACCCGAACGCTTGAGTTCATGCTTATGACTGCTTCTAGGCTTGTTTGGGTGAAGCTTATAATCACTGGTCTGCCATCACACAGAGGAATCAATTCGGAACCACAGAGCACTTCTGCAATTCCATACATCACTTTGTATTTTGATTTGTGTTTGTGGGTGTGTGTGTGCGGATGGCTTTTGGGTACATAGTCTGGATGTGAGGCCTGGATGCTTCTGTACTTTTTTCCAGATGGCAGCAGGGTGAAGAGTGAGTTTGAGGGGTGTGTCCACTCAGCCACAATGCCGGATGCAGCGTGTGGTGTAGATTTCTTCGATAGAGGAGAGTGAGACCGCAATGATCTTCTCAGCGGTCCTCACTATCTGCTGTAGGGTCTTGAAATCTAGTATGTGACAATTCACAAACTAGACAGTGATGCAGCTGTTCAGGATGCTCTCAATAGTTCCTCTACAGAAGGTTGTGAGGATTGCTGATGAAGGTGGGCCTTCCTCAGCCTTCTCAGGAAGAATAGACATTGTTGGGCTTTCTTGTGCAGAGAGCTGGTGTTGAGGGACCAGGTGAGGTTCTCCTCCTGGTGGACACTTAGGAAGTTTGTGCTCTTGACGATCTCCTCAGAGGAGCCATTGATGCTGAATGGAGAGTGATTGCTCCGTGTCTTCCTGAAGTTAACAACCATCTCTTTTGTCACATTCAGAAGCAATGTTCAGAGACAGATTGTTGTCTTTACACTAGTCTGTTAGCCTCTGCACTTCCTCTCTGTACGCTGACTCATCGTTCTTGCTGATGAGACCCATCAAGGTCGTATATAATTGGAGCTGTGTGACACAATCATGAGTCAGCAGCGTGAACAGCAGGGGACTGAGTACACAGCCCTGGGGGGCCCCCAGTACTCAGTCTGGTCGTGCTGGAGGGGTAGTTCCCAATCCTCACTGCCTGAGGTCTTTTGGTCAGAAAGTTCAGGATTCATTGAGGTGTTCAGGCCCAACAGGCTCAGTTTCCCGATCAGGTGCTGGGGGATGATTGTATTGAATGCTGAACTGAAGTGGAGTGTGGTGGTGATAGCGTCGTCCGTCGAACAGTTTTGAACAATACGCCAACTGCAGTGAGTCCAGTGAGCAGGGTCTTGATGTGTCTCATGATGAGCCACTTGAAGCACTTCATGATGATGGGTGTGAGTGCAACAGGGAGGTAGTCATTGAGACAGGACACAGAAGACTTTTTCGGCACAGGAATGATGGTGGTAGACTTGGAGCATCTGGGAATGACAGCGCTGCTCAGAAAGATGTTGAATATGTTGGTGAGAACATCTGTCCGCTGTTCTGCACATTCTTTGAGTATTCTGCCTGGGATGTTGTCTGGTCAGGAGCTTTACGTGGGTTGATCCTGCGTAGTTTTTCTCACATCAGCTGTGGTGAGACACAGCATCTGGTTGTTCGGAGGAGGGGTGGTCTTCCTCGATCACATCGTTCTGCATGTTGAACCATGCGTAGAAGCTGTTCAGTGCATCTGGAAGGGAGCCTTCACTGTCACAGGCAGGTGATGTCTTGTAGTTGGTGATGGCTTGTATGCCCTGCCATATGCGCCGTGTGTCCCTGCTGTCTCTGAAGTGGTTGTGTTTTTTTCTGTACGTGTTTCACCACTCCGATGGCCTTTGCTGTTCTTAGGGCCACCTTGTCCCCCGTTCTGAAGTCTCGGGTCCTCAGAAGTGTACGCATCTGTCATTGGTGCACTTGTTGATGTAGCTGATCACTGATGACGTGTACTCCTTCAGGTCTGTGAAGTCTCCGTAAGTTGCAGCCCCTTAAACATGTTCCAGTCAATGTTCTCAAAACAGTTCTGAAGAGCAGAGATGACTCCTGCTGGCCAGGTTTTCACCTGCTTCAGAACCAGTTTTGAACACTTGAGTGCTCTATATGCTGGAATTAGCATAACAAAGATGGGCCCCAAGTAGTCGAGGTGGGGGCGGGGCTCAGCCCGATATGCGCAGAGAATGTTTGTGTAAACAAGATCCAGTGTGTTTTTTGCCTCTTGATGCAAAATCCACATACTGATGGAATTTAGGAAGCACTGACTTGATATTTGCATGGTTGAAATCTCCAGCGACAATAAACAGTACAAAAAGTGGGCAAACATTTTGATTTGTGGGCCACATTGAGTTCTAACATTTGACAAAGGGGCCAGAACAGGAGCAGATAGATGACATGCTTTGGTCAAAGGGTAAAGTGCAAACGTGGAGTAATAGGCCTACGCTTCACCTCAACAAAGCCAATATATGTAGAGTGCGCCATCTAGTGAGGAAACATCAGAATTACAGGGGAAATAAAACATTAAGGTTAATTTATAAATTTTTCTTTCAATTTTGGCGGGCCGAATCAAAACGTTAAATGGGCCGCATGTGGCCCCCGGGCCGTAGTTTGCCCATGCCTGATTTAGAACCTTGTACATAAGTAATGCTATTTTGTAATTAATTCTAAACTGAACAGGTAGGGAGTGCAGGGATGATAGTATTGGGGTTATATGATCATGTTTTCTAGATCTAGTGAGAACCCTGGCAGCTACATTTTGGACTAACTGTAGCTTGTTTATAGAGGATGCAGGACAGCCACCCAGTAATGCATTACAGTAGTCCAGTCTGGAGGTCATGAATGCATGAACTAGCTTTTCTGCATCGGTTACAGATAAAATGTTCTTAAGCTTGGCAATATTTCTGAGGTGGAAAAAGGCTGTTTTTGTGATATTGGAAATATGAGTTTCAAAGGGTAAGTTACTGTCTAATATATCGCCCAGGTCACTGTCAAGCTGGTAGTAACAGTACATCTGTCACGAGCAATCGTAAGACGAACAGAGTAGCCATAGCACTTAGCCCGTGTTGTGTGGACGGTAAACCCAAACGCAGAAGCAGCGTGAGCAGGCAGGATAACCACGCGTTTACTCTTAGAGCTCTCTTACAAAAAGAGCAAGGATCTACACAAATAAACCCGCGTTTTGGCAACACACACTCAATCAAGAAAGCAACCTGAATAGGTGAGTACTCACAAAATAGTTGAAGTGATAGCGAAGGCATGAATGAACTCAATGACTGAGCGATGTGAAGCGCCATCTTGTTTCCTTTTATGCTTTCTGAAAGTGTGACCGTCTTTCTTCTGGGTCCTCGTACCGGTCGCGGAGCGAGTGTGCATGACAGTACCCCCCTGTCCAGGACCGACTGTCGACGGTCCTGGCGTGGCGGATACCCGACGACGGTAGTTGGTGACGTGATGAAGGGTTTGAACTGAGAGGTGTGGAATACTGGGTGCAGGCAGCTGGAGCCGATAGGTGACAGGGTTGACATGGAGGGTGATGCGATATGGGCCGATAAATCTAGGCGACAGTTTTTTGGGCTCTGTATGGAGGTTTAGATTTTTGGTGGAGAGCCATACCTTGTCACCTGCGTGGTACAATCGTCCCGGAGGGTGTTGACGGCGATGTTTTGAGGTGTCGAGGGTATTGGCGTGCTGAATGGCCTCCTTGGCTTGAGTCCAGGACCGCCGACACCTTCGGACCAACTGTTGGGCTGAGGGTACTTCGACCTCCGGTTCTTGATGTTCGAACATCGGATACCTGGCATACCTCAAATGGACTCAGCTTCGTGGCAGAGGAGACGTGGAGGCTGTGGGAGAGCTCCGCCCAAATGAGATAGCGAGCCCAGGAGCGATGATGGTCGGCAACAAAGCACCTCAGGTAGCGCTCCAGTTGTTGGTTGGCCCGTTCCGTCTGACCATTTGTTTGGGGGTGATGGCCTGAGGAGAGACTGCAGGTAGAATTGATCAGACGGCAGAAGGCCTTCCAGAACCGTGCAGTAAACTGGGGCCCACTGTCCGAGATGATGTCCTCCGGGAACCCATGCAGACGGACTACGTGCTCTAAAATCAGCTCGGCTGTCTCTTTGGCTGACGGAAGTCCGGGAAGGGCCATCAGGTGCACAGCTTTGGAGAACTGATCTATTATCATGATGACGCTCTTCCTTCCGTGATGAAGTCGACGGCAATGTGAGTCCAGGGTCGACAGGGAACTGGGAGTGGTTGGAGTTCCCCCGGGGTGTCGGTTGGTTAAAGGTCTTGGCCCTGGCGCACACTGGGCACGCCCGAACAAACTCCTCGATGTCCTTGACCATGGAGGGCCACCAGAAGGCGCACTGGATATATTGAAGGGTGCGTTGTGTGCCTGGGTGCCTCGACAGCGGTGAAGAATGGCCCCATTTAATGACGTCGGCTTTGACGGTCCTTGGAACGAAAAGTCGTCCTGGCGGCGCACCTGCCGGTTCGGTCTCCGTGGCTTGCGCCTGGTGGTCCCTCGTCTCCAGTTCCCAACGGAGTGGGGCGATGATCTTGGAGGGTGACAGAACAGGCGCGGGGTCCGCCCGTTGAACGTCCCCCTCATGTTGTCGGGAGAGGGCGTCGGCTTTGGTGTTTTTTGACCCCGGACGGTAGGATAGATGGAAATTGAAATGCTCGAAAAAGAGAGCCCACCGCGCCTGCCTGGGGTTGAGTTGTTTAAGTGTCTTGATGGAGCTAAGGTTTTGGTGGTCGGTCCAGATGATAAATGGTTCTCTGGCACCCTGGAGCCAGTGTCGCCATTCTTCCAATGCCCACTTTATGGCCAGCAGCTTGCGGTCCCCCACCCCGTATCGCTGCTGAGTGGGGTTAGATTTTTTGGAGAAGAAAATACAAGGGCGTAGTTTCTGGTCTGGACCCCGCTGGGAGAGAACCGCCCCAGCGCCCACGTCTCAGACGTCGACCTCCACAACGAATGGTTGATCGGCATCTGGATGGAGGGGAATCGGAGCGGTGGTGAATCGGTGGCAGAGTTTGGAGAAGGCGTTGATGGCCATGGAGTTCAGTTGGAAGAGACGAGATGAGGGGCGAGTCAATGCAGTTAGGGGTGCTGCGACTGTGCTGTAGCCCCGGATAAAGCAACAATAGAAGTTTCCAAACCCGAGAAACCGTTAAAGGTGCCGGAGAGTCGGGTAGGGGCCAATGACGTACAGCTTCCAGTTTCTGCGGGTCCATGGCCACACCCTGGGACAAGATGACAAAACCCAGGAACGTGGTGGAGTGCTTATGAAAGGTGCACTTCTCCAGCTTACAGTACAGTCGGTGGGCGAGCAATCTCTTAAGAACTGCCCTGATGTGTCGGATGTGTTCTTCTGCGGTGCGGGAGTAGATAAGTATATCGTCTAGGTAGACAAATACCCACTTTCCCAACGTGTCCCGGAGAACATCATTGATTAACTGCTGGAAAGCTGCGGGAGTGTTACAGAGTCCAAATGGGATGACCAAACTCTCATAGTGTCTAGTAGGGGTGATGAAGGCCGTCTTCCACTCATCGCCCTCTCTGATACGCACCAAGTTGTAGGCGCTCTGGAGGTCCAACTTTAAGAAAATGGTGGCACCAGAGAGGGCATCCAGGGCTGGGTTGGTAAGCTGCAGCGGGTGTCGGTTTTTTAGGGTGATGTTGTTTAACCCCCGGTAGTCGATACATGGACGTAATTCGCCTGAACTCTTCTTTACGAAGAAAAACCCTGACAGTGAGCGGAGGACACATATTCCTCCTTTGCCCGCATCTCTGTGGAAGAGAGAGAGTATGGACGGCCGCGGGGGTGGAGTGGAGCCTGGCTGGATCACAATCACCAGGTCATAGGGGCAATGCGGAGGAAGGTGGTTAGCACGTCTTTTACAAAAGACCTCAGCCACGTGGCGTTGGTGTCGACATCGGGGGCCTCGGACTCCCTAGAGCATGTCCCAGCCAGCGCCTGTAGGCGGACTTCGAGGCAGGTCGGACCCCATTGTAGGATCCAGTTTTGAGACCAGGAGATGAGAGGGTCATGCTTGAGTAACCAGATGTATCCTAGGATGATGGGTGACGAGGAAATGGAGGTGAGGTGGAAGCGGATCTCCTCGTGGTGTTGGTCAATGGTGAGGGTGATGGGCCGGGTCTGGGTGGTGATGGGGCTGGAGGAAAGGGGGGGACCGTTGACGGACGTCACTCGAAATGGCTGAGATAACGCCTCAGTCTCCACCCCCAATCTCTTGGCATAGGAGGAGTCAATAAAGTTCCCGGTGGCCCCGGAGTCGATGAACGTGGAACTTTTGACTCGTCTGTGGCCAAATTGGAGGTGTACCTGAACCATGAGACGCGAGATGCTGGGTGTGCTGCAGGTGGTCTGCATGGCGAGGGTACGGGAATTCGTGGTGTAGAGGCTCATGGACGACCCACCCTGCCGCAGATGGTACAGTTTGCTGTCGGTCTCCACCTCAGCAGCAGGATGTTCAAAGGTCAGTTTGAGTTGGTGGGTGAATTCTCCGTATGAATAGGTTGTGTCTGAATCTGACCTGAGAACCGCCATGGCCCACTCAGCTGCCTGCCCTGATAGCAACGAGACAAGAAGTGCAACGTGCAGTCGGTCTGTGGAGTACCTGGTGGAATTGAACTCAAACACAAGGTCTAATGCTGTTAAAAACACACTGCACTTCCCATCTGTGCCATCCCATTTATCTGGTAAAGCAATGAAAATGTCAGAGGGGGGGAGGAGGGAGCGGCGCTGCCGCCACCACGGGGGGCATGGCAACAGCCGACTGAACAGCCGCCTCGCGGAGGGTCGCGTTCTCCTGCCGCAGCTCCGCCACCTCGCGGCACAAAACCACGATGTCTTGGAGCTCCTTTCGGAGACACGACTTTACCACGGAGCTCATTGATCAGCTCGGCATGCTGGTCAACCACAGCGCAGAGGCGAGCAAACTCCGCTGGGTTTACTGCTTTGGGCTCAGTCATTCTGTCACGAGCAACCGAGAGACGAACACAGTAGCCTTAGCAGTTAGCCCATGTTGCGTGGACGGTAAACCCAAACGCAGAAGCAGCGCGAGCAGGCAGGATAACCACCCATTTACTTTTAGAACTCTCTTACCAAAAGAGCAAGTATCTACATAAATAAACCTGCGTTCTGGCAACACACACTCAATCAAGAAAGCAACCTGAATAGGTGAATACTCACGAAATAGTTGGTGAAGCGATAGCGAAGGCATGAATGAACTCAATGACTGACTGAGCGATGTGAAGCGCCATCTTGTTTCCTTTTATGCTTTCTGAAAGCGCGACCGTCTTACTTCCGGGTTCTCGTGCCGGTCGCGGAGCGAGTGTACATGACAACATTCTTCTAAACGCAAGCTGAATTATGAAAGCTGTTGTGTACTGGATTTTGGGCCAATAAATAATTACACTTAAACTTATCTGAATTTAGTAAAAGAAAATGATCAGTCATCCAAGCTTTTATATCTTGAACACACTCAGTCTAGACAACTTTGGTATTTTGTCTGGTTTTGTGGAGATGTATAACTGGGTATCATCAGCATAACAATGGCATAACAAGATGATCGTGCCAGCCGGCTAGGGTTTGTTTTTAGCCTAGCACAAACTTCCGCCACTTGCTGTGCTTCTGCTTCCTCACGCACCGCTTACAATGTCCCCTCCTCTGGCCACTGGCATCAGTCAATGCCAAAGACTGGACACCTGACACTTTAAATGACTTTTACCGTGTTATTGAGTTGTAAAAGTGCCTGGCGGTGGTAAATACGAACACCGTTTGCACCAATGTCCATATACTGTGTAAAATCAACGCGCTACGACATGAAGTAAAGAAAGTAGCAACATTTTGGCTCCGGAGCGACCGCTGAGTGCTACTGCCACGCCGCCATCTTGGACCAAGACATATAGGAGTTCCCAGATGGTGCCGGTGAGGTCGGCTGTTGTCACGACTGCTCCGACCTATTTTACCTTGTTTTCACTTTTTAAGTAAATTTTCAATAACTCTAAACCGGCTAATTCATCACCATTGAGTGCATTTGGTGCAATAGAGATTCTCTTATTTCTATTGGTATACAATGTACTCCCAATTTGACGTTTTTAACTCCAGAACAACGGACGCGACGCGAAGCGGCAGCCCAGAGGGAAACGAGCTGGCGTCAGGAACCGGCTGAGAGCTCGTGCACACCTCTGCCTAGCATCCTGCTTGCCAATGTCCAGTCCCTAGAGAACAAGCTCGATGGCACCATTGCTTCATCATTTCCGAGCATGATGTGAGGAGAGCCTTCAAGAGAGTGAACACCAGAAAAGCAGCAGGACCAGATGGCATCTCAGTTAGAGTCCTCAGAGCCTGCGCAGACCAGCTAGCACCAGTGTTCAAAGAGATATTCAACATCTCCTTATCTCAGTCGGTGATCCGTACATGCTTCAAAGAGTCCATCATTGTTCCTGTTCCGAAGAAACCCCATCCTGCTTCTCTCAATAACTATCAACCTGTAGCCCTCACATCAGTGGTGATGAAGTGCTTTGAACGGCTCGTCAGAGACTTCATCATCTCCTCACTTCCTGACACACTGGATCCGCTTCAATTCGCTTACCGTTCAAACCATTCTACAGATGATGCTATCGCTCATCTTCATACATCTTTCGCTCATCTGGACACTAGAAGGGGGAATTATGTTAAAATGCTTTTCATCGACTACAGCTCAGCATTTAATATGATAATTCCCTCCACACTCACCACCAAGCTGGAGCACCTGGGACTCATCTCGGTGTCAGTGGATCTCCAACCTCTTAACTGGCAGACCACAGGCCATAAGGACGGCCGGACACGTCTCAGTTTCCCTCATGCTCAGTACTGGAGTGTTGTGTTCTAAGCCCTCTACTGTACACACACAACTGCGTAGCCTCTACCAACTCCACCACCATCATTAACTTTGCTGACGACACCATCTTGGTGGGCCTGATCACTGACAACGATGAGACGGCCTACCTGAAGGAGATTGGAAATCTGGAAAATTGGTGCCAGAGGAACAATCTCCTTCTAAACGTCAACAAAGACAGAGGAGTTGATAGTGGACTTCACCACAAAGCAGGAAAGGAACTACTAGACCCCCGTCATCAACAAGAGCCCAAGTGGAGAGAGTGGACAGCTTCCGTTACCTCGGTGTTCACATCACGCATGACCTGTCATAGTCCTGTCACATCAACATTATGGTGAAAAAGGCCCGGCAGCGTCTCTAACACCTCAGATGCCTGAGAGACTTTAGACTGCCCTCTAAGGTGCTTAGGAACTTCTACTCTTGCACCATAGAGAGCATCCTGACGGGAAACATCACAACCTGGTTCGGGAACAACACCATGCAGGACAAATGATCTCTACAGAGGGTTGTGCGATCAGCTGAGCGCATCATCCACACCAAGCTCCCTGACCTGCACTCAGTCTACAGCCAGCGGTGCTGGACCAAGGCCAGGAAGATCATGAAGGACCTCCGCCATGAAGGTGAACAATGGACTGTTCTCTCTGTTGAGGTCAGGAAAGCGGTTCACTCCATTTCCACAATTCTACTTTTTCTATTGTACAGCTAGATTTTTCTTATTTTTCTTACATCTTTCTTATATTGTATTTTTGTATTTTCTATTATACAGATATTTTATTTTATTCTTTTATTCTTTCTTAGCTAAATTTATTCCTTCTTAGTTAAATTTACTTCATATATTACATTGACTTTCTGTTTTGTTCCTAATATTTATTTACTATATGATTATTTTCTATCAATAGTCTTTGTTTTAAGGTCATGCATAAGGTCACCTAAGCATTTCAATGGATATCTTACTGTGTATGACTGTGTATGTGACAAATAAAATTTTAATTTGATTTGATTTGGATGGGAGAGCTGTGACATGATGTGACTGAGGCTGAGAAGGCTCCTAACTTGGATATGGTGCATTCCCTTAAAGACAGTGTGATGGTGTTCAGAGTGATGTGGCTCCTCGCAATGCCTGCAAGGAATGGAACAGGTGGTCCAGGTGTGGTGGTCTCCAGGGTGAGGAGGAACCCCAGACCAAGTGTTGACAGAGGGTGGACAAAGCCGGTGGTGCCATTCAGCAGCAAGCAAAGGAGCTTATGCAGGGTCTCCTGGAGGGAAGAACAGCATTTAAAGAACTGCTTAAACAGCTCGAGAATGAGGCAACCAAGCAAACCTTTAGCACCAAGTTTCAGCCCTGTTTGCTCTGTTAGCCTTGACAAAAGCCTTGTTTGCTCTGTTAGCCTTGATGAAAGCCTTGTTTGCTATGTTGGTCTTGATAAAAGCCCTGTTAGCATTGTAGAAGCCTCAGTTAACTTTGTTAGCCTTGATGAAAACACTGATAGCTGTGTTAACCTTGAAAAAGTGCCTGTTAGCTCTGTTAGCCTTGGAGACTTTGTTTACCCAGTTTTCTTTGATAGCTTTGTTGATGGCTCCTTTGGCTGCTGCCTATGCAGTATCCTGTCAGCTCTAGGAGGCCTACGGAGGGCCCGGTCTGCTCCAGAGGCCAACGGAGGGCCCGGTCTGCTCCATGAGCCCCACGCTGCCTTAGCCACACTTTGCGCTACCTGAGCCATGCTTTGCACTACCACCAAGGGTTGAGGATTTCATCTCTGCCCCACCTCCAGCAGACATTTTGTTCTCTCCGTCTCCCAGGTTCGAGATCTTTTACACGTGCCAGCCAGCCGTGTTCAAGGATTTCATCTCTGCCCCACCACCTGGGTTTAAGGACTCTGTGTTTGCTCCAACACCTGGGTTCGAGGACATTGCGTTTGTCACCTTTTGGATCCAAGGTAATTTTTTTTGCTTTACCATTCAAAAGTTTGATCTCAACATTGATGGAATGAGAGGAGATGATGGAGGAGAATATTTCTGTGCAGAATTGGATGGAGCTATACTAAAGTTCATATCTGGACGACATCTGCAATTTGAAGGTAAACAGTTTTACTTTGATAACCTGATAACCACATCTAATTTCTCTGATCTCTGATAACTTGATAACCACATACCATTTCAGGAATAAACCCTAGAGTGAGCCTTGTGCCGAGAGTATTTATTTTCATCTGCGACTTTAATTCCCAGTGTGCAACTCGGTCATGTGTCTTGAGTGCACTCACGAATCCTTGGGTTTGGCTATAAATAATCATGGCTTGAAGAAGTGGCTGTCTTGCATCAGTTTTGTTCTGTTTCAATCTGGCTTGATACCTAATTTGTTTTCCCTGTTTTGATAATCACAGGTTCTCGTATTGTTGTTTATTTCTATTAAAGTCTTCACTTCAATCATGACAGCATCTGTAAAGTCATGTGACTCATATAGAATAGACAAGAATTCACTGTGAGCTTCACATCTCATTACAGCTAATGGACCAATCAAATCAGTCCACAGCTTCAAAACATCCAATCAGGCGTGAGTCTGGACCTGGTTTTCTACTGAACACACAAGTTCATTACCTCACTATCACTTTGTCTAAACAGGAACGATGATCACACGCTTTGTGGCTCTTTACTCTCTGCTTTGTCTCTGCACAACTGGTGAGGAACATTTTTTAGACTTTACTTTAAAATAGTCATTTATATATTTACAAAATAAGAAATATCATTAAAAGTTATATATTTAACACTTTTTACAGGAAACACTTCTGACATCAAGCAGCTTCAGGAGAAAACAGTAAAACATAGGGAAACTGTAACTATGAAGTGTAACATTGCTGGGGTCAAAAACAAAAATAATTTAGCTTGGTACAGACAGAGTTTTAGAAAATTTCCTCAGTTTTTGGCGAGACCGTACAGTAACACTCAGGGCTACACATTTGCTGAGGGATTTAATGATTCCCACTTCAATGTTACTGTAAATGACCAAACGTTTGATCTCAACATTAATGAAATGAGAGGAGATGATGGAGGAGAATATTTTTGTGCAGAATTGGAGGGAGCTATACTAAAGTTCATATCTGGAACACATCTGCAATTTGAAGGTAAACAGTTTTACTCTGATAAGCTGCTAATTCCAGATCAACACTTTAACCAGAATCATGTGTACATGTGCATTAAATGTTGAATATTTCACATTATTCATATTTAGTATCATTTCTGTTTATTTGCTGCTTTTCCGATTTATTTGTAAAGGTGAAGAGAAGAAACTCTGTCCTACACCTGGAACACTTAACAAGAACACACACTCTGTTACACACCAGGGTTCAAATAACAGCTGGAAAGGTAAGATCTTAAGTCAAATGAACTTTGTTCTTTCTGTAACAGAATTTGGCATGGATAAAACACTTTTATACTTAAAAAAAAAAAAAAATTAAACTGAAGGTCTTTATGTTCATTCACAGTGTATTTCCTTATACATTTCAGCTTCTAGTGTTATTTATTTATTAATTTATTTAAGCAATTTTATTTTTCCATACAGGTTGCAGCTGTACTAATCAGATGAATGTGCTGGTCTGGCTCTCTGTTTCTAGAGTTGGAGTTCTTGCCTTCATTATTTTTCCAATCTTCATTACTTTTAAATTAAGATTAAAATAGGAAAGTATAAATCAAGTAAATGCTTATTTAATCTATAAATAAAATGTATTAGACGTTATTAGAGCTAATTTGTGAAGATGGAAAAATATGTTAATTGTCTGATATGGTTTTGATATACAATTTGTTGTTCAAAATATAAAACAGTTAAACATTTATTAATGAATACAGAATACCTGTGCTTTATTTTTATTATTTTTATTTTTTTACTGAAAATTCTTGGGTTAAATATGTAAAGGACAATGATTCATGCAACAAGGTATATGTAATATTTATCAAAGGAGGATACCTACTAATAGTGATGGTAAGTCTGTATAAGTCTTCTTTTCATTTCTGTGAAGCTGCTTTGAGACAATGACCATTGTTAAAAGCGCTATAGAAATAAAATTGAATTGAATTGAATTGAATTGAATTTTATCTCATTTTATTTAGATTTTTTTTTTCCCCTGTTATAGCTGATTGATCCATCTCTAAACAGGTCTGTCTCTTAGTCCAGGACATGCACGTTTTGAGGCCGCATCCTATCGTCTTACCTCTACCTGTACCCGAATTCTCAAATATGGTGATTTAGCTAGACACAAATTATAAATTTGTAAATGTTTTTTTTGTTCAAGATTAACACGTTAGTTATTACACTAATTCAGATACAGTGTCTTGTAAACTAGCTTAAGTATTAATATGATTTTACCTCTTGAGCTTAACTCTGAACCGTGGTTCTGCCATCTGTCAATTTAATTGTACAAGATGTGTGCATGTATGGTGATCATTCTTGTCCATATTTCGTTTGTCCTTATTTCTAACCATCATCACAAAACTCCACTCCTTTTTTCTTTTGTCAGTCAGATAGCCGACATGAATGAATGCAACTGTGACAAATTAGTGTCCATTATTAACCAAAAAGCTTTTATTCACTGGAAATAAAGTCTTCCTTAGAACCTTTGAGTGTTAAGAACACCAGCTTGCAAGCAAAATCAGCAAAAATGAATACCGTGCTTTCTGCAAGCTCTGCCATATTGATGGAGGTAAAGGTGCTTTAGAACAGCATGCAGCTACTGAATGACACAAAGATAATGTTAGCTCTACTGCACACTCTTCATCGACATAATTTTTGGCTCCATTAACAACTATAGTTGACGATAAAACCATTGTCTTCAAGATGACCAAGTTATTTCATTTTGTAAATCATTTGTTCTGATTTTTGGATACAAGTGTCCTTCTCTTGAGAATCATGCCAGTGGTTACCATACATACATGGCACACATTTTCACATGGCACGTTGATCCTTTATTATGTTACTTGTTATAGAGAGCATAAGCTATGTCATTGTAAAGCATTCAAACTTTAATGAAAAATGAAACATGCTTAAGACATTAGCTAGCAGATTTTGACACATGCTCAAAAGAAGCTAACACACACGGTAGCATTTCCATTTCTGCTACAAAAATGAAACCACTGGAAAGAAAGTTCTTATAATTAATGTCACCCTTTCTTTAAGAAGAATGTAAATGCAAACAAACAAATGTAAAATAAAAAAAAATTAAAAAAATTATCGTTTTATCCTGAATTGTGATGTCTTTGGCTAATGTCTTTGAAAAAAAAATTATAATGACTCAAATTTCATTTAAAACTTCTACACCACCTACATATTTGGACACTTTATGTGGTCTTGAGTCAATTTGACAGGATGGTAATAAATAGTGGAAAACAGTCAAAACAGAGGTTATGGTAATCACATACACAGAAACAATCAATCAGACAGACTGATTGACTCACGCACACACACCAGACCTGAAATTCCTGGGTTCCTCTACAGTCGTGGCCAAAAGTTTTGAGAACACATATTAGTTTTCACAAAGTTTGCTGCTAAACTGCTTTTAGATCTTTGTTTCAGTTGTTTCTGTGATGTACTAAAATATAATTACAAGCACTTCATACGTTTCAAAGGCTATTACATGACATTTATGCAAAGAAGTCAGTATTGGCAGTGTTGGCCCTTCTTTTTCAGGACCTCTGTAATTGCTGCTCTCAATCAACTTCTGGCCCAAATCCTGACTGATAGCAACCCAAATTAGTGGGTTTTTGTTTGTCCACCCGCCTCTTGAGGATTGACCACAAGTTCTCAATGGGATTAAGATCTGGGGAGTTTCCAGGCCATGGACCCAAAATTTCAACGATTTGTTCTCCGAGCCACTTAGTTATCACTTTTGCCTTATGGCAGAGTGCTCCATCATGCATCGTTTCTTCTCCGGACAAGCCTTTTTTCGTATTCCCTAAACAATCGGAAAGAGACTTCATCCGAGAATATGACTTTGCTCCAGTCCTCAGCAGTCCATTTGCCATACTGTTTGCAGAAGATCAATCTGTCCCTGATGTTTTTTTTTTTGGAGAGAAGTGGCTTCTTTGCTGCCCTTCTTGACACCAGGCCATCTTCCAAAAGTCTTGACCTCCCTGTGCGTGCAGATGCGCTCACACGTGCCTGCTGCCATTCCTGAGCAGCTCTGCACTGGTGCCACTCCGATCCCGCAGCTGAATTCTCTTTAGGAGACGATCCTGGCGCTTGTTAAGCCTTCTGTGCACCAACAACAAATTATAACAAATTCTAAATTTAAATTTATACAGTTATTGTGTTTATATGATAATGTGTTCATATGTTTATAAGAATTCTGAAACTCATTATACTCTTTACGGAAGTTTCTCAATAGTGAAATGTTTCTCTTCACAGCCTTTAACTTAAACACTTAAACACACTTCAGTAACTGAAACATGAACCAAAAATGATGTAATCACTGGATTTATTTAAACCCCCTTACTGCCCTAATAAAGAATAAAACTCCTTAGTTTATATCTTTCACTTTAAACCACAGTTTAAAGTTACACTCAGGTGGCACCACAGACACACAAATACAAGGCGAGGTCCTATAATCTTAGAAAAGATTATTTTTATTTGGAAATAAAGGGAAGGGGATGGAGGAAAGAAGGGGAGGAAAGTAATGAGGGTTGCACGTCCTGGTTCAGGCAGTGGCCAACTGGCAAAGAAGCACTCAGCTGGCGAGTGTTGGCAATAATAGTGTGGCACAGTGCATCCACGTGGGCAGTGGTTCCTGGCAGATGTTTGACGCACCCTAACAAACAGACTCAGCCCGCACCGCCCAGCCGTCCATTGCTGTGTCCTGTGATGGGAATCGTCTCGGGTTACTTGACTGTAACCCTGTTCCCTGATAAAGCGGGAACGAGATGCTGCGTGAAAACGCTATGGGAACATCTCTTTGTGACCATTGTTAAAAGCGCTATAGAAATAAAATAAAAAAATTTGTTGCCCGGTTGTGAAGCCTGTGCATGTCAAACCCGCCGAATACCTTCGGCTTATAACCTGTGCCAGGCATGACGTCACCGAATAAGGTGCACCTGCAGGTTATAAATAGGAGTGAACCGGAAACATCCTCAGGTCAATTTTGTCTGAAGGACGTCCAGGCACGCCAGCAGTGCGGCATCGGAACGCAGCATCTCGTTCCCGCTTTATCAGGGAACAGGGTTACAGTCAAGTAACCCGAGATGTTCCCTTTCAAAAGCTACACTCAATGCTGCGTGAAAACGCTATGGGAACGAGAATACCAACGCCGCCGCACTGCAAGTGTCTGGACCCCCAGGTTGTGTAGCGTGTGCGCACAAGCCGAGGAGGTCTCAGACCTAGCTCTGGGATGCTGACTGAAGGATCCGTGAACCCGGAGTAGCATTGACATCCGGACTATAAAATCTAACAAACGTGTGTGGAGAGGACCAGCCCGCCGCATCACACACCTGCTGCTGGGGGACGCCTCTTGCCAAGGCAATTGATGAGCCAATCCCCCTGGTTGAGTGAGCCCTGATTCCCAGAGGCGAAGTGTGACCACGCGCCTCATAGGCTAGGGCAATGGCATCTCTCACCCAGTGTGACAGAGTCTGTCTAATGGCAGACCCCCATGGCAAATAAAGAACTGCTCTGACTTACGCCACTGGCTAGTGCGGTGGACGTAGATCCTAAGAGCACGTACTGGACACAGTAAGTGAAGTCTTTCCTGCTCCGGAGCTGTGAAAGGCGGAGGACAGAAGGCCTCGAGAACAACTGGGTGCATGGTCGAGAATGGAACCTTGGAAGATAGTTCGGGTGAGGATGCAGAATAGCTTTAGACGTAATAGCCATAAGAAAAACCATCTTAAGAGGCAGAAGCCTGACAGGCGCTGACTCTAGTGGTTCGAAAGGGGTGTCGGCCAGGCCTTTGAGTACGATAGTTAAGTCCCACAAAGGGACCGTCGCTCTAGTGGGCGGCTTCAACCGTTTAGCTCCACGAATAAAACGGGCAACTAAATGGTGCTTGTCCACAGAAACCCCATCATTCAGAGCGTGACAAGCCGAAATAGCAGCTACGTACGTTCTGAGCGTACTAGGGCATAAGCCCTAGGACAACCTTTCTTGCAGAAACTCCAGCACTGAAACAATCTGGCAGTGAACTGGGTCTACATGTCTTGCCATGCACCAATTTTCAAATACACTCCATTTGAGGGCATAAGTTCTCCTAGTGGAGGGAGCCCTGGCACTTAAAATGGTTTCAATTACGCTGGCTGAAAGCCCAGCATGTCTTAGTTGGTCCGTTCAGGGGCCAAACGTGAAGGTTCCAGAGCTCGGGCCGGGGATGAAGTATTGTCCCCTGCGCCTGAGACAGAAGATCCCTCCTCACTGGAATCACCCAGGGTGAGCCGTCGAGGAGAGATATAAGATCCGAGAACCACACTCTGGTCGGCCAATGGGGCGCTATCAATAAGAGGCGCAAGCCGTGTTGACGGACCCTCGCCAGGACTCCTGGGAGCAGAACTATAGGTGGAAACGCATAAAGGCGTAATCTGGGCCACGTGTGGGCCATTGTGTCCAGACCCAGGGGAGCTGGAGGAGTCAGAGAGTAGTAAAGGGGGCATTCTGCCTGCCTCTTATGAGACAAAGAGGTCCACCTCTGCTACGTAAAATCTTTCCCAGATTAACTGACTACTTCGGGGTGGAGTTTCCATTCCCCATGTTTTACAGCTTGTCTGGATAGCAAGTCTGCTCCTACATTCATATGCCCTGGAATGTAAATCGCCCTGAGGGACAGGAACTTGTCCTGTGCCCAAAGCAGAACCTGGTGCGCTAGCTTGTTCAAGCGGCGCGAGCACAGTCCACCCTGGCGATTTATGTACGAGACTACCGCAGTGCTGTCCACCCGCACTAGGACATGGTAGCCTCTCAACTGCTGGAGGAAGTGTTTCAGGGCCAGAAACAGAGCCATCATGTCGAGGCAATTGATGTGCCACGCGAGAAGATGACCTCTCCAGCTCCCTTGTGCTGGACGGCCATCCAAGACCGCACCCCAGCCCGTGAGGGAAGCGTCTGTCGTTAGCATCTTGCGATGACAAGACGGACCTAGAGTGGGACCCAAAGTCAGAAACTGGGGTCTGAACCACATAGAAAGGGTACGAAGCCCCCGGCGCGTAACCCTTATTAGCCTCTAGGGGTTGGCCCTTGAATGAAACCCCTTGGCTCTTAGCCACAGCTTAAATGCTCTCATGTGCAGAAGGCCCAAAGGTATCACCGTGGACGCAGCTGCCATGAGGCCTAAAGATTTCTGAAAGTGATGAACAGTGACCTTCTGGCCTAGCTTGATTTCCTTCAGGGTGTTGAGAATGGATTCGACACGTGCAGGAGACAACTGTGCCCGCATTGTGACCGAATCCCATGTGACACCCAAATATGTTGTCCTCTGAACAGGAAGGAGAACGCTTTTTGTGGCGTTGAGTCTCAATCCTAAAGAATGAAGATGGGCTAGGACGACATCCCGATGTCGAAGCGCTAGCTCCTAAGACTGGGCCAGAATCAGCCAGTCGTTTATGTAATTCAAAATACGGATGCCCTGGAGTCATAAAGGAGCCAGAGTTGCATCCATGCATTTTGTATATGTGCGGGGTGACAGAGCTAGGCCAAATGGAAGGACCCAATACTGGTAAGCTTCGCCCCCAAAGCGAACCTCAGGAACTTCCTGTGCTGTGGCAATATTTCTATAGAAATATGCGTCCTTGAGATCGATTGTCACAACCAATCCTCTAGTTGGATTTGAGAAACAATCATTTTGACAGTCAAACTTTTGAATCTGGATTTCTGAGATAGCGGTTCAAGCC
The DNA here is from genome assembly GCA_013621035.1 of Clarias magur. Taxonomy (NCBI): domain Eukaryota; kingdom Metazoa; phylum Chordata; class Actinopteri; order Siluriformes; family Clariidae; genus Clarias; species Clarias magur. The sequence continues at coordinate 244,804 of QNUK01000287.1, read as the reverse complement.
GCGAAGATCCAAGATCGGACGCAACCCTCCCCCTCTCTTGGGCACCAAAAGGTACCGACTGCAGTAGCCCGACTCTCTGTCTGGGAGGGGAACATGTTCTATGGCCCCTTTGCCCAGCAGAGTCTGTAACTGCTGGGCCAGCAGATGTGCTCGATCCGGTTTCACGGAAGTGGAGACCACGCCGTTGAAACGCGGAGAACGATGTGCAAACTGAATCCTGTAGCCTGTGCCTACAGTCCTTTATACCCAAGGAGATACACCTGGCAGTAGTTTCCACACTGCCAGCTTCTCCGAAAGGGGCACGAGCTTTGACACTTCGGCTAGATGGGGGGTGGGGGGGGGTGTTAGGTGTTGGGAGATGAAGTGTGGCAGATGATGCCTGAACACCCAACTTATCATTGGAGACCGGCGCTCCCCGAACACCAGTGGTGGCGGGGATTGAACACCGGCCTCCCGGGAGTGCCAGGGAGGAGGCCCTGTTTTGTGATGAAAATCCAGGCGCCCCTCCCCGGGGGGAGACACCCCCATGGCCCCAGGCGCACGAACTCAGGGCTTCTTCTTTGAAGAGAGGAAGCTACTCAGATCCGGTCTTTTCGAAGCAGATTTTTGAGAAGAGCGGCGAGCCCCACCCCAGTCTTTACGGGGGGGTGCGCGGCTGGTCACGCTCTCCTTCTGCACCTCACGCCTGATAAGGGCCAGACCCGGCCGGGGCCGGGTGGCCGACGGTCCCTGTTCTTGAGCACGGCGGGGAAGGAGCCTCCCAAAGGCCTGTTCATATAGCTTTGCCTCTCTAAACCTAGTGGCGGCGGAAATTAACAGCGTCGCCAAAAGGCCGGAAGGCGAGATGGGGGCATCGAGGAAGACAACAAGATCCTTATCCTTGATGCCCGTGAGGTTCAGCCACTGATGCCTCTTCGTGGATACCATGGCAGCCATGGAACGGCCCACAGCACGGGCCGTCCGCTTGGTTGCACAGAGAGACAGGTCTGTGGCTAGGCGCAGCTCTGCAAACGCCCTGTCATCAATAGCCCCGCCGCTGCTCAGGTCCTTCAGCAGGTCAGTCTGGTAAACCTGCAAAACCGCCATGGTGTGCAGTGAAGCACCAGCCTGTCCTGCTGCCTGAAAAGCTTTACCCACAAAAGCAGGTGTCAATCTGCACGACTTGGAGGGGAGAGTAGGCTTTTTCAGGGAGGATGATGTCCCAGTAGAGAGATAGCCCGCAAGCGTCTCTTCTATCTGGGCATCATCATATAACCGCGTGCCTTTGCATCAATAATATCATTCGAATAAGTCGAAGGAACAAAAACACGCGATGAATACAGCTTGCTCCATGAAAGAGTTAATTCATCATGGACGTCACCAAAGAAGGGGAGAGAGAGACGTTGAGGCTCCTCCCCCCGGTCACCCGACAGACACCTGTCGCTCAATCTCGAACGCTTGGGGGAATCTCGCTGCTGCGGCCAGTCGATATGCAATCGCTCGACCGCACGCGTTATAGCCTCTAATAATTCCTCAAAAGCTCTGTCAGCACTGGAGGAGCGTTGTGAGGAGGCTACTTCCATGGAAGCGAGAGAGGAAGATTCTTCCGATCCTTTACAAGAAGCGCCGGAGCGCGCTTGCGAAGCGGAAGCTAAAACTTCCTGATCCGGAGAGAGCGAGAGAGAAATCGGAAATTCCATCTCGTGCGCGTCTGCCAGATCAACACGCGAGCCTCAGGAATGCGACGTGGCTCGCAGTTTCTCTTTAAAGAAAGCGAGCCGCGCGCCTTAATAAGGAGAAGATAGTAGTACTCACATTCTCCCTGAAGCCCGAGCCGAGCGTGTTCTTCCCAAGCACTCGACAAACTCGCCATATCGGTGAGTTAATGCTGTTATTTTTATTTCGCTTTCGCTACGGCTTGTACATGCACACGCAAACACAAAGCGGTCCTGAAGACAAAAAGATCTGAGGATGTTTCCGGTTCACTCCTATTTATAACCTGCAGGTGCACCTTATTCGGTGACGTCATGCCTGGCACAGGTTATAAGCCGAAGGTATTCGGCGGGTTTGACATGCACAGGCTTCACAACCGGGCAACAAAGAGATGTTCCCATAGCGTTTTCACACAGCATTGAGTGTAGCTTTTGAAAGGGAACTCTAGCTGTGTTCCATTATGAAGTAAACTTCACAGGTTGCTTTTTAGTCCCTGCTTCGTGTGCAGGGAATATCAGTGAAGGGGACTTCCCTAAACAAAATTCCACCTCTTGCATCACTTACATCATTTTCTCTGTGCCTAACAATGGTAACATAAGCACATCGGATACCTGTCGCTGTGGAAATTTCACACTATGTTACATTAAGTATTGAGTATTTATTGAAACAAAAACTGATACCATTCCAAAACATAGACTGGAATCATCCATATTCGTTTCATCCGGGGATCACTGGTTCGATCCGGAGGTGATGCTGTAGCCTCTCAGGCACTTGGTGCTCGCACATTAATTACAGCTCTGCGGCCAGTCAGGGACGTCTGTGAAATCATGCAAGCGGAAGGAGCAGACAACGCTATTCTCCAATTGTGTCCGTTCGTTTTTGTGCTATGAGCTCGAAAAGGTGAATTAGTGGGAATTAAAGTCCGTCCAACTTTTTGCCTTTGACCTCAAAAAGGTAAAATTAGCAATGTTCAGTCCATCCACCTTTGTACTGTGGGGTTAAAATGGTGAATTAGTGGTGTTCAGTCTGTCTGTCTTTGTGCCGAAAGGACACTTTGGACAGTGGAATTGGTGGTGCTCAGTCCATCCGCCTTTGTGAACTTTGTGAAATGAGCTCAGAAAGATAACATGGCACCAGCCACTCCACTCGCCTTTTTAAAACAAGCTCTAACAGGTGCTTGCTGCTTTGCGACAATGACAATTGTTAAAAGCGCTATACAAATAAAATTTTATTGAAATTGAACAGATGACATGGTGACTCATGGTCCTTTCCCCTTTATCTATCAAGCTCAAACAGGTGCAACGGCAGCACTTACATTAAATGAACTCAGACAGTTTAAAGGGTAGTACTGCGTGCGCAGGCTGGTGCAACAACAGCATTGCATGCTCATCTTTTGAGCATGAAGAGAAAAGGCCAATGCCTCGACATAAGGCCTGCATGACTCAAGCCTGAACAGCGCTGAAACAGGGACAGTGCAGTCATCAAAGGGGAGGAAAGCCAGAGGAGAGACAACTAACATTTCTGATCTGACATCATTTTTAGTTTAAGATGAGGAAGTGTATCTTAATTCTGGATCTTAAGAATTAAAAATACATCTTAATACATTCATAAAAATAAAAAGTTTCTCAATAGTGAAATGTGTCTCTAAGCTTCAAATTCAATGCAAAAAATTTGAACACAGTAACTGAACCTTTAAGCTGAAATGTTAATCACCAGTCTCTATAAAAGTCTAACATCTCTTACAGCTCTGAAAATGAAAGCATCAAACTCTTTAGTTTACAGTGTATCTCTCACTTTAAACCACAGCGCTGTTTGTCTAGTTCGAAACTAGAAATGAAGGTCTCGAACCAAACAGCAGTGTGAGGACATGAAGGTTTTTACCACATCAAAGGAGCTGAAACTGCCGGACTCATAGACCGCAGCAGCACTTTGTCTAAATGCTTTATATAAATACTTTTGGATCTGTTTTATACAGGTTAATTATTAAATGATTCATATCTGCAAAAATATACGAGACTTTAATGAATCCCAGTTGTGTCTCTGTTGTTGTGTCCTTTAGGGTGGATAACAGGCCTCACACAGATAGAGCACAGTCTCTAGTACAGTCTGAATAAATAGTGATCTCAACATTCTACATGATATTTTTAGAGACAGTTTTATTAATGAACTCCAGCTCTTTTGTGTTTCAGTCTGAGATTCTAACATAAAGACATTCAGACTGTTGAAGTGACCCAAAATAAGTGAGTGTGAGCTGCTGATTAAACACTCAGTCTCAGAAACTCAGAAACCACAATGTTATTTCTGTTCAACTGAAACAACTGCATGATGTGAGAGAGCGCTGCTGCAGTCACTAACACTTCTACACACGTGTTAAGAGCGTTTTCACACTCGGCTTAAACAATCGAGTCCCCTCTCATGACTGCTTCTAGGCTTGTTTGGGGGCGGAGCTTATAATCACATGTTTGCTGTCACCCAGAGAGGAATTAATCCTTCAGCAATTCCGCACGTCTCTTTTCCGTGTGCCAAAGCGACATCCTTTTATTTATTTTATTATTTGTTTAATTTGCTTCCAGCACTCAAGCAGCATGGAGATTACCTGCAAACGAGGATCTGTTCTGTTGTATCATGAGACTGGTGTATTTTTCAATGTCCATATAAACACTCACACCACGAGGATGAGCTCATTACAGTAACGTTGCTTCCAACAAAATGTAGTTTTACTCCACTGACAATAACAACCCTTTTCCCAACATCAGCAAACTTGGAACTGGAAGTGTATACTAGTCTCACTGGCTACCTCACTCAGATATCCAGTAAGTTTAACTCCTCCACACAATGACCCCTGAAAGTATTTAATTTTCATGAAATCTGATGCATGTATACAAAGCCATCAGTAAATAATTGGAGTTACATACACGTAAATCTTTTTCACAAAAATCACTACATTCATTCATGCTTATGTTAGAAATGCTGGGCCTTAACTGAACATGTTGAGCACTTAACTGCTGTGACTAATTTACATGACAATGCTGTTAATGAAATAACATGGAACATGAAATACAAAAGTGCACTGAAGTCATTAGAAAGTTAATTAACACATTAAACATGTGGTTTTGATAAATAAGAATAAGAATCAGACATTAAATATAACATTCAAATCAACAGTTACACCCCTTGTGTACAAACTCCGTGTATAAACAGTAGATATAGGAATTTATGGTAATCATTAACCACTTCAGGACAAAAAAAAAAAAAAAAACATTCTTCTTTATAATCTATATAATCATTATGAAAGTATACCCATAATAACTTTCTGTACAAAACCTAAATCTTCTAAAATTTTCTCATGACTGCATCTTATATATGAATATTAAAATAATACAGATAATATCTCCCCAAGTGTCTGATGGTTACCGTAAAACCCCATATACACGCTCACACCAGGGTCTACTTTAGACAGATGATGAGTGAAAGGTCGGTACTGAAACTGTCCCGCGCCCCTCCCCCACAGCAGGATTCCACATTATTCCTCTTTGGGGTTGTTAGATCTGCTGACCTAAAAGCACGTCATTAAACTTCTTCTATCAGAGAGGTTCCAGCACACAGGACTGATAGAGCTCCAGTAGATCATATCTGTAAAGTCATGTGACTCATCACAGCATCAGAATAGACAAGAATTCACTGTGAGCTTCACATCTCATTACAGCTAATGGACCAATCAAATCAGTCCACAGCTTCAAAACATCCAATCAGGCGTGAGTCTGGACCTGGTTTTCTACTGAACACACAAGTTCATTACCTCACTATCACTTTGTCTAAACAGGAACGATGATCACACGCTTTGTGGCTCTTTACTCTCTGCTTTGTCTCTGCACGACTGGTGAGGAACATTTTAAACTTTCATCTAAAATAGTGAATTTGAATTTGTAACAAATTTACTGAAATAAGTATTAAATACTTTTTACAGGAAACACTTCTGACATCAAGGAGCCTCGTGTAAAAACAGTAAAGCTGGGAGAAACTGTAACTGTGGAGTGTAACATTAGTGGGGATAAACTTAATGTATTTTGGTACAGACAGAGATTTGGAGAAATGCCTCAGTTTATGGCGAGACCATACAGTAACACTCAGGGCTACACGTTTGCTGATGAATTTAATGATAGTCGCTTCAATATTACTTTAAATGGCAATAAGTTTGATCTCAACATTAAAGAAACTAAAGAAAGTGACAGAGGAGACTATCTCTGTGTAAATCTTGACGGAACTACACCAAAGTTCACATCTGGAACACGTCTGCAGTTTGAAGGTAAACAGTTTTACTCTGATAAGCTGCTAATTCCAGATCAACACTTTAACCAGAATTATGTGTACATGTGCAGTAAATGTGGAATATTTCACATTATTCATATTTACTATCATTTCTGTTTATTTGCTGCTTTTCCAATTTATTTGTAAAGGTGAAGAGAAGAAACTCTGTCCTACACCTGGAACACTTAACAACAACACACACTCTGTTACACACCAGGGTTCAAACAGCAGAGATGGAGAAGGTCAGAGTTTTAATCAAATACACTTCCTTCACTATCTATAACAGAAGTTTCCATGCTTAACAGATTGTACTTTCAATAAATAACATAAAAGTTTAAGGCTTTCTTTCCCACATTTCAGCATCTAGTGCTATTTATTTATTTTAAATATTATTTTTCTATACAGGCTCCAGCTCAACTGATCAAATGGATGTGTTGTTCTGGCTCTCTGTGTCTAGAGTCGGAGTTCTTACCCTCGTTATTTTTACAATGAGCCTGGTTGCTTTTAAATTAAGATTAAAATAGGAATTACAATGCAAATGGAATAAATGTTCATTTAAAATAAAACAGTACGGTGGAACCTTGGACTGAAAGTAACTCGGTCTGCGAGTGTTTTGCAGGATGAGCCAAAAAAAAAAAAAAAACCTTGTTAAATGAGCGAGGTCTTGATACACGTAGATGCATGCTTTGTCTGCCAAGCGTCATGTGATCACAACTGAGCCAATGGTTCTTCTCTCTCTCACACGGTGGGATTGTGGGTAATCATCTCCCATGCTCAGTCTCAGTGCGCGAGCGTCACTCGTGTCGTCAACATCTGTGCGTGCATGTACTGTTTACACTATAACATTGTAACCATACGTGTGTGCACATAAAGCATCATTTATATTTTGTGTCCAAGCGTAGTGGCTGTTCGTTAGTAACTGTACTGAAACAAAAGCCTTCATGAAAAAAAAAAAAACGTTTGTAGCAGTGCGGGAGATAAACTTGTTCATAGGAGTGATTCCGGTAGTGTGTGTGTGTGCATGTGTAACATCTTTGCACGCAGTGTGTGAAAGTCATTCCACAAAGTAGACCCCCCCCCCCTTCTCCTGTTTTTGTTCTAAAGTGCAAGTTAATTTGTATAAATCTATATTTCATTCATTTTTTTTATGATACACGAGTGATTTGATATACAAGCACACATCTGGAACGAATTATGCTTGCAATCCAAGGTTTAATTGTATTAGATTAAATTACAGGTATGAAATGGAATATGTATGTTCATTTCTTGATATGATTGGATACACAAACTGATGTTAAAAAATGTCATAATTAAAGATTTAAAAACAGCTCTGTATGGCTGCAGAATGTCTTTGCTTTATTCATTTTATTTCTGTTTAATGACACTGGTTTACTTGAATATGTAAAGAAGACGTACGTCTTTTGTTTTGGTTTTCTAATGTGATTTTAATGTGACGGTTTATGATGTATCTCTTAGACAGAGCCATGCACAAATATTTTGAGGCCCCGTCCCACCATTTTACCTCTACCTGAATTTTGTTAAATACGGTCATTAAATGTAATGGGACACAAATAATTGTAAAATGTTAATTTTTTTTCTTTTTTAATTTAGAAGATTAATGACAACATTATTGTAAATACAGTGTCTTGTGAGCCAGTTTAAGCAGTAAAATGATTTTGCATCTATGAATTTCTTCATTTGATTGTAAAAGATCTGTATCTGTATGGTGACCAGTCACTTGCCACATATTTTCGCATGGCACAATTCTCCTTTATTTTGTTACATATTATACAGTAGACAGCAGCAGCTGGGTAAGGGATTTAGGCTTTGAAACAAGCAAAAAAAATTAATATCCAAATCTCAATAACAAACTCTTTATGGTGCAGAACTTAAATTAAGTACGCTAAAGAACATAGCTGGCAGTTCTGGACTAGAAAGAAGCTAAAACCCACGTTAGTATTTCCCATATCTGCTACTACAAACGTGTGGAAGTTAATTGCTTTATGGATAACGTCAGGCTTTGTTTAAGAAGAACACAAACATCCATGTTAACTGCCTGTGTGTTAGTATGTTAGTTCTTGGTGGGTTTTCTTCAGGTACACTGCTCAGCACAAGAGGGTGTGGCAAGAGCTGAGAGGCGTGGCAACAGTTTCAGTGTAGCAGATCAACATGTCGGAGTGAAACACAGACACCAATTTTCATTGAAAAGCCAACATTTTTATTTACACAGTGCTAATAATGACTATGGTTATATAGTCTCTTCACTACAGCTGATAATCACACAATCTCTGAAGCAGCAGCAGTCCAGCAAGCCTGCCTGGAACACAGTCATATATTCATATATATATATAATATACATACACACACACAAACACACACACACACAACAATATGTTTCAAACATAAGCCCGAATGAATGTAATGTGTGATATATACTTGTTTAACTTAAATTTTTTGCTGATGCTTTGGTATATACATTTCAATTTCACTTGCTTCATGCAAATTAAACAACTTACAACATAACGTCATAGTCCGGGATTTATTGTGTGAAGGATATGAACATACTGGATAGCTGAGTGAGGTAGCCAGTGAGACCAGTACACATCAGTTTCAATGTTGCTAATGTCTCGTTACTGTCAGTGGAGGAGACTGAACTCCTTACTGTTAAATAAAACCGCGCTTTGCCAGGACTGGAGCAACGTCGCTGTAATGAGCTCACACTTATGGTGCGAGTATTTAAACTGGGAACATTGAAATATAAACATCTCCTGCCACCCTCCAGGAAAAAAAAAAATCTTACGCCAGAACAGCTCCTTGTTTGCAGGTGTTCCTCCATGATGACATGCTGCTTGAGATCTGGAACAAATGAAATTTAAAAAAGAATGAATGAGAAGATAATTAACACGTGTGTGTGTGTATTCGGCCCAATGCAGGACTGTGTGTAATCTCACTGGGTGCAGTTTTCGGTAATTTGCACGCAGGACAAGAGACTTACACAGGACAAGAGACAAACTAATTGTTACACTTAACTGGACACACACAGCTCCACAACACAAAAGCACTGTGAGCAGAAATATAACAAAACTAGAGCGTTTCTAAACGGAGGTTACATAACATAACTTAAACCAAAAACAAAAGGAATGCCCACTTGACATTACTAATGCCCGACCCGGTTTCCCATAACACACTGCTTTTTATAATGGATCTAAATGAGCCACCTCGGTTCAGGTGAGCTCCCTCATCACCTGACCGAGGTGCCTTCTGGGAAACTGAGTCTACAAACACAAAAAAGTGTTACAGTTTTATAATGTGTTATAGTATTAAATGTAAAGGAATATACATTTAAATGATAGATAGATAGATAGATAGATAGATAGATAGATAGATAGATAGATAGATCTGAAAGAACTGCAATGAGGGAGGAGGGGAAGGACAAAAAAGTTTACACTTAAGGTGCATCAATGAACACTTAACAATTTAAGGTGCATTAATATGGTAAAAATTGTAAAACAGTTTTAAATATAGTAAAAGTTATTATAAAACAGATTAACCTGTATAGTCATAGATACTGTGATTTGATTATACAAGATATTCAAAGTTTCCACTAAATTCTCTAATAAATAACAAATTTCAAGCTAATCATTTAAATCTCATCAATGCACTAAGCAGTTGTCTTTATATTAATTCCTTTCACTTTATGGCCCAAATTTTTAAAATGCAAAACTGTTCTACATGTTGTCATAAGTCCTTTGTGCACCATACGAACATGAGGCAAGGTATTAAAGGGAAAAAAGATAATTTATTTAGGAAAAATGGGAAGGAAAGGATTAAAGGAGGGAGGATGGAAATAAAGGGAAGGGGGGGGGGGGGCGTTGCGCACCTATACGGGCCGGCTGGCCATAATTAACGTTAATAGGATCTCTCAGGTCTCTTGCTCCGCATTATAAAGGAAAGGAATGTTGCGAAAGGTGCACATGCAGCTGGCGAAAGGTGGCGGTGGGGGGAGTGTCAGAACGGAGCGCGCCAAGGCAGCACTCCTGCATGCTCCCTCAATGGTTCTTCCCCCACTGTCAGTGGCCGGCCTGGCCCCTCCCAGCTCTCCCTGGGAACGGCCTCACACGGGAGTTCTCGCTGACGTCCATCGGCTGGGTGGCTTTCCTGGCTGGGATCAAGGGCCTTAGTGCAGTCCATCTTGTGGTCTTTTCCTTTTTGGTGGTGGGGGTGTGAAGGCGGGCTCGGCGTGGGAGTGAAGGTGCCACGTGAGCTTGTGCAGTTCTTTCCCGCACGTTATATCGCATGTCACTCTCTCATGCTCCACCGAATCTCTATACATTCTTCCAGAACCCCGGACTAAACTCCGCGCCTTGCTTTTATAATGCGGAGCAAGAGATCCGAGAGATCCTATTAACGTTAATTATGGCCAGCCGGCCCGTATAGGCCGCAAACCTCCCCCCCTTTGCGTACCTGCAGAAGGGGGTGCTGTCTACCTGGAGAGCCTACAGAGTGAGCAAGGAGCGATAACACATTGAGGTGCACGCCTATCACATGCGCACACCGTGACACATGTAAAGATGTACTAACCACAAAATGTGTTTATTGTCATGATGAAAGCTCAATGAGGGTTTTGGGGAGGCTTGGCCGCATGATATTGTCAGCGGTGGGCAGAAGAGGAAGCAGACAAGACAGCCAAAACAAACAATAAGAGTGCACTGTGTCTCCATACTCCCCTCTTTGCATGCTTTCCCGGGCCGGCTTTAAGTCCGGGTCATGTGACCACATGTGTCACCGTCTTCCCGTGCCGACCGGTCACGCAGTCTCACAAGAGTGGGAGCAGGAACCACTACACGTAAAGTACATACGGGCAAATAAACCTTATTAGGCCCAAAATGAATAAGGGGCTGCAGCTTCTTCATCCTTTGGCCGTCTTATTACACCCTAAATACAATTGCCCCTTATGTGGCAGTGCTACATGTTGAAAACCAAACATGTGACTGAACAAGCCTACAAGCTTTCATGAGAGTGGACTCGTGTTTAGGCCCAATGTGAGAACGCTCTTAACACATGTGTAGAAGTGTTACTGACTGCAGCAGCGCTCTCTCACATCATGCAGAAAAAGCACTGAACAGAAATAACATTGTGGTTTCTGAGACTGAGTGTTTAATCAGCAGCTCACACTGACTTATTTTGGTTCTAAAACACAAAAGAGCTGGAGTTCATTAATAAAAATGTCTCTAAAAATATCATGTAGAATGTTGAGATCACTATTTATTCAGACTGTACTAGAGACTGTGCTCTATCTGTGTGAGGCCTGTTATCCACCCTAAAGGACACAACAACAGAGACAGAACTGGGATTCATTAAAGTCTCATATATTTTTGCAGATATGAATCATTTAAATGATTAACCTGTATAAAACAGATCCAAAAGTATTTATATAAAGCATTTAGACAAAGTGCTGCTGCAGTCTTTGAGTCTGGCAGTTTCAGTTCCTTTGATGTGGTAAAAACCTTCATGTCCTCACACTGCTGTTTGGTTTGAGACGTTTGTCCTCTAGTTTCCATCTCACACCAGAGAGCGTGTGTCAGTGTTGATGGAAACAGCGCTGTGGTTTAATTTGAGAGATATAAACTAAAGAGTTTATTATTATTATTATTATTATTATTATTATTATTATTATTATTAATCTGAATTAAAAGAGATGTTCAATGTTAATAAATACAAGTTCTGAGCAAGATAATGGCCCTGTAGCATGCAGCAGCTTCAGGTCCAGAAATATAATGTAGAAATATAACTGTTCACATCAATTACCAGACTGAGGATAAAAATATCATGGAACGTGATCCAGCGCAAAAAATAAACTCTTATGTGCATATCCTGATCCTCTACTATTTAATAACTTTGACTAGCAAACTTATGATAGGATCATGGACACACAAGGCTCAGCCATGCCCAGAGGAAACAAAAGCCAGCCCGTCAAGTCCAATCCCACAGAAAAGACAATGCAGCACAATCACTGAAATAAGTTAACGCTGTCCATGATAGAAAGGCACAGCCTGCCATGCATTGGACACAGCATGTTGAACAGCCTATGGCTTCCTACCAAGCGTCAAAACTCTCCAGATCCCAATTGGATCAGATACTGACTGGGATTCACCAGACAAACAGGTCTGGTCCACAGAGGCCCAATAGCACCATATGGATCTGCTGCCAGATACCACAGCACACACACAGCGGGCTTTAGGACCCATGTCCTGAGAGGCCAGAGCCGCCACCGTGGCACCAAGTGATCCCAAAACCTAGGTAGTTTATTGGTTTTAATGTTAAGTCTGATTGGTGTATATTTTACATATAAACATGCCCTTGTCCATTGTTTTTGATAACTATGCAATGGTTCAGGGTCATGGCCATTACTAGACCCCTTTTCCTTGGGCACCCGCCCCAGTATTCCCCATTTAAATCTCACATTGCAGTTTTAACAAGCTTCTACATTTGACAATAGATTATTTAGACTCATAAACTGAATTAAACCGAGGATACAAGCTGACGCACGTGTTACAATCACATCACAATCAATCAAACAGCATGTCATAGCTGGTGAAACGTATGATGATTGATTTTGACTGAAACATTATTAGTTGCTGTAAATGGACATGAGAAACTTCTTCAGCGAGAAGAGTGAGGGAAGTTAGACCAGGGTGTCGCTTGTGACACAAAAGCAAAGCTAGCTAATCTAACTTACTTGAAGGACTGACAGTTGTGGAAGACTGAATGATGATATCAGTTTACTGAGGCCAGAGTTAATCAGATTTTATATCAACTGAAAAGGATGAAAATTGTATGTATTGTATGCCACAGCCAAAAAAAATAAATAAATAGACAGTGCATTTAAAATTTACAAGACGAATGCAATGAATGAAATAACACTGAACATGAAATTGTATTTCAGTCATAATTAAGTTAATTAAGACAATAAACATGTGAAGTTGATAGATGGTAAGAATAAGACATTAAATGTATCATTTAAATCAACAGTCATGTTGTCCCTCGTGTAAAACCTCTGCTGTGTGTGTATACAGGATTTTACAGTAACCATTAAGCACATCAGAACAAAATATATCATTCCTCTTCATGATTAAATATTATAATTATACAATTACACAGATATTTCTTACACATAACTGCTGCATGTTGTTGTATTCCAGCTGCTCCTGTGGAGGGGATCCCAGAGTGGACCGTCTGGTTCACACACTAACTCAACTCTACAATTTCATCCAGACTTGGGAGCAGCACTGCATCCAGTGTCTGGGGTCTGAGCATTAGGTGGAAATTCAACAATTAAAAAAGAAATAAAGAATAAACACAACTTTCCCTTAAAAAAAAAAAAAACCTTACAATAACCCCGGCCAAAACCTATAATAATACAAACTCACTCCAGTTTCTCCCTTAGACAGATGATCAGTGAAAGGTCGGTACTGAAACTGTCCCGCGCCCCTCCCCCACAGCAGGATTCCACATTATTCCTCTTTGGGGTTGTTAGATCTACTGACCTAAAAGCACTTCATTAAACTTCTTCTATCAGAGAGGTTCCAGCACACAGGACTGATAGAGCTCCAGTAGATCAGATCTGTAAAGTCATGTGACTCATCACAGCATCAGAATAGACAAGAATTCACTGTGAGCTTCACATCTCATTACAGCTAATGGACCAATCAAATCAGTCCACAGCTTCAAAACATCCAATCAGGCGTGAGTCTGGACCTGGTTTTCTACTGAACACACAAGTTCATTACCTCACTATCACTTTGTCTAAACAGGAACGATGATCACACGCTTTGTGGCTCTTTACTCTCTGCTTTGTCTCTGCACGACTGGTGAGGAACATTTTAAACACTTATTAAAAATAATCATTTTATCTACTTAAATAATTTAATTATGTCATTAAACATTATCTTTTTTTTCACAGTAACATCTGACACCAAGAAGTTGCAGGTGAAAACAGTAAAGCCTGGAGAAAATGTAGTTATGAAGTGTAACCTTACTGAGATCAAAGTAAAAAAAAAATTAGTTTGGTACAGACAGAGTTTAGATGACGTGCCTCTGGTTTTTGTCAGACACTACGGGCAAAATGATTACACTTTTGCTGAGGGATTTAATGATAAACGCTTCAGTGTTACTGTAAAGGAACATCAGTTTGATCTCAACATTAATGGAACAAGAGAAGATGATGCAGGAGAATATTTCTGTGGAGAATCGGAGGGAAGTACACTAAAGTTCACATCTGGAACACGTCTGCAGTTTGAAGGTAAACAGTTTTACTCTGATAAGCTGCTAATTCCAGATCAACACTTTAACCAGAATTATGTGTACATGTGCATTAAATGTGGAATATTTCACATTATTCATATTTAGTATCATTTCTGTTTATTTGCTGCTTTTCCAATTTATTTGTAAAGGTGAAGAGAAGAAACTCTGTCCTACACCTGGAACACTTAACAAGAACACACACTCTGTTACACACCAGGGTTCAAACAGCAGTGATGGAGAAGGTCAGAGTTTTAACCAAACTTAATCTTACTTTCAGTAACAGAGAGTTCTGTATCCAATCGTAATAATATATAAAATTTTTGTTTCAGGATACAACCATTGGATTATTGCCTTATCAGCTACAAATATAATATCTGTTATTGTAATCATAGCTCTGGTTGGAATTATATTTAAAAATCAAAGAAAAGGTTCATTTATTTGTTTATTATTATTATTATTATTATCATTATTATTATTAATAATAATAATAATAATAATTACTATACAATTATATGCATTGACTTACTATACATTATGTGTATTATTGTTCAGGTGCTTCATCAAGTAACCATCAAACTCCCACCAATCAGGTAATCCAGTCTTCTATTCACTGTGATTCTGTTCTGTTCAATAAATACACATCTGACCTACAATCCACAATGTACAGAGAATTTTAATAGACAAGATATCAATGTAATCATTATTTTTACTCTTTTAATCCGCTCTGGTTTATAAACGGCTCTTGTTCTTTATCAGGCTGATGATGAAGATGTCTTGAACTATGCAGCTGTGAGTTTTGCTAAGAAACCTTCATCCTCCAGAACATCCAGAGACACGAGCCATCAAGACGTTTATGCACAAGTTAAAATAAATAAATAGCAAGAAAATCCGAATAAAAACAAGGTATTTTACCCAGGAAGTAATGTCTTATATTTTAATCAGGTCAGCTTTTTATTGCTGTGAGTTTTATTGCTGTAACACTCACTCAATGCAACATATACAGTATGGTGACTGTTACAATAATACATTTTATTAAATAAGGTAATGATTTATTAAAAAACATTATTTCACGAGAAGTAATTTTATTGTAATAGTTATATTAACAGGAATATCTCATTTTTAACGGTTGATGTTTTTTGTTGTTGTAGCATGGGATTTTTGTAAAGAAACCAAATATGGTAAATAAAGTTATTTAAATTAATTCAATATTTTCCACTATATATAGTAAAAAGGTCAGAAAATGGTGCCCTCTCTTAGCTGCTTTCAGGCCAGCATTAGGTTTGCTCTTGCACATTCTGTAGCTTCCACCGGACTGCTGAGAACTTTTTAAAGACGTAGCTGCCTTTCCTGAAATGCATTTCATGATTCATGACGGAGAGAAGGCCATTTTTCTACATCATGGTTTTTTCCACAACTGCGACCAGCTTGGTAGATTAAGCAAGTAATTTCTACCAAAATACAGTCACTGTGAAATATCCTCGGGGTTCATGAAAAAGAGGAAATATTCTGAGTCGTTTTCAATAATTCTCCGTTCATGATAATTTTTAAGTTGCATGATTTTTCAAAAATTAATAATAATTTTAATGCTAAATTAATAAACAGTGGCAAAGAAAACATGTTGATTATTTACTAAAGGTGCAAGGAAATATTCATAAAAATTTTAATCAATTTGATGAGGTGTCCTCTTTTTAGATAATTATATGGCCGGATGTACCAGCTCTTGTTAGTTCTCATTTCATGTGTTATGTACAAAAGTAGTGGATGAAGGTGAAAAGCTCCCATGACTCCATTCCAGTAGATTCCTGGGGCGTAGTGTGGGGAAACTGAGACAACCTGTATGTATTTCTTTTTTTCATTAGTGTGTGTGTGTGTGTGTGTGTGTGTGTGTGTGTGTGTGTGTGTGTGTGTGCATGAAAGAAGCCACATGGACGGGGTGTGTGAGGAAACATACTTTGTGCTGCAAGTGCACGAGCAAGATCAGGTGCTGAATCATGTAGTGGATGTACTGAGGTTTATTGGAAAGAGAGGACTTAGCTGAAGAGGGACACAAGCTGAAACAGCATATACAACACATTGGATGACAGTAGCATGTATCATGAAAGTAGAATCATTCATCCTGGAAAATAGATGTCTGTATGAAGGACCATCTCACTGAGTGCACTAAAAAAAGTAAAGCTAAAGGTTGAGGACCTGTTATTTCTAGTGTGAAGTGGCTGATTCAGGAAACCATTGCACAAGAGGTTACTGAAGGATGATACAGCCCCAGACATTATAGTCCAAGAACAATGCTCCATAGTTCTGAGGTATGTTAAAGACAATGTCCACAAAATTATTTTACAAAAGTGTGGAGCAATTTCAGGTGTACAGTGGAACCTTGGATTACGAACATAATTCGTTCTGGAAGCAGGCTCATATTTCAAAACACTCATAAACCAAATCATATTTTTCTATAAGTAATAATGGAAACTCAAATTATTCATTCCACAACCCCCAAAAATAAATACATAAATATAATTAATATGAAATATAAAGTAGAAATGAAACAAATTAACCTGCACTTTACCTTTAAAAAAAAAGTAAAAATAAATCCAGACAGATAAGTGTTTACATTTGTGCGCGCAGGCGCTGTGTGTGTGTGAAGCTAAAGTAAGAGGAGAGGAGGATTGACACCCTCCCCACTCCCTCTTCTCATCTTACACAGTAACTCTTCCTCCTCTCTTATAGGAATTTCACACATGCGCACACACAACGGAAACACTGTTTTATAGGGAAAATAAACAAGAAATCTCTCTGACACCCAAATGAGCGCAGACGTAATCACTGCTGTAAAGTAAAAATAAAACAAATTAACCTGCATTTTACCTTTTAAAAGAATCGCGACAGAGCAGTGTTTCTGTGTAGAGCAGTGTGTGTGTGTGTGTGTGTGTGTGTGTGTGTGTGTGTGTGTGTGTGTGTGTGAGTGTGTGTGTGAAGGGGCACGGTGTCCAATGACAAACGCCTGCAAAGTGCAGGCTGATACATAGAGAGAGAGAAAAAGGATCTTTAACCTCTCTAATAAGACTTACTTTTGGTTATATGTGCACACACACATTTGTTATACTGAACAGTGTGTACACACGCTGTAAACACACATACACAATCACAAAATGAAAGATGTTTTACGAGCACACACTTGGTCACAGTGTCATAGTAAACTGTACCTGCATGCACGGATGTTGATTATACCAGTGAGAGACGAGCACTAAGACCCAGCAGGGGAGACGATTACCCACAATTCCACAGTGCAAGAGAGAGAAAAACCATTGGCTCAGTTGTGATCACGTGACTCTCGGCTCAAAACAAGAAGCGCATGCGTGATACATGATACTCTGTACTCGTTAACCAAGACTTGCTCATTTTTCAAGTCAATTTTTGCTCTTCTTGCGAAATGCTTGCACAACGCGTTACTCGCAGTCCGAGCTTCCACTGTAATAGACATTTTTCCTTTAGACATCAGAAATAGCATCAGAATGATGGTCCCTCAAACATGCAATGCCAATGCAGAGGATTTTCCACACTTCCTCTGTCTTCCGCATGCTCCACAATGTCACGATGGATGGAGAGTCAGCTGACTGCAAAATCAACCTGCCTCTACATCAATGTCTGGGCTTTCCTAAAAAATATTTATGGGAGACCCCTCCACTATGCCTTGGTCACAAAAAAAAAGGATTGCAAGTGAGGCATATTTTCAGAAATGAAAACTTTAATTAGAAATAAACCCACACAGAGAAAACACATACTGAGTACTTATAAACAAAACCAAGAAACTCAACTAGACTGACGGACTGATAATTATATAAATACATTGTTACAACAATACAAAACATATGCAAAATAAACATAAACACAGTCCCCAGGTCTATTTACACACCGACAGCTAAACAAGCCACATGTGATCCTCATCAGACTATGTGACAACAGTGCACCCCAGAAAATGTACCAGCACAACAAAGTTTTCAACCGCTGTCCAGGATCTCTATCCTAATTGACGCCCCACTAGGACATCAATGCATTTGAATTGACTTAAGACGGCTGAGCAAGAAGGATGGCCTCAGTGTTAGTGAAGCATGGACCTGATCCCTCTACTAGCAGGGGAACCCTAGCGGGCCTCAATTGCACTTGATCTGACCAAAGTGGACGACTATAATGTGTTAAAAGGGGAGATTTTGGCCTGCAGTAGTCTCACCTGCAACCATGGTGCCACAGACTTTTATGGTTGTACATACTTAAAAGTAAGCGCTCATAACCCAATTGGTTGCTTTGTTGTGTTTCTGGGAGCACTGATTGCAGTCTGAACCACTCAGGTCCAAAAAAGTAATGGAAAGAGTGATCATGGACTGCTTTCTACACTCCATTCTGCCTGAGAAAAAAATATTTAAAAAATCAAAACACTGAAATGTCTCATTGTCACACTGAACTTCAGCCTGGATAAAAAGGTGCGTCAGAGGGAAATGAGGATTCCAGCATATTCCAGCAATGTTAAATGGTGGAACATCCATTTCAGCCCTTTTAGACACAGAAAGTGCCATTTACTTAGCTTGCCTGTTGGTCTTTCCACCTGTTGACTCTGTGAACTCCTCCCTATCACCTGCACACACAGTGGTCCAAGTAATGTTTGGTCGGGAAAAAGTTTTGTTTCTTTTGTGTAAATACCAAACTCACTGGTGCCCCTGCTTTCAGGATGTGATCCAGGGCTTCAGATGAATGTTGGTGATATCTCAACCATCATGGCTCGCTCCTACCAATGCCAATGACCATGCCTTCCAATTAAAGAATTGCAGACATGCCTGATCACTGAAGCAAGAGGACAAAAGGACCATCCAGCACTGTTCTGAGGCCCAGCACGCAATGCAAACAGGCTTTCCAAATGTTAAACTCTGTTCTGCACAACAACCATGAGCTTGGAGATAAGGGCGGGGGGGGGGGGAAGTACCACAACCAGCGCCACAAAGAGCAAGCAGAGGCCAGGCTACAAAATTCTTCTTGGTGGGTAGGCTATTTTGTCTCACCATCTTGCAGACGCCAGCTAGCTATAAACGTCCATCAGAGCTCTGAGTGGGTGAGTAACATGTGATCTGTGCACGCAGTTGTATTTCTCTGAGATTTGCACACGGCACAAAATACATCTGCCCTTATGCAGTGTTTAGGGGTGGTACATATAGTAATTACATGCTAATCCTATGCCCTCTAATTGAACAACTATAGGGCTCATCATTCAGCGCACATAAGTAAGAACAAATTGTGATGGCTAGGAACGTTTGTGACTTCTCTCATTCTCCTCTTAACAGATCATTAAGAGATTTAAGAAAATGTTGCTGCATGTGTCTCCTTCAACTAAACCAATTCAATTTCAGTCAGTAAAGTATATTTTCTGTTAGATGGTATGAAAACTGATGATTAAATATTTATCATACTACATGAGGATGCAGCGTTGCAGGAGTCTGACACCAGACAGATCACAGTCTTTAGCACAAGTTGAATGAATCGTGTTCTGAACATTGTACATGATATTTTAGAAATGTTTTTAGTAATGAACTCCGGCTCTTTCATATTTGGCCTGAAATTTGAACATAAAAACATTTGTGAGCGTCAGTGTGAGCTGCTGATTAAACACTCAGAAACCACAATGTTATTTCTGTTCAACTGAAACAACTGCATGATGTGAGAGAGCGCTGCTGCAGTCACTAACACTTCTACACACATGTTAAGAGCCTTCTCACACTCGGCTCTAAAGACGCGTGACTGCTTTTAGGCTTTTTGGGGGCGGAGCTTATAATCACAGGTTTGTTTTCAAACAGAGGAATTAATCCTGGTCATTTTCAGGGTCAATTATATAAATAATTTATGCGTATTCAACATGGTGGGAGGATCATCCTTTAATTAATTAATTAATTATTTGGTTCCAGCACTCAAGCAGCATGTCATCAGGGATAGCTGTAAACGATTTGTAAGACGATTTTAGCCCAGCATGAGTGTATTTTTCATTCATGTGTAGCAAAGTGTGTTTTTATTTATCAGTGAAGATCCACAACCTCAAAGACGTGACAGTTACTGTAAAACCTTATGTATAAATTTCTACCTTAGACAGATGATCAGTGAAAGGTCGGTACTGAAACTGTCCCGCGCCCCTCCCCCACAGCAGGATTCCACATTATTCCTCTTTGGGGTTGTTAGATCTGCTGACCTAAAAGCACGTCATTAAACTTCTTCTATCAGAGAGGTTCCAGCACACAGGACTGATAGAGCTCCAGTAGATCAGATCTGTAAAGTCATGTGACTCATCACAGCATCAGAATAGACAAGAATTCACTGTGAGCTTCACATCTCATTACAGCTAATGGACCAATCAAATCAGTCCACAGCTTCAAAACATCCAATCAGGCGTGAGTCTGGACCTGGTTTTCTACTGAACACACAAGTTCATTACCTCACTATCACTTTGTCTAAACAGGAACGATGATCACACGCTTTGTGGCTCTTTACTCTCTGCTTTGTCTCTGCACGACTGGTGAGGAACATTTTAAAGATTTGACATTAAAATAGTAAATTTACATATTTAAATAATTTCATGACATAATTTAACATTAAATATGAAACACTTTATTTACAGTAAAAATGCCTGACATCAAGGAGCTTTATGTGAAAAACACAAAGCGTGGAGAAGCTGTAACTATGGAGTGTAACATTACTGAGGGCAGAAACAAAAATAGTTTCTCTTGGTACAGACAGTTTCTTGGAAATGTGCCTCAGTTTTTGGCGAGACCATACAGTAACACTCAGGGCTATGATTTTATTGATGGATTTACTGATAGTCGGTTCAGTGTTACTGTAAAGGACCAAAAGTTTGATCTCAACATTAATGGAACGAGAGAAGACGATGGAGCAGAATATTTCTGTGGTTATGTGGAGGGACATTCACTGAAGTTCACATCTGGAACACGTCTGCAGTTTGAAGGTAAACAGTTTTACTCTGATAAGCTGCTAATTCCAGATCAACACTTTAACCAGAATTATGTGTACATGTGCATTAAATGTGGAATATTTCACATTATTCATATTTAGTATCATTTCTGTTTATCTGCTGCTTTTCCAATTTATTTGTAAAGGTGAAGAGATGAAACTCTGTCCTACACCTGGAACACTTAACAACAACACACACTCTGTTACACACCAGGGTTCAAACAGCAGAGATGCAGAAGGTCAGAGTTTTAATCATCTGAAGTCATCTGAAATTTAAAGGGTTGATTTTATTTATTTGTCCCCAGTTGTGTATTCTATCAGACATTCCATCTCTGTGTAATAGAATATTATAAAGTATTTATATTTAGTATTTATTTATTCATTCATACATTAATGTAATTTTTCAACGCAGGTTCCAGCTGTACTGATCAGATGTCTGTGCTGTTCTTCCTCTCTGTGTCTAGAGTTGGAGTTCTTGTCTTCATTGTTGTACCGATTATTGTTTTTATTTTTAGATTAAGATTAAAATAGGAATTAAAATATTGGCATAGTTTTGGATTTAATGACGAAATAAAATGTGTTAGATTCTAGTTAATTTACCGGAACAGGGAAAAACAACAAGCATACAGGCAAAAAATGCAAACAAATTTTTTTCGAAGCATGCTGTTTTATTATGAGGAAATTAATGAAAGTAATTTTGAATTAAAAAAAATTATTTTAATGTTATGGCTGCTTGATGTATCTTTTAAACAGGTCAAGCTATTAGATGAACACAGACATATTTGAACTGTCTCAAATATGTCATTTAATTAAACACAAATAAAAATTACCTTTTTAAATTGTTTTCGTGTGGTGATCACACACACACACACACACACCGCAGACTTGACATTCCTGAGTTCCTGTCCTGTCCAAGTTTACATGTTCAGAATGTCGTATGTAAATATGGAGTAGGTGAGTCGGGACAGACATTCATATAATGGATTTGTTGTGATCAAACGTGCGGTTTAAATGATCCTCCGTCAATCCCTAATGTGAAGGGATCTGAACAAACATCACTAACATTAGTCCGAACCAGTACACAACATGGCCAAAGAGCTAATAATTCAGGAGACAGATGCAGACAGATGAGGACGCATCAGAATAGAAAGATAGTGTATAAATTAACTCTGAATTTAAGTGTAATATTAACGATGATCATTGTTCAGGACACAGAACCAGAGACAGTCTATCACACGAAGAACACCTCAGACTGGTGCCACCAGAACAGGGACCGGAGAGTTTCTCTGCACAGTGTTATTTAGAGACCGGGGTAACAGGTAATGTGAAGGGGAATCTGACTATATATATATATATATATATACATACATACTGTATGTGTAGTTACTGTACGATGTGACAAACTGTCAATCAAGCCCTGGAGGATGACTTCGTGTGGACCTCGACCAAAACAAAAACAAAACACTGCTTTAAGAAGCTAACATTCCTAGCAAAAGAAAGACAAATAAGCAACATGCACCTTACCTATGTGCCTGGACAAAAGCAGAGACCTAAAAGCCACACCCTAAATAAACAGCAGCCACATTGTATACAAGGCAATGTTTAAAAAGTATTAATACTGTGATTATGTAGAGCAATCAAGCAGTCAGGAGACGAGTTGGAGTCTTACACAATCACAACTCACAAAGCCAAAGTCACACGGAAAAATTTGGCACATATGGACACTAGCAGTACAAATGCATTCAAGCACAGAGCGACGGGTACAGAGCAGGAAGGTCCGGACTGGATCTGGAATTGAGTGACTAAAACAGAGGAAACCACATACACACAGACAAAACCAAAACATTCCTGCACGTTGTCATTCATAACGATGATCATCATCTCTATTGAATAAACTGATTGTTCGGTTCAAATGTATTTATATAATGGTTTTAACCATAGTGTTATAGAAATACAAAAATCTGTAGAAAAAGAAAAAAAACCTATAATAATAATAATAATAATAATAATAATAATAATGTGAAGACAATGTATCTGTCACGGGGCGCCGACTATGTCGCGCAGGCTTGGGGAACCCAAAAGCAGACACAACAGATAGGACTTAGTTTAAATGATTTTAATGACAAAATGAGAAGGATAGAAAAGAGGGAGAGGCAAAAGCAGAGAAGCAATACTTGGGGTGCTGTCTGAGGTGGGCAGTGGCGTAACTTGGCAGTGGCCGTAGAGTAGGTTAAGGGATGGGCGATGCAGAGTGAGCGCGGCTGTGCGGGGAGATCAGACCTGCAGCGCGCATGCAATGTATAACGCACAGAAGGAGCGTGGTAGTGTGATGAATCAGTGCTGTGGTGTATGTGCTGAATCCGGCGCGCAGATTGAGAGAGAGAGCAGCTGTGTCAGGAGATCGGGGTTGTGAATTGAGGCGCTGGTCTGAAATCGTGCACTTGTCATCAGCGTTGCAGGAATCCTGGGAGGATAAGGCAGAGTCAAAGTCAGAAATACAAACAAAGGGTCAAAACCAGGTTATCAGTCAACGTAGCAGACAACTCCAAATCGTAAGGCAAAGAGACGTAACAGGTGAGCAAAAAATGGGTCAAAAAGTATTCTAAGCAAGCAACATATACTAGGCGAGAAAAACACAGAGCTTGGGGCACGCAATAATTCGGCAATGAGTGGTTGCTTGAACAAGACTTATATAGAGCAAGGTGATGAAATGAAAATATGGAGCAGGTGTGCTTGAGCTGATGAATGAGGAGGCAAAACCAAAGCTGCGGGACGGAATGTGGAGAGGAGTCACAGGTGATCAAAGTTTGGCTCGAGTCGTGGGCGTGACCTGGCGTACCGTGACAGTACCCCCCCTCCTATGGGCGCCACCGGGCGTCCTAGCTGGTGCTTGAGGGTGTTGTCGGTGGAAGACCGACTTCTCTCTTCTGGGCCATATCACTCCCAATCAACAAGGTACTGTAAGCCTCGCCCTCTTCGTCGAGCTCTTAGCAGTCTGTGCACTGTAAAAACTTCACCCCCGTCGATGAGTCGAGGGGGTGGAGGCGGAGGACGGGGTGGTGGGGATAATGGGCTGTGTACCAGACGTCTGAGCTGAGAGACGTGAAAAGTTGGGTTGATGCGGCGCATAGAGAGGGGTAGGGAAAGCCTGACAGAAACAGGATTAATTACCTTGGTAATTGTAAAGGGACCAACAAATCTAGGTGACAATTTGGGTGAGGTCGTTTTGATGGGGATGTTCCGGGTGGAGAGCATCACCCTTTGACCCACTCTGTACCTGGGCGCTGCCGAGCGATGGCGGTCTGCTTGTCGTTTGAAAATGTTGACAGTGTGTAGGAGGCGGTTCCTGGCCTGGGTCCAAACCCTCTTGCAACGGTGTATGAAGGACTGAGCTGAAGGTACCATTACCTCCTGTTCTTGGGATGGGAACAAGGGTGGTTGATAGCCCAAGCAACATTGGAAGGGAGAAAGACCTGTTGAGGAAGTTGGCAAAGAGTTGTGCACATACTCTATCCAGGGAAGGTTCCTGCTCCAAGTGTTCGAGTCTCGTGATGCCATGCATCTTAGGGCTGTTTCTAGCTCCTGATTATGTCTCTCAGTCTGCCCGTTAGACTGGGGATGATAGCCCGATGAAAGGCTGGCTGTCGCGCCGATTAGCCTGCAAAATGCCTTCCAAAACTGTGCAGAGAACTGAGGTCCGCGGTCTGAGACAATGTCGGAGGGGAGACCGTGCAGACGGAAGACATGGTGAATCATTAATTCGGCGGTTTCTATGGCTGATGGAAGCTTTGGCAAAGGAACAAAATGGGCAGATTTAGAGAAGCGATCCACTATGGTTAGAATGCAGGTGTTGCCGTTAGAGTCTGGGAGGCCGGTGACGAAGTCCAGGGAAATATGTGACCAAGGGCGACTAGGAACTGGGAGAGGCCTCAAAAGACCAGCAGGGGGCTTATTGCTTGATTTACTTCTAACACAGACATCACAGGCCGCCACAAACCCCAAGACGTCATCCCTCATGGAGGGCCACCAGAATCGTCGCTGGAGAAGGGCCAGGGTGCGGGTTCCACCAGGATGGCAGGCAACTTGAGAGCTATGTCCCCATTCCAGTACTTGAGATCGGACAGAGGCCGGGACGAAAAGCAGACCGGGGGGAACGTTGCTGGGGCCTGGTTCCTGATCAAGTGCTCTCTTAACCTGTGTTTCAATATCCAGGAGAGCAGCTTCCACAATGCAATGAGCAGGAAGGATTGGTTCAGTTGGGGACGGTTCCTGGGTTGTGGAGAACTGTCGAGACAGGGCGTCGGGTTTGACGTTTCTGGAGCCAGGGCGATACGAAAGCGTGAAGTTAAAGCGTGAAAAGAAGAGCGTCCATCTGGCCTGACGGGCATTGAGTCTCTTGGCTGATCTGAGGTACTCAAGATTCTTATGATCCGTCCAGACTAAGAATGGGGAGACGGTCCCCTCCAGCCAGTGTCTCCACTCCTCGAGGGCAAGTTTTACCGCTAACAACTCCCGATCCCCTATGTCATAATTTCTCTCTGAAGGAGTGAGGCGACGGGAGAAGAAACAGCATGGGTGCAATTTATTATCCTTGGGTGACCTTTGTGATAAAACCGCCCCGACCCCTGACTCAGAGGCGTCCGCCTCCACAATAAACTGAAGAGAAGGATCTGGGATGGTTAGGATAGGTGCGTAAGTGAATCTGCGCTTGAGGTCAGAGAATGCATCCTCCGCCTGTTTGTTCCAGAGGAAGGGGGCCTTTGTGGAGGTTAGAGCGGTAAGGGGAGCTGCCACTGAACTGTAATTCCTGATAAAGCGTCTGTAAAAGTTTGCAAACCCCAGGAACTGTTGAAGGTCTCGCCTTGAAGTGGGAGTGGGCCAGTCAGTGACAGCCGTTAACTTGGATGGCTCCATCTGCAGGCTAGAAGGGGAGATGATGAAACCAAGGAAGGATACAGAGTCTCGGTGGAATTCACATTTCTCCGTTTTGACATAAAGTTTATTTTCAAGAAGCCTTTGCAAGACCTGTCGGACATGCAGCTGGTGCTCCTCCAAAGAACGAAAAAATATTAAAATATCGTCCAGATAAACAAAGACAGAGATATTTAGGAAGTCTCTCAGGACGTCATTGACTAGAGCTTGAAAAACAGCAGGGGCATTAGTTAGCCCGAAGGGTACCACTAGGTACTCGTAGTGGCCTGTGGGGGTGTTGAATGCAGTCTTCCATTCATCCCTCTCCTTTATTCTCACCAGATGATACGCATTCCGCAAGTCCAGTTTAGTAAATATACATGCTCCTTGCAAAAGTTCAAAGGCAGTCGACATGAGGGGAAGGGGATAGCGGTTCTTGATCGTGATGGCGTTCAGTCCACGGTAGTCAATGCAGGGGCGAAGAGACTTGTCCTTCTTGTCCACAAAAAAGAAACCGGCTCCAGCCGGCGAGGAGGAAGGTCGGATGATCCCTGCTGCCAGAGATTCGGTGATGTACTTACCAATAGCCTCCCTCTCAGGGATGGAAAGAAAGTACAAGCGTCCCCTTGGGGGGGCTGTACCTGGGAGGAGGTCAATGGAGCAGTCGTAGGGTCTGTGGGGTGGCAGAGAGAGAGCACGTGTCTTGCTGAAGACTTGCCGGAGGTCACTGTAGATAGGTGGAACGCTGGAAAGATCTGGGAACTCCTCCTCAATAACAGGGTGTGACGAGTGGGCTCTAGCAGCGTGGAGGCATGAAGACAGACAGGCAGGGCTCCAATCGAGGATAATGTTCTTGGCCCAGTCAATGTTAGGGTTATGCCTGACCAGCCAAGGAGCCCCAAGGACAATAGGGACATGCGAGCCCTCCATGATGAAGAAAGATAGTCTCAACATGGTTGCCTGAGATCCTCAGGGTGACTGGGGGTATGCGGTGGGTGATGGGTGGTAGTGAACTTCCGTCAAGGGCCTGCACACACAGGGAGGTGTCTAAGGGCAGAAAAGGGATTCTTAATTCCTTTGCTGTAGCAGCGCAGATAAGGTTTTGGTCAGATCCAGAATCGATAAGTGCCTTGAGTGGTTGGGCATTGTTATTATAAATGATCATGACAGGTAAACATGGACGTTGGCCTGAGAGGTTTCGGTGAGATAGGCCCTCCAGGACTCCCAGTTTCATTGGAGGGCCTTTTGTTTTAACGGGCACTGAAGACGGAAATGGCCTATCTGTCCACAGTAGAAGCAGGCCTCCTTGTCCCGACGACGTTGACGTTCCTCGGGAGAGATTCGGGTCCGGTCAACCTGCATGGGCTCGGCAGGGGGATTGATATTCTGTGGAGGAGCGGCTGGTCTCGTCTTTACTAGGGATTGGGTGCCTTCTTGGCATCTGAGCCGGAGGCGTGCGTCAATACGACCTGCAAGATCCATGAGGCCATTTAGGTCTGAAGGAAGCTCTCGAGAAGTCAACTCATCCTTCACGGTCTTGGACAGTCCATTAAAAAACACATCAAACATGGCACATTCATTCCATCCACAAGAGGCTGCCAGGGTGCGAAACTCAATGGCATAATCATAGGCTGAACGTGTGCCCTGGTGGAGCCTCAGCATCTGCCCGGCTGCCTCCCCGCCAGATAGAGACCGGTCAAAGACTCTTCTCATCTCACCGGTGAAGGCGTTATAGTTCATGCAGCATGGATCATCGGCATCCCATAGCGCCGTTCCCCACTCACGTGCTCTTCCAGAGAGAAGAGTGATGATGTAAGCTATTTTTGAACGTTCGGTTGGAAATGTTGAGGCTTGCAATTCAAGAGACAGTGAGCATTGAGAGAGGAAAGATCGGCAGGTACCAGGTTCTCGGATAGGAGGAGGTGGGGATTGAACTGGAGTTGGGCGTGATGTGACCTGAAGCTGTTCGATCCGGGAAGTTAGGGCAGTGAGGGCGTCAGCCATAGTCTTAAGGTTTTGGTTGACCTGAAGAATTTCCCCTTGGTGTGTGCCAAGGAGGTTGCCCTGTGCCACCAAGGCGGTTCTGAGTTGTCCTAAGTCTGCTGGGTCCATGTTGGCCGAATTATTCTGTCACGGGGCGCCGACTATGTCGCGCAGGCTTGGGGAACCCAAAAGCAGACACAACAGATAGGACTTAGTTTAACTGATTTTAATGACAAAATGAGAAGGATAGAAAAGAGGGAGAGGCAAAAGCAGAGAAGCAATACTTGGGGTGCTGTCTGAGGTGGGCAGTGGCGTAACTTGGCAGTGGCCGTAGAGTAGGTTAAGGGATGGGCGATGCAGAGTGAGCGCGGCTGTGCGGGGAGATCAGACCTGCAGCGCGCATGCAATGTATAACGCACAGAAGGAGCGTGGTAGTGTGATGAATCAGTGCTGTGGTGTATGTGCTGAATCCGGCGCGCAGATTGAGAGAGAGAGCAGCTGTGTCAGGAGATCGGGGTTGTGAATTGAGGCGCTGGTCTGAAATCGTGCACTTGTCATCAGCGTTGCAGGAATCCTGGGAGGATAAGGCAGAGTCAAAGTCAGAAATACAAACAAAGGGTCAAAACCAGGTTATCAGTCAACGTAGCAGACAACTCCAAATCGTAAGGCAAAGAGACGTAACAGGTGAGCAAAAAATGGGTCAAAAAGTATTCTAAGCAAGCAACATATACTAGGCTAGAAAAACACAGAGCTTGGGGCACGCAATAATTCGGCAATGAGTGGTTACTTGAACAAGACTTATATAGAGCAAGGTGATGAAATGAAAATATGGAGCAGGTGTGCTTGAGCTGATGAATGAGGAGGCAAAACCAAAGCTGCGGGACGGAATGTGGAGAGGAGTCACAGGTGATCAAAGTTTGGCTCGAGTCGTGGGCGTGACCTGGCGTACCGTGACAGTATCCCTACTGAGCAAGCCAGAGGTGATGTTGTTGAGGAACCTCCCATGTTTGGTCAAAAGCGTTTTTTGGTAAATGTTAAATCATTCATTCATTCATATTCTATTCTCATTTATTCATTTGCAGGGTGCCACAATTAGATGGCGTCTTGTTCTCAAGAACACATTAACCCATAAATCACCGTGTGACATGTTACTGACAGTATTGAAGTAAACAAAGATTGAAATCCGTGTTGCCAGGCCTTTTGCCAAATTTAAAATGTATGAAATAAAAGGAGCAAGGATCGTGACTAACAATATTATATATAACACTGCTGCTCCGTCATTAAGATTATAACACATTATAAGACAATTTTTTTTATCCACCAGCCGAAAAACTTTAAAAGTTTTTTAAAAAATGTAAAAAAAAAATTAAATAACCGATGCATGTGATTTATTTAGATAGTTACAGGGACTATACTGCATTGCAACCAGTTTATTAGAACAGTGTGAGAGGGCGTTTCTGGGGCGGGGCTTCTTTCACTGCATCATCGCTGGGGGTCAGACCCATCTCAGTTTGGGGACGATCCTGCCATGGAGAAGGCAGCAGTTTGAAAAGGCTTCTACTGTAAGTGCAAACAAATGACAAGAAATGGGTTTTAGTTAACATGACATCCGCTGTAGTGACTTTATCATCTGTGCACTAAAGGAGACTTGTGTATACATATATATTGTAAGATCTTTCACACGGGGGCACCACAGACACACATACATGGGACAAGGTCTTACAGGAAAAAGGGTCATTTTATATCCACCGTGCAACTCTCGGCTTTGAACCTCCGGACCTCGAGCTAAACTCCCCGCCTTTTTTCTATAGCACAGACAAAGCCAAGATCCATTAACGATGGCAACCAGCCATGCCTGATCTACCTAGTGAGTATTCGGAGTGAGATTTAGGCACACACTTGTAGCGCAGCCACATAATGGGGTTGTTGATTTAGGCCACAAGTATATTGTAAATAAAAATAAAACCACTGGGCCTTATCAACGACCCCAATATGGTTACATTGTACCCAAATGACTGCGTTTTGGTTCTGGGGTTACGCTCTTGAGAGCATGCGCGCTTGCAGTGCGAGGGAATCCCGATGACGTGTCGGGTCATGTGGGCCAGCAAAAAAGTGGAACCGGCAAAGGACTTGAGGAGGAGAGATTTTGAACACCTACAAAACTCCTCTCTTTCTGTTTTCTCATGCGACCGGATTGGCCTTATACCGGTGAGACCGAGCGATCTCTCCCCATCACCATCACACACACACAGTCAATAACATGGACGCTGGACATTCATACATACACGCACCCACACACTTTCTTTATTTTTGTATATATTTTGTATATATTGGTTTCTTCGGTGCACCTTGTTTGTTTGTCTCTGTCACTCATACACCTTGGGTTTGTTTTGGAATTGTTGTTGTGCCGCGTCTTTACTTGTTCCGCGAAGCTCATATTACACCGGAAGTAAATTTTATTAACCCCTACTTAGATTCTCGATCCCGGTGTGGTGTAACTAGCTTTGTAATCATAGCTGAGCGTTACACACTGATATTTAGGCGCACACTGTGATATATGTAGTTAAACCTTGGAAGCGTGCTTGTATATCACTTGAATTTCCCAACGCAAAAATACTCATATAAAAATAATTGATACAAAATCTAAAGTAAAAATAAAACAAATTTACCTGCACTTTAGCTTTGAAAAGAATCAAGGCTATAGTGATTGAGACCAGAGGGAGGAGGAAGGGGAGCGGCTACTGTGTAGACTACTTACACACACACACACAAACACACACACACACACTAGTGTACGGCATGTGGACAACAGTTCTCATTGTGCGGAGCCGCACAATTCAGCAAGGATGGAGAGGAATTAATGAATGGATGGACCTCGCGCTCCCGCCAACAGCGCAAATGGAACATTTTAAGGCACAGGGCCTCATGTTGAGCTAAAAGGCAAGAGTGGCGTGCGAACAACTTGGGGGTCCTTCTGATCATAAAAACATAAACACACCACAACTCTGGTGTGTTTATGATTAAAAAGTTGTTTAGGAACCAAAGTTTATCATGTAAAGATTTAAAAATAAAATAATAAGACTATAGAATAGTCTGCAAATATTGGTAACATATTGTTAATTAAAAAAATATTATGAAATTATTTACACACCTTTACACTCTATTGGTGTTGGTCTGTTTATTCACTGATGGATGGAGCAAACTGTTTTACAGGAAGGAGGATTGCAACAGGGACCACTGAGGTGTCAGGTGTTAGGGAACAGGTACAGTAGGACGGATCCTTAGCAGGACTTTGAATTTGTAAAGCTGCAACAGCACTCTGTCACAGCACACAACAGAAATAGCATTGCGGTTTTAAGCCTCAAATAGACACTAAGGCTTTTAGCCAGGAGCTCACACAGACTTATTTGATGTCACTTTAAAAATGTAAATGTATTTATATTAGATATTCACACTGAAGCACAAATGAGATGAAGCTTCTTGATTATGTTGATATTAATTAAAACAAGAAAGAATTAGATAAGTAATAAAATTCTCTCTATCACTATGTGATTCTTAAGTGCAACTGTAAGAACATTTCAAAACATGTGAATGCAAAGTGTTTAGACAAAGTGCTGCTGAGTCTGAGACTGACAGTTTCAGCTCCTTTGATGTGGTAAAAACCTTAATGACCTCACGCTCTAGTTTGGTTTGAGATGTTTGTCCTCTAGTTTCCATCTCACACCAGAGAGTGTGTCAGCGTTAATGGAAACAGCACTGTGGTTTAAAGTGAGAGATATGAACAAACAAGTTTATTTAAAAGATGAAGAGTTTCAGTTCATGTTTAAATCCATTACCAGAATGAGAAAAAAATGTCATGGTCTTGGACTGGGCATAATTTTTTGTGCCAGTTTTATTATTTTTAAACCAGCTGATTCAGTTTAAGATAATTTTTGGATAGGCACAAACATCTCATATTTGCAAACCTTTATCATCCATAACATTAACACTATGGCCAGTTGAAGTGAATTACACTGATTATACAAGAGCAAACTGGTGACAAGATAGTGGGCACACAAGGCACACCCATCATCCCCAGGGATCCCACAGAAAAGATAATAGAATACAAATCCCTGAAAAAGTAAATGCTGGCGACAAAGTTGCCAGTAGACCCAGTGCCTACCATGCACTGCCCTAACAGGCCCAAGGCGGCCTACCTGCCCTCTAAACCAATCAGATCCCAATCCAATCCAGCACCCATGGGATTCACTGGACAAACATGTGCAATCAACGGAGGCTCTACCCCATCACCCACAGCAACAAACAGATCTGCTCCCATCACATACCTGTCATGCACACTCGTAACACGACCGGCACTAGGACCTGGAAGTAATACGGTCGTGTTTCAGGAAGCATAAAAGGAAACAAGATGGTGCTTCACATTACTCAGCCATTGAGTTCGCCCATGCCTTTGCTGATGCTACGCCGACTATTCAGTGAGTACTCACCAATTCGGGTTGCTTCTTTGATTGAGTGTGTGTTGCTAGAACACGGGTTTATTTGTGTAGATCTTTGCTCTTCGTGTAAGAGAGTTCTTAAACTAATGGCGTGGTTATCCTGCCTACTCGCGCTGCTTCCGCGTTTGGGTTTACCATCCATGCTACACGGGCTAATTGCTAAGGCTTTTCTGTTCATCCCTCACTTGCTCGTGACAGAATGACTGAGCCCAAAGCAGTAAACCCAGAGGAGTTTGCTCACCTCTGTGATGTGGTTGACCAGCATGCCGAACTGATCAATAAGCTCCGTGGTGAAGTCGCGTCTCTCCAAAAGGACCTCCAAGACATCGCAGCCTTGCGCCGCGAGGTGGTGGAGCTACGGCAGGAGAACGCAACCCTCCGCGGGGTGGCTGCTCAGTCGGCTGTTGCCACGCCCCCCCTTCTGAAGTGTTTATAGCTCTACCAGATAAGTGGGATGGCACAGATGGGAAATGCAGTGTTTTTATCACCGCGTTGGATCTTGTGTTTGAGTTCAATTCTAACAGATATTCCACAGACCAACTGCGCGTTGCGCTTCTCGTCTCATTGCTATCCGGGCAGGCAGCTGAGTGAGCCACGGCGGTTCTCCGATCAGATTCAGATACTGCTTATTCATATGGAGAATTCGCCTGTCAACTAAAGCTCACATTCGAACATCCAGCTGCTGAGGTGGAGACCGACATGAAATTGTAATATCCTCGGCAGGGAGGGTTGTCCGTGAGCCGATAAACAGCGGATTTCCACACTCTGGCCGTACAGACCACCTGGGGAGACGCCGCCCTCTGGACGGCCTACTACGAGGGACTGGCTTCACGTTTTAAGGATGAACTCACCGGACGGGAGCTTCCGACACGCTGGAGGGACTAATCCAACTCGCCTTCCGGATTGATCAGCGCCTGCTCTCCCGTCCAAGGCCAGCCCCCCAGACCCTACAGTCCATCACGCCATCTTTCTCTCACTCCACGCCCGACCACCAGCTTTCAACACCACCATGGCACTCGTCGGATCTCCACCTCCCGCTGTGGTTGACACAGGAGCCGGGGAACCTATGCAATTAGGATGCGCCTCCTTGAACGCTGCAGAGCGAGAATGACGCTTCAGGGAGGGACTCTGCGCCTATTGTGGGTCGGCGGCGCATCATAGAGCCATATGCCCTCTTCGCCCGGGAAACGGCCAGGCCCGGTGAACCCTGGAAACAGTTCACCGGGCTCCCTCCATCTCTCCACCACCACACCCAGCGTCTCTCGCCTCATGGTTCAGGTACACCTCCAGTTTGGCCACACATGGGTCAGAAGTACCGCGTTCATCGATTCTGGTGCTGCAGGTAACTTCATTGACTTTTCTTACACCAAGGAATTGGGGGTGGAAGTCGAGGCATTATCCCAGCTGGTTCGGATCACCTCTGTAGATGGTCAGCCCCTCTCCTCCAGT
The DNA here is from genome assembly GCA_013621035.1 of Clarias magur. Classification (NCBI taxonomy): domain Eukaryota; kingdom Metazoa; phylum Chordata; class Actinopteri; order Siluriformes; family Clariidae; genus Clarias; species Clarias magur. The sequence continues at coordinate 210,662 of QNUK01000287.1, read as the reverse complement.
CCCATCACCTCCCAGACCTAACCGATCACCGTCACAATCAACATACATCAGGAGCAGATCTGATTCTACCTCACCTCCATTTCCTCCCTTCCCATCATCCTTGGACATCCTTGGCTCCTTCAGCATGACCCGCTCATCTCCTGGACACAGAATTGGATCCTTCAATGGGGGCCGGCTTGTACTGAACTTTGCCTACGGGCTCCGGCTGGGACGTGTTCTAGGGAGTCCGAGGCCCCCGATGTCGAAACCAACGCCATCTCGGCCACCTATCGGGACCTGGCTGAAGTATTCTGTAAGCGACGCGCCACCCACCTGCCTCCTCATCGCTCTTACGACCTGGCGATCGACCTACAGCCTGGTTCCATCCCTCCTCGCAGCCATCTCTACTCACTCTCCACCACTGAGATGCAGGCGATGGAGGAATATGTTTCCAACGCCCTCTGCCAAGGTATCATCCGGACCTCCTCTTTGCCTGTACCGACTATCTGGGGCTTAACAACATCACAGTCAAGAATCATCACCCACTGCCTCTTACCAACTCTGCCCTGGACGCCGTCTCTGGTGCCATCATTTTCACAAAGTTGTACCTCCGGAGCGCCTACAACTTGGTGCGCATCAGAGAGGGTGATGAGTGGAAGATGGCCTTCATCACACCTACTGGACATTATGAGAGCTTTGTCATTCTATTTGGACTTTGCAACGCACCTGCAGTTCCCTTTCAAAAGCTACACTCAATGCTGCGTGAAAACGCTATGGGAACATCTCTTTGTTGCCCGGTTGTGAAGCCTGTGCATGTCAAACCCGCCGAATACCTTCGGCTTATAACCTGTGCCAGGCATGACGTCACCAAATAAGGTGCACCTGCAGGTTATAAATAGGAGTGAACCGGAAACATCCTCAGATCTTTTTGTCTTCAGGACCGCTTTGTGTTTGCGTGTGCATGTACAAGCCGTAGCGAAAGCGAAATAAAAATAACAGCATTAACTCACCGATATGGCGAGTTTGTCAAGTGCTTGGGAAGAACACGCTCGCCTCGGGCTTCAGGGAGAATGTGAGTACTGCGATCTTCTCCTTATTAAGGGCTTCACGCGCGGCTCGCTTTCTTTAACCGCGAGCCGCGGCGCATTCCTGAGGCTCGCGTGTTGATCTGGCAGACGCGCACGAGATGGAATTTCCGATTTCTCTCTCGGTCTCTCCGAATCAGGAAGTTTTAGCTGCCGCTTCGCAAGCGCGCTCCGGCGCTTCTTGTGAAGGATCGGAAGAATCTTCCTCTCTCGCTTCCATGGAAGTAGCCTCCTCACAACGCTCCTCCAGTGCTGACAGAGCTTTTGAGGAATTATTAGAGGCTATAACGCGTGCGGTCGAGCGATTGCATATCGACTGGCTGCAGCAGCGAGATTCCCCCAAGCGTTCGAGATTGAACGACGGGTGTCTGTAGGGTGGCCGGGGGGAGGAGCCTCAACGTCTCTCTCTCTCCCCTTCTTTGGTGACGTCCAGGATGAATTAACTCTTTCATGGAGCAAGCTGTATTCATCGCGTGTTTTTGTTCCTTCGACTTATTCGAATGATATTATTGATGCGAAGGCACGCGGTTATATGATGATGCCCAGATAGAAGAGACGCTTGCGGGCTATCTCTCTCCTGGGACATCATCCTCCCTGAAAAAGCCTACTCTCCCCTCCAAGTCGTGCAGATTGACACCTGCTTTTGTGGGTAAAGCTTTTCAGGCAGCAGGACAGGCTGGTGCTTCACTGCACACCATGGCGGTTTTGCAGGTTTACCAGACTGACCTGCTGAAGGACCTGAGCAGCGGCGGGGCTATTGATGACAAGGTGTTTGCAGAGCTGCGCCTAGCCACAGACCTGTCTCTCTGTGCAACCAAGCGGACGGCCCATGCTGTGGGCCGTTCCATGGCTGCCATGGTATCCACGAAGAGGCATCAGTGGCTGAACCTCACGGGCATCAAGGATAAGGATCTTGTTGTGTTCCTTGATGCCCCCAACTCGCCTTCCGGCCTTTTGGCGACGCTGTTAATTCCGCCGCCACTAGGTTTAGAGAGGCAAAGCTATATGAACAGGCCTTTGGGAGGCTCCTTCCCCGCCGTGCTCAAGAACCGGGACCGTCGGCCACCCGGCCCCGGCCAGGTCTGGCCCCTATCAGGCGTGAGGTGCAGAAGGAGAGCGTGACCAGCCGCGCACCCCCCCGTAAAGACTGGGGTGGGGCTCGCCGCTCTTCTCAAAAATCTGCTTCGAAAAGACCGGATCTGAGTAGCTTCCTCTCTTCAAAGAAGAAGCCCTGAGTTTGTGCGCCTGGGGCCATGGGGGTGGATTTTCATCACAAAACAGGGCCTCCTCCCTGGCACTCCCGGGAGGCCGGTGTTCAATCCCCGCCACCACTGGTGTTCGGGGAGCGCTGGTCTCCAATGAAAAGTTGGGTGTTCAGGCATCATCTGCCACACTTCATCTCCCAACACCTAACACCCCCCCTCCCCCCCATCTAGCCGAAGTGTCAAAGCTCGTGCCCCTTTCGGAGAAGCTGGCAGCGTGGAAACTACTGCCAGGTGTATCTCCTTGGGTATAAAGGACTGTAGGCACAGGCTACAGGATTCAGTTTGCACATCGTTCTCCGCGTTTCAACGGCGTGGTCTCCACTTCCGTGAAACCGGATCGAGCACATCTGCTGGCCCAGCAGTTACAGACTCTGCTGGGCAAAGGGACCATAGAACATGTTCCCCTCCCAGACAGAGAGTCGGGCTACTACAGTCGGTACCTTTTGGTGCCCAAGAGAGGGTGCCCAAGAGAGGGGGACGGTTGCGTCCGATCTTGGATCTTCGCGGCTTGAACCGCTATCTCAGAAATCCAGATTCAATAGTTTGACTGTCAAAATGATTGTTTCTCAAATCCAACTAGAGGATTGGTTGTGACAATCGATCTCAAGGACGCATATTTCTGTAGAAATATTGCCACAGCACAGGAAGTTCCTGAGGTTCGCTTTGGGGGCGAAGCTTACCAGTATTGGGTCCTTCCATTTGGCCTAGCTCTGTCACCCCGCACATATACAAAATGCATGGATGCAACTCTGGCTCCTTTATGACTCCAGGGCACCCGTATTTTGGATTACATAAACGACTGGCTGATTCTGGCCCAGTCTTAGGAGCTAGCGCTTCGACATCGGGATGTCGTCCTAGCCCATCTTCATTCTTTAGGATTGAGACTCAACGCCACAAAAAGAGTTCTCCTTCCTGTTCAGAGGACAACATATTTGGGTGTCACATGGGATTCGGTCACAATGCGGGCACAGTTGTCTCCTGCACGTGTCGAATCCATTCTCAACACCCTAAAGGAAATCAAGCTAGGCCAGAAGGTCACTGTTCATCACTTTCAGAAATCTTTAGGCCTCATGGCAGCTGCGTCCACGGTGATACCTTTGGGCCTTCTGCGCATGAGAGCATTTAAGCTGTGGCTAAGAGCCAAGGGGTTTCATTCAAGGGCCAACCCCTAGAGGCTAATAAGGGTTACGCGCCGGGGGCTTCGTACCCTTTCTATGTGGTTCAGACCCCAGTTTCTGACTTTGGGTCCCACTCTAGGGCCGTCTTGTCATCGCAAGATGCTAACGACAGACGCTTCCCTCACGGGCTGGGGTGCGGTCTTGGATGGCCGTCCAGCACAAGGGAGCTGGAGAGGTCATCTTCTCGCGTGGCACATCAATTGCCTCGACATGATGGCTCTGTTTCTGGCCCTGAAACACTTCCTCCAGCAGTTGAGAGGCTACCATGTCCTAGTGCGGGTGGACAGCACTGCGGTAGTCTCGTACATAAATCGCCAGGGTGGACTGTGCTCGCGCCGCTTGAACAAGCTAGCGCACCAGGTTCTGCTTTGGGCACAGGACAAGTTCCTGTCCCTCAGGGCGATTTACATTCCAGGGCATGGGGAATGGAAACTCCACCCCGAAGTAGTCAGTCAATCTGGGAAAGATTTTACGTAGCAGAGGTGGACCTCTTTGTCTCATAAGAGGCAGCAGAATGCCCCCTTTACTACTCTCTGACTCCTCCAGCTCCCCTGGGTCTGGACGCAATGGCCCACACGTGGCCCAGATTATGCCTTTATGCGTTTCCACCTATAGTTCTGCTCCCAGGAGTCTTGGCGAGGGTCTGTCAACAGGGTTTGCGCCTCTTATTGATAGCGCCCCATTGGCCATCCAGAGTGTGGTTCTCGGATCTAATATCTCTCCTCGACGGCTCACCCTGGGTGATTCCAGTGAGGAGGGATCTTCTGTCTCAACCGCAGGGGACAATACTTCATCCCCAGCCAGAGCTCATGTTTGGCCCCTGAACAGGACCAACTAAGACATGCTGGGCTTTCAGCCAGCGTAATTCAAACCAAGTGCCAGGGCTCCCTCCACTAGAAGAACTTATGCCCTCAAATGGATTGTATTTGAAAATTGGTGCATGGCAAGACATGTAGACCCAGTTCACTGACAGATTGTTTCAGTGCTGGAGTTTCTGCAAGGAAACTTGTCCTCGGGCTTACGCCCTAGTATGCTCAGAACGTATGTAGCCGCTATTTCGGCTTGTCACGCTCTGAATGATGTGGTTTCTGTGGGGAACCACCATTTAGTTGCCCGTTTTATTCGTGAAGCTAAACGTTTGAAGCCACCCACTAGAGCAACGGTCCCTTCATGGGACTTAACTATCGTACTCGAAGGCCTGGCCAACACCCCTTTCAAACCACTAGAGTCAGCGCCTGTCAGGCTTCTGCCTCTTAAGATGGTTTTTCTTATGGCTATTACGTCTAAAGCTATTCTGCATCCTCACTCGAACTATCTTCCAAGGTTCCATTCTCAACCATGCACCCAGTTGTTCTCGAGGCCTTCTGTCCTCCGCCTTTCACAGCTCCGGAGCAGGAAAGACTTCACTTACTGTGTCCAGTACGTGCTCTTAGGATCTACGTCCACCGCACTAGCCAGTGGCGTAAGTCAGAGCAGTTCTTTATTTGCCATGGGGGTCTGCCATTAACCCTGTTCCCTGATAAAGCGGGAACGAGATGCTGCGTTCCGATGCCGCACTGCTGGCGTGCCTGGACGTCCTTCAGACAAAATTGACCTGAGGATGTTTCCGGTTCACTCCTATTTATAACCTGCAGGTGCACCTTATTCGGTGACGTCATGCCTGGCACAGGTTATAAGCCGAAGGTATTCGGCGGGTTTGACATGCACAGGATTCACAACCGGGCAACAAAGAGATGTTCCCATAGCGTTTTCACGCAGCATCTCGTTCCCGCTTTATCAGGGAACAGGGTTACAGTCAAGTAACCCGAGACGTTTTTCAACAGTTCATTAACGACGTCCTGAGAGACATGCTAGGTAGATGGGTCGTCGTCTACCTGGACGATATTCTCATCTACTCCCGCTCCGTCAACGAACACATCCAGCATGTCAGAGCGGTACTTAAGAGATTGCTCGCCCATCAGTTGTACTGTAAGTTGGAGAAGTGCGCTTTTCACAAGCACTCCACCACGTTCCTGGGTTTTGTCATCTCGCCCCAGGATGTGGCCATGGACCCGCAGAAGCTAGACGATCCTTGCTCTTCGTGTAAGAGAGTTCTTAAACTAATCGCGTGGTTATCCTGCCTACTCGCGCTGCTTCCGCGTTTGGGTTTACCGTCCATGCTACATGGGCTAACTGCTAAGGCTTTTCTGTTCATCCCTCGGTTGCGCGTGACAATACTACAGCACACACTTACAGCAGACGTCTTGCAGAGCCACAACTTTAGGTGTCAGAGCTGCGCTCAAGTGTAGCATGGAACCCACTAAAAACTAACCTAGCCTTTCCAAAGATAAAGCTCACCTGCACACTGAAAATGTACCCTAGATGGTTTAAACTGTCCCATGACAATGTTTTGGCGTAGGGTTTAAGCTCTCGCGATAAGACGTGGCCAATGCGCGAGAGTTCCCGATGACGTGTGGAATCACGTGAGCCGGCTTAAATACGGAACCGGCAAATGCTTCGAGGAGGAGAGATGAAGAGATACAGCGCTGTTTATGAGAGAGAGAGTATGTTTGCCACGGTCCCTGGATTACTTTACCCAAGAGGATTAATCTGTTGTGGACTCATTCAAAACCCCTCTCGTTCCATTTTCTCGTGCTCCCAGATTGAACATGTTTACCGGTGAGACCGAGCCATCTCTCCCAGCCTACATTACACCCACACAAACAATAAATACACGGACTTTGGACTTTCATACATACACGCACACACGTTGTTTATATTTGTACATATTTTGTATATATTGGTTTTGTTGGTGCACCTGGTTTATTTATTTGTTGTTTTTTGTTCACTTAATACACTTTGGATTGTTATTTACCCGTTGTTGTGTCTCGTCTTGCTTGTTCCGCGTTGCTCATACACCACCGGAAGTAAATTTTATTAGCCCACATTTAGATTCAAGACCCCGTAACAGTGTGACTAAGATCATTTTAAGGTCCGAGTGTTACACCGGTGTTATTGTGGAAGTAAATGTTTCAGTATCTCTGTATGATCAGCCCACCAGGATTACCACAGGGTTGCACCAAAGCTCACTTTGTGTCATAATCCAAAGGTGAAAGCTATGGTTTGGGTAATCACAAGCTCAACTACTACTAATGACAACCATTCACGACAACCATTTTTTCCTCCACTACGGAGGAAGCTTAATCCAGCGGATTTCAATGGCAGGAAAGATTTAAGGCAAAATGCTAGATCCATGATGTTGGAAAGGTGTCCTTGGAAGAAGTATGGACTTGGAGCCAGAGCAAAGCAGAGAATTTTAACTGCTATCAGCTCTCGCAGACAGCATTCAAGTAAAACCACAAGTTTGGAATTACTAATAAGTCAACAATGTGAAGAAAACTGTGTTAGTGCCCTTGCTTCGGAAGAAGGAGGAGAACCTTCTGCTTTATGATCGGTTACATCAATTCAGTATTGTTCTCACAATCCTCCCCCCCCCACATACACACATACCATGGGCCATATATGTGAAAAAATAAACTATTTATTGCAACAAGAGAGGAACAACCAGATTAAATGTTTATGTGACTGATATTCCACTTTTTTTTTTTCCCTGATTTTCTCCCTAATTTTAGTCGTGTCCAATTCCTCCCGGTCACTATCACGTGTTTCCTCCAAACCAAGTGACGCCAGCATCTTTTTGAACAGCTGATTGGCTGTAGAGCCGTGATTAATGTGGGAGCACTAATTATCTCTCATCCCTCCCCTCTGAGAGAGCTCGGCCAATCAGCTCTCTCTAGACCTCCAGCTGCGAGAGGTTACAGCATCATTTAAAGAGGCTGATCTGTATGGACATCTAGAGAAAGTTATTTTCACTATCTAGGTACCAGGTATAGGAAAAGGTCTAGGTGCATGTCGTGCTCGATCAAGATGGTGGGACCAGTTGAGCAGTGCTGGAGGATCGAAGAGAATGTGGTGCCATGCGGAGGTTACAGCATCACCTGGGAATCGAACTCGCGATCTCCTGATAATAGGGCGAGCACTTTACCACTGCGCCACCCGGAGGCGCCTGATATATTATACTTTATATGATAAAAAAATATATTTCTCTCTTGTTATGTCATTTAGGGTGGATAATTGTTCCTGGACTGTTGAAGTGACCCAAAATAAGTCAGTGTGAGCTGCTGATTAAACACTCAGTCTCAGAAACTCAGGAACCACAATGTTATTTCTGTTCAACTGAAACAACTGCATGATGTGAGAGAGCGCTGCTGCAGTCACTAACACTTCTACACACGTGTTAAGAGTGTTCTCACATTTGATGTGAACAGTTTAGTCCACCCTCATGACTGCTTCTAGACTTGTGTCAGGGTGGAGCTTATAAACACAGGTTTGCTTTCATACAAAGAAAAATTCTGAACCATGAATCACTCATGCAAATCCACATCACTTATGTGTATCCAACTTTGCTGAGGGTTTATCCTTTAATTAATAGCTATTAGTAGTTTCAACTGGTAACATCAAACGAGAAGGTGTTCTGGTGGTAGAAGATTTTAGCCAGGGAGAGTCATGGAACGAGTGTCTTTTTCAGTTTTACATACAAACAAGAGTGAGCTCATTATAGTAAAGTTGCTTTAGTCCATTGAAAGTGTGGTTCTGTTAATCAATAAGGCACTCTGTCTCCTCCACAGGCAATAACATCTCTTTCCTCATCATCAGCAAAACTGAACGTGTACGTCTACAGGCCTCACGTTAAGTTTACAGGCTACTTTAATGAGCTTTCCAGTGAGTTCAACTCCTCCACAAATTGACTCTCGGACCACACTGTGCTGTGGGGATGTTTAATTTCCATGAAACATGTAAAACTGACACATACTGTAGATATAAAGGTAAATAATTAGCGATATACGAAAATTTATTCATGCCGAGCACTTAACTATTTTGACTAATTTATATGACAAAGCTGGTAATGTCATGAAACACAAAGCATAAAAGCAAAAGTGCAGTGACTGATTTGTTTCAGCTGCAGATGCAGCGAGTAGTTTCTCGTTTCTTAAACAACCATATCATAAGACATATCCTGAGGTCATAGCAAAGATGTTCCTCTGTTTCAGAAGAGACAAACTATAGTTCTGTATCGAACAAAGTAAACAACTAAGGAGATTGCTGACACTACTAAAACCGGTGTAAGAACTGTCCAACACAATAACAAAACCTGGAAGGATCGGGAAAAAAGGCTCCTGTTTGCCAGTTAACATAAAGAATAGACTGTGTAGCAATGGAAAAAAAGTCATGTGATCTGATGAATCCAGATTTACCCCTGTTCCAGAGTGATGGCGCATCAGGGTAAGAAGAGAGGTGGGTAAAGTGATTCACCTATCATGCCTCATGCCTACTGTACAAACCTGCCGGGTAGTGTGATGATCTGGTGTTTCTTCTGTTGGTCAGGTCAAGTTCAGCAATGTTATATGTACAAAAAATAGGGTCAGCGGACGACCTACATGTACTGAATGATCAGCTTTTCCCTGATGTGGATGAGGAAAATGCCAGAATTCATCGGGCTCAAATTGTGAAAAAGTGTTTCAGGGAGTATGAGACATCATTGTCACACATGGATCAGACACCACACAGTCTAGATCTTAACCACATTGTGAATGTTTGGTACATGCTGGAGAAGGCTTTACGCAGCAGTCCTACACTCCCATCATTACGCCCCCTCAAACTTAAGAGTCTGCAGATGATGTTAATTGATCGGATATATAAAGGTCAGAGTTCTGCCTGGGCCACGTGACAAGATTTATTTCTTGACATGTAAGTGATTTTAAAAGCATTAATAGATTATTTTATATATAAACTACCAGTCAAAAGTTTGGACTCATTTATTGTTCTACATTTACAGTAAATTTAGGGATTTGGCAGATGCTTTTTATCCAGTGCAACTTACAAAAGTGCTCAAATTTCTGTCATTAAATAGATCCGTAAACTGGGTTACTATGTTACATACTAACAATGTACCATCAATCACTGTTGGGAAGGGCTTTTTGTTTGTTTGTTTTGTTAATTTTTTTTTAATGGGAAGGAGATTAATCAAAGTATTGAAGAAACAGATACAGCTAAAGTCATCATTTAAAGAGGCTGATCTGTATGGACATCTAGAGAAAGTTCTTTTCACTATCTAGGTACCAGAATAGGAAAAGGTCTAGGTGCATGTCGTGCTCGATCAAGATGGTGGGACCAGTCGAGCAGTGCTGGAGGATCGAAGAGAATGTGGTGCCATGCAGAGAGTGATTAGAGCTGAGAAGTAAGCGGCTGCTGGGCTGTTTTTAGCTTTGTAGGCAAGCATCAGGGTTTTGAATTTGATGCAGGAAGCTACAGTGCGAGGAGCGGAGAAGTGGGGTGGTGTTCTGGAATGTGGTATAGAGGTGAGGTGATGTGTTTGGTGGTCTTGAATGTAGAAAATAAATTCAAACTTGTGTCCAAACTGTTGACTTATACTGTATGAATGAACACACAAAATGTCAGTCAAAAGTTTGGAGACTTTAATCGCATTGTGTGTGTATCACAGACAGGACTGATAGAGCTCCAGTAGATCATATCTGTAAAGTCATGTGACTCATCACAGCATCAGAATAGACAAGAATTCACTGTGAGCTTCACATCTCATTACAGCTAATGGACCAATCAAATCAGTCCACAGCTTCAAAACATCCAATCAGGCGTGAGTCTGGACCTGGTTTTCTACTGAACACACAAGTTCATTACCTCACTATCACTTTGTCTAAACAGGAACGATGATCACACGCTTTGTGGCTCTTTACTCTCTGCTTTGTCTCTGCACGACTGGTGAGGAACATTTTAAACACTTATTAAAAATTTATCATTTTATCTACTTAAATAATTTAATTATGTCATTAAACATTATCTTTTTTTTCACAGTAACATCTGACACCAAGAAGTTGCAGGTGAAAACAGTAAAGCATGGAGAAATTGTAGTTATGAAGTGTAACCTTAGCGGGATCAAAGTAAAAAAAAATTTAGTTTGGTACAGACAGAGTTTAGATGACGTGCCTCTGGTTTTTGTCAGACACTACGGGCAAAAAAATTACACTTTTGTTGAGGGATTTACTGATAAACGCTTCAGTGTTACTGTAAATGACCATCAGTTTGATCTCAACATTAATGGAATAAGAGAAGATGATGGAGGAGAATATTTCTGTGGTTATGTGGAGGGAAGTACAGTAAAGTTCACATCTGGAACACGTCTGCAGTTTGAAGGTAAACAGTTTCACTCTGATAAGCTGCTAATTCCAGATCAACACTTTAACCAGAATTATGTGTACATGTGCATTAAATGTGGAATATTTCACATTATTCATATTTAGTATCATTTCTGTTTATTTGCTGCTTTTCCAATTTATTTGTAAAGGTGAAGAGAAGAAACTCTGTCCTACACCTGGAACACTTAACAAGAACACACACTCTGTTACACACCAGGGTTCAAACAGCAGTGATGGAGAAGGTCAGAGTTTTAACCAAACTTAATCTTACTTTCAGTAACAGAGAGTTCTGTATCCAATCGTAATAATATATCAAGTTTTCATTGTTTCAGGATACAACCATTGGATTATTGCCTTATCAGCTACAAATATAATATCTGTTATTGTAATCATAGCTCTGGTTGGTATTTTATATAAAAATCAAAGAAAAGGTTAGTTTATTTGTTTATTATTATTATTATTATTATCATTATTATTATTAATAATAATAATAATAATAATTACTATACAATTATATGCATTGACTTACTATACATTATGTGTATTATTGTTCAGGTGCTTCATCAAACAACCATCAAACTCCCACCAATCAGGTAATCCAGTCTTCTATTCACTGTGATTCTGTTCTGTTCAATAAATACACATCTGACCTACAATCCACAATGTACAGAGAATTTTAATAGATAACTATTTACAAAGTATCAATGTAATAATTTTTTTTTTTTCTTTTAATCCGCTCTGGTTTATAAACGGCTCTTGTTCTTTATCAGACTGATGATGAAGATGTCTTGAACTATGCAGCTGTGAGTTTTGCTAAGAAACCTTCATCCTCCAGAACATCCAGAGACACAAGACATCAAGACGTTTATGCAGAAGTTAAAATAAATAAATAGCAAGAAAATCCAAATAAAAACAAGGTATTTTACCCGGAAAGTAATGTCTTATATTTTAATCAGGTCAGCTTTTTATTCCTGTGAGTTTTATTGCTGTAACACTCACTCAATGCAACATATACAGTATGGTGACTGTTACAATAATATATTTTATTAAATAAGGTAATGATTTATTAAAAAACATTATTTCACGAGAAGTAATTTTATTGTAATAGTTATATTAACAGGAATATCTCATTTTTAACGGTTGATGTTTTTTGTTGTTGTAGCATGGGATTTTTGTAAAGAAACCAAATATGGTAAATAAAGTTATTTAAATTAGTTAAATATTTTCCACTATATATAGTAAAAAGGTCAGAAAATGGTGCCCTCTCTTAGCTGCCTTCAGGCCAGCATTAGGTTTGCTCTTGCACATTCTGTAGCTTCCACCGGACTGCTGAGAACTTTTTAAAAACGTAGCTGCCTTTCCTGAAATGCATTTCATTTATTTGTGAAATATCCTCGGGGTTCATGAAAAAGAGGAAATATTCTGAGTCGTTTTCAATAATTCTTCTTTCATGATCAAAGTTTTTTGAAAAAGTAATAATATTTTTTAATGCTAAATAAATAAACAGTGGCAAAGAAAACATGTTAATTATTGGCTCAAGTTGCAAGGAAAATGCCACAGTTTATGAAGGGGAAAAGCTCCCATGCACAGTAGATTCCTGGGGCGCAGTGTGGGGGAAATAAAAAAAAAAGTCAACTAAGACAACCTGTACAATTTTTTTCATTACTGTGTGTGTGTGTGTGTGTGTGTGTGCATATGAAAGAAGCAACATGCACAGGGTGTGTGGGGAAGCATACCTTTTAGGAGAATTAAAAGCAGTTGCTACATTGTCCTCAAATAGCAACCCACAGAGATCAGGTGCACGAGAGAGATCAGGTGTTGAAACATGTAGTGGATGTACTGAGGATTATTGGAAAGAGAGGACTTAGCTGAAGATGGGCAAAAGCTGAAACAGCATATACAGTACATTAGATGATAGTAGCATGTATCATGGAAACTTAGAGTAGAATCATTCATCCTGGAAATTAGATGTCTGTATGAAGGACCATCTCACTGAGTGCACTAAAAAAGTTAAATGACAAACTAAAGGGTGAGGACCTGTAGTGGGACTCAAAAACAGCTTTAAACACGGTAATTTCTAATGTAATTTCAAGTGGCTGATTCAGGAAACCATTGCACAAGAGGTTACTGAAGGATGATGTAGCCTAAGACATTGTAGTCCAAGAACAATGCTTCACAGTTCTGACGTATGTTAAAGACAATTATTTTTCAAAAGTGTAGAGCAATTACATGGTAGTATTTTGTTCAGATGCTTTCAGATGTACAATGGAACCTTGAATTAAGAACATAATTCATTCCGGAAGGCTTGTATTTCAAACCACTCGTAAACCAAATCATATTTTCCTATAAGAAATAATGGAAACTCCAATTATTCGTTTCATAGCCCCCCCCCCCCAATAAAATACATAAAAATAATTATAAATAAATATAAAGTTAAAATAAAACAAATTAACCTGCACTTTACCTTTAAAAAAAAGTTGAAATAAATCCAGACAGATAAGTGTTTCTAGTTGTGCATGCAGGCCCTGTGTGTGTGTGTGTGTGTGTGTGTGTGTGTGTGTGGAAAGCTAAAGTAAGAGGAGAGGAGGAATGAGACCTTCCCCACTCCCTCTTCTCATCTTACACAGCAACTCTTTCTTCTCTCTTATTAGAGTTTCAAACAAACGCGAACACACAACGGAAACACGGTTTTATAGAGAAAATAAACAAGAAATCTTTCTAATGAAACTCCACTAAACGCAGACTAGTGGAATCACTGCTGTAAGGTAAAAAAAAAAACAAATCATCCTGCACTTCACCCTTGAAAAGAATTTCAATTAAACTTGCTTTTGCTTTATATGCGTGCACACACGTGTGTTATAATAAACAGTACACGTGCGCTGTACACACACACACAATCAAACACAAAATAAAATATGTTTTACACACACACACACACGTGGTCACAGTGTTATAGTAAATAGTATACGCGTGCACAGATGTTGATTATACCAGTGAGAGACGAGCACTAAGACCCAGCAGGGGAGACGATTACCCACAATTCCTCAGCCCAAGCGAGAGAGAGACCATTGGCTCGTTTGTGATCATGTGACACTCGGCATCAAAACAAGAAACGCATGAGTGATACATGATACTCGGTATTCATACTGTAAACCAAGACTTGCTTGTTTTTCAAGTCAAAATTTATTAAAAATCTTTGCTCGTCTTGTGGAACATTCGCAAACCGTGTTACCTGCAATCCGAGCTTTTTTCCTTTAGACATGAGAAATTGCATTAGAATGATGGTGCCTCAAACATGCAATGCCAATGCAGAGGATTTTCCACACTTCCTCTGTCTTCCGCATGCTCCACAATGTCACGATGGATGGAGAGTCAGCTGCCTGCAAAATCAACCTACCTCTGCATCAATGTCTGGGCTTCCCTAAAAAATATTTATGGGAGACCCCTCCACTATGCCTTGGTCACAAAAAAGGGATTGCAAGTGAGGCATATTTGCGTAAGTGGAGACTTTAATTAGAAATAAACCCACACAGAGAAAACACATACTGAGTAAACAAAACCAAGAAACTCAACTAGACTGACAGACTGATAATTATATAAATACTTTGTTACAACAATACAAAACATATGCAAAATAAACATAAACACAATCCCCAGGTCTATTTACACACCGACAGCTAAACAAGCCACATGTGATCCCCATCAGACTATGTGACAACAGTGCACCCCAGAAAATGTACCAGCACAACAAAGTCTTCAACCGCTGTCCAGGATCTCTATCCTAAGTGACGCCCCACTAGGACATCAATGCATTTGAATTGACTTAAGACGGCTGAGCAAAAGGATGGCCTCAGTGTTAGTGAAGCATGGACCTGATCCCTCTACTATCAGGGGAACCCTAGCGGGCCTCAATTGCACTTGATCTGACCAAAGTGGACGACTATAATGTGTTAAAAGGGGAGATTTTGGCCTGCAGTAGACTCACCTGCAACCATGGTGCCACAGACTTTTATGGTTGTACATACTTAAAAGTAAGCGCTCATAACCCAATTGGTTGCCATGTTGTGTTTCTGGGAGCACTGATTGCAGTCTGAACCACTCAGGTCCAAAAAAGTAATGGAAAGAATGATAATGGACTGCTTTCTACACTCCATTCTGCCTGAGAAAAAAATATTTAAAAAATCAAAACACTGGAATGTTTCATTGTCACACTGAACTTCAGCCTGGATAAAAAGGGGCGTCAGAGGGAAATGAGGATTCCAGCATATTCCAGCAATGTTAAATGGTGGAACATCCATTTCAGCCCTTTTAGACACAGAAAGTGCCATTTACTTAGTTTGCCTGTTGGTCTTTCCACCTGTTGACTCTGTGAACTCCTCCCTATCACCTGCAAACACAGTGGTCCAAGTAATGTTTGGTCGGGAAAAAGTTTTGTTTCTTTTGTGTAAATACCAAACTCACTGGTGCCCCTGCTTTCAGGATGTGATCCAGGGCTTAAGATGAATGTTGGTGATATCTCAACCATGATGGCTTGCTCCAACCAATGCCAATGACCATGCGTTCCAATTAAAGAATTGCAGACATGCCTGGTCACTGAACCAAGAGGACAAAAGGACCATCCAGCACTGTTCTGAGGCCCAGCACGCAATGCAAACAGGCTGTCCAAATGTTAAACTCTGTTCTGCACAACAATCATGAGCTTGGAGATTTATGTTTCTGAACATAAAGACATTCAGACTGTTGAAGTGACCCAAAATAGGTCAGTGTGAGCTGCTGATTAAACACTCAGTCTCAGAAACGCAGAAACCACAATGTTATTTTTGTTCATCTGAAACAACTGCATGATGTGAGAGAGCGCTGCTGCAGTCACTAACACTTCTACACACGTGTTAAGAGCGTTTTCACACTCGGCTCTAAAGACTCATGACTGCTTTTAGGCTTTAATCCTCAGCCGTGGGTCACTTTCAGGGTCAATTATATAAATCACATACGTGTATTCACCATCCTTTTATTTATTTATTCATGTATTTATAATTTGGTTCCAGCACTAAAGCAGCATGTCATCAGGGATATCTGTAAACAAGGTGTAACAAGATTTTAGCCCAACATGAGACGTGTGTATTTTTCATTCATGTGTAGCAAAGTGTGTTTTTATTTATCAGTGAAGATCCACAACCTCAAAGACGTGACAGTTACTGTAAAACCTTATGTATAAAATTGTACCTTAGGCTCCGTCCACACGAAGCCAGTGCGTTCCCTATCCGATATTTTTTTTTTTCCTCGTTCGGCGTCGTCTCAAGAAATATCTGCGTACATACGAAACCACTGAAAACGGTGTAGTATATATATGCCAGACCAGTATGGGGCGCTGTAATTCTGCCATAGAGATGGAGAAGAAGACTTTGAGCATGCGCATGACATCATCGTTTCACAAAATATACGGATTGGTTGTACACACGAAACCGCAAGGGTGTCGTTTTCAGATTTATACACTTTGGGACCCGGTTTCAAAAAATAGCGGTTTCAGTCTCCTAAAATGCCGGATCCGTGTGGACGAAATGCCAATACGATAAAAAATGTATACGTATACAGCGAAACGCGTCTCCATGTGGACAGGCTCTTAGACAGATGATCAGTGAAAGGTCGATAGTGAAACTGTCCCGCGCCCCTCCCCCACAGCAGGATTCCACATTATTCCTCTTTGGGGTTGTTAGATCTGCTGACCTAAAAGCACTTCATTAAACTTCTTCTATCAGAGAGGTTCCAGCACACAGGACTGATAGAGCTCCAGTAGATCATATCTGTAAAGTCATGTGACTCATCACAGCATCAGAATAGACAAGAATTCACTGTGAGCTTCACATCTCATTACAGCTAATGGACCAATCAAATCAGTCCACAGCTTCAAAACATCCAATCAGGCGTGAGTCTGGACCTGGTTTTCTACTGAACACACAAGTTCATTACCTCACTATCACTTTGTCTAAACAGGAACGATGATCACACGCTTTGTGGCTCTTTACTCTCTGCTTTGTCTCTGCACGACTGGTGAGTAACGTTTAAAAATGTAATTTAAAATAGTCATTTTTCATATTGCCATAATTAGTGACGTCATTAAACATTGAATATGAAACACTTTTGTTTTATAGGAAGCACTTCTGATAGCAAGGGGCTTCATATGAAAACAGTAAAACGTGGAGGAGATGTAACTGTGGAGTGTACCGGGTTCAAAAACAAGACTAATATAGTTTGGTACAGACAAATGTCTGGAGAAATGCCTCAGTTTTTTGCAAAGTATTACCGTAACGCTCAGGGCTACACATTTGCTGACGGATTTACTGATAAACGCTTCAGTTTTACTGTAAATGACCAGAAGTTTGATCTCAACATCAAAGAAATAATAGAAGAAGATAAAGGAGAATATTTTTGCGGAGAACTGGACGGAAGTAACGTAAAGTTCACATCTGGAACACGTCTGCAGTTTGAAGGTAAACAGTTTTACTCTGATAAGCTGCTAATTCCAGATCAACACTTTAACCAGAATTATGTGTACATGTGCATTAAATGTTGAATATTTCACATTATTCATATTTAGTATCATTTCTGTTTATTTGCTGCTTTTCCAATTTATTTGTAAAGGTGAAGAGATGAAACTCTGTCCTACACCTGGAACACTTAACAAGAACACACACTCTGTTACACACCAGGGTTCAAACTGCAGAGATGCAGAAGGTCAGAGTTTTAATCAAATACACTTCCTTTCACTTTCTATAACAGAAACTGCCATAATGAAAACCTTTACTTTTCAATAAGTCATCTGAAATTTAAAGGGTTTATTTATTTATTTGTCCCCACTTGTGTATTCTATTAGACGTTCCGGCTTTTTGTAATAGAATATTACAAAGTATTTATATTTATTCATTTATTTATTACATTTATTAATTCATGTAATTTTTAATACAGGTTCCAGCTGTACAAAACTGATGTCTGTGCTGTTCTTGCTCTCTGTGTCTAGAGTTGGAGTCCTTGTCCTCATTGTTGTCCCGATTATTGTTTTTGTTTTCAGGTTAAGATTAAAATAGGAATTAAAATATAAATGGCATAATTGTGGATTCAAAGAGGAAACAAAATGTGTTCTATTATAATTAATTTACAGGAACAGGGAAAAACAACAAGCATACAGGCAAAAAATGCAAACAAAATATTTCTGAAGCATGCCATTTTCATATAAGGAAATTAATAAAATACATTTTGCTTTTAAAAATTTTCTTTTAATGTTATGGTTGCTTGCTGTATATTTTAGTCAGGGCTATTAGATGAACACAGACATATTTGAACTGTCTCAAATATCATTTAACTAAATACAAATAAAAATTACATTTGTAAATTGTTTTTGTGTGGTGATCACACACACACACACACCCACACCCACACGCACATGCACACACACACACATTTTCACATGACAGAATCCTCCTTTACTTACTTGTTACAAACAGTAGAAGCCGTGTAAAGGATTGACACTTTGAGGAAACATCTTTGAAACAAAAAAAAACTATAATAATAATAATAATAATAATAATAACAGGCATTAGTTCCACGATTAAAGCTATCAGTATAACCTAGCTGGTTAACCTGCAAGCAGCTATATTACAATCTAATGAGGACATCATCCTTCTTCTAAAGCAAGCGAGCTTCATGAAGGTTGATATAAATGCGGCACTACAGCATTTTTTAAATAATCAACATTTACGTTTACATTTAATGTTTATATAATCTATACGAGAAGTTAACTTTTGAATTTGCTAAGTTTTATTTACATGATATTTGTAATAGTAACTTATAATTCTTAATGTAGATAGATTAGTGCATTGTGATAGAGAGTCAGAGACTCTGGAAACTGAATCTTTAACAAGGAATCTCTCTAATGACACTTGCTTTTGCTTTAAGCGCGCACACGCACACACGCATGGTCGGATGTTGACTCTTACAAACCATGCTCGCTCACTGAGACTAAGCATGGGTCAGTTGGCAATCCATTGGGTGATCACATGATGATCATGTGATGCTTGCCAGACAAAGCGCATGTGTACTACTTGTATATCAAGACCTTGCTTGTTAAAATGTATTTCAAAATGTTACACATTTTGCAAAAACGCTCGCAGACCAAGTCATTCGCTATCCAAGGTTCCACTGTAGAAATGTAGTCAAATAATATGAATATGAAAATATCACTTCTATGTACATGTGGGTGATGATTGTTTATACAGGAAAAAAAAAAACTGTACATAAGCAACCAGCAATTAGTAATAGAGAGAATGAACCATAAAGTGTTGGACACACACACCCCTCCCCGAGCTCTCTCTCTCACACACACACACACACACACACACACACACACACACATATGAGGACGCATCAGAATAGAAATATAGTGTATAAATTAACTCTGAATTTGAGAGTAATATTAACGATGATCATTGTTCAGGACACAGAACCAGAGACAGTCTATCACATGAAGAACACCTCAAACTGGTGCAACCAGAACAGGGACCAGGAGAGTTGAGCTGCACAGTGTTATTTAGAGACCGGGATAACAGGTAATGTGAAGGGGAATCTGACTATATATACATTTACATTTTACATTTAATATGTATATATATATAACTGCTGCTCTGCCATTAAGATTATAACACATGATTATAAGATTATTTTTTTTTATCCACCAGCTAAAAAACTTTATAAGTAATTAAATAAATGATGCATGTGATTTATTTAGATAGTTATAGGGACTATCACAAAGAAAGGAGTTTTAGTTAAAACAAGAATAAAACCCCATCTTTTATTTAAACATAAACACTATAAGAATGTTACAAAATTAAGAACTGCAATTAATATGTAAATAATGTAGTAAGGTCCAGTGGCACGGGGGCTTACTGTATATGCATGGAAGGTCTGACTATTACATCACAGTCAGTCACAGTACTCAGACACACAATGTATTTCCAACATGACAAGCTTGATTTAATAATGAAAAAGATCTGCAGTTAACTGAAACAGTCACTGCTCCCCCTGGTGGGACTATAATGCATTGCAACCAGCTTTTTTGAACAGTGTGTTTATGGGGCGGGGCTTCGTTCACTGCATCATCGCTGGGTGTCAGACCCATCACAGGTTGAGGAGGGTCTGGGGCCATGGAGAAGGCAGCAGTTTGAAAAGGCTTCTACTGTAAGTGCAAACATATGACAGGAAATGGGTTTTAGTTAATATGACATCCACTGTAGTGACTATATCATCTGTTCACTAAAGGAGACTTGTGTATATATTATATTGTGTGTGAGTGTGTACATATACCACATATTGTAAGATCTTTCACAAGGGGGCACCACAGAAACACATACATGAGACAAGGTCATACAGGAAATGGGTCGTTTCATATGAAACACCTCCAGACCTCATGCTAAAGTCCCCGGCTTTTTTCTATAGCACGGAGAAAGCCAAGATCCATTAACGATGGTAACCAGCCATGCCTGATCTACCTAGTGAGTATTTGGAGTGAGAGAGGAGGGAGATTTAGACACACACTGATATTTAGACACACTCTGAGATATAGATATGAAGCGCGCTTGAATATGACTTAAATTTCCCAACCCAAAAATATTGATACAAAATCTAAAGTAAAAATAAAACAAATTAACCTGCAATTTACTTTTGAAAATAATAATTGCTGTATGCTGTAGGAGGAGGAAGGGGAGCAGCTACTGGGTAAGACTGCTTTCTCATACACACACACACATACACACACAGACACACACACACACACACACACACTAGTGAACGGCATGTGCACGGCAGTTTTCACTCCTCCCTCTCTCCCGAGGCGGGGCTGCACAATTCAGCAAGGATGGAGAAGAATTAATGAATGGATGGATCTCGCGCTCCCGCCAGCAGCGCAAATGAAACGTTAGAGTTTAAGGCACAGGGCCTCATGTTGAGCTAAAGACAAAAGTGGCATGCAGGTGGAGCGATACCACGTGCTCTCAACACTTCAAAGGTGGGTAAAGGAAGCACTGCTGACTGAACACCATGTGAGAGAGATCCTGGCCCGTCGGACCAGGAGCCACCTGATGCAGAC
This sequence comes from Clarias magur, assembly GCA_013621035.1. Classification (NCBI taxonomy): domain Eukaryota; kingdom Metazoa; phylum Chordata; class Actinopteri; order Siluriformes; family Clariidae; genus Clarias; species Clarias magur. Next base: position 189,767 of record QNUK01000287.1, on the reverse strand, counting down.
TCATAAGTGGGCATGTGACCCACATGGGGCTCTTTCTGGTGTGTTTATGATTAAAAATTTGTAAGTCATTAAAACTCATGTAAATATTTTATATTTAAAAAATAAGACTATGAATGGTCTGCAAATATTGGTAACACATTGTTAATTAAAAAATATTATTAAATTATTTACACACCTTTACACTCTATTGGTAATGGTCTGTTTATTTGTTACGAGCAACCGAGGGACAAACACAGCAGCCTTAGCAGTTAGCCCGTGTTGCGTGGACGGTAAACCCAACCGTGGAAGTAGCGCGAGTAGGCAGGATAACCATGCGTTTACTCTTAGAACTCTCTTACAAAAAGAGCAAGGATCCGCGTTCTAGCAACACACACTCAGTCAAGGAAGCAACCTGAATAGGTGAGTACTCACGAAATCGTTGGTGATAGCGAAAGCATGAATGAACTCAATGACTGAGCCATGTGAAGCGCCATCTTGTTTCCTTTTATGCTTTCTGAAAGCATGATCATCTTACTTCCAGGTCCTCGTGTTATTCGCGGTCCGAGTGTGCATGCCAGTACCCCCTGTCCAGGACCGACTCTCGACGGTCCAGGGGTGGAGGATACCTCAAATGGACTCAGCTTTGTGGTGGAGGAAACGTGGCGGTTGTGTGAGAGCTCCGCCCAAATAAGGTAGCGAGCCCAGGAGTGCTGACGGTCGGCAACGAAACACCTTAGGTAGCGCTCCAGTTGTTGGTTGGCCCATTTCGTCTGGCCATTCGTTTGGGGGTGGTAGCCCGAGGAGAGACTGCAGGTAGAATTGGTGTCGGCATCGGGGGCCTAGGACTGCCTAGAGCACGTCCCAGCCGGCATTTGTAGGCAGAGTTCGAGGCAGGTCGGGCCCCATTGCAGGATCCGGTTTTGAGACCAGGAGATGAGAGAGTCATGCTGTAATAACCAGGGGTATCCTAAGATGATGGGTGGCGAGGAGATGGAGGCGAGGTGAAAGCAGATTTCTTCTTGGTGTTGGTCAATGGTGAGGGTGATGGGCCGAGTCTGGGTCATGATAGGGCTGGAGGAAAGGGGCCGACTGTCGACGGATGTCACTTGAACTGGCTGGGATAACGCTTGAGTTTCCACACCCAATCTTTTGGCATAGGAGGAGTCAATAAAATGTGAAATAGGGGGCGAGATGAGCGGCAGGGTTCGGGGGGCTGGCTTAGGGTGAGCGAGCAGGCGCTGGTCAATCCAGAGGGTGAGCTGGACCAGGCCTTCCAGTGTAGCCGGGAGCTCTCGTCCGGTGAGCTCATCCTTAATGCGGGAAGCCAGTCCCTCATAGTAGGCCGTCCAGACAGGCGCGTCTCCCCAGGTGGTCTGCATGGTGAGGTTACAGAAATCCGCGGTGTAGCGGCTCACAGACGACCCACCCTGCCGCAGATGGTATAGTTTGCTGTCGGTCTCCACCTCAGCAGTAGGATGTTCGAACGTCAATTTCAGTTGGCGAGTGAATTCTCCATAGGAGTAGGCCGTATCTGAATCTGCCCTGAGAACCGCTGTGGCCCACTCAGCTGCCTGCCCGGATAGCAACGAGACGAGGAATGCAACGCGTAGTCGGTCTGTGAAGTATCTAGTGGAATTAAACTCAAACACAAGATCTAATACTGTTAAAAAAAACACTGCACTTCCCATCTGTGCCATCCCACTTATCTGGTAAAGCTATAAAAATGTTAGAGGAAGGAGGGGGGTGTGGCACCGCAGCTGCTGCATGAATGAACTCAATGACTGAGCAATGTGAAGCACCATCTTGTTTCCTTTTATGCTTTCTGAAAGCGCGACCGTCTTACTTCCGGGTCCTCGTGCCGGTCGCGGTGCAAGTGTGCATGACATTATTCACTGATGGATGGAGCAAACTGTTTTACAGGAAGGAGGATTGTAACAGGGACCACTGAGGTGTCAGGTGTTAGGGAACAGGTACAGTAGGACGGATCCTTAGCAAGACTTTGACGTTGCAAAGATGCTGCAGCACTCTGTCACAGCACACAACAGAAATAGCATTGCGGTTTTAAGCCTCAAATAGAGCCTAAGGCTTTTAGCCAGGAGCTCACACAGACTTATTTGATGTCACTTTAAAAGTGTTAATGTATTTATATTAGATATTCACACTAAAGCACAAATGAGATGAAGCTTCTTGATTATGTTGATATTAATTAAAACAAGAAAGAATTAGATAAGTAATAAAATTCTCTCTATCACTATGTGATTCTTAAGTGCAACTATAAGAACATTTCAAAACATGTGAATGCAAAGTGTTTAGACAAAGTGCTGCTGAGTCTGAGACTGACAGTTTCAGCTCCTTTGATGTGGTAAAAACCTTAATGATCTCACGCTCTAGTTTGGTTTGAGATGTTTGTCCTCTAGTTTCCATCTCACACTAGTGTGTGTGTCAGCGTTAATGGAAACAGCACTGTGGTTTAAAGTGAGAGATATAAACAAACAAGTTTATTTAAAAGATGAAGAGTTTCAGTTCATGTTTAAATCAATTACCAGAATGGAAAAAAGCATGGTCTTTTACTGGGCATAATTTTTTGTGCCAGTTTTATTATTTTTAAACCACTTAATGATAATGTTTGGATAGGCACAAACATCTCATATTTGCAAACCTTTATCATCCATAACATTATCACTATGGCCAGTTGAAGTGTTATTGTGGATCACCGATCACTGATTATACAAGAGCAAACTGGTGACAAGATCATGGGCACACAAGGCACACCCATCATCCCCAGGGATCCCACAGAAAAGATAATGGAACACAAATCCCTGAAAATGTCAATGCTGGCCGCAAAGGTGCCAGTAGACCCAGTGCCTACCATGCACTGCCCTAACAGGCCCAAGGCGGCCTACCTGCCCTCTAAACCCCTCAGATCCCAATCCAATCCAGCACCCATGGGATTCACTGGACAAACAAGTTCAATCAACGGAGGCTCCACCCCATAACCCACAGCAACAAACAGATCTGCTCCCATCACGTACCACAGCACACACCTACAGTAGACGTAACTAGTGTTAGCACAATTGTAGCACAAGGGGAAGCCACTAACAACTAACCTAGCCCTTCCAAAGAGATTGAGATCACTAGGTTAGCCTAGATGTTAATCGCTAACTGCAAGTAAATGTTTCAGTATCTCTGTATGATCAGCCCACCAGGATTACCACAGGGTTGCACCAAGGCTCACTTTGTGTCATAATCCAAAGATGAAAGCTATGGTTTGGGTAATCACAAGCTCAACTACTAATGACAACCATTTACAACAACCATTTTTTCTTAATCCACCTTAATCCAGCGGATGTCAATGGCAAAAAAGATTTAAGGCAAAATGCTAAATCCATGATTTTGGAAAGGTGTCCTTGGAAGAAGTATGGACTTGGAGCCAGAGCAAAGCAGAGAATTTTAACTGCTATCAGCTCTCATAGACAGCTTTCAAGTAAAGCCACAAGGGAGGAATTACTAGTAAGTCAACAATGTGAAGAAAACTGTGTTAGTGCCCTTGCTTCAGAAGAAGGAGGAGGACCTTCTGCTTTATGATCGGTTACATCAATTCAGTATTGTTCTTACAATGCTCCCAACACCCCCCCCCCACACACACACACACACACACACACATACACACGTACCATGGGCCATATATGTGAAAAACTATTTACTACAACAAGAGAGGAACAACCAGATTAAATGTTTACTTGCCTGATATTCCACTTTTTTTTTTTGGGGGGGGGGGGGGTTGATTTTTCCCCAATTTTTTCCCTAATTTAGTCGTGTCCAATTCATCCCGGTCACTACGGGGCTCCCACATTAAGGCTACTACTACCACTCAGTCGGGAGGGCCAAAGACTATCACGTGTTTCCTCCGAGCCACGTGACGCCAGCCGACCGCATGTTTTTGAACTGCTCGCTCACACACCGTTGGAGGCGGAGTAACACACTCAGAGGACAGCGCTATCTGCTCCTTCCACTTACGTGAGCTCACAGCCACCCCTGATTGGTTGTAGAGCCGTGATTAATGTGGGAGCACTAAGTACCTCTCATCCCTGCCCTCTGCTCGGTCAATCAGCTCTCTCTAGACCTGCGAGAGGTTACAGCATCACCCGGGAATCGAACTCGCAATCTCCTGATGATGGGGCAAGCGCTTTACCACTGCGGAGGCCCCTGATATTCCACTATTTAATTTCTTGGCCAACAATTATCAGTCATCAAAGCTGAGTACAGCCAAAAGTATCGCAATAGTGAAATGGGTCTCTGAACTTCAACTTCACAATATTAAAATCTAATACGCTTCAGTAATTGAACCTGAACTGAAAGGTTATTCACTGGATTGATAAAAGTCATAAACATGTTGATAAACATCTCTTACAACCCTGATGATGAAATAATCAAACTCTTTAGTTTATATCTCTCACTTTAAACCACAGCGCTGTTTCCATTAACACTGACACACACTCTCTGGTGTGAGATGGAAACTAGAGTTCAAACGTCTCAAACCAAACAGCAGTGTGAGGACATTAAGGTTTTTATCACATCAAAGGAGCTGAAACTGACGGACTCATCTGGACTCAAACTGTCGCACTTTGTCTAAATGGTTTATATAAATTCCTTTAAATGTGGTTTATACACGTTAATCATTACATTATTCATATCTACCAAAAGATTGTAAGATTATAAACATGTGAGATTCATAAATGTGTGAGATTATACCTTACATAATAATAAAAAAAATATTTCCCTCTTGTTATGTCATTTAAGGTGGATAATTGTTCCTGGACTGTTGAAGTGACCCAAAATAAGTCAGTGTGAGCTGCTGATTAAACACTCAGTCTCAGAAACTCAGGAACCACAATGCTATTTCTGTTCAACTGAAACAACTGCATGATGTGAGAGAGCGCTGCTGCAGCCACTAACACTTCCACACAGGTGTTAAGAGCGTTCTCACATTTGATGTGAACAGTTTAGTCCACCCTCATGACTGCTTCTAGACTTGTGTCAGGGTGGAGCTTATAAACACAGGTTTGCTTTCATACAAAGAAAAATTCTGAACCATGAATCACTCATGCAAATCCACATCACTTATGTGTATCCAACTTTGCTGAGGGTTTATCCTTTAATTAATAGCTATTAGTAGTTTCAACTGGTAACATCAAATGAGGAGGTGTTCTGGTGTTAGAAGATTTTAGCCACAGAGAGTCATGGAACGTGTGTCTTTTTCAGTTTTCTCAGTGAAAACAAGAATTAGCTCATTACGGTAAAGTTGCTTTAGTCCATTGAAAGTGTGGTTCTGTTAATCAATAAGGCACTCTGTCTCCTCCACAGACAATAACATCCCTTTCCTCATCATCAGAAAAACTGAACGTGTACGTCTACAGGCCTCACGTTAAGTTTACAGGCTACTTTAATGAGCTTTCCAGTGAGTTCAACTCCTCCACAAATTGACTCTGGGACCACACTGTGAAGTGGGGATGTTTAATTTCCATGAAACACATGAAACTGAAACATACTGTACATATAAAGGTAGATAATTAGCGATACACGGACATAAATCATACTACATTTATTCATGCCGAGCACTTAACTATTTTAACAAATTTATATGACAAAGCTGTTAATGTCATGAAACACAAAGCATAAAAGCAAAAGTGCAGTGACTGATTTGTTTCAGCTGCAGATGCAGCGAGTAGTTTCTCGTTTCTTAAACAACCATATCATAAGACATATCCTGAGGTCATAGCAAAGATGTTCCTCTGTTTCAGAAGAGACAAACTATAGTTCTGTATCGAACACAGTAAACAACTAAGGAGATTGCTGACACTACTAAAACCGGTGTAAGAACTGTCCAACACAATAACAAAACCTGGAAGGATCGGGAAAAAAAGGCTTCCGTTGTCAGGGGTAACCCCTAGAGGGTGCCAAAGCGCCTGTAGTATTTTAAATGGGGAGACAACGCTCAACGCATTGTTTGCCATTTATGTAGGGTTTCAGCTCTGGTTCAGAGGTGAATCGAATCTTTAAGGATTCGAGTTAATTTTGTTAAACTTAATTAAAATTTATAGCGTACACTTTATCAACCAGCGTTTAGTATGATTTAGTGTAACTTACCAATTCTGTTTATCCTGCGGCCGACGACGATAATACAAAATCTGGTATTTACCTAATTATGAGCAAGGTAACGTAAGATCTGGGCAAATGTTTAAACTTTAAAATACATGACCAAGACAACAGTTCTTTATAAAGAAACAAGAATTTATTTGAACTAATCTACGATATATGAAGCTATGCTACTTGAACACACGCGCACACACACACACACACACACACACACACACACACACACACACACACACACACACACAAACATACCAACGGTTGCAGGGTGAAATTTAAGGAAGTTCATCTCGTACGGTTTACTAGATGGAAGCAAGTCACAAGAGCAGAGTCTTGGGTTTAATCTTACGGTTTTGGTATGAAACGAGCACCATTTTCAGCAGGGTATGCAGCTTTGTTTGTATACTTGCGTTACGTTTCGTTCTCATGGTTCGCCTCCGGTGAAGGGAATCACGGCGTTGCTGATTGGTTGGTGCTATGGTTGAAATGACGTCTTTCAGGAAAGCCCTTCGGTGAGGCTTGGTTGCCTGGTTACCGATGGCGCGCTCTGGAACTTCTTCAGTGGGTTTCTTCGTTGCAGTTCTGGCACGAAGTCTCGTTGAAAATTCTCGGAGAGCGGATGACATCAGCGAAGTCGGCATACTGCTTGCAAGGGCCGAAGCCCGAGCGGCGAGCTTGCTTCCTTCAGATGGTCATGACGTCGAAAGAACGTGGAAAGAACGACGGAAGAACATGGAAAGAACGTGTTTGGACGAGTCCGGACACTGAGTTTTGTCCCTGTGTGTCAGTCCATCCCACGGATGATTGGTCCAAGCGGATGTGGTTGCGGGGATTAGCCACACCTCCCTTGGTTCCCCCTTTTGTGCATACATTAGGCCGGGTTTAAGGCTGTCACGTGGGGCCAAGCCGATTTACACTTTTAATTACCTTTATAAAGTAATTTTACATGAGCTCTTGTTCATGCAACCAATTGTCCGTGTACACTACTGTTGTTTGAATAAAATAAGCTTTCAATCGATACCACACATCCCCTATCTTACACACTCATTTATAGCTTTGTTCAATAAACAGGGTTTGTGAATGCTAATGATACCTTTAAAGTTATGTAGAATAAACAAACATAACACACAGATATAAAACATACTGAATATATGTTTCTAGCGATTTTATCCTACTGGCACCATTAAAGATTGCTTAAATAGTGTCTCTGCTGTATTCGTCTTTGTTCTTTGAAAGCTATTTGGAGAACACATGTGTCCTGGGGTCACTGAGATGTTCAAAGTGTGACTTGGTGGTTCCACCCCCCAGAACAACTCGGGGTGAAGCTGTAAAACTGTCGGCATTGTTTACAAGATCGCCAATTTACACAATGGTTTTAGGTCTAGTTTGAGGCATCTGGCTTTAGTGTAGCTTCAAGCCCAGCAAACTTCCTGTCACATGCCTGGTTAAGATCCAGCATCTTAGTTTTACAACCTCTCCTTTATGTTCCCGAATGAGATAAGGTTATCGGGATGGCACCATGATGTCTGGAGAAGAGGTTCTGGAATGTGATCGAGTGTTTGCTCTTAGTTGGGGGTCTGCCTGACCCTACACGCCCTAAGAACTTTTGGTTGTAGTTTGTTTGATTTGACTTAATTTCCCAGTTTGAACCTCGGTCAGGTGATGTGGGCGCTCACCTGAACCGAGTTGGTTATTAGTTTCATTATAAATAGCTTGTGTTTGTTCTGTTCCGGGGTCTTGTAACTGTTTATCTAACTTAGTTCATTTCGGTAGTTCTCCATGTCTAGATTCGTGTATTGGTTGGTTTTCGTATAACGTATATTTGTTTATTTGATTTTCCGGTTTTCTTTAAGTAAAAACATAATTTCCAAGAAAACCTGGACCTCTGCAGTTATGCCTCACACCCCCAAACATGACATCCGTTTGCCAGGCAACATAAAGAATAGACTGTGTAGCAATGGAAAAAAAGTCATGTGACCTGATGAATCCAGATTTACCCCTGTGATAAGTGATGGCGCATCAGGGTAAGAAGAGAGGTGGGTAAAGTGATTCACCTATCATGCCTAATGCCTACTGTACAAACCTGCCGGGTAGTGTGATGATCTGGTGTTGCTTCTGTTGGTCAGGTCAAGTTCAGCAATGTTATATGTATAAAAAATAACGTCAGCGGACTGAATGCTGAATGTACTGAATGACCAGCTTTTCCCTGATGTGAATGAGGAAAATGCCAGAATTCATCGGGCTCAAATTGTGAAAAAGTGGTTCAGGGAGCATGAGACATCATTGTCACACATGGATCAGACAGCACACAGTCTAGATCTTAACCACATTGTGAATGTTTGGTACATGCTGGAGAAGGCTTTACGCAGCAGTCCTACACTCCCATCATTACGCCCCCTCAAACTTAAGAGTCTGCAGATGATGTTAATTGATCGGATATATAAAGGTCAGAGTTCTGCCTGGGCCACGTGACAAGATTTATTTTTTGAAATGTAAGTGATTTTAAAAGCATTCATAGATTAATATATATATATATATATATATATATATATATATATATATATATATATATATTAAAGTTTGGACACATTTCTAATAGCACAGTGTTTCCTGATTTTTCACTTCTTTCTACACAGTAAACGATACTAAAGGTGCCCAAAATATTCAAAAATCTCCTTTGAACAGTTTTTTAAACAGATATTGAGATGTGTCTCCTACTCATGATCTGTAAAGCTTCATAACGGCTCTAATCTGAGGTGCTGCTTGAGGTTAATTGGTGATTTCTGAGGCTGGTGACTCTAAATGAACGTTTCCTCTGCAGCAGTAAGTTTTGGTCTCGCTTTCCTGAGAAGGTCTTCATGAGAGACAGTTTCATCATGGAGCTCGCTGGGGTTTGCAAATGCACTTGTTCTTGCAAAAACTGTTCCAGAACAGCAGACCTTTTGTATGTTACTAACTGAGCAACTGAGGGGTTGTTGTTGCTGTTGTTACTTAATTACTCAATGTCAATGTGTTATTTTATAGTTCTGAAACAATCCAATATTGTTCTACATTTACAGTATATTTAGGCATTTGGCAGACGCATTTTATCCAGAGCAACTCAAAAGTGCTTAAATTTCTGTCATTAAATAAATCCGTACTAGGTTACTAACAATGTCAACCATCAGTCAAACACATTTGGGGAGGAGTTTTGTTGTGTTACTTTTTTTCTTTTTTCATAGGAAGATTAATTAAAGTATTGAAGAAACAGATATAGCTTAGGTCATCATTTAAGGAGACTCAGCTGTATGGACATCTAGAGAAAGTTCTTTTCACCATCTAAGCACCAGAACAGAAAAAGGTCTAGATGCGTGTCTTCCTGGATCTCTGAGAGACGGTGCGACCAGTTGTGCAGTGCTGGAGGGTCGGAGCTGAGCTAAGAGGTGAGCGGGTGCTGGGCTGTTTTTTTTATCTTTGTAGGCAAGTATCAGGGTTTTTAATTTGTGAAGTGGGGTGGCGTTCTAGAATGTAGAAAATAAATCCAAACTTGTCTTTAATCGCATTGTGTGTGTATCACAGACAGGACTGATAGAGCTCCAGTAGATCATATCTGTAAAGTCATGTGACTCATCACAGCATCAGAATAGACAAGAATTCACTGTGAGCTTCACATCTCATTACAGCTAATGGACCAATCAAATCAGTCCACAGCTTCAAAACATCCAATCAGGCGTGAGTCTGGACCTGGTTTTCTACTGAACACACAAGTTCATTACCTCACTATCACTTTGTCTAAACAGGAACGATGATCACACGCTTTGTGGCTCTTTACTCTCTGCTTTGTCTCTGCACGACTGGTGAGGAACATTTTAAAGATTTGACATTAAAATAGTAAATTTACATATTTAAATAATTTCATGACATAATTTTACATTAAATATGAAACACTTTATTTACAGTAAAAATGCCTGACATCAAGGAGCTTTATGTGAAAAACACAAAGCGTGGAGAAGCTGTAACTATGGAGTGTAAAATTACTGAGGGCAGAAACAAAAATAGTTTTGCTTGGTACAGACAGTTTCTTGGAAAAGTGCCTCAGTTTTTGGCGAGATCGTACACTAACACTCAGGGCTATGATTTTGCTGAGGGATTTACTGATAGTCGCTTCAGTGTTACTGTAAAGGACCAGAAGTTTGATCTCAACATTAATGGAACAAGAGAAGATGATGGAGGAGAATATTTCTGTAGTTATGTGGAGGGAAGTACAGTAAAGTTCACATCTGGAACACGTCTGCAGTTTGAAGGTAAACAGTTTTACTCTGATAAGCTGCTAATTCCAGATCAACACTTTAACCAGAATTATGTGTACATGTGCATTAAATGTGGAATATTTCACATTATTCATATTTAGTATCATTTCTGTTTATTTGCTGCTTTTCCAATTTATTTGTAAAGGTGAAGAGATGAAACTCTGTCCTACACCTGGAACACTTAACAAGAACACACACTCTGTTACACACCAGGGTTCAAACAGCAGTGATGGAGAAGGTCAGAGTTTTAATCAACTTTATTTTACTTTCTATAACAGACAGTCCTGTGTGCAATATTCATACAAGTTTATATTGTTTCAGGATACAAACATTGGATTATTGCCTTAACAGCTTCAAATATAATATCTGTTATTGTAATCATAGCTCTGGTTGGTATTTTATTTAAAAATCAAAGAAAAGGTTAGTTTATTTGTTTATTATTATTATTATTATTATTATTATTATTATTATTATTATTATTATTATTATTAATTGGGTTACTATAAATTATGTGACGTATGTGTATTATTGTTCAGGTGCTTCATCAAGTAACCATCAAACTCCCACCAATCAGGTAATCCAGTCTTCTATTCACTGTGATTCTGTTCTGTTCAATAAATACACATCTGACCTACAATCCACAATGTACAGAGAATTTTAATAGAAAAATATCAATGTAATCATTATTTTTACTCTTTTAATCCGCTCTGGTTTATAAACGGCTCTTGTTCTTTATCAGGCTGATGATGAAGATGTCTTGAACTATGCAGCTGTGAGTTTTGCTAAGAAACCTTCATCCTCCAGAACATCCAGAGACACGAGCCATCAAGACGTTTATGCACAAGTTAAAATACAATAGATGAAGAGAGATTAATTAGGAAAACAAAATATTGTTATTGTGAAACAATATATACTGTATGAAAATATTTACCTTGTTTGTAGAGTTATCTTATTTTAATCAAAAACATTTTTACTGCTCAAAGTTTTCTCAACATTTTAAATGATTGTAATGTACTAATTTGTCTTAAAACATATTTTTCTTCCCAAAAAAATATTCCACAAGTTCTTCAATGTTAAACTGGGGCACAGTAACAGATTTTAGTCTCTGGACGCAGTAACCTCACTGATGTTCTCTTCCTACTTAGTCCTCATCACGTCCTCATTTGACTTAGTAGTGTCACCCGTCTCTCTGACTTACATGCTTTTTCCTGTCGCTCTCTCTCTCTCTCTGTTACACAAACAAAATCCTCTACGCGCTGAAATAGACACATTTACTGTACATTAGTTCATTTCTGTGTTACACTCTAATATCTAACCTAAAGTGTAATGTAAGTCAGATATATATTTACTCAGATATATTTATCATTTATAATGAAACCGCTCAGTAAATGGTTGTGTGGACACTGGAATAGCTGTTAGCAACTTTGCTGAGCTCAGCTTGTCCCATGTCTCCTGCTCCATCAGAACATGAAGAGGTTGATGTTTTTTCTCTGTCTGCAGCTGCTCCTGGAACTTGTAGTTTTACAGTTTAGCCGCTGGGCGGAGGCTCATTTCACTGGGTTATGAGCAACAGAACACTGGGTTGGTTTTCATTCTGTCCTCTTTTGTTCTGTTCATTGTTTGTACAGTAGGTGTTTCTAAAAGTTATCTATTTATTATTGTTTAAACACCTTGTTGTTACAGTTTATTTGTCCGGTTGTACAATCGTTTTGGTGCTCTATGAAAAAGTGTCTATGTTTACAAGATGCTTGAGCATCTCATCTTTGTCCTCTAGTAGGTGCTAGAAGGCTAAACTCAATAGCGATGGCCTTTTCTATGTACAGGAAAGTTTCCTTCAAATATTTGTGAAGCTGGACAATAATCAAAGAGATAGCCAGCAAAATAAATCATGTTAGGGAAGCCAACTGGACAGGTTTCTGCTTCTTGCTCGAGTAAATGTTTTGGGGAAACAATTGGCAAATAATCAGAACTTATTTTGGAAGTTATTATTTGTTTCTAAAATAACAGAAACTATTAACATCACTAACCAAATACATTTATTTCTGAAGCTTTTGGGGTTGTGTGTGTGTGTGTGTGTGGGGGACTGTGAATAAAATATGCAAATGAACTGTGAATAAAATATGCAAATGAGTTTAAATATCATAATCAAATTCCCTGTAAAAAGGATTAAATCATTACAGTCATAAATAACATTTAATATACAATTTAGTTCCGTTAATTATGATTAATAATCATCCAGATCAACATTTTTATTGGCCCAAGTTTCAAAGTGATTTTGTAAATTATATTACTAGAAAAGCCGACATTCATTTCCAAAATATTATTATGATTATAAATATATGGTCACAACATTATGCAGAGAAGCTGCTCCATGCTTTTGGACTTTTGTCTGGATGTTCTGCTATTCGCATAAACAAGCTCCAGTTCATCCAGACTGCAGAGTCCTTACTAGAACCAGAACACAAGAGCATCAACTTGCAGTGAAATTTTGTATTCCTTATGAAATAAAAACTATTTGCACCACAGTACCTGAGGGAACTTCTCGTCTATATCATGTTCTACACGTACTACTGTATGATGTATGTTTAACAGAAACCTGGATTAAACAGGACGAGTATGTGGCTCTAAATGAAGCGAGTCCTCCTGGATACAGCTACATACACCAGCCTCGGCTAACTGGTAGAGGAGGAGGAGTCGCAGTTATTTATAACGATAATCTGTCTCTCGTACAAAAACACAGTTTTAAATCTAATGCATTTGAAGTTCTCTATAGTAACATAAAGTCAGCTCAGTCGATCCCGCTAATCATCATTTACAGACCCCCTGGGCCGTACTCGGAGTTTCTCTGTGAATTTGCAGATTTCCTTTCAAACCTTGTTGTTTCTGTAGACAAAGCGTTAATTGCTGGAGACTTTAATATTCATTTTGAGAATCCAGAAGACCCTCTGAGAACAGCATTCTTGTCCATACTGGACTCAGTAGGAGTAAATCAGTGTATAGTAGGACCCACTCATAAAGCAGGTCACACTTTGGATTTAATATTATCCTTCGGATTAAGTATAGGAAATATAACCACAATTCCACAGTCTGAAGTTATCTCAGATCACTACCTTGTCTCGATTAAAGCGTGTTATATTAATAATGTACGCACAGCACCGCGCTTCCACCTTAAACGTACATTTACATCAAATACCGCACAGAGCTTTATCAATAATCTTCCAGAATTATCTACTTTGATTGGATCGCCATCTGACTTCACAGAACTCGAACAGGCGAATGAATATCTAGAGTCAGCACTCCGTTATAGCTTAGATAATGTCGCTCCAGTTAAAAGGAAAATGATTAGAGATAAGAAACTCGCTCCTTGGTATAATGACCACACACGTGCTTTAAAACAAACCGCTCGCAAATTTGAACGTAAATGGCGCCAAATTAAATTGATAGTATTCAAATAGCTTGGAAGGAGAGCATCCTGAAGTATAAAAAAGCTCTCAGTGATGCTAGATCAACGTCTCTCTCCACTCTAATAGAAAATAACAAAAACAACCAGAGATTTTTATTTAATACCGTAGCGAAATTAACTAAAAACAAGACCACTGCAGAAATCTCCACAACATCATCATGCAGTAGTGAGGATTTCATGAACTTTTTCAATAATAAAATCATAAATATTAGGCAAAAAATTCAGGCTTTGAAACCAGACAATTTAAATAATTCAGATGATCTAACCACATCACATCAGAACTTAGAACACTTTACTCCCCTTGAAGCGAGGGAACTAATTTCACTCATCTCTTCTTCAAAATCGTCAACCTGTATATTAGATCCTATGCCGACACATTTTCTCAAGCAGATAGTACCAGCAATAATAGAACCCCTGTTGAAAGTAATTAACTGTTCACTCAGTAGTGGGTATGTCCCCAAATCCTTTAAATTAGCCGTTATTAAACCGCTAATCAAGAAACCTGACCTTGACCCCTGTCTGCTTTCTAATTACAGGCCGATATCAAACCTTCCGTTTATCTCCAAGATTTTGGAAAAGGTAGTATCACAGCAGCTATGTTCACATCTACACAGAAATAGCATAAATGAACTGTATCAGTCAGGATTTAGGTCTCATCACAGCACAGAGACAGCACTTGTTAAAGTAGTAAACAACCTCCTATGGGCCTCTGATCAGGGTTGCGTCACTATACTTGTGTTACTGGACCGCAGTGCAGCTTTTGACACCATTGATCATAGTATTCTCCTTCACAGATTAGAAAAGGTAGTAGGAATTAAGGGAACTGCCCTCTTGTGGCTCAGATCCTATTTGACTGATCATTATCAGTTTGTAGATTTAGATGGTGGAGTCTGGTGTTCCACAGGGCTCAGTTTTAGGCCCACTGCTTTTTTCCCTTTACATGCTTCCTCTGGGCAACATAATTCGTAAACATGGTATTAGTTTTCATTGTTATGCTGATGACACACAGTTACACGTCTCAGCAAAACCAGATGAGAAAAACCAGTTTGCTAAAATTGAGCAGTTGATACGAGATTGGATGTTAATTAATTTTCTTCTGCTTAATCCTGATAAGACAGAAGTTCTAGTCATAGGACCACAAGTAGCTAGAAGTAAGCTTTCTGATCAGACTGTAACTTTAGATGGCCTTTCTGTTCCATCAAGTGCAACAGTTAAAGACCTCGGTGTGATTATAGATTCCAGCCTTTCGTTTGAAGCTCATGTAGATAATATCACCAGGATAGCTTTCTTTCACCTTAGAAATATTGCCAAGATAAGAAACATATTGTCACTAAATGATGCAGAAAACTAGTTCATGCTTTTATCACCTCTAGGTTGGACTATTGTAACGCCTTACTGTCTGGTTGTTCAACTAGGTGTATAAACAAGCTTCAGTTAGTACAAAATGCAGCAGTGAGAGTCCTCACTAGAACCAGAAGATACGAGCACATCACCCCTATCTTATCTACACTGCATTGGCTCCCTGTGAAGTTTCGCATCGATTTTAAGATACTACTTTTGACATTTGAAGCACTAAATGGTCTCATGCCACAGTATCTGAGTGAACTGTTAGTGTCTTACGATCCGCCACGCCTACTTCCATCAAAGGATGCAGGCTGCCTGTCAGTACCACGTATTATTAAAACTACAGCAGGGGGCAGAGCTTTTTCTTACAAAGCCCCAAAGTTATGGAATAGTCTTCCTGTTAATGTTCGGGACTCAGACACAGTCTCAGTGTTTAAATCTAGGCTAAAAACTTATTTATTTAGCCAAGCATTTTTGTAAATAGATTAACCTTAGGTAAAGGAGCAGATCTGGGGGACTCATGGACGTAGAGTATTCTGGTGAACTGCTATGTTTAGATGCTGTCCTCCCCACTCTCATTGGTCACTCAGGTTTGTTGACGGTGAGGTGATTGGTTGCTTTACATCTCAGTTCCCCTCATGTTTGTGTTTCCTTCTGGCTCTCCCTTTTAGTTATGCTGTTATAGTTAGTCCTGCCGGAGTCCCTGCTTGCACTGTGCACTAATATACATTCACCTTATACATGTTGACTGTGACCATACCTAACTGCCATCTCTCCTTATTTTCTGTTCTCTCCTTTTCTGCTCTCTCTCTCCTTTCCCTCTCTCTGTCGAGCTATACATGTTCGCTCCTGAGTTGCCAGTGATCCAGACCCCTCTGCCCTCTGAAGCCGTCTAACCCGTCCTGGAGTCCTGCTTCTGGTTGGAGATCCCGTCACATGGATGCCCCGTGTGGTCTGCCTGGATGCGCTTGGTGGCTGGGGATGGTTTCCATGAAGACTGTCCTATCATCGATTGATGCTCTGGGGACCTGTGACTTCAGTTGTTCGATAGCTCAGGACTGGAATCTCCTACAGTCTACCTGAGCTTCCTGGAACAAACTGGACTCCTTTTAATTTAAATTTTAACACATCTCCTGTTACACTGAACTTCCAGTACACATTATTATGCTGATCATTCTCTGCTATCCGTTATCACCCAGATGAGGATGGGTTCCCTGTTGAGTCTGGTTCCTCTCAAGGTTTCTTCCTATTACCATCTCAGGGAGTTTTTCCTTGCCACCGTCGCCCTCAGCTTGCTCATCAGGGACAATCTTATCATTTTGATTCATACACATTGCATAAAAACTTACTTCTTTTTATTGTGTAAAGCTGCTTTGCGACAATGTCAATTGTTAAAAGCGCTATATAAATAAAATTGAATTGAATTGAATTGAATTGATCAAAAGTTGCATGTGTCTTGTTGGGACAAGGAACAGAGTTAGTTGGATTTTACTGACTGAAAATGGATCCTTGTTTACATTTACATTTGTGCCATCTACAATTTTGTTCAGACTTTACACAACATTGACTTTGTAGTATTTGTGGTATTAGACTTTGCCACAGTACTGGGCTACCAGTAAAGCACGGCTGTGATGGCATTTTGGGATGGATTTTTTTAAAGTAAATTAAAGTGCTATGCTTATGAACGTCTGACCATTTGCATCCTCACTACCTTGAAGCAGAAGATAAAGTTACAAGTTGAACCAATCACATTACTCAGCAAGCAGTGAGACACTTCTACACAATGCTGACCTGTGTGGTTCAGATGAGACAAACCCCAGACCACTTCATTCATGTTTCCCCAATTATAGCCTTTTAACGTCATCCCTGAAGTGACCGCTAGGTGGCGCAAAGGGCCATTTTGCAAAAGGGCTGAAATCTCTGCTGCAGAGGATGTACCTACAGTATATTCATGTTTCAAGCGAATTACATCATCTCAAATTTGTTTTCCATTAGTTTATATTCTACATTGTTATTTATGACTGTCATGATTTAATCCTTTTACATGGAATTTGATTATGATATTTAAACTCACTCACTCATCATCTATACCGCTTAATCCTGTATTCAGGGTCACGGGGGCGGAGCCTATCCCAGGAGACTTAGGGCACATGGCAGGGTACAACCTGGACAGGGTGCCAATCCATCGCAGGGCACAAACACACACACATACACTCACTCACACACTACGGACAATTTGGGAACGCCAATTAGCCTAAACTACATGTCTTTGGGAGGAAACCAGAGCACCCGGAGGAAACCCACCAAGCACGGGGAGAACATGCAAACTCCATGCACACAGAGACGGAAATCGAGCCTGGCCGGGGATCGAACCCGGACCCTGGCGGTGCAAGGCGACAGTGCTAACCACTACACCACCGTGCCGCCATGATATTTAAACTCATTTACATATTTTATTCACAATTCAATTTCATTTTAAGTTTTATTTTCAGTTTAAGGATGCTGGACGAGGTATAATTATGAAACAGGCTAAGCAGGACCCAACCTGAATAACCAAACAAATATTTGAAGGAAACTTTCCTGTACATAGAAAAGGCCATCGCTATTGAGTTTAGCCTTCTAGCACCTACTAGAGGACAAAGATGAGATGCTCAAGCATCTTGTAAACATAGACACTTTTTCATAGAGCACCAAAACGATTGTACAACCGGACAAATAAACTGTAACAACAAGGTGTTTAAACAATAATAAATAGATAACTTTTAGAAACACCTACTGTACAAACAATGAACAGAACAAAAGAGGACAGAATGAAAACCAACCCAGTG
This sequence comes from Clarias magur, assembly GCA_013621035.1. Classification (NCBI taxonomy): domain Eukaryota; kingdom Metazoa; phylum Chordata; class Actinopteri; order Siluriformes; family Clariidae; genus Clarias; species Clarias magur. The sequence goes on along the minus strand of QNUK01000287.1, from coordinate 171,711 downwards.
TTCTGTTGCTCATAACCCAGTGAAATGAGCCTCCATCCAGCGGCTAAACTGTAAAACTACAAGTTCCAGGAGCAGCTGCAGACAGAGAAAAAACATCAACCTCTTCATGTTCTGATGGAGCAGGAGACATGGGACAAGCTGAGCTCAGCAAAGTTGCTAACAGCTATTCCAGTGTCCACACAACCATTTACTGAGCGGTTTCATTATAAATGATAAATATATCTGAGTAAATATATATATCTGACTTACATTACACTTTAGGTTAGATATTAGAGTGTAACACAGAAATGAACTAATCTACAGTAAATGTGTCTATTTCAGCGCGTAGAGGATTTTGTTTGTGTAACAGAGAGAGAGAGAGAGCGACAGGAAAAAGCATGTAAGTCAGAGAGACGGGTGACACTACTAAGTCAAATGAGGACGTGATGAGGACTAAGTAGGAAGAGAACATCAGTGAGGTTACTGCGTCCAGAGACTAAAATCTGTTACTGTGCCCCAGTTTAACATTGAAGAACTTGTGGAATATTTTTTTGGGAAGAAAAAAAATATGTTTTAAGACAAATTAGTACATTACAATCATTTAAAATGTTGAGAAAACTTTGAGCAGTAAAAATGTTTTTGATTAAAATAAGATAACTCTACAAACAAGGTAAATATTTTCATACAGTATATATTGTTTCACAATAACAATATTTTGTTTTCCTAATTAATCTCTCTTCATCTATTGTATTTTAACTTGTGCATAAACGTCTTGATGGCTCGTGTCTCTGGATGTTCTGGAGGATGAAGGTTTCTTAGCAAAACTCACAGCTGCATAGTTCAAGACATCTTCATCATCAGCCTGATAAAGAACAAGAGCCGTTTATAAACCAGAGCGGATTAAAAGAGTAAAAATAATGATTACATTGATATTTTTCTATTAAAATTCTCTGTACATTGTGGATTGTAGGTCAGATGTGTATTTATTGAACAGAACAGAATCACAGTGAATAGAAGACTGGATTACCTGATTGGTGGGAGTTTGATGGTTACTTGATGAAGCACCTGAACAATAATACACATACGTCACATAATTTATAGTAACCCAATTAATAATAATAATAATAATAATAATAATAATAATAATAATAATAATAATAATAATAAACAAATAAACTAACCTTTTCTTTGATTTTTAAATAAAATACCAACCAGAGCTATGATTACAATAACAGATATTATATTTGAAGCTGTTAAGGCAATAATCCAATGTTTGTATCCTGAAACAATATAAACTTGTATAAATATTGAACACAGGACTGTCTGTTACAGAAAGTGAAAGGAAGTGTATTAGATTAAAACTCTGACCTTCTCCATCTCTGCTGTTTGATCCCTGGTGTGTAACAGAGTGTGTGTTGTTGTTAAGTGTTCCAGGTGTAGGACAGAGTTTCATCTCTTCACCTTTACAAATAAATTGGAAAAGCAGCAAATAAACAGAAATGATACTAAATATGAATAATGTGAAATATTCCACATTTAATGCACATGTACACATAATTCTGGTTAAAGTGTTGATCTGGAATTAGCAGCTTATCAGAGTAAAACTGTTTACCTTCAAACTGCAGACGTGTTCCAGATGTGAACTTTACGTTACTTCCCTCCACATAACCACAGAAATATTCTCCTCCATCATCTTCTCTTATTTTAATAATGTTGAGATCAAACTTCTGGTCATTTACAGTAACACTGAAGCGACTATCATTAAATCCATCAGTAAATGTGTAGCCCTGAGTGTTAGTGTACGGTCTCACCAAAAACTGAGGCACTTTTCCAAAACTCTGTCTGTACCAAGAGAAACTATTTCTGTTTCTAATGTTACACTCCATAGTTACAGTTTCTCCACACTTTACTGTTTTCATGTGAAACTCCTTGATATCAGTAGGGTTTTCTGTGAAATAATAATAATAATAATAATAATAATAATAATAATAATAATAATAATAATTTTAATGAATTAGTTAAACATGTAAAATGACTATTTTAGATGAAAGTTTAAAATGTTCCTCACCAGTTGTGCAGAGACAAAGCAGAGAGTAAAGAGCCACAAAGCGTGTGATCATCGTTCCTGTTTAGACAAAGTGATAGTGAGGTAATGAACTTGTGTGTTCAGTAGAAAACCAGGTCCAGACTCACGCCTGATTGGATGTTTTGAAGCTGTGGACTGATTTGATTGGTCCATTAGCTGTAATGAGATGTGAAGCTCACAGTGAATTCTTGTCTATTCTGATGCTGTGATGAGTCACATGACTTTACAGATCTGATCTACTGGAGCTCTATCAGTCCTGTCTGTGATACACACACAATGCGATTAAAGTGAGACAAGCTTGGATTTATTTTTTATACATTCTAGAACGCCACCCCACTTCACAAATTAAAAACCCTGATACTTGCCTACAAAGATAAAAAAAAAAACAGCCCAGTACACAAAACTCCTCCCCAAATGTGTTTGACTGATGGTTGACATTGTTAGTAACCTAGTACGGATTTATTTAATGACAGAAATTTAAGCACTTTTGTGAGTTGCTCTGGATAAAATGCGTCTGCCAAATGCCTAAATATACTGTAAATGTAGAACAATATTGGATTGTTTCAGAACTATAAAATAACACATTGACAGTGAGTAATTAAGTAACAACAGCAACAACAACCCCTCAGTTGCTCAGTTAGTAACATACAAAAGGTCTGCTGTTCTGGAACAGTTTTTGCAAGAACAAGTGCATTTGCAAACCCCATCAAGCTCCATGATGAAACTGTCTCTCATGAAGACCTTCCCAGGAAAGCGAGAGCAAAACTTACTGCTGCAGAGGAGACGTTCATTTAGAGTCACCAGCCTCAGAAATCACCAATTAACCTCAACCAGCACCTCAGATTAGAGCCGTTATGAAGCTTCACAGATCATGAGTAGGAGACACATCTCAATATCTGTTTAAAAAACTGTTCAAAGGAGATTTTTGAATATTTTGTGCACCTTTAGTATCGTTTACTGTGTAGAAAGAAGTGAAAGCATTCTACGTTCTATAAATATATAGTTTTCACGTCTGTGAGGCGAGTATACACAGAGTTTCGCTCAAGTTCACAATATCATAACGTTTTCTCATCACACGTGTAATGCAGTGAGCGCGCACTACTATTCAGCATAAAGACATAAGCATTTGTCTACGTTAACGTTAGAGCAAGTGGCCTCGTAAAGTTGTATGTTTCAGATGATTATCCATATTTGAGGTAAGTCAAAATATTTACATTGATTATCAATTATCCCGCAGTTAACTAAGGTAAATAAAGGATGTCTTAAAACATAATGCAATAACTAGTTTTATTTATTTATTTCTAAAATCGTAAAAAATCATGGGTTGTGTTTAGAGTGATTAAAATTTACTTGAAAATATCTGATAAATTACAAACTGTAATAAATCAGCATTAAACACAAATGCATGATATGTATATGATAACCATATGACTTGTGCACTCATGTGTAAATCGCTTCTTTAGTGTCTATACTAACATAGAAGTCTAAAGGAAACGTAATTAATAATTCATTGTGTAAATTTAACTTCATCCCTGCAGTTCCAGTTGTTGACCTAAAACTTGCATGTGAATGGAGCGCTAAGCGTGTGGGCGGGGCTCCAGTGCGTGAGGAGATGAGAATCTGACATATGTATGTTTTTTTTGTTTTTTTTAACATTAATTTAATAACAAACATTTATTTGGCAATAAACTTTTTAGAAAGAAGACCTATTTATTTCACCACAAACAACTGGATGGAAGTTAATGACTGATCTGTCTGTTTATTTATTCAAGTTCAAATCATTGCATGTGCGCTTTGACTAAAACTGTGCTACTGGAATGTAGAAATCATCGCAAAACCTCCATAGGATAAGTACAGGAAACAGAAATGAGTAGTTACCTTAGAGTCTTTGGTCCGGATCATTTGTTCTTTTGTCATGTGACTCCCATAGACGCTGTGCAGTGCATTAATGCATAATGATAATGTGTGTTACAAGATCTAAAATAGTATTTTAAGTATTTAATGATAAAACAAGCTACAAAATTATTTGTATTGTATTGTATTGTTTTTTTATCGTTACAAATCTTGGGAAACATCCGGGCCAGAGTAGCCAAAAGCAGTCGGTCTCCTGCTCTTATATCATAATACAAGGGATTAATAAATAACCTGCAGCTTTTGGCTGAAATAAGCCTGAAATATCCACTTGAGCATAATTATTTTTGCCAAACATTTTCCTGGTTAAAGACATTAATTATATGTATAGTTATTAGCTATGAATAAATAAAAACAGTGAGTAGAAATTGCAATGTACACAACAGGAGTGTCGGGGTTTTAGGAGGATGTAATCGAATAGCAAGAGTTTATGTGGGTAGTGTGGTGCAGGACCTTTTAGTGCTTTATGCATTACAATATTCCAAACCCAAGGTTAAGCAGTTTAATCCCATCATCTTTATATTCAACCCATTTGCACAGAAAGGCGCTTAGTGAAATGTTCAAAATGTTTACTATATAGAAAATCATCCAAGAAGAAACATCCAAGTGTACGGATTTCAAGTAAAAAGGGAAGGCATAGTAGTACATTTAAAATAGTCTGTTATAAAACTAACAGTAATAAATGTGTTCGTCTAATCAAAATTAAACACATCTGTTAACAAACTGAATGAATACATATTTTTGTATTGTTCATTTTTTTCAGGAAAGGGTTAATTTCTGTTCATCTATTGTATTTTAACTTGTGCATAAACGTCTTGATGTCTCGTGTCTCTGGATGTTCTGGAGGATGAAGGTTTCTTAGCAAAACTCACAGCTGCATAGTTCAAGACATCTTCATCATCAGTCTGATAAAGAACAAGAGCCGTTTATAAACCAGAGCGAATTAAAAGAGTAAAAATAATGATTACATTGATACTTTTTCTATTAAAATTCTCTGTACATTGTGGATTGTAGGTCAGATGTGTATTTATTGAACAGAACAGAATCACAGTGAATAGAAGACTGGATTACCTGATTGGTGGGAGTTTGATGGTTGTTTGATGAAGCATCTGAACAATAAAACACATACGACACATAAATATCATAAATATTTACATTTTGGTAATATATAATAATAATAATAATAATAATAATAATAAACAAACCTTTTCTTTGATGTTTAAATAAAATTCCAACCAGAACCACGATTACAATAACAGATGTTATATTGGAGGCTATTAAGGCAATAATCCAAATGTAATTTTTGGAATCTATAAAAATGAAAAACTTGTATAAATATTGGAGAATTTATTATCAGGCAAATGTTTAAACTACAGTAAAATTATGTCATGAAAATATAAAATAAGTTTATTTTATTAAAAATCTTACAATTTCCATTAATGTTCTTTGAACCCTGGTGTGTAACAGAGTGTGTGTTCTTGTTAAGTGTTCCAGGTGTAGGACAGAGTTTCATCTCTTCACCTTTACAAATAAATTCGGAAAGGGGCAAATAAACAGAAATTATATTACTTAAGAATTTTTTTTAATGTGATTTATTTAATTAGTTGATTTTTTCCCCCAAGTCTCGAAAAAAAAACAAAAAAAAACAAGGAACTATGTAAGATTATAAAAGGTTTTAACTACGTAAAATTCTGTTTCAAAAAGTGAAAGGAAGTGTATTTGATTAAAACTCTGACCTTCTCCATCTCTGCTGTTTGAACCCTGGTGTGTAACAGAGTGTGTGTTCTTGTTAAGTGTTCCAGGTGTAGGACAGAGTTTCTTCTCTTCACCTTTACAAATAAATTGGAAAAGCAGCAAATAAACAGAAATGATACTAAATATGAATAATGTGAAATATTCCACATTTAATGCACATGTACACATAATTCTGGTTAAAGTGTTGATCTGGAATTAGCAGCTTATCAGAGTAAAACTGTTTACCTTCAAACTGCAGACGTGTTCCAGATGTGAACTTTACTGTAGTTCCCTCCACATAACCACAGAAATATTCTCCTCCATCATCTTCTCTTATTCCATTAATGTTGAGATCAAACTTTTGGTCATTTACAGTAACACTGTAGCGGCTATCATTAAATCCATCAAGAAATGTGTAGCCCTGAGTGTTACTGTACGATCTCACCAAAAATTGAGGCATTTTACCAGATTTCTGTCTGTACCAAGCAAAACTATTTTTGTTTCTGCCCTCACTAATGTTACACTCCATACTTACAGCTTCTCCACGCTTTACAGTTTTGATGTGAAGATCCTTCATGTCAGACGGGTTTACTGCAATAAAAAAAGTTTTAATATTTAATGATGTTTCCTGTTACTTAAATATAAGTTACTTAAATGTGTTTTATTATTTGACATCAAAGTTTAAAATGTTCCTCACCAGTCGTGCAGAGACAAAGCAGAGAGTAAAGAGCCACAAAGCGTGTGATCATCGTTCCTGTTTAGACAAAGTGATAGTGAGGTAATGAACTTGTGTGTTCAGTAGAAAACCAGGTCCAGACTCACGCCTGATTGGATGTTTTGAAGCTGTGGACTGATTTGATTGGTCCATTAGCTGTAATGAGATGTGAAGCTCACAGTGAATTCTTGTCTATTCTGATGCTGTGATAAGTCACATGACTTTACAGATCTGATCTACTGGAGCTCTATCAGTCCTGTGTGCTGGAACCTCTCTGATAGAAGAAGTTTAATGACATGTAATGCAACTACATGCTTTTAGTGTTTGTTTCCTGTTTTACTACCAGTTTTGTTTATGTTCTTATTCATGTTTTCACCTTTAAGTGCTCTGCTTTACAGTAAAGGGTTTCTTTATTTGTTACATCAGGGTGCCAGTCTATACCTAGCTTGTAGCATTCAATATTGGCAGCTGGTCTGTTTGTACTGTCTGTCTGGTTCTTCTGCGTGAAGTGCTTAACTGAAGACAATAATAGGAGCAGGATTGCCACTTCTATGTTAGAAAAACAAACAAAACAAACAAACAAACAAAACACTCTGAAACAACTCCAAATAATCAAACATAACAATATAGTTAAAATTAATTTTAGAACCTTTTCAGAATGTTATGATTTTTGTAGTTTCTTGGATCTTTGTTTGATAACATACTACAATTACTTAACATTCATTGTGCAATCTTTTAAGAAGTCTATTTAGAGGTTCTGAGGTGGACGGCATGGGTAGAGGGTTGAGGGTTCACCTTAGGGCCGAACTTTGTGGAGTGTTCTTGTTTTGTCTGTGTTTGATGGGTTTCCTCTGGGTACTCCAGTTTCCTTCCACGGTCTGAAGACATGCAGATGAGGCTCATTTTCATTTTCGACTTCCCCACAGTGTGTGAGTGCTTGCATGCCTCATGCTCCAAGTCCTCTGTGGATTCCTGTGACACATGAAAAGTGCTGTAGAGAATGAGTGACTGAGACAGATTCTGTGGTAGTAACATGTTACATTTTCTTATTGCACTAAAACTGTTCTTGAGTAATTTTAATATGCCTGATGCTTTTAGAATGTGTATGCCATTAGATATTTGAGAGTAATGCATTTAAAATAAATGACAAAGTAATATGGCTGATTTAATTATTATTATTTTTTAAATACATCCAAGGTATTTTACATTACAATATCTTTTGACATCCAAACAAAATGTCATGAAAAAAATATATACAAAAATTATATAAATTCAATTATTAATTAAAATATAAATAATAATAATAATGAAACAACAAAATAAATGAACCAATAAACAATGATCAAACTGCAAAAAAAAAAAAAAAAAAAAGCTAAATGTAACAGTTATTGTGTAAAAGCCAGCCTCTCTGTGTAATAATAATATTAAAAATAATAACTAGCGGTTATAATGTATATGGTTGTATGGTACACCCTAAAAAACATTGGGTTAAAAACAACCCAAACTGCTGGATAAATATTGGACCAACTACATCCATCCATCCATCTTCAACCGCTTATCCAAAATCGGGTCGCGGGGGTAGTAGTTCCAGCAGGGAACCCCAAATTTCCCTTTCCCCAGCCACATCTGCTAACTCTGACTGGGGAATCCCGAGGCGTTCCCAGGCCAGTGTGGAGATATAATCTCTCCATCTAGTCCTTGGTCTGCCCCGTTGTCTCCTCCCAGCTGGACGTGCCAAAAACACCTCCCTAGGATGGCGTCCTGGTGAAATCCTTACTAGATGCCCGAACCACCTCAACTGACTCCTTTCCACGCAAAGGAGTAGCGGCTCTACTCCGAGCTTCTCACGGATAACTGAGCTTCTCATCCTATCTCGAAGAGAAAAGCCAGCTACCCTTCTGAGAAACCCCATTTCGGCCACTTGTATTCGCGATTTTGTCCTTTCGGTCATGACCCAACGCTCATGACCATAGGTGAGGTTTGGAATGAAGATCGACCGGTAAATTGAGAGCTTTGCCTTTTGGCTCAACTCTCTTTTCGTCACAACGGTGCGGTAAAACAATTGCAATACTGCCCCCGCTGCTCCGATTCTCCGGCCAATCTCACGCTCCAATATGCCATCACTCGTAAACAAGACCCCGAGATACTTGAACTCCTTCACTTGGGGTAATGATTCGCTCCCTACCTGGAGTAGACAATCCATCGGTTTCCTGCTGAGAACCATGGCCACAGATTTCGAGGTACTGATCCTCATCCCCACCTTTTCACACTCAGCTGCAAACCGATCCAGCAAGCGCTGCAGGTCACAGACTGATGATGACATCAGGACCACATCATCTGCAAAAAGCAGCGACGCAATTCTTAGCTCACCAAACTGGATACCCTCTCCTCCACGGCTGTGCCTTGATATCCTGTCCATGAAAATCACAAACAGGATTGGTGACAGAGCACAGCCCTGGCGGAGGCCAACACCCACTGGAAACAAGTCTGACTTACTGCCGAGAATCCAAACACAGCTTTCACTTTGGGTGTAAAGGGATTGGATGGCCCTGAGAAGTGACCCCCTCACCCGATACTCCCGCAGTACCTCCCACAGGAAATAACGAGGGACGCGATCATATGCCTTCTCCAAATCCACAAAACACATGTAGACTGGATGGGCATATTCCCACACCCCCCTCAAGGATTCCTGCAAGAGTAAAAAGCTGGTCCACTGTTCCACGACCAGGACGAAAACCACATTGTTCCTCTTCTATCTGTGGTTCGACAATCGGCGAACCCTCCTTTCCAGCACCTTTTAGTAGACTTTCCCAGGGAGGCTGAGTAGTGTAATGCCCCTGTAATTGGCACACACCCTCTGGTCTCCCTTTTTAAAAAGGGGAACCACCACCCCCGTCTGCCACTCCTTAGGCACTGTCCCCGACTTCCACGCAATGTTGAAGAGGCGTGTCAACCAAGACAGCCCCTCAACACCCAGAGCCTTCAGCATTTCCGGACGGATCTCGTCAATTCCTGGGGCTTTGCCACTGCGTAGTTGTTTGACTACCTCAGTGACCTCACCCAGGGAAATCAACGTTGTCCCCCCGTCATCCTCCAGCTCTGCAACAGAGGGTGGCTTAGTCGGATTCAGGAGTTCCTCAAAGTGCTCTTTCCACCGCCCGATTACCTCCTCAGTCGAGGTCAGCAGCGTCCCATCCTTGCTGTACACAGCTTGTGGTTCCCCGTTTCCCCCTCCTGAGGTGCCGGATGGTCTTCCACAAGCACCTTGGTGCCGCCCGAAAGTTCTTCTCCATGGATTCTCTAAGCTCCTCCCACACCCGCTGCTTTGCCTCTGCAGCTGCTGTCCTTCGAGCCTGTCGGTACCTTGCAACTGTCTCTAAAGTCCCCTGGGATAACATCCCTGAAGGACTCCTTTTTCAGTCGGACAGCTTCCCTAACCCCAGGTGTCCACCACGCTGTTCGAGGCTTACCGCCCCTTGAGGCACCCAGAACCTTAAGACCACAACTTACAGCTGCAGCTTCAGCAATAGAAGCTTTGAACATTGACCACTCTGATTCAATATCCCCAGCTCCTACAGGGATGCTGGAAAAGCTCTGCTGGAGGTGGGAGTTGAAGGCCTCTTGGACAGGGGCCTCCCCTAGACGTTCCCAATTCACCCGCACTACATGTTTGGGCTTACCAGGTCTGTCCAGTGGCCTCCCCTGCCACCTGACCCAACTCACCACCAGATGGTGATCAGTTGACAGCTCTGCCCCTCTCTTTACCCGAGTGTCAAGACATATGGACATATGTCATGACATATGGACATATGGACCAACTACATGCTGGGTTAATTGATCATAGCAAAATGGGTCATTTATTTAACCCAGCAAGACGGGTAAAATATTCATTCCAAATGCTAGGACATATTTAACTATAATGCTGTTTTAATTCTACCTCACAAATAGGTTATTATTATTTTTATGTTTTACATGTTTATGGGTGAAACAGTTAAATTACATTGCTATACTGGTCTATTACAAAAAAAAAAACTAAGTTTTGCAAACCATACATATATGCAATAAACAACACCCAATTAATTGTACAAATCATAGAAAAAATATTTAGATTTATTTAGATTTTTTTTAAGTTTATGAAAAAAATCAAGAGGGTTGGCTAGTATACATATTTGTAAGAAGATTAGTGTTTTGTAACACCTCAGCTTTTTATACGTGGTTGCTAATGCTAGCAAACTAGCTAAAAGCTAGCGCCATGCTGGCACTACAGTTAACAGTATAGCTTTCATTCATCACTTCACCACCTTTACACACCCTGCAAGCATTCTACAAAGAAAACTAAAAAGCTCAGACATGTTTGCAGTTTCTTTCATACACAGGTGGGGTTCTTTGGTTTGCTAGCTAGCAGCCATTGTCAGATAAACTAGCATTTAGCTAACTGTAGTGCCAGCATGACACTAGCATTTAGCTAGGTTGCTAGCATTAGCAAACACATATAAAATAGCTGAGGTGTTATAAAACACTAATCGTCTTACAAATATGTATACTAGCCAACACTCTCGAATTTTTCCATAAACTTTTACTTTCTTTCTCTCTAAGGTTGGAACCAACACCGTGGAATATCTGTCCATCGAGGCCGTACACCTACATCCTGATGTTGGGAGATAATGACCAGCACTGCTCTCAGGCATTAGTGTTTCTCAGTAATAGTATAGTAATGATGTCACTGTTGAACTTGTTTTGTATTATCTGATCTTGTGCTTTTGAAAAATAAATATTTTTCTATGTTTTGTACAATTAATTGGGTGTGTTTATTGCATATATGTATGGTTTGCAAAACGTAGTGTTTTCTTTTGTAATATACCAGTATATCAAAGTAATTAAACTGTTTAAACTGTTTTACCCATAGCCATGTAAAACATGAAAATAATAATAACCGATTTGTGAGGTAGAATTAACCCAGCATTATAGTTAAATATGACCTAGAATTTTGATTGAATATTTGACCCATTTTGCTGGGTTAATTTAACCCAGCATGTAGTTGGTCCAATATTTATCCAGCAGCTGGGTTAAAAACAACCCAGTTTGAGTTGTTTTTAACCCAGCATTTTTTTAGAGTGTAGTAAATCTTCATTAGATGCTTTGAGAAAAGTACCCATAGTTAATACGGTCAATGACTCCATGACAAAGAACAACACCAAAGACGTTGAAAGTGATCCGTACCCTCTTCCTTTTTCATCCCTTGAGGTTATATTTCCCCCACAGCTGCAGTGAAGCATTTTTGTACTAAAATAACCTTTAATTTCTCTCACAAGGCAACGATACCTAAAATAAACCAGGTTTTTAGAGCTTCTCATGTATGTCTCATTCTGGCAAATGAAGGGAACTACTTCATACTGAGAACAGCACTGCAGCTTTCACTCATTTCACAAGTTTCTACTGTTACTGTATATAACTGCACAGGCTATTAAACAACAGAATGGTGAAATTACACACATAAAATACATGTATGCACGCTAAAACATGCTGGGTTGTTTTTACTACCCAAATGCTGGATTGCCCCTGTTGGTAATTTTTCTGGGTTATTTACAGTGAATTGGGTACTTTTTGCTTAACCCAGCCTGCTGGGTTAGAGTTGGGTTAGCTAGTGACAGCTAACATTACAGACAAGACTGCCCCTCCCCCGAAGTTCCGAAAGCTAAACTGTTAACTGTAGTGCCAGCATGACGCTAGCATTTAGCTAGGTTGCTAGCATTAGCAATCACATATAAAAAGCTGAGGTGTTACAAAACACTAATCTTTTTACAAATATGCATACTAGCCAACCCTCTTGATTTATCAATAAACTTTTACTTTCTTTAATTTCTTTCTTTCTAAGGTTGGAACGAACACTGTGGAATATCTCCAGCAGGCTGAAGTGTCCAGGCCGAACTCCTACATCCTGATGTTGGGAGATGATGACTAGCACTGCTCTCAGACTTTAGTGCTTCTGAGTAATAGTATTGTAATGATGTCGCTGTTGAACTTGTTTTGTATTATCTGATCTTGTGCTTTTGAAAAATAAATATAAATATTTTTTCTATGATTTGTACAATTAATTGGGTGTTGTTTATTGCATATATGTATGGTTTGCAGAAATTAGAGGGTTTTTTTTTTTTGCAACAGACCAGTATATCAAAAGCATTTAACTGTTTAAACTGTTTTACCCATAGACATGTAAAACATAAAAATAATAATAACCTATTTGTGAGGTAGAATTAACTCAGCATTATAGTTAAATATGACATAGCATTTGGATTTAATATTTTACCCATCTTGCTGGGTTAAATTAAGCCAGCATGTAGTTGGTCCAATATTTACCCAGCAGTTTGGGTTGTTTCTAACCCAGTATTTTTAAGGGTGTGGTTATTCTTCTCTCCATTTTTATGTGATCTTTCATCTATCTTAAGACACAACTCCTCAAACACAATGTTTCTTTGAGCTTTGTTCTGATCTGCTGGTTTCATTTAGTATCGAGTTCAGGGATCTTTTATAACTTTCTCCTGTTACTCCAAAATCTCCAATTTGTCCAGCCTTTTCACCAACATTTTAAAATCTTTGATTCATGTTTTCTCTTTTTTAAAGTTTTAAAATCAAACCTTGTGTTGTTATCTCTGAAAACTGTAAGGTGGAACTTTCGATTAAGATAAACAAGAGGGTGTTAAATATTTTCCACTTCTTGTTTATCTAAACATTGGCTGTCATTTATAGCTTGTTGGAAAATGCTGTTCGAGCACACATCTCTGAGCCACAGTTACATCTGAACTTTTTTAGAAACATGATATTGGGCGATGTTGCTTATCTTGATCTACTTTCACTCTCTTTTCTGTTAGGAAGTGTGTAACATGTTGAACATATCAAAGTGGCTAAAAATAAAATGAAACTGAAAATCAACATACGGCCCACTGAATCTCACTTCTTTAAAAATAAGCCACAAAATGTGGGAAAATGTGCCAGCGGACTACAAAATGTTTGCATGTCTATAGTTCCATGTTAAATTAGGTGTAGTGTCTGCTGATAGTAAAACAAAGGCTCTGTTTTTAATAATTTTAAGCTATACATTGTTGCCAGCAAACAATGTGAATCAGACTTTAGTGGCTTACAGGCTTATTTCTGTTTTTTGAAGACCATCTTTAAAATCTATAGCCACAATTTTGGCACAACATCCAGAGGTGGAAAGTAACGAATGACATTCACTCACCTTACTGTAATTAAATAGTTTTTTTGTGTACTTCTTTTTTTTAAAGTAGTTTTTAAAATTTGTAATTTTACTTTTACTTAAGTATGTTTTGTTTGAAGTATTGTAATTCGCTACATTTTAAATCATATTCGCTACTGAGTAAAACAAATGCATGAAAATGCAAGATAATAAAAATATTTTGCTTTGTATAAATGCTTGGTTGCGCGCACCTTGACCTTCCACATGTCCGCTTCCGCCCTGAGAGTGACGTCATCAACCAGCGCCACCAGATATAAACCGGAGAGAGACGTGGGAAAGTGGAGAGAGATTGTGATTCTGGCGTTTTGGTATTTGGTTGTGTTTTCTGGTTTTTACTTTTTTGCCTCCATTGACTTTGATTATTGTTTTGCCCCTTTGGTTTGGTGGCTCTTTGATTATATTTGTAGATAATTTCACTGTATGTTTGTGCACCCACCAGTACTAGGGGCGTGGCTGCCATTTATTTTGGAAAGAGGGAATTTATGAGCTTTTTTATGAGCTACTTTTTACTTTTACTTGAGTAGATTTTTATAATGGTAACTTTACTTGTACTTCAGTAATATTTCAAAGTAACAGTACTTTTAATTGAGCACAAAATTGTAGTACTCTTTCCACCTCTGACAATATCTACCATGATGTCTTGTAGAAACTATGTAATGGCAAAAGGGTGTGTTTTTGCATATTGTAAAAAGAGAAAGATAAAATATTTAAAAATTCCACCAATTAAATAATACCAAAAAAATTTAAATATTATTTTTCCTTTACCGTTCAGCCCAAAAGACATTTCAAACACTAAAATGTTATGTGACATAATCAGTTCTATTCATTACACACTCACTCACTCACTCACTCACTCACTCATTCTGTATACTGCTATCCTGAACATGCTTGTTGGGGGACTCAAGGTACAAGCCATGTAACTCCATCACACGGGACACAAGATTGCACACAAACATGACAGCAATTTGGAAACACTATTAAGCCTAATCTACATGTCCTTGGACTGTGGGAGGAAAACACGAGTACAGAAAGGAAACCCACCAAGTACAGGGAGAACAGACACCTTCATGACAGACCCAAGGCAGGAATCAAACCCTCGACCCTGGAGGTGGGAGACCACAGTGGTAACCTCAGTGCCACTGTGCCACCTCATGTATTACCATAAATAAAATAAATATTACAAGTATTTAAAAAAACTTCCATATCAAACACTTAAGTATGCTAATTATAGAGACGGAAAGGATGGGAGACACGAAAAGGAAGCAACATTCAGCTTCCTAAATGGTGTGAAATATTGGTTGAAAAACTCAGTACTGCACATTCACTTCTACCGTGATTGCACTTCTCTCTTACAGTTTATATTAGACAGCTTTTCCATTTTTGTGTGGCCTGTATGTCCTTTGAAAGCATTTGCTGCTTGAAATGTTCTGTTCTCTATAAGCTATTTCACAATCGGAGAGGGGAAGCTCTGCCTGGACTGCACCAACGTTGTGGCTGCTGTAACTGTAACTTTTTGGCTGATGTTTTTTTTGTTGTTGTTGTTGTTGTTTTTTAAATGATAGGGGGTATCAGGCACATTGTACACCAAAAACCTGCTCCTCCAGGTATTCTGATTTCCTCCCACAATCCAAAGACATGTAGATTAGGCTATTCCCAAATTGCCCGTAGTGTGTGAATGAATGTGTGATTGTGTGCCTGTCTGTGCCTTGCGATGGATTGGCACCTTGTCCAGTGTGTACCCCGCCTTGTGCCCTAAGTCTCCTGGGTAGGCTCCAGGCCCCCCGTGACCCTGATTACAGGATAAAGTGCTATAGACGGTGAGTGAGTGAGTGAGTGAGTGAGTGTATTTGGCCCAGATTAGACACAGAAGCAAAACTACATTGGCCTTGATTTGGCCTAGACTTTTTCCAAAATCTCCAACAAACCCGTCAAATAGACTTGTCCCAGGTTATTTTTGCACAATGGATGGAAAATGGCACAGATATGTTCTGTAGACCTTGTGTAAATTTTGGCCAGAACTGGTCCAGCTCAGACTCAGGGATCATTATCACATCTCATGGTCCAAATGTGGCACAGAACATGTATCGTTGCCCAGCTCCAAACATTAAAACACTGATTTTTATACAATGGAAAAAAGGTCATGTGGTCTGATGATTCTAGATGCGCATGAAGTGCTATGATCTGGGGTTGCTTTAGTTGCTCAGGGTATCCCATCAAAATATTTTTTTTTTCTGAAAGATGATTTTACCTCAGAGGCCTGACATTAACTGCACTGAAAGGCTTGGATGTGCTGGAGAAGACTTCATGAAGCACTCTGACTCTCCCATCATCAATCTCATGTGTAAATGAAAATAATAAAATTAATGATTAATGTGAAACACACACACACACACACACACACACACACACAGATTCAGTGAGTTTCCTGCACGTGTGGAAGATGTCACACACTTTACAGGTTTCTGAAGCTCTACAGAATGTTCTGGTCAGTAGATGGAGTTTATCTTCACCTCAGAACAACACCGAGACTCCGACAGGGAACAAAGGAGGAGAATCCAGCAAGCTGTTATCATGGATGAGTTATTAAGTCTCATATAATAATAATATATATAAGCAGATCCACACCTCCGTGTATCATCTGCAGATGAATGGCCTTCAAATGTCGAATGATTCAACCAGATGATTCACCATCATCTTTCAGATTGGTAACTCAATACGTTACTGTATAAAGATTTGCAAAATGATAATAATCGTCCTTCCGATTGTCAAACAGCACATGCAGAAAGCCCAGGCTGAGCAGTGGAGAGCCGACCACCATGAAGATCATCATGGAGAGCCCAGCCTCATGAGTTCTAGCCCAGTGACCGAGTACTTCTCTCGCTCCCCAGTGCCACCAGTAAATTCACTGACTGTGATCCTTTACCATAGTGGAAAGGGGGGGACCAGTGAATTACAGACTGCAACAGACGGTTGCTACTGACAATACTGAGTCCAGACTATTGGACAGCAGGACAGCATTTTTTATTATGTTGCTCATGGATTGACTCATAAAGCCCCCAACTTCTACTCCGCAGCAGAGGTGACTCTCGGTCTTCCTTTCCTGGGCCGGTCCGCATGTCAGCCGGTTTCTTTGTAGCGCTTGATGGTTTTCGTGACTGCACTTGGGGACACTTTCAAAGTTTTCCCAATTTTTCGGACTGACTGATCTTCATTTCTTAAAGTAATGATGGCCACTTGTTTTTCTTCACTTAGCTGCTTTTTTTTTGCTTTTTTCTTGCCATCATACAAATAGAAACTCTTTGAATGAGAAGCTGTGTCCAAACTTTTGGCCTGTGCTGTAGATGTCGTGCGGGAAGACTGATTAAAACAGCACCCATTTACCTTTCATATCTAATCACAGCACCGTGTTCCCTCCAGTCTTCCAGCACGACTTGTCTGGTCCCAGCAGCTCTCAGAGATCAAGGAACACATTAATTGAATCAGAAACAGTTTTCTGTTCTGGCACCTAGGAGATGAAATGGACTTCCTCCAGATGTCCATACAGCTGAGTTATTGACAATCTTTAGGTGATGATTAAACCAATGTTTCCAACAGTGTTTGACTGATGTTATCCAGTTAGTAACCCAATAATCAGTGTAAGGAATCTATTGAATGATGGAAACTGAATCTGAATAAGAGCCTCTGCCAAATGCCTAAATGTAAATGTTTTTTACCACCAATGTTGTCACAGTTAATACTCTCAAACCATAAAAAAAATTATACACTTATTTAGACACATGCATAAAAAGCATTGAGATATAGAGTCTATGAGTTTCAGGACTTTTGATGTAGCAAAACCTTAATGGCCTCACGCTGCTGTTTATATATATTTGTGTGTGTGTGTGTGTGTGTGTGTGTGTGTGTGTGTGTGTGTGTGTGTGTGTGTGTGTGTGTGTGTGTGTGTGTGTGTGCATGGGTGTGTGTGTGTGTGTGTGTGTGTGTGTGTGTGTTTCGACAGCTCAGATTGCTAGATCCTCACTTCCTCAATTCCTAAGTTCCTCAAGTTCCATGTTCCCTCGAGCCACACAGAACAAACATGATGAAATTATTATTTCTTCTAATAATCGAATAATCTGACTGTTCTACATTTTGAACAGAGCGACAGAAAATTTATTCAGACAGCGCTTACAATCTTACAATCAGCATGAGCCAAGACCATCAGTGAAGCTCTAACACCAACTGTGTTTACTAGCAATTACAATACTCTTCATTCCCTTTCAATGTTAAAGTTAGAATTGAAAAAAAAAAACAATATCATCCATGGTCTTAACTGTCATCACACACACCACACAAATTTGTGTAACAGATATTATTGACTATTAATATACTTACTACAATTCAAGTCTCCGTAAGCAGCCAGGAGGTTCAGCAGTTTCTCGCTCTCGGTCTCAGTGACATTTGTTCTGGTTCCTCCAACAGAAGAGTTTCAGCTTCACCTGTAAAATGACTGAGCCGTGACACATTCCTGTATGTTTTATATTGTATCTGTTTCTCTAAGTATAATTACATACTTATAACTATGTACTTATGATTAAAATCACTATTTCCTCTGCTGCAATATTCAGCACAGAAATCTTCAAACATTATTGTTTAGCTTATTGTGTAGAAGCTCTAGAGTGTATTTTGGGTTTAGGTTCCAGCACACAGGACTGATAGAGCTCCAGTAGATCAGATCTGTAAAGTCATGTGACTCATCACAGCATCAGAATAGACAAGAATTCACTGTGAGCTTCACATCACATTACAGCTAATGGACCAATCAAATCAGTCCACAGCTTCAAAACATCCAATCAGGCGTGAGTCTGGACCTGGTTTTCTACTGAACACACAAGTTCATTACCTCACTATCACTTTGTCTAAACAGGAACGATGATCACACGCTTTGTGGCTCTTTACTCTCTGCTTTGTCTCTGCACGACTGGTGAGGAACATTTTTAAAGATTTGACATTAAAATAGTAAATTTACATATTTAACTAAATTCATGACATAATTTAACGTTAATTATGAAACACTTTATTTACAGTAAAAATGTCTAACATCAAGGAGCTTTATGTGATAATCATGAAGTGTGGAGAAGCTGTAACTATGGAGTGTAACATTAGTGATGTCAAAAAGAAAAATAGTTTATCTTGGTACAGACAGTTTCTTGGAAAAGTGCCTCAGTTTTTGGTGAGACCATACAGTAACACTCAGGGCTACACGTTTGTTGATGGATTTACTGATAGTCGCTTCAGTGTTACTGTAAAGGACCAGAAGTTTGATCTCAACATTAATGGAATAAGAGAAGATGATGGAGGGGAATATTTCTGTGGTTATGTGGAGGGAAGTACAGTAAAGTTCACATCTGGAACACGTCTGCAGTTTGAAGGTAAACAGTTTTACTCTGATAAGCTGCTAATTCCAGATCAACACTTTAACCAGAATTATGTGTACATGTGCAAAGATGCAGAACGCAAGAGTTTTAATCAAATAAACCTCCTTCACTTTCTATAACAGAACTTTTCTGTAGTTAATACATCCAATATTTACATAACTTGTGCATTTTTATAGGTTCAGGAGGTTTCAGTTTAACAGCCTTAAATATAATATCTGTTATTGTGATCATCGTTCTGGCTGGATTTTTAATCAAGAATCAAATAAAAGGTTTCTTTGCTTTATTATTATTATTATTATTATTATTATTATTATTATTATTATTATTATTATTATTATTGTTGTTGTTTATAGATTAACTGTAAAATGTGTATCCTTTCTCCATTTAAACTTTACTTATGTGTATTATTGTTTAGGTGCTTCATCAAGTAACCATCAAACTCCCACCAATCAGGTAATCCAGTCTTCTATTCACTGTGATTCTGTTCTGTTCAATAAATACACATCTGACCTACAATCCACAATGTACAGAGAATTTTAATAGAAAAAGTATCAATGTAATCATTATTTTTACTCTTTTAATCCGCTCTGGTTTATAAACGGCTCTTGTTCTTTATCAGACTGATGATGAAGATGTCTTGAACTATGCAGCTGTGAGTTTTGCTAAGAAACCTTCATCCTCCAGAACATCCAGAGACACGAGACATCAAGACGTTTATGCAGAAGTTAAAATACAATAGATGAAGAGAGATTAATTAGGAAAACAAAATATTGTTGTTGTGAAACAATATATACTGTATGAAAATATTTACCTTGTTTGTCCCATTATTTTAATAAAGAAAAAAAAAATACTGCTCAAAGTTTTCTCAACATTTTAAATGATTGTAATGTACTAATTTGTCTTAAATTTTATTTTTCTTCCCAAAAAAATATTACACAAGTTCTTCAATGTTAAACTGGGGCACAGTAACAGATTTTAGTCTCTGGACGCAGTAACCTCACTGATGTTCTCTTCCTACTTAGTCCTCATCACGTCCTCATTTGACTTAGTAGTGTCACCCGTCTCTCTGACTTACATGCTTTTTCCTTCTCTCTCTCTTTCTCTCTGTTACACAAACAAAATCCTCTACGCACTGAAATAGACACATTTACTGTACATTAGTTCATTTCTGTGTTACACTCTAATATATTTATCATTTCCAATGAAACCGCTCAGTAAATGGTTGTGTGGACACTGTAATCGCTGTTAGCAACTTTGCTGAGCTCAGCTTGTCCCATGTCTCCTGCTCCATCAGAACATGAAGAGGTTGATGTTTTTTCTCTGTCTGCAGCTGCTCCTGGAACTTGTAGTTTTACAGTTTAGCCGCTGGGCGGAGGCTCATTTCACTGGGTTATGTTGTTGTTGGTCTTTCGCCCGCTCCTGGCTATGAGTCGCCACAGCGGTTTGGGACAGGCACTTCATCCATTCATGCTCGAGTAAATGTTTTGCAGAACAACTGGCAAATAATCAGAACTTATTTTGGAAGTTATTATTCGTTTCTAAAATAATAGAAACTATCAAGATCACCTAATCAAATAAATTTGTTTCTGAAGTTTTTGGCAGCCTCCGATTCAGATTAGCCTGGGTCCTGATTAGCCTGTTTTATTATTATACCTGGTCAAAAAAGCTTAAAGTAAAAATAAAACTTAACATGAAATCAAAAGTCCAAATAAAATATGCAAATGAGTTTAAATATCATAACCAAATTCCATGTAAATGTATTAAATCATACAGTCATAAATAACATTTAATGTAAAATTTTGTTCAGTTACAGTAATTAAGATTAATAATCATCCAGATCAACATTTTTCAACAAGTTTCAAGGTCATTTGAAGGTTTTGTTCAGAAATATTACTAAGATAATAAATACCTGTATATGGTCACAACATTATGCAGAGAAACTACTCTACGCTTTTAGACTGTTGTCTGGATGTTCTACAATGCGCAGGAACTGTAACGTCACGGTTATTGAGACAGGTAAACCCACAGACAACTGCTCCACTGGTTTCCAGTCAGACAGGCCGGTGGCCACCCTCACGTGCAGTTGCTAGGCAACGCCGCCATGATGGCAATAAGGGGCATATATGACACCTGGATGCATGTCTATATACTGTAGGCCCCCAACACAAAGCATTAGACGTGCGGACATTTAGGTAGTCCCTGGCTCCGGTATAGAGAAAAGAGAAAAGTGGAAAGAGAAAAGTAAAAATAAATAAATAAATAAATAACAAGAAAATTGAAAAAAAAAAAAATAGAAAAGTGAAAAGAGAAAACTAAAGGTTGATGAAGGATTAACCCTGTCTGGAGGGGACAGGAGACTTTGTTGTATATATTAAGAAGTTTTGTGTTTTAATTAATAACCCCACGTTATCTCCGGATGGGAAAAGCCCCCCATAAGTGTGCACCATCACTCCCACAGCTCACACACACACCACCTTCCCTCCGAAGCCCTGCATCAGGGCTCTGCAGAAAAAGAAAACCAGACGCGCAAGCATAAAGCGCTATCCAGCCACATCGTAACACAAACAAGCTCCAATTCACCCGGAACGCAGCAGCCAGAGTCCTTTCTAGCATCGGCTGGCAGTGAAACTTTGTATTCCTTATAAAAATAAAAACTATTTGCATCACAGTACCTGAGGGAACTTCTCGCCTATACCATGTTCTACACGTACTATGATCATAGTTGGGACAAGGACAGTTTTGGTTGGATTTTACTGACTAGAATGGGCCCTTGTTTACATTTATATTTGTGATCCGTACAATTTTGTTTAGATTTTGCACACAGTACTGGGCTACCAGTAAAGCACGGCTGTGATGGCATTTTGGGATGGATTTTTTTTTTTTTCCAAAGTAAATTACAGTGCTCTACTTATGAACGTCTGACCATTTGCATCCTCACTACCTTGAAGCAGAAGATAAAGTTACAAGTTGAACCAATCACATTACTCAGCAAGCAGTGAGACACTTCTACACAATGCTGACCTGTGTGGTTCAGATGAGACAAACGCCAGACCACTTCATTCAAGTCTCCCCAATTATAGTCAGTAAATTAGTAACTAAAATGCACACTAACTTTACAGTATGCACCCATAGCTTATGTTTTACTCATTACACAAATGAGCAGTTGAAGATTAAGAGGCTTGCTAAAGTGTCAGTTTGATGATGCAACCTCCCGAGCACAACAGTCCAATGCATTAACCACTGATCTAACATGCATGTAAGCATGTTTATTCATTTTAACTATGTATATGTGGGACAACACATGTCTAAACCTTCCCCTGACTCTTAATTGTGTGCATGATGTGATCTTTACAGTTATGAACAAAAAAGAAATTTCCACAACTGGTTTACACATTCATAATTAAATGCATTTTTTAACATAATTCATTCAGTTATTGAATAGTTTTTTTTACCATTTCCCACTCAAGTTAGGTCTCCTTTATCATACAACAGCTACCAATCAGAAAGGGGGGACACTATATGAACAGTACATGCTTCCTCTAAAAGATGAGAAATCCACAAATCTTTTCAACCGCAGGGCGTGGCATGACATATTGAAAGATGGCCATGATTGGTTAGTCCTCCTGTGATTGATCGAGGAATAGCCCTCAATCCCAATCCCAAACACAGACTCCATTGTTCATGTTGGCCAGGACTGGAACACCAGTAGAGAAGTGACCGAAATAAACGGTCTGCCTGATCGAAGCCCTAGCAACAAACACCATGTTCAAACACAAGGCAACTCATAAGTATATTTAACATCAGAATGTCTTGAGCTGAAGGTCAATGATCGACTTTATAGTTGTTTCATCTGATCTGTGACCGTGTGTTATGGACACTTGGGTGGAGAGAGGTGCACAGCTGTCAACTGATTATCTGGTGCTGAGTTGCATCAGGTGGTGGAGGAGAATGTCAAACATCATTTCAATGTCCAAATGGATCCTGTTCAAGAACACCACTGTGGAAGCAGCTTAATGATGCTGTGAACCAAAGCTTGTCAATGCCTGTTTATATTAGTGTAAAGTAAAACGTTTACATATTGGAAAATGTATTAACAGGTAAAAGTGTTGACTCTAAAATCCTGTTATAAAAAGACAACTGAGAACTGAGTAAACAATTGGGCATTTAAAACAATGTGACGTATTCCAGGGAATTTGACGACACAAAAAATTTGATCTAAAATTCGAGGCTACATCCCCATAAATAACCAGTAAAATGTTACATTAACAGGAATTTATTCATGTACAACGCAGTGGGTTCGGCTCACAGCCACATATTCATTATAAACATTCATTCATGATAAGGAGAGCCAATGAGCTGAATCATTCTGTAGAGACAGAGGATGTATGCAGGCGCAGTTTATCAGCCTGTCCATGAGCTAATCCTGATCCTTCTGCTTAAATATAGTCCATACAAACAAGGTAGAAAATAAAGCTCCTTCTCATCAACTTGTTAATGTGGGAAGTGTCTTCATGAAAACATGTTTTTATTAGTTATCAAATGAGTAAATCTGCTTTTTATTTCTGATTGTAAATGTAAAAAGGTGTAACTAGAATTGATCACTAGGTGTCACTATTGCACTTGGGTAGGACGCCATGATTCTTCTTTTTTTTTATGTTTGATTTGCACTATTTTGGAAGGTAAACATGGTTCTTGGCATCCTGCAAAATCAGTGAAATATCAGCTGTTAAAACTATCCAGCCAATGTTTTGTTGTGTGCTATTGTCGTAATGTTGAGCTGTATTTTGATAAAATGTCTCATATTATGAATGTTGTGTCTGGTTTAAATGTAATTGTTATCTTCTGTTAGATTGTGCATTAGTATATCATATTGTGCATTGTGTTCATTAATTGTATTAATTAACATGTTGTGTTAATATACATTGTGTGTAATATAACAAATTCATTAATGGGACCCTGTGTACAGTGAACAGTGTTAGTGATGGGTCCTTCATGAATGGTTGGTTCTATTTGAACGAGTCTTTAACGTGACTCAGAAGAACGAGTCGTCTCAGAGAGTGATTCGTTCATTTTGTACTGGGCGCACATGCGCAATGCATCACAAAACCTCCGTAAGTTATGTACAGCAAACAGAAATAAGTAGTTACCTCTGAGTCTCCCGGTCCGAATCGTTCATTCTTTTGTCGCGTGACTCCCGTAGACGCTATGCAGTGCAGTACACAGGAAACAGAACTGAACGGATCTTCTCAATGATTCTTCTAGCCTGAGTCATTCGTTCTTCTGTCACGTGTCTCCCATAGACGTTATGTAGTGCAATAGATCCAAAAGAACGGATGAATGATATGATATGATGGTGAGCTGCTCATTCTGTTTATCATAATACGTCCTTAACTGCATTGTTCTATTTCAAGTTCCTGTGATGTGCAAGTGGTGTTGGTGAATGATTGTGTGTACAGCTCACACACACAGATGTGTCTTTCGAAAGATGGTGACAAGGATTCCATCGAATTTCAAGGAACAGCTTGTTTAATGTTCACAGGAATGACTGCAGTTTGGCTCTGATCCACATTGCCTAGAATTGCCATGGCCTTCTTCAAGGGTTTTATTGCTGAACAATTTTTAATTCAGTTTAAATCATTTCAAGTATTATTTGTTGTTTTCTGTTCATGGAAGTCCAGTAATTTGACCCTTTTTGAAACAGCAACCTTTTTTTGGCTAGGCAGTGGATTTATTAGTTTAGTCTACATATATTTACTTTTGTTGTTTTGTCACTTTTGTTCTCTCTCTATGTTTAAACTTGTTAAGTAAAATAAATGTAATTATTTGTATGAACTGTTTTTTGTATTACCTTTAGTTTAGGCACATTGTACTGTATAGGCATGATAATTAAGATACTATTTTTTAAAAAAGTATCTTAAGTATTTGAATGATAAAACAAGCTACAAAATTATTTGTATTGTATTTGTATTCTTACAAATCTTGGGTCAGAGTAGTTTTTTTTTTTTTTTTCTATCATGGTCTGACTCTCGCTCTCGTATCATAATACAAGGGATTAATAAATAGCCTGCACCTTTTGATTAAAATAAGCCTGACGTATCCTCTTGAGAATAATTATTTTTCCAACATTTTTCCTGGTTAAAGACATTAATTATATGCATATTATTAGCTATGAATAAAGAAAAACAGTCAGTAGAAATTGTAATGTACACAACAGGAGTGTCGGGGTTTTAGGACAATATAATAGAATATAAAGAGTTTACTTACAGTATGTAATGTGGTGCAGGACCTTTTAATGCTTTGTGCAGTAGAATATTCCAAACCTTAGGTAAAGTTTAATCTTATCATCTTTATATTGAGCCCTTTTGCAAAAAGGCCCTTAGTCAAATGGTCAAAATGTTTACTATATAGAAAATCCTGAGAAAAATCCAAATTTACGGATTTCAAGTAAAAAGGGACGGTATAGTAGTACATTTAAAATAGTCTGTTATAAAACTAACAGTAATAAATGTGTTCGTCTAATCAAAATTAAACACATCTGTTACAAAACTGAATAAATATGTATATATATTTTTTTTTTTTTCAGGAAAGGGTTCATTTCTGTTCATCTATTGAATTTTAACTTCTGCATAAACGTCTTGATGGCTCGTGTCTCTGGATGTTCTGGAGGATGAAGGTTTCTTAGCAAAACTGACAACTGCATAGTTCAAGACATCTTCATCATCAGCCTGATAAAGAACAAGAGCCGTTTATAAACCAGAGCGGATTAAAAGAGTAAAAAATTATTACATTGATATTTTTCTATTAAAAGTCTCTGTACATTGTGGATTGTAGGTCAGATGTGTATTTATTGAACAGAACAGAATCACAGTGAATAGAAGACTGGATTACCTGATTGGTGGGAGTTTGATGGTTACTTGATGAAGCACCTGAACAATAAAACACATAAGTAAAGTTTAAATGGAGAAAGTGTTCACATTTTCGTGAGAACTTCATACAGAAACTGTATATAATAATAATAATAATAATGTAATAATAATAATAATAATAATAATAATAATAATAAAACATACCTTTTCTTTGATGTTTAAATAAAACTCCAACCAGAGCCACTATTACCATCACAGATATTATATTGGAGGCTATTAAGGCAACAATCCAATTGCAATTTTTAGAATCTATAAAAATAAAAAATGTTTATAAATATTGGAGAATTTATTATCAGGCAAATGTTTAAACTACAGTAACATTATGTCATAAAAATATAAAATAAGCTTGATTAAAACTCTGACCTTCTCCATCTCTGCAGTTTGAACCCTGGTGTGTAACAGAGTGTGTGTTGTTGTTAAGTGTTCCAGGTGTAGGACAGAGTTTCTTCTCTTCACCTTTACAAATAAATTGGAAAAGCAGCAAATAAGCAGAAATTATATTACTTAAGAATATTTTTTGTTATAATATATTTAATTAGCTGATACCCCTCCCCCTCCAAAGTCTCTAAAAACACAAGAAATTATGTGAGATTATGCAAAGTTTTAACTACAGAAAACTCTGTTTCAAAAAGTGAAATTAAGTTTATTTGATTAAAACTCTGACCTTCTGCATCTCTGCTGTTTGAACCCTGGTGTGTAACAGAGTGTGTGTTGTTGTTAAGTGTTCCAGGTGTAGGACAGAGTTTCATCTCTTCACCTTTACAAATAAATTGGAAAAGCAGCAAATAAACAGAAATGATACTAAATATGAATAATGTGAAATATTCCACATTTAATGCACATGTACACATAATTCTGGTTAAAGTGTTGATCTGGAATTAGCAGCTTATCAGAGTAAAACTGTTTACCTTCAAACTGCAGACGTGTTCCAGATGTGAACTTTACTGTACTTCCCTCCACATAACCACAGAAATATTCTCCTCCATCATCTTCTCTTATTCCATTAATGTTGAGATCAAACTTTTGGTCCTTTACAGTAACACTGAAGCGACTATCAGTAAATCCATCAACAAATACGTAGCCCTGAGTGTTACTGTACGGTCTCACCAAAAACTGAGGCACTTTTCCAAAACTCTGTCTGTACCAAGATAAACCATTTTTCTTTTTGACATCACTAATGTTACACTCCATAGTTACATTTTCTCCACGCTTTACTGTTTTCATGTGAAACTCCTTGATGTCAGACATTTTTACTGTAAAAAAAAAAAAGTGTTTCATATTTAATGTTAAATATGTCATGAAATTAGTTAAACATGTAAAATGACTATTTTAGATGAAAGTTTAAAACGTTCCTCACCAGTTGTGCAGAGACAAAGCAGAGAGTAAAGAGCCACAAAGCGTGTGATCATCGTTCCTGTTTAGACAAAGTGATAGTGAGGTAATGAACTTGTGTGTTCAGTAGAAAACCAGGTCCAGACTCACGCCTGATTGGATGTTTTGAAGCTGTGGACTGATTTGATTGGTCCATTAGCTGTAATGAGATGTGAAGCTCACAGTGAATTCTTGTCTATTCTGATGCTGTGATGAGTCACATGACTTTACAGATCTGATCTACTGGAGCTCTATCAGTCCTGTGTGCTGGAACCTCTCTGATAGAAGAAGTTTAATGCTGTTAATGTTTGTGTTTTACTAATGGTTGTGTTTCTGTTTCACTTCCAGTTTAGTTTATGTTCTTATTTATTTTTTGACTTTTGAGTGCTCTGTTTTAAAGGGTTCCTGTAGTTATTACATCAGCCTATACCTAGCTTGTAGCAAAAAACTTAACATTCAATATTGGTAGCTGGTGTGTTGGTACTGTCTGTCTGGTTCTTAGTTTAATTTAATTTTCTGTAAGTGCATGAAGTGCTTAACTGAAGACAATAATAGGAGCAAAATTACCACTTCCGTGTAAAATGCAAATAATCAAACATCACATTAGACTTAAAATTCATTTACAATATTTTCCGATTACAAATATCTAGCTGTACTACTTGTGAGTGTTATGGCTCGTCTCAGCTAACAGGTTTGAGTAGAACCTTTTCAGAATGGTTTTTGTAGTTTCTTGGATCTTTGTTCGATAACATACTACAATTATTTAATATTCATTGTGCAATCTATTAAGAAGAATTTAGAGGTTCTGAGGTGGACGGCATGAGTAGAGGGACGATGGTTCACATTATGTCCCACCTTTGTGTCTCTGTGTGTAGAGTGTGCTTGGTTCGTCTGTGCTTGATGGGTTTCCTCTGCGTATTCCGGTTTCATCCCACACTTCCAAGACATGCAAATTAGTCTAATTTCTATTTTCAACTTCCCCACAGTGAGTGAGTGCTTGTTTGTCTCATGGCCCTGGTCCCCTGGGGTCCCCCGTGACAGTTATCATGTAGAGTGTCACAGGGGACCCCATTTTCTTATTGTACTAAAACTGTTCTTGTGTAATATTAATATGCCTGACTGCTTTTAGAATGTGTATACCATTAAATATGTG
The DNA here is from genome assembly GCA_013621035.1 of Clarias magur. Lineage (NCBI taxonomy): Eukaryota > Metazoa > Chordata > Actinopteri > Siluriformes > Clariidae > Clarias > Clarias magur. The sequence goes on along the minus strand of QNUK01000287.1, from coordinate 143,167 downwards.
AAATATATGTATATGTATATGTATATAATATGTATGAATGGATTTAAAATAAAAGTAATATGAATTATTTTTAAAAAATACTTTTCACATCCAAAAAAACCATCATGAAATAAAGAAATTTTGAAAATATTATATAAATAAAATTATTAATTTAACTTTTAATAAAAAAATTTACAATTTCAGCAAAAGTAAACAACAAAATAAATTAAATCATAAACAACCATCAAACAGTAAAGTTAAAGTTAACATGTCACAGTTATTGTGTACCATGTCATAATAAATAATAATAATAATAATTAATAATAATAATAATAATATAACAATAAGAACTTATTTTATAATAAGAAGAAACACTTAGCTACAGATGCAAACAACTAAGTAAATGAAATAAATCTGCTCTTTTCCTCACATCTACAGTCTGCAAGTGGTCAAAAAAATAAAATAAAAATATTGACTTCAGATCATGAATAAGTCGTGAATACGTTTAGACCTCACTGATATATTGTTATGCACAGAAAACCTTTTCATAGTAAATCTTGATTAGATGCTTTGAGAAAAGTGTCCATAGTTAATAATGCGAACTACGCCACTTACAAACACCAAAGACGTTGAAAGTGATCCGTACCCTCTTCCTTCTTCGTCCCTTGAGGTTATATTTCCCCCACAGCTGCAGTGAAGCATTTTTGTACTAATATAACCTTTATTTCCTCTCACTAGGCAATAATAACCAACCTGAAATAAACCAGCTTCTCATGTGTGTCTCATTCTGGTAAATGAAGGAAACTACACACAGCTGTTCAAGTGAGAAATGTTTACAATCAGCTTTCACTCATTCCACGAGTTTCTACTGTTATATAACTGCACAGGCTATTAAACAACAGAATGGTGAAACTCCGCACATAAAATACATGTTTCTTTGTTCTTCTTACCATTTTTATGTGAACTTTATTGTGACACAAATCCTCAAACACAAAGCTTCTTTGTTCATTTAGTCTCGAGTTCAGAAATCTTTTATAACTTTCTCCAATTTGTCCAAGCTCGTTACCAACCTTTTGAAAGCTTTGATTCATGTTTTAAAATGAAACCTTGTCTTGTTTTTACTGAAAACTTTAAGGCGGACACATTTTCTAATAAGATAAACAAGGTGTTTAAGGTGTTTAAACAAGATGTTAAACATGTTCCACTTGATTTGTTTATCTAAATATATACGTTGGCATTTATAGCGTGTTGCCGTCTCAGAGCCGGAGTTGCGTCTAAATATCTTTTAGAAGAATGATATTGGACCATGTTGCTTATCTCGGTCTACTTTCACTCTCCTTTCTGTTAGGAAGAATCTAACGTGTGTAATATGTTGAAGAACCTAAAGAGGTTGAAAATAAAATGAAACTGAAAATCTACATCCTGCCCACTGAATTTCATTTCTTGAAAAATAAGCCACGAAATGTGGAAAAATGCACCCAAAACTACAAAATCTTTACATGTCTATATTTCCATGTTAAATTAGCTGTTGTGTCTGCCGATAGTAAAACAAACGCTACTATAGAGAAAACCCAGTTGACCCTTTTTACCCTTTACAGTCGGGCGGCCTGGGCAGCGGCTCCCACGGGGTTGACTCGCGCTGACTCTCCTCTCTGGGGATGTCCGAGCCGGGCCGTCCCAGCTCTCCTGTGGGCGTGGCCTCAGGTGGGAATCCTCTGTGACGTTTGAGGCTGGGTGGCTTTGCCCGGCTGGGAAAAGGTGCCATGACGTGTACATCCACACGATTTCCTCACGACTTTGAAGTCCCTGGTGCATGTTCCATTGCCCTGCTCGCGTGCCACTCTTTCACGGTTTAGTGCATTCGAAGTCCAGGATCCATTAATGGAGATAGCTCACCAGCCGTGCCTATTCCCGCAGCCCCGCCCCTTCGCACACCTGCAGAAAGGGAGGCCGCCTACCTAGTAAACTTCGGAATGATAGATTTACATCACAGGCGCACACCGTGACACAAATCTAGATATTTGCAAAGTAAATGAATACTTGTGTTTTTAAATAAAATATTAAAGAGTAATCTGTTTTTGAATATTTTAACCTATACATTATGTTGCTCAATAAAATTATATCAGTATTACACAAGACAACTAATGTGAATCATACTTTACTGGACATGTTTATTTCTGTTTTTGAATAATACCCCCCCCCCCCCCCCATCCCACAAAGAGAAATGAGAAACGTAAAGAAGGAAATACTGCAGTAAAAAAATAAAATAATAATAAAACACTTCTGTGTTAAACGTATTGGCTCAGAGTGTTACAAGAAGTCATGCTTTTACCCTAAAATGAAGTTCTGCTTTATACTCAGAAAAGAGGGATAAACAAATGTTCTCCTTTTCTTTGAGGGAGGAACATCATCTTTGTCATCTAGAATAAAACAAAATAAGTAAAACTTAATTTATCTACTCAACTTTCATGCTTTATAATCAGAACATGTTTGCCATTAATCATCAGCCATTTTTCAGAAAAACTTGGCAGGACGCCAAACAGTCTTTCGCGCGCTCCCTCACACCCAGCGCATGCGCAGAGAGAGAGAGACAGAGAGAGAGAGAGAGAGTAAGTCTGAGTGAAATGTGTGTGTGTGTGTGTGTTTGTGTGTGTAAATCTGCAAAGGTCTACATTTATACATGAACACTCACAATATCCACAAAACGTTGTGCTTTTGTAAAATAAAGAAAATAAACAGGGTGCGCTTTCAGCCGTCTCAGTCTCCACCAATATATTTCTGAAACGTGTCACTAAAATTAACTAAAACTCAGAGAATACTTCACACACTGACAGAAATATATCTATAGAAAGATTAAATGAAGCAAGTTAAATAAAAAAATTAATATTCCCACTTGATGTAATCCGTATGAATCCAAGCAGAGGCACAGTCTCTCTGTCTCACTTCACTATCTGATAATGACCTGAGACAGGACACGCCCACACGCTGTTCACAGAGAAACAATCAGGGTAATCTACATACAAGGCCATGCCCCCAAACACACACACAGATTCAGTAAGTTTCCTGCACGTGTGGAAGATGTCACACACTGTACAGTTTTCTGGAGCTCTACAGAATGTTCTGGAAAGTGGTCGGAGTTTATATTTACCTCAGAACAACACTGAGACTCCGACAGAGAACAGAGGAGGAGAATCCAGCAAGCTGATACCATGTGTGAGTTATTAAGTCTCATATAATCGTTATTCTCATCATAGTAAACTCATATTATTTTATTTTTCATGGTTTTGGTGCTTTGGTCAGTTTATGTGAAACATTGTCTTTCAATGTCACTTGCATAGTTTAGGTTAAAATGTAGATAATACTGCTAATCATGCTAACACTGCCTAATGTAGCTTAGCACAAACATGTTAGCTCACGGTGGCTAAGCTAATGCCTTATGTAGATGACCGATGTTCGTGAATATCAGTTGTGGTGTAAATGTTTCTAATGTATTTCACTCAGTTGTGAATAGCTTCCGCGTACTGTAGCTGTTTGGTTCAGTTTGTGGTCAGCTTATGACACTGCAATCTATACTGTTATTTAGCACAAACACTGCTTCATGTAGCTAAACATATGTTTGTGATATTCAGATGTAAATGTAAATGCAAAAAAGGTGGCGTTGCTGTATTGTAAAAATGTACATTACAAAAGCTTATGTGGTCTTTATGCATGGGCATTAGTAATTGATGATGATAATATACAGTAGTTTATTTTATTAACATGTTGTTGTCCATTCTTGTTTTATGGAAAACACAGACTGATGATGTCACTCTGCTATTCCTGTTCACATGAGAACCTGGACCACAACTGTTGTCTGGCTTCAGGATGGCTCTCTTGTATTGTTAAAGTGGATGGACACACAATAAGTCTCTGTCTGCACCTGTGACTGTGTACAACCAGCACATGGACTGTCCTCGGGTGACGGGAATGTTGACACTGCTGGTCACAGGGTCTGTGTAACGTCCCATAGTGTTTTAGGATGTCTCTTCTTTGGTGTTGAAAAGACGTTACGTTTCGTTCTCATCCGTAGGTTTGCCTCCAGCGACTGGGTTGTGAAACTTCCTTATTCTAGGGATTTGTGCTGATGTACACCATTTGAGTGAAGGTGTGAGATGCTTCTCTCTTGTGCAACGGAGTTGTTTTGCAGATCTGCAGCATCTGAGTTGGAGAAGTGTAACCGTTTCTTTCCTTATTTGCTAATGTCGTGAACTGTCTCTTCCTCTTCCAATGGCTTGCAGATTTGCGCCACTTAAGTGGGGTTGGTGAAAGCTATCTGGGTTTTCTCTTTTGACCAGGTCACATGTCCAGCTGTGTTACACCACTAAGAGAGAGATAACGGTAGCAGCAGGGTGCCATTTACTGGAAGGTGACCGATTCACGGCTCCATTTGAGGTGCCTGTTAGTCCCTACAGTGTGCGTGTGTGTGAGTGTCATTAGAGAGGTTCTTTGTTAAAGAAGTTTCCCCACAGATCAGTGTTTCCATTAGTGTGTGTGTTTGGCACAGCTCTGGCACAGTTTTGGCTGCTGTCTGTAAATCTGACTCTGTACTGAAGTCACGCCAAAGAAGTGAAACGTCTCCAAGGTTCATATAGATTTGCCAGAAAAAAGTCTAGATTCATGAACCTTTGGAGCATTGGAGCTGGGACAAAGCAGCGGAAGTGAGACCTGACACCTGGCTGGTTATTGTCTACCTATTTATACATCACCAGCACACTGACTGATCTTACTAAAAGCTACTTTCACATTCGCCAGTTTTCTTTCTCCCTCTTGTTTTGCAAACAAACACCTCAGACTCTGGCTTAGGCCGGTGTTGTCCCAGAACTCCCAGCCACATGCTGATAATCAGTGGTAATGTGTCAGTGTGTGTGTAAATACAGCCATACTGAGAAAGCATGCCTGGCCATCAAGTGAAAATGATGTAGTAAAGTGGAACTATAGAAAATTAATTACTTTAATGTTACATTATTTCCTTCATTTGGATTGAAATTAACTAATTTTTACTTGTAGTTAATTATTTACAATTCGATAAAAATATAATCAATATGGGGAAAAAACACTACGTGTGTATGGGTTAGCATAGACGTTAATGGTGTGTCACAATGTTTCCAGTCAATATGTACGATTGCCTTTAATTGGAATGGCTTCAGGGAAATAATGTCATGTTTTCTGCCCTATTGTATCTTCATGGTTTATACAAATGCTAAAACAACTACATTACTAACAGGTGACTGTTTGGTGTGGCGCTATTATTCTGTTAAGTGTGACCTCTGCTGGCCAAAAGAGGAATTGTCCTTCATATAAATCTATGACCAGAGCCAGCTCCAGGTCAGATTAAATCTAATTATTTTACAAGATATACAGAGAAAATATTATTGTGTAGTATATAACCTTTTTTAAATTCTTTCTTTTTAATGCTCCAGCATGGTGCAGTAACTGATGAGAAATGTTTCAAAATTTTTATAAAGCTATGTTCATTAAGTAAAGTACAAAATCTTGTTAAGCGTTCCAGGTTTAATCCAGTTACAGTTTCTCCACAGTTTACTGTCTTCACATGAAGCTCATTGATATTTTTCCTCAATGTAAATCAGTAAAATATGTAAAATTGCTATTTTTAATTAAAGTGTTTAAAATGTTCTCAAAAGCTGAGAGAGGGGCATTTTAAAAACCAGGAGAAAACCAGGTCCAGACTTGAAGACGTTGAAGCTGTGGACTGATTTGATTGGTCCATTAGCTGTAATGAAGCTCACAGTGAATTCTTGTCTATTCTGATGCTGTGATGAGTCACATGACTTTACAAATATTTACAGATATCTACTGGAGCTCTATCCTGTGTACTGGAACCACTCTAATAGAAAAAAATGTATGTGTGTGTGTGTGTGTGTGTGTGCGTATATATATATATTACAGTGGAACCTTGGATTACGAACATAATTCGTTCCGGATGTGGGCCCGTATTCCAAAACATTCATAAACCAAATCGAATTTCCCCACAAGAAATAATGGAAACTCAAATTATTTGTTTCACTCCCGCACCCCACCCTTAAAAAACATAAAAATAATTAATACAATATATAAAGTAAAACTAAAACAAATTAACCTGCACTTTACCTTCAAAAAAAATGTGTGTGTGTGTGTGTGTGTGTGTGTGTGTGTGTGTGTGTGTGTGTGTGTGTGTGTGATCCTAAGGTAAGCTCCCCTCTCCTCCTTCTCATGTTATACGGTTACCCCTTCTCCACTCTTTTCACACGCACGTGCGCACACAATGGATACACTGTTTTATTGGAAAAATAAACAAGAAATCTCTCTAATGACATTACAGTGTCACACTAATGGAATCACTGCTGTAAAGTAAAAAAAAAAAACAAATTAACCTGCACTTTACCTTTGACAAGAATCATGACAAAGCAGTGTTTATGTGTAGAGCAGAGAGAAAGTGTGTGTGTGTGTGTGTGTGTGTGTGTGTGTGTGTGTGTGTGTGTGTGTGTGAAAAAGCGAAAGTAGGAGGAGTCTGTGTGTGACACAAAGAGCAGGCTGATACAGAAAGAGAAAATGGATCTTTAACCTCTCTAATGAGACTTCCTTTTGCTTTATATATATATATATATATATATATATATATATATATATATATATATATATATATATAAAGTATAAATTTATATATATATATATATATATATATATATATATATATATATATATTTTAACATCTGCTTGAATGATTTCAGGTTAGAAGCAGCTCTTACAAAATAAGGTAAGCTATTCCACAATCTCGGGGCAGCCACAGCAAAAGCACGGTTATCTCTATTTACAAATGTTGACCTGGGTGTAGTAAAAAGAAGTTTATTTACAGATCTAAGAAAACGAATGGAGAAGTGAAGCTGCAATAAATCCACAGTGTATTGGACAGGCTAATTCATGCAATGACACACATATTTTACAAGCAAAACTAAAACCTTAAAATCCATTCTAGACAGAAGATATATGCTCTCTTACAGTAGGTGCCACCTCAAATATCCGAGGCCATCCAGATGTCGTGCGAATGGCATGTGGCTGCCCTTTGAATGGCATGATCCCCCCCTCCCTCTCCTGCCAGAAAGGTGTGTCAAGATTTCACAGTAAACACGCCCTTTCAAGCCCTATTTCTTAATTTACCTGGTGTCACCACTAGATGGCGCTTTGTTCTCAAGAACACATTAACAAAAGCCAGCAATTCAGCAGCGGTCAGATGTGACTTTAGAGGACTTAATGGTCTGTTTACCAAATCTGGAGTTAACATTACAGCTTACTGTCAGTGTCACAAACTCACAATGTCACTCCTGTTTCCTTCAAAAAGTAAAACTTTGAAAATACTATTAATGTCGCTATTAAAAAGCTGCACTACTTGAAAAACTCATAAGAAGAGAGTTTGTGCTCTCTGAAAATGTCTTCAGAATCTGACTGAGTGTTGTCGATTTAGATAAATTCAGAATGTATTTATTCTTTGTGTAAGAGTTAATCTGCAGGTTATTTCTGTGACTGGAATATAATGTGATGCAGTCCATGAGAGACACAAGCTGAGGCTGGATTTACAGGAGCCAGCGAGCTGAACGCTCATAACCAGGTTCAATGGGTAACATTATTACAGGCAGTTTATTTACATTCCAGAATTCTCAAAACAGTATTTTACACTCTGTGGTAAATAGGTTTATTAATATATTTAGTTTTCATCAAAGCTAGATATTCTGTACAGTTTATTTAATCTTTGTCTGCACTAAATTCTCCTGTTGTCTTTAAGCAGAGCTCCGCTGTGGAGGATTGCTTTTTTTTTTACACACGTGGACAAAATTGTTGGTACCCTTCGGTCAATGAAAGAAAAACTCACAATGGTCACAGAAATAACTTTAATCTGACAAAAGTAATAATTAAAAAAATTCTATGAATGTTAACCAATGAAAGTCAGACATTGCTTTTCAACCATGCTTCAACAGAATTATTTAAAAAAATAAACTCATGGAACAGGCCTGGACAAAAATGATGGTACCCCTAGAAAATACTGAAAATAATGTGACCAAAGGGACATGTTAATTCAAGGTGTGTCCACTAATTAGCATCACAGGTGTCTACAGTCTTGTAATCAGTCAGTGGGCCTATATATAGGGCTCCAGGTAGTCACTGTGTTGTTTGGTGACATGGTATGTACCACACTCAACATGGACCAGAGGAAGCGAAGGAAAGAGTTGTCTCAGGAGATTTGAAAGAAAATTATAGACAAGCATGTTAAAAGTAAAGGCTATAAGACCATTTCCAAGCAGCTAGATGTTCCTGTGACTACAGTTGCACATATTATTCAGAAATTTAAGATCCATGGGACTGTAGCCAACCTCCCTGGACGTGGCCGCACGAGGAAAATTCATGACAAATCAAAGAGACGGATAATCCCAATGGTAACAAAAGAGCCCAGAAAGACTTCTAAAGAGATCCAAGGTGAACTTCATGCTCAAGGAACATCAGTGTCAGATCGCACCATCCGTCGTTGTTTGAGCCAAAGTGGACTACATGGGAGACGACCAAGGAGGACACCATTGTTGAAAACAAATCATAAAAAAGCCAGACTGGAATATGCCAAACTACATGTTGACAAGCCACAAAGCTTCTGGGAGAATGTCCTATGGACAGATGAGACAAAAATGGAACTTTTTGCCAAGGCACATCAGCTCTATGTTCACAGACGGAAAAATGAAGCATATCAAGAAAAGAACACTGTCCCTACTGTGAAACATGGAGGAGGCTCTGTTATGTTCTGGGGCTGCTTTGCTGCATCTGGCACAGGGTGTCTTGAATCTGTGCAGGGTACAATGAAATCTCAAGACTATCAAGGGATTCTAGAGAGAAATGTGCTGGCCAGTGTCAGAAAGCTGGGTCTCAGTCGCAGGTCATGGGTCTTGCAACAGGACAATGACCCAAAACACACAACTAAAAACACCCAAGAATGGCTAAGAGGAAAACATTGGACTATTCTAAAGTGGCCTTCTATGAGCCCTGACCTCAATCCTATTGAGCATCTTTGGAAGGAGCTGAAACATGCTGTCTGGAAAAGGCACCCTTCAAACCGGAAACAACTGGAGCAGCTTGCTCATGAGGAGTGGGCCAAAATACCTGCAGAGAGGCGCAGAAGTCTCATTGACAGTTACAGGAATCGTTTGATTGCAGTGATTGCCTCAAAAGGTTGTGCAACAAACCATTAAGTTAGGGGTACCATCATTTTTGTCCAGGCCTGTTCCAGGAGTTCATTTTTTAAAATAATTCTGTTGAAGCATGGTTGAAAAGCAATGTCTGACTTTCATTGTTTAACATTCATAGAATTCTTATTTATTATTACTTTTGTCAGATTAAAGTTATTTCTGTGACCATTGTGAGTTTTTCTTTCATTGACCGAAGGGTACCAACAATTTTGTCCACGTGTGTATATACTCTGAAAATCAAGTTTTATTTGAACATTTAAAAAATAAAAACAATCAACAAATATTGCTAAAGCCAGCCGTAGCTGTTCAGGGTCAAGTTTACGGGGGCTTTTTAGTCTTTAGTTTATTTTACTTCTGACCGGAAACCAGTGATCCGCTGTCAGATCCAGATATCTCTACATTACACACTTGTGCAGTTTGTCTTGCCACAGGCGTGTGTGTGTGTGTGTGTGTGCTCCTGCATTCGTCAGGTTTGCCTGAGCTGGCTTTAACACAAACACATTTGCACGCCGGCAGGTCGAAAGAACCCCAGTTAACACCATCTAACAGTCAGTAGTTGGCGGAGTCAGTACATTCTCCATTGAGATTTCCCACCTTCCCCTCCTCATAAGTTTGTCTTTGTTCTTTTAATATAGTTCTTAAAACCCAAAGCATATTTTTTAAAGTTAAACATAAATACGGGTCACTTAAACACAAAATAGCACAGACGCAAATGATCAAGTGTTTAATTGATGTTTTTGTTTGATTCTATGACTAATAATAATAAAAAATAAAATAAATAAAAACAATAGCAATAAGAATTATTATTATTGAAGCTGTTTTGTGACAGTAACATTGTTAAAAGTGTTATATAACAATTAAAACACACAAACACGATTTCAAAAACAAAATTTCTAAAAGTAGTCAAAGTTAAACAGTAATTTGTATAAACCAGGTGACTACATGTTGTATTTTTCTTTAAGTTCAATAAAACACCTGAATAACACCAGCAGCTTATTAATCTCTAACTGTCCAGTTTATATTAATACTGATTTATTTTTTAAAGTATCCAAGTATTAAAGTATTAAAAACTATTACCCCCCCCCCCCCCCCCCACCCACCCAACTCTTAAATGTATCTAAATCACTACATCATTTATAAGAACACTCTTCTTATAAAAAATACCCGGGCAGTTATTGTAATAGCAGTTCTTGTAATAGCAACGTTAATATTATTTGCAAAGCGTCTTTTTGATGGAAAGAGGAGTGACATTGACACTGACAGTAAGCTGTAATGATGACTACAGACTCACCAAAGAGATGATTACGTTATCTGAAGTGACATCTGACTGCTGCTGGTGCTGCCTGTGATTTTTAAAAACGCCTCTAAAAAGGGGGGAAATAAATAAACTGTAAACTACCCCATACAATTTTTTTTATAAAAAAAAGTCACCACTACCCTGAATAAAGAGTCCATTAAACTGTCATCTTCATCTCTGTGGTGCACTTTTATAGTGTCAGTCCAGCGGGGGTGTTGTGAGGGTGGGAATATACTGTAATATCACATGACTGCAACTCAGCGCAGGTAAACTGCTGGCTTGTTTTAATGTGCTTTTGAGAACAAAGCGCCATCTCGTGGTGGCACTCTGTAATTACATAAAAAGGGCTTCTGTGGGCGTGTTCCTGCTTTTCTGGCAGGAGAGGGAGGGGGGATCATCCAAAGGGCAGCCACAGGCCTTTTACACTGCAGCTACAGGAGGTTTAAAGTGGCCACTACTGTACAGTATTTACGATGTTAGCACTAATAAGGTTTACAGCAGAAAATATTGTTTTTCATTTTTTTAGACATTGCAGGACTCCTGTGATTACTTACTGTTGACTTTGTACTTATATTTCAGTTTCACTCGTTTCACGTATATTAAACACCTCAACTTCACGTCATGGTCTGGGGGTCGTTATATGGAGGAGATGAACTTACTGGATAGCTGAGTGAGGTAACCAGTGAGACCAGTACACTTCCAGTTTCATGTTTGCTGATGTTGGGGAGAGTGTTGTTATTATTAGTGGAGGAGACAGAACACCTTACTGATAAATAAAACCACAGTTTGTTAGGACTGGAGTGACATTACTGTAATGAGCTCACCCTTGAGGTGCGAGTGTTTGTACTGAGAGCACTGAAAAATACACACGTCTCATGTTGTCTTATAAGTAAAATGTTCTTACACAAGAACAGCTCCTTGTTTGCAGGTATTCTTCCATGATGACATACCGCTTGAGTGCTGGTACCAAATAAAAAATTAATAAATAAATGGATAAACCTCCAGCAATGTTGCACAGAAATAAGTGATGTATGGAGTTTGAAAAGTGATCCATGGCTCAGAATGAAAACCTCTCCATCTGAAAGCAACCCTGTGATTATAAGCCCCGCCCCCAAACAAGCCTAGAAACAGTCATGAGAGTGAACTCGAGTCTTCAGTCCGAGTGTGAGAACACTCTTAACACGTGTGTAGAAGTGTTAGTGACTGCAGCAGCGCTCTCTCACATCATGCAGTTGTTTCAGTTGAACAGAAATAGCATTGTGGTTTCTGAGTTTCTGAGGGTTTTAGTTGCTCTCCAGTTCAGTTCAATTCAGTTTTATTTATATAGCGCTTTTAACACTGGCCATCATCACAAAGCAGCTTTAAAAAATATATATTGAACTGTGTTTGAAGTGTGAGTGTGTGTGAGTCAGAATGATCAGATGGTCCCTGATGAACGAGTCGAGGGCGACGGTGCTGAGGGAAAAACTCAAAATTTTTAAAAACTTGAAAAAAATTTTCAAGATGGCACCGGTGAGATCGGCTGCCGTCACGACTGCTCCGACCTACTATACTTTGTTTTCGTCTTTTAATTTAATTTCTAGCAACTTTAAACCGGCAAATTCATCACCATTGAGTGCATTAGGTATGATAGAGATACTCTTATTTCTATTGGTCTACAATGGAAAACAAAGGACGCGACGCGAAGCGGCGGCCCCGAGGGAAACGAGCCGGGGGCAGGAACAGGCTGAGAGCCCGCGCACACCGCACACCTCTGCCTAGCATCCTGCTCGCCAACGTCCAGTCACTGGAGAACAAGCTCGATGACCTCAGGGCCAGGAAAAAGTTCCAGAAGGACATTCGGGACTGCAATCTTCTCTGCTTCACCGAGACATGGCTGAACCCAGCGGTGCCGGACCACGCCATCCAGCCGGCCGAGTTCTTCTCGGTTCACCGCATGGACAGGACAAGGGACTCGGGGAAGACAAGGGGAGGCGGCGTGTGTTTAATGGTGAACAGCGGCTGGTGCAACAGCGCGAGCGTTGTTCCTCTCGCACGCTCCTGCACACCCAACCTGGAACTATTGACCATCAAGTGTCGTCCTTTTTATCTTCCTCGGGAGTTTACATCGGTCATAATCAGCGCCATTTATATTCCACCACAAGCGGACACGGACACTGCCTTATGCGAGCTGCATGAGGCACTCTCACAGCACCAGACACAACACCGGGACGCTGCGCTCATTGTGACGGGAGACTTTAACAGTGCCAACCTCAAACGTGCAGCGCCAAACTTTTATCAGCACATCACCTGCCCAACCAGGGGCGAAAGGACACTGGACCACTGTTACACATCAGTTAAGGACGGTTACAAGGCACAATCCCGTCCACCGTTTTGTAAATCCGACCATGCCGCCATCTTCCTCATGCCAAAATATAAACAAAGGCTTAAACAGGAACTTCCGGTTCAGAGGGAGGTCGCGCGCTGGACGGACCAATCGGTGGCCGCGCTTCAGGACGCACTCGATGACTCAGACTGGGACATGTTCCGAAACAGCTCCGATGACGTCAGCATGTTTCCGGAAGCGGTTGTGGGATTCGTCGGGAAACTAGCGGATGATACCGTACAGAAAACGACCATCAGAACGTTTCCCAATCAGAAGCCATGGGTGGATAAAACCATCCGCGATGCTCTGAGATTTCGCGCCGCTGCCTACAACGCGGGACTTGCATCGGGGGACATGAACCAGTACAAGGCTGCGTCCTATAACGTCCAGAAGGCGGTTAAAGAGGCGAAGCAGCGCTACGGAAGGAAACTAGAGTCACAACTCCAACAGAGTGACTCTAGGAGCCTGTGGCAGGGACTAAGGACAATCACGGATTATAAAGCACCAACATCCGGTATGACGAACGCGGACATGACTCTGGCAGACGAGCTGAACACCTTTTATGCTCGCTTTGAGGCTGCAGCTAAAGACGCTAGCATTGCTAATGCTAGCGGTGCTAACGGCTGCGGAGAGGAAGTCACTGCCAGCACCGGAAACGCGTTCATCATCTCCGAGCATGACGTGAGGAGAGCCTTCAAGAGAGTGAACATCAGGAAAGCAGCAGGACCAGACGGCATCTCAGGTAGAGTCCTCAGAGCCTGCGCAGACCAGCTAGCACCTGTGTTCACAGAGATATTCAACCTCTCCTTATCTCAGTCGGTGATCCCCACATGCTTCAAAGAGTCCATCATTGTTCCTGTTCCGAAGAAACCACATCCTGCTTCCCTAAATGACTATCGACCTGTAGCCCTCACATCAGTGGTGATGAAGTGCTTTGAACGGCTGGTCAGAGACTTCATCATCTCTTCACTACCCGACACTCTGGACCCACTACAGTTTGCATACCGCCCGAACCGCTCCACAGATGATGCCATCTCTCATCTCCTCCACACAACACTCACTCACCTGGACACCAGAAGGGGGAATTATGTTAAAATGCTTTTCATCGACTACAGCTCAGCATTTAATACCATAATTCCCTCCACACTCACCACCAAGCTGGAGCACCTGGGACTCAGCTCATCTCTGTGTCAGTGGATCTCTAATTTCCTAACTGGGAGACCACAGGCAGTAAGGATGGGTGGACACGTCTCAGCCTCTCTCACCCTCAGCACTGGAGCCCCACAGGGCTGTGTTCTGGGCCCCCTGTTGTACTCTCTGTACACACATGACTGTGCGGCCACTACCAGCTCCACCACCATCATTAAGTTTGCTGACGACACCGTCGTGGTGGGCCTGATCTCTGACAACGACGAGACGGCCTACCTGAAGGAGATTGGAAATCTGGAGAACTGGTGCCAGAGGAACAACCTTCTTCTAAACGTCAGTAAGACAAAGGAGCTGATAGTGGACTTCAGCACTAAGCAGGAGAGGAACTACCAGACCCCCGTCATCAACGAGAGCGCAGTGGAGAGAGTGGACTGCTTCAAGTACCTCGGTGTTCACATCACGCAGGACCTATCATGGTCCTGTCACATCAACACACATAAAAGGCCAGACAGCGTCTCTACCACCTCAGACGCCTGAGAGACTTTAGACTGCCCTCTAAGGTGCTCAGGAACTTTTACTCCTGCACCATAGAGAGCATCCTGACGGGAAACATCGCATCCTGGTTCGGGAACAGCACCATGCAGGACAGACGAGCTCTACAGAGGGTGGTGCGATCAGCTGAGCGCATCATCCGAACTGAGCTCCCTGACCTGCACTCTGTCTACAGCAAGCGGTGCTGGACCAAGGCCAGGAAGATCATGAAGGACCTCAGCCACCCCAACAATGGACTGTTCTTTCTGTTGCGGTCTGGGAAGCGCTTCCACTCCCTGAAGGCCAATACAGAGAGACTGAGAAGGAGCTTCTTCCCGCAGGCGATACGGTCTCTCAATCAAACCAATACACTGGACTAAACACCTCTGCATTTTCTTGCACACACAGAACGGACAATGATGTCAATGCACATTGCACATATATGCACATATGCACATTTGCACACTTCAAGGACTTCTTTTCACACCCCCCTCATCTCATTAAAATACTACCTCAAGTTTTTCACAGTTTTTCACAGACTATAGTTGTAATATATTACATTACATTATACTTCAGATTTTATATATATTGTAACTTTGATGGAATCTTGTTTTATAGGTTCCATTTGTAAAAATATTTAAGGTCACGGAGCGGTCGTATAAGCATTTCACTGCATATCGTACTGTGTATGACTGTGTATGTGACAAATAAAATTTGAATTTGAATTTGAAAACTCCCTGAGATGGTAATAGGAAGAAACCTTGAGAGGAACCAGACTCAACAGGGAACCCATCCTCATCTGGGTGATAACGGAGAGCAGGGATTGATCTGCACTCATACTGTGTGTTAGAAGGCTGGAAGTTGAGTATAACAGGAGACGTGTTTAAGTTCATATGCAGTCCAGTTGGTTATTGGAGGCTCAGGTAGACTGTAGGAAACTCCAGTTCTGAACTATCGAGCGACTGCAGTCACGAGGCCTCAGAGAACAGCTGTCCGCATGAGCCAAGCACAGGAGTGTCTTCATGGTAAAGTGGAACCGTCCCCAGTCACCACACGCATCCCAGACAGACCACACGAGGCTCCATGTGATGTGGGACACCAGGACGAGTCAGACGAGTCCAGAGGGCGGAGGGGGTCTGGATCACTCCACATGCTACTCCTGAGGTTTTGGTTCTCTGGACCTGATTGAACCACCCTGATGCCTTACTACTGGTAAGAGTTCTTCTAAACATCTCTTACAGTTGGTGAGGATGGCCTCATAAGAACCCCTGAAATTGGATGAAACCAAATAAACATGTCTGTGGATGTTGGAGAACCTCTGAACTGCAAATGATCCAAACAACCTTAAGTCAAATTACTGACCAGATGGAAACTGCAACACAACACACTTTTAAATTAAAACTCTAATGAATTCAGAAATGACTGACTGAATGCTGATATTCACAAGTTTCTCACAAACTTAGAAATAAATTCCTGTTAACACAACTGCACTTTTTGACAGTTCTAGATGAGAAGTTATTTATAACCTGCTGACACCCAGATGAGGATGGGTTAGCTTCTGAGTCTGCTTCCTCTCCTTATTTATTTAGGTGGAGCAAGCTTTTAAAGCTAATAATTAAACACAAGAACTCAAGCACTGCATAGGTGGGATTATATCAGTGTGATCTGGCAACCCTGACTGCAGCCCAAGCTGCTGTATTTATCCTACAGTTATTTGGTGCAAAAGCTTTCCTCAACAACTAACACGACATGTGCACTTGGTGTGAAAAGACCATAAAGACTGGAGGCAGTGTAGCACCATGTGACAGTGTGTCCAAAAAATAAACAAATAAACTTGTTTTAAATTACAGACTTCTGTACTATTATAGACCATTACTGAGTAATAACACTAACATTTTTCTTTTATTATGTGTATCATGTAATATTCTAGAGAGTGATGGGTTTATTACTTGAGATGCAGCTTGAGATGACAACCATCACGCACAAAGCTGAAAAAGAAATGAAGTTCATCAGTCTGTTTAACATCACTGTGTCTGGAGTGATTAAAGTTTCTCCTTGTGGTTGTTTGTACAGGCAGCTGTGAAGACGCTGACGTGCTCATGCAGGGCTAAAGTTGTCCAAGCTGCCGTCCGTTGCCTTCTGTGACTAAGTTGTCACTACTTGGTTCTGGATGATTCAGTAAAGTAGATAAATGACTTTTTGAAGTATACACTATCAACTCATAATATAAGGAATCTTGCACTTGATGTTTGCTCAGTGCTCATATTTTAAGTCTTTAGTTTTATTATTATTTTTAAGAAGAAGGCCTCACACAGATGGAGCACAGTCTCTAGTACAGTCTGAATAAATAGTGATCTCAACATTCTACATGATATTTTTATTAATGAACTCCAGCTCTTTTGTGTTTCAGTCTGAGATTCTAACATAAAGACATTCAGACTGTCGAACCCAAAATAAGTCAGTGTGAGCTGCTGATTAAACACTCAGAAACCACAATGCTATTTCTGCTCAACTGAAACATGATGTGAGAGAGCGCTGCTGCAGTTGTAAATGGCTTTGACTCGAACCGTGTTACAGTCTGTGTCGTGTTCTTGTCAATGGAGTAGAAACAGGGTTTGTTGCTGATCTGGAGAGTTTATTGTCGTAGCTGCATGGGATAAACAGAATACAGCATTGGGTTCTGTGCATTTGTTCTCCCGCAATTCGTTTACCTTCTCTCAAACTCGGTGTGATGAGGGAAACGCCTGCTGACCAGAAATGACGTCACCGCATGTTAAACATGAAACTGCGACTACAACAGAACTAATGTAGTTCAAACAAAATGTAAAACATGAACAGACACAAAATAATATCAAATAAATATACAGATAGAAGGGATTTTAGTGGAATGCATCAATTTATAAGATTAATTATATATTAGGAATATTAACATCAGTACACAGTAACACTTCTATAAATGTGTTAACAGCTCGCTCACACTGGGCCTGAGCACTCGAGTCCACATGAGGACTATTTCTAGGCCATGTGTTGGTGAGATGAACAGTTTGGTTTAATTTTTTTGTGAACTGCTGACAATATTTCTCTTAAATTTAAAATATAACTATTATTATTTAGAGTGTATGTTTAAAGGAAATGACATCATCAGAGCACATCAAAATAACCCCAGATCATGCAGTATTTGCATAACTCAAATAAAAAAAATATTGTAAACAAATTGTGTTGATGCTTGAGCTAAATAACATTCAGAAATCAGTATTTGGTGGAATAATAACCCCGATTTGCATTTAGAGCTTTCATGTGTTTTGTCTCTCCACCAGTTTCTCACATTGCGGTTGGGTAAGTTTATACCCCTCCTTTTGCAGAAAAGCAAAAAGCTCAGCTCTGATTGACGGTTTGTGACCCTCGAGCTTCCTCTTCATGACATTCCAGAAGTTTTCTGGAGTAAATTGCAATAGACAAGTTTTCAATAGACATGTCTAAGTTTAAAATATGCGACATACAGTATGTGGTGTGTGTGTAAATATTCTTGTGTCGGCCATTTTGTTAAATAGATAAACATCTGACCTACAATCCACAATGCACAGAAACTTTTAATAGACAAAAATATCAAGGTAATCATTAGATTATAATAATCATTATAATTTTTTAATCCTGCTATGATGTGACGGGATAGCACGTTATGCAAGGGCGCCTGGTTTTCTTTTCCTACAGAGCCCTGATGCAGAGAAGGTGGTGTGTGTGAGCTGTGGGAGTGATGGTGCACTATTATGGGAGGCTTTTCCCGTTCGGAGATAACGTGGGATTATTCATTAAAACACAAAACTTAATTAAATAGAACAAAGGCAAACATAACATCTACAACAATGTGTCCTGTCCCCTCCAGACTGGGTTAATCCTTCTTTATCCACCATTAGTTTTCTCTTTTTTCTTTTCAGTTTTCCGCTCTTATACTTTTTCATTTCACTTTTCTCTTTTCACTTCCCCTTTTTTTTCTTTTGACTTTTCTCTCTTTTTCTTTTCTCTTTTTCTTTCCACTTTTCTCTTGTCTCTATACCGGAGCCATGCTCCTAGACCTGGTGCTACCTAAATGTCCACACATCTATTGCTTTGTGTTGGGGGCCTACAGTATATAGACATGCATCCAGGTGTCATGTATCCCCCTGATTGCCATCATCCTTCGTACTCATCTCTTGGTGAGGTCATATTCTTATGTGACTTTTCATGCCATTGTTATGCTGATGACACTCAACTCACTCTCCTCTTTCCTCCCTCAGACACTCATGCTTCAGGATTCATGCAGATGATTCATCCCCCCCATCAGGATCTCCCTGGACAACTCTCAGATCACACCTTCAGTCACTGCATGCAACCTTGGGGTAATGGGAGAATTAACTGTCCTTTCCCCTCAGATTGCTATTCTGACACTTTCATGTTGATTTCTTCTTGTAACATCAGAAGAATTTGTTAATTTCTCTCCATACAGGCCAATAAGGTGGTGGGTTGTCCCTTGTTATTTCAAAATGAGTCTACTGTTTGTCTACTCACTTCTGGCAGGTCTTGTGGGTGCTCATCGCAATTGAGGAAGACGTGTATCAAGACGTTTTTTGGTGCAAAAAAAATTTGACACGTTGGTGGTGAGATGAACTTCCTCTAGATTTCTCTACTGTTTCTTAGTGATCTTGGTAACACACCCCAAACAAACCAACAAACAAATAAACAAACAAACAACAAATCCATCCTAACAGTGTTTGATTGACAGTTCTTTTTTTAGATAATTTATAGAGCACTTAAGTACATCACTCTGGATACAGTCATTTGTCAAAAGCAGCAGACTCACAAGAACCACAGGAGCACACCGCACTCATTCTACATAACCTCTCTTTCTGCATGGAAATTTATCAGATTTGCAGAAATAGCATTTAAGCTGTAACTGCAGAAAACACACACACACACACACACACACACACACACATGACTTCCTCAAAAATGTCCATCTGTCTCAGCTAATCTGTTTGTTAAAACTATTAAACATCTCTTACACTTGGTGAGCATGGCTTCATAAGGACACCAGAAATTGGATGGAACCACATAGAAACCATAAACATGTCTGTGGATGTTGGGGAACCTCAGAACTGCAAATGACACAAACAGCCTGAACTCAAATTACTGAACAGATATAGATAATACGACACTATTTTCTTTACAAGAATATATTAAACGTAAGATGTGGGGGTTGTCGCTCAGATGGCTAAGGCTCCAGGTTGTTGATCTAAGGATCCAGGTTCGAGCCGCACCGTCCGTTGGTTGCCACGCCCTGTACTCCCAGCCTCTACATCTCTTTATTTCACACTGCACTTTTTAAGTGAATCTGAGTATTTTAAAATTATGATTAATTGTGATTACAGATTAAATTTTTTTATCAGTTGACAGCACCAATATATATAAAACTATTATTATAAGCCGCGCCCCCAAACAAGCCTAGAAGCAGTCGTGAGAGTGGCCGAGTGTGTGAACGCTCCTAACACATGTATAGAAGTGTTACTGGCTAAAGCAGTGCTCTCTCCCATCATGCAGTTGTTTCAGTTTAACAGAAATAGCATTGTGGTTTCTGAGCATCTGAGCAAACCCTCCTTCTCTCTCTCTCTCTCTCTCTCTCTCTCTCTCTCTCTCTCTCCACATGCTATTCCTGAGATACCAGTGATCCTGAGCCCTTCTCTTCTCCAGACCTCTCTGATCCATCCTTATGCCCTACCTATGGTTGAGTTCTCATCACCTAAAAACCACTCACAGCTACTGAAGATGTCTCCATGTGGCCAATATAAATATCACCATGACATTACTGTAGATGGGACGACAGAAAGACCATAAACATGGCTGTGGATGTTGGAGAACCTCAGAACTGCAACTGCTTTAACTCAAATTATAGATCAGATGATAACGGCAACACAACAGACTTCAAGTTAAATCTTTAATGAATTCAGAAAGAACTGCCTGAATGCTGATATTCATAAGTTCCTCATAAACTCATAAGTTCCTGTTAACACAACTGCACTTTTCAACATTATATTATACAATAAATTATGATGCAATGAATGAAAAAAAAACGCTGGAGCGGGAAATAGTTCAAGGCTCACTGATGCAGATGAGGAGTGAAGGCTGGTCCATGTACTCAATATAAAAGCTAAATGTAGCTCTTAGTGCTGAAAAGGCTAACATGGGTTTCCATCGAAAAGTGTCGTAACACACACGACATCGCTGTTTTGACCTGCTCAGTATCAAGCTGGTGGTCATAATGTTATGGCTGATCAGTGTATATATTAATCATGTTCACTATTTTGAGGACAAATACTAAGAAAACAACCGAATGTAAAACTATTAGAAAGAAATAAAGAAAATCAGACAAATGCATTTTGAGCACAATCAAACATTGACAAACAAAATAAAAATATTTATCAGTTAAGGCAAATTAATACAATAAATGGTTTGGAAATATTGACAAAATTTTGTTTTTGAATAACATATAATGCATCTGTCTACATACTGGGTGAATAATTACCTTCATGTTGTTTTTCAATTCTGAATGTATTTCTATTTATCTATTTTACTTTAACTTGTGCATAAACGTCTTGATGGCTCGTGTCTCTGGATGTTCTGGAGGATGAAGGTTTCTTAGCAAAACTCACAGCTGCATAGTTCAAGACATCTTCATCATCAGCCTGATAAAGAACAAGAGCCGTTTATAAACCAGAGCGGATTAAAAGAGTAAAAATATAATGATTACATTGATACTTTTTCTATTGAAATTCTCTGTACATTGTGGATTGTAGGTCAGATGTGTATTTATTGAACAGAACAGAATCACAGTAAATAGAAGACTGGATTACCTGATTGGTGGGAGTTTGAAGGTTACTTGATGAAGCACCTGAACAATAATACACATACGTCACATAATTTATAGTAACCCAATTAATAATAATAATAATAATAAGAAGAAGAAGAAGAAGAAGAAGAAGAAACAAACCTTTTCTTTGCTGTGTTAATAAAACTCCAACCAGAGCCACAATTACAATAACAGATATTATATTGGAGGCTATTAAGGCAATAACCAGAAAATTTCCTGAAATCATGAAAACAAACAACGTGTCTACATATTACATTTTTGTTACTAGAAGAATGTTTTAAATACATTTTTAATACAAGATGAAAGAAAGTGTATTGACCTTTTCCATCACTCTGACCTTTTCCATCACTGCTGTTTGAAGCCTGGTGTGTATCAGAGTGTGTGTTGTTCTTAAGTGTTCCAGGTGTAGGACAGAGTTTCTTCTCTTCACCTTTACCAGTGAAAATTTATTTATTGACAGACAAAATTTTGTTTAACAGAACATTCTATTTTACAAAACAAAGTAAATAATAATAATAAAAAAGTAACAGTAAATATGTTATAAACAGATTTTCAGTTTCCATTTTGGGAGACTTTTTACTTTAACTTCACTACATTTTAAAAACATCAGAATTTCTATTCAGTTACATTATGTGGCATCTGTTGCTCCTTTTTACTTATGAGTGGAAAAGAAATGAAAAACTGAGTATATTGAAGCACAGCGAGCACAACAACAACTGTGGGTCAGTGGTGGATCAGAGGGCGAAGGCACTGAGTTACTGATCGGAAGATCGGCAGGTCGATTCCCAGCTCAGCCAGGTTGCCACTGTTGGGCCCTTGAGCGAGGCCCCTAACACTATCTGCTCCAGGGGCGCTGTATCATGGCTGACCCTGCACTCTGACCCCAGTTACGCTGGGATATGCAAAGAAGAAATTTCACTGTGCTGTAATGTATACAGTATGTGACAAATAAAGGCTTAACTTTAACAACAATTACGATACAGCATGTGTTTTATTTTTAATTATTTACTTTGACCTGTTGGTTACATCTATCATGAGATACTTAAGCTGAATTAAGCTACTTTTACACAAGTACAGGATTAGTGTACATCGTCCACCACTGACAAGATGAAAGGAAGTGCATTAGATTAAAACTCTGACCTTCTCCATCTCTGCTGTTTGAACCCTGGTGTGTAACAGAGTGTGTGTTCTTGTTAAGTGTTCCAGGTGTAGGACAGAGTTTCATCTCTTCACCTTTACAAATAAATTGGAAAAGCAGCAAATAAACAGAAATGATACTAAATATGAATGATGTGAAATATTCCACATTTAATGCACATGTACACATAATTCTGGTTAAAGTGTTGATCTGGAATTAGCAGCTTATCAGAGTAAAACTGTTTACCTTCAAACTGCAGACGTGTTCCAGATGTGAACTTTCCTGTACTTCCGTCCACATAACCACAGAAATATTCTCCTCCATCATCTTCTCTTATTCCATTAATGTTGAGATCAAACTTCTGGTCCTTTACAGTAACACTGAAGCGACTAACATTAAATCCATCAACAAATACGTAGCCCTGAGTGTTAGTGTACGGTCTCACCAAAAACTGAGGCACTTTTCCAAAACTCTGTCTGTACCAAGCCAAACTACTTTTGTTTCTAATGTTACACTCCATAGTTACAGTTTCTCCAGGCTTTACTGTTTTCATGTGAAACTCCTTGATGTCAGAAGCATTCACTACAATAAAAGAATGAGCTTAATATGTAATGTTTAATGGAGTCAGTAAATTAGTTAAACATGTAAAATGACTATTTTAGATGAAAGTTTAAAATGTTCCTCACCAGTTGTGCAGAGACAAAGCAGAGAGTAAAGAGCCACAAAGCGTGTGATCATCGTTCCTGTTTAGACAAAGTGATAGTGAGGTAATGAACTTGTGTGTTCAGTAGAAAACCAGGTCCAGACTCACGCCTGATTGGATGTTTTGAAGCTGTGGACTGATTTGATTGGTCCATTAGCTGTAATGAGATGTGAAGCTCACAGTGAATTCTTGTCTATTCTGATGCTGTGATGAGTCACATGACTTTACAGATATGATCTACTGGAGCTCTATCAGTCCTGTGTGCTGGAACCTCTCTGATAGAAGAAGTTTAATGACGTGCTTTTAGGTCAGCAGATCTAACAACCCCAAAGAGGAATAATGTGGAATCCTGCTGTGGGGGAGGGGCGCGGGACAGTTTCAGTACGGACCTTTCACTGATCGTTAGTCTAAGGGAGAATCTGGCGTGAATCTATATACAGTGTTTTACTGTAACCATTGGAAACGTTTGGGGTTAAATCTCATCTCTATTATTAAATATATATAAAGGTTTACAGCAGAAAATGTTCAATTCCTTCTTTCTTTTTTATAGATGTAATTCCAGTTGATCTCTGATGCCTTTGTATATGTTTCAGTTTTCCTCCATTCATGCAAATTGAACACATCAACAGTCATTGTGTCATTGTGGCAGTTGAACTTGCTGGATTTCAAATTTGCAGATGTTGTGGAAAGCGTTCCTTAATCAAGAGAGTAGTTGATTTGAGTGTATTATGTCTCTGTCATCTCTGTCCATGTCTCTCTCCTCCTGCTGGTCTACGTCTTGAACTTACAGTACCAGTGTGAGGGGAGGAGGGGAGGACTGCAGAACTTCCTGTTAATGAGAAACAGGAAGTAGCAGTGTGAAGAAAGTGTCTATCTTTAAGTATTTACTAAAGGAGCATTTATTAACTTTAGACTCTGTGTGTGTGTGTGTGTGTGTGTGTGTGTGTGAACTGGACTTAATCCCCTTTTAGAGCTGCACTGCTTATCATTAATCTCTCAGTGATTGAACGAAGCTTCATGTCCGAATCAGCAGTTTTGGCTCTTTTGGTTATTTTTAAATAAAAAATGTAGATGAAATAATAAAAACAGTTTATCTCGTCACTCAACACACAACTGTGTAACATTGCCGTGGTAACACTGAGCAAAACCACAGACTGAGCAGCTCTGCTATAAATACCCCGAGCATCGCGCTTTTCTACATTCACTCTACATTCAGTGTTTGGAGACGATGCAGACAAGTTGTAGTATCAGTCTCTGAATTTACTGACATTTAATCACACGTTAAATATACAGTTAGAGCTACAGAATCAGTCCAAGTGGGAGATTCACAGTGGATACAGTGAACACAAAACTCCAGTCTCTGATTGGCTGAAATTATAGCAGCATTACAGGATTGTCACAACTTGAGATAAGATAAGAGATAAAAGTCTTTATTAATCCCGAAGGAAATTGTTTCTCCAGTGGCTGCATATTCAAAGGAAACCAAGACAATAAGATAAGAAGAAAATTAGAAAATAGAATAAAAATAAAATACAATGTAATATAATTTCAAAAAAGAGATATAAATAGAATAAAAATATAATACAAATAAAAAAAATATATAAAAAAACAGACTGTACATAAAGGTGCAGAATTGTCTCTTTTTGTATTTTACATGTATGTTATTGCACAAAGGATATTATTTTTGATATATTGCACATAATATTTGATATTGCATATAGAGTTGTAATGATATTCCACACCTGATGTGTGTATATATATATATATATTGCACATAATTTACATAATATTACATAATAGTGGTTTTGGATGTGATCTTGTTATCACACAATGAATCAGGGCATGATGAAGTTATATGACAGCTCCCGAATGAAGGGGGAGGAGTTATAGAGTTTGATTGCCCCTGGTATAAATGACGTCCTGTGGGGTTCAGGTTTAGACGTTGGTAGTCTCAGTCTGTGGCTGAACGTGCTCCTGTATGACATCAGTGACTCATGTATGGGATGTTATGGATTGTCCATGATTTTAATCTGCTACCCCAGCAGACTAGAGCAGAGAAGACGATGCTGGAGACCACAGAAAGGTAGAACATCTGAAGCATTGCTCTGCATACATTAAAGAACCTGAGTCTCCTGAGAAAGTACAGGCAACTCTGACATTTTTTGTACACAGCATCAGTGTTCTTTTACCAGTCCAGTTTATTGTCAATGTGAAACTGTGAAACAGGCAAAACTGTGAGCGGTGTCTGAAGTCTGAGGTGTAGAGTGTGAACAGAAAGGGAGATAGGACCGCCCCTTGAGGGGCCCCTGTGCTGCTCATAATAGTGTCTGAAGCGATGTTCTGCAGCCTCACATATTGTGGACGACCTGTTAGATAGTTCGTAATCCAGGTCACAAGGGAAACATCCACCCGCATGTCCAGGAGCTTATTACTGAGTAGCTCAGGTGTGATTGTGTTGAACGCACTGGAGAAATAAAAAACATGACTCTCACAGTGTAACCTGACTCCTCGAGATTTGTACAGTATATGCTCTGTTCAGCAAATAGATGATGGTCTCCTCCACACTAATGTGTGCAGGGGGAGTTTGGGGACTTGAGGTGGTGCAGTGTTGGGGTGTTGAGAGGACACAAAAGAGAGAGAGTTTAAATTTATATTCGTATTAAGTTTTAATATATATATATATATATACACAGTGTATTGTGTGTGTATGTGTGTGTATAATTTCTAAAACATCAATTGGACATTGCGATTGAAACAGTTACTCAGTACTTGAGTCTTTTCATAGAATACTTGAGTAATATTTTGTTTGTCTACTTTTTACTTTTCTTGAGTAATATTATGTTGAAGTACAGCTACTCTTACTTTACATATTTTTTGGCGACTCTACCCACCGCTGCTGAACTCTGCAAATATTACTGATTAAGAGACAGAATGAGAGACAGAATATTATTTGAACATTTAAACTATTAATAATGTTGCAATTAATATTGATTAAATTTGTATAACCACCATATGCTCAATCCAGGTTTTTCCTAGAAAACACTAAAGCGTAGAGAATATTTAACTATAGAATGTAACATGATTCATTAACTCAGTGTCTATTCTTACACTGTACAGGGATACAGGAAGCCTGGAGACTCGGGGCATGAGGTGGGGATCACACTGGACAGAGTTCTACTCCATCACAGCGGAAATACACACACACACACACACACACACACACACACACACACACACACACACACACACACACACACACACACACACACACACGAGACCCGCGTTGGAATCGACTATTTGTCCCGGAAACTGTGAGGCCACATTGTTAAACCCCTACGCCATCATACCACCGAATGTAACATTAGCAGGTCAAAAACAGATTCTATCGCTTGGTACAGGCAGAGATTTGTATTAACATAATTAAGAACATCATTAAAAATTCAATGTTAAAGACTTTTACAGTAAACAATTGTTACATCACTGAGCTTCATGTCAAAACAGTACATTGTGGATGAGTTATAACTGTCAATCTGTCAATCACAGCATCAGCAGCCAGTCATGGGGACGTGTGAGTGTGTTTTGCCGCCCCTGATGTTGATGATCAGCAGTTTGAAACGATGTATTTTCTTGGCTTCGTGTATCTCAGAGGAATCATGTGATAGACTTCATCATCCCTGGTTGGTAGCTGTTGTGTGATGGAGAGACCTAACCTAACTTTGTTTTTAACCTAACTTTTGTCAAATCGTCCATTCACTCCTGCGTGAACTCAGTACACAGGTGTAGTGCGGCTGGAGCTCACTGAAATCATCCTCTGATTTTCTATCCTACAGATTGATTATATCTTGATTTTCCACTTTTTCATCTGTTCCTTCATGGCCCTCATACACTCGCTCTCTGTTTTACGGCTCCTGCATGACCACTGCATTTCACATCATATTACAGGTGTTTTATTGTATTCACTCTTAATCAAGGTTCTTATCCCCTGAGTGATCTTACACATATGAATAGTGATGTAGTGCTCTGTGTGGGGGGGTTGGGGTGGGATTGACTACACAGGGCTACAGGGCCCGTTTACTACTGGAATTAAATATGAGAGATATAGGTGTGGCCCAGTGAGATCGCTTATCTAAAGGGCCCAGAGTTCTGTACTACGCCCCCTGCTGCCCTACAACTAAGTAAATAATTCTGTGCGTTACAGTAAGATACACCAATCCGTCATAACATTAAAACAACAACATAAACATTATCAGAAGAATGCACATTTTTGACAAATATTATTTGCATTTTACTAAAATATGGTTGTTTATATATTTAAGCACATCAGTGTCAGAAAAGGGGAAATGTAATAAAGCGCAGGTATTCCGCAGGGACACACTGATGTCATTGGACTTTTTAATTCTATTGTAAACACCAGATCATAAATCACATCATATAGAGAGACACATAGACACACGTTCCTAGTGATTAGCTTCGGCTAAATCTTACAGACTGTTTTCTTCATGAAACATTATTTTCCCATTTCTTATCTTTGTTTTATTGTTAATTTGTAAACAATCATCATCGTTGGAAAAATAATGAAGGCAAGAACTCCAACTCTAGAAACAGAGAGCCAGAACAGCACACGCATCTGATCAGTAGAGCTGGAACCTGTTTGGAAAACATGTTTAACATCAAAAGCTGAAACAATTTAAAATTATTAACCTGTAATTAAATTATTAAGAGATTAAAGATTTATTAAAACATTTAACATTTTAAATATTGATATAGAACAGAAAATAAGTGTATTTGATTGAAACTCTGACCTTCTCCATCTCTGCTGTTTGAACCCTGGTGTGTATCAGAGTGTGTATTCTTGTTAAGTGTTCCAGGTGTAGGACAGAGTTTCATCTCTTCACCTTTACAAATAAAAAATGATGAATTAACAGAAGAAGGTTTCATTTATATATATTTATATAAACTGCAGTGATGAACAGTTGTTGTTGTTGTTGTTAGTCTTCTTGCTGCTCCTGTCGTGGGGTCGCCACAGCGGACCATCTGATCCACACAACAACTTGACGCAGGTTTTACACCAAATGTTCTGAAGCTCCCATTTTATCCAGGCTTGTGACTGGCACTGCATAGTTGGGGTCTGGGTGGGAATCGAACTCAAGCCTTCCACATGACAGATGAGAGACCTAACTAGAGCCACTAATGCCGTCCATGGGGGGATTTTCATTTTGGGGGATTTTTTTTGGGGGGGGAAATTTTTTTTAACTCCACTTCATTTCAACGTAAAATATTTCTACTCCACTACTGTATGTGACATTATTTGTCTGAATGTTGTTCATCATTACATATGAATGGGAAAAAACAAACAAAAAAAAAACAAATATAAGAATCACGGTAAGCACACCAGTTAGCGTACAGCATGTGTTTTATTTTGTCTGGTTTGCTTTGATCAGTGTAACAGTCTACACGACTGAACTCCTGGAAACAACGAGCAAAGGAAATCCTGACTCTAACTCACCATTCCATCATCAATGGGCTTATTTGAAAAAATTTTTATATTTATAAAGGAGAACAAGGAATCAAGTTAATTTACAAAAACCTTCTCTCTCTGCCACACGTATGATTCCTCCTACATTCTACAGAATGTTCTGGAAAGTGGGCAGAGTTTATCTTTACCTCAGAACAACACTGAGACTCCAACAGAGAACAGAGGAGGAGAATCCAGCAAGCTGATACCATGTGTGAGTTATTAAGTCTCATATAATCATTATTCTCATCATATAAAACTCTTTTATTTTATTTTATCTTCATTTTGGTATTCAGTTAATATGAAACATTGTCTTTCAATGTCACTCATATAGATTAGATTAGCATGTAGCTAACAATGCTAATCATGCTAATATACTGCCTTATGTAGCTTAGCACAAACATGTTACACACGTGGACAAAATTGTTGGTACCCTTCAGTCAATGAAAGAAAAACTCACAATGGTCACAGAAATAACTTTAATCTGACAAAAGGAATATAAATAAGAATTCTATTAATTTTAACCAATGAAAGTCAGACATTGCTTTTCAACCATGCGTCAACAGAATTATAAAAAAATAATGAACTCATGGAACAGGCCTGGACAAAAATGATGGCACCCCTAACTTAATAGTTCGTTGCACAACCTTTTGAGGCAATCACTGCAATCAAACGATTCCTGTACCTGTCAGTGAGACTTCTGCGCCTCTCTGCAGGTATTTTGGCCCACTCCTCATGAGCAAGCTGCTCCAGTTGTTTCCGGTTTGAAGGGGGCCTTTTCCAGACAGCATGTTTCAGCTCCTTCCAAAGATGCTCAATAGGATTGAGGTCAGGGCTCATAGAAGGCCACTTTAGAATAGTCCAATGTTTTCCACTTAGCCATTCTTGGGTGTTTTTAGCTGTGTGTTTTGGCTCATTGTCCTGTTGCAAGACCCATGACCTGCGACTGAGACCCATCTTTCTGACACTGGCCAGCACATTTCTCTCTAGAATCCCTTGATAGTCTTGAGATTTCATTGTACCCTGCACAGATTCAAGACACCCTGTGCCAGATGCAGCAAAGCAGCCCCAGAACATAACAGAGCCTCCTCCATGTTTCACAGTAGGGACAGTGTTCTTTTCTTCATATGCTTCATTTTTCCATCTGTGAACATAGAGCTGATGTGCCTTGGCAAAAAGTTCCATTTGTGTCTCATCTGTCCATAGGACATTCTCCCAGAAGCTTTGTGGCTTGTCAACATGTAGTTTGGCATTTTCCAGTCTGGCTTTTTTATGATTTGTTTTCAACAATGGTGTCCTCCTTGGTTGTCTCCCATGTAGTCGACTCAAACAACGACGGATGGTGCGATCTGACACTGATGTTCCTTGAGCATGAAGTTCACCTTGGATCTCTTTAGAAGTCTTTCTGGGCTCTTTTGTTACCATTCGGATTATCTGTCTCTTTGATTTGTCATGAATTTTCATTCTGCGGCCACGTCCAGGGAGGTTGGCTACAGTCTCATGGATTTTAAATTTCTGAATAATATGTGCAACTGTAGTCACAGGAACACCTAGCTGCTTGGAAATGGTCTTATAGCCTTTACCTTTAACATGCTTGTCTATAATTTTCTTTCGAATCTCCTGAGACAACTCTTTCCTTCGCTTCCTCTGGTCCATGTTGAGTGTGGTACATACCATGTCACCAAACAACACAGTGACGACCTGGAGCCCTATATATAGGCCCACTGACTCATTACAAGATTGTAGACACCTGTGATGCTAATTAGTGGACACACCTTGAATTAACATGTCCCTTTGGTCACATTATTTTCAGTATTTTCTAATTTTTATTACCATTATTTTTGTCCAGGCCTGTTCCATGAGTTTATTTTTTTAAATAATTCTGTTGAAGCATGGTTGAAAAGCAATGTCTGACTTTCATTGGTTAACATTCATAGAATTAAGTACGGTTCATTCTGTGAGTTTTGTACTGATTATGTTTGCAATTTTTCTGATCGAGAAATTAAACATTAAATTTTTTATGCAATCTTTGCGGAACGCTGGTCGCTCACTCACGCTGGCTTGTGGTGCCTTACATCTCGTCTCATCGCGAGTTAAACCGCATGGTGTCTTTACACATTGAGCAGACATATAAAGCATGAAAAGGAGTCAATCAGAAACAGGGCGTAAGAATGTAAAAAAAAGCTTCTGATTGGTGAGCAGAGTGTTGTAATATGATATTGAGCATAGACAAAATACAGTCTGAGCACAACGCGAGTGTGAGTTTGATGAAGTAAGTGAGCATTTAAGGGAACGAAAAATAAAATCAGGATGCAAAACAGTTTTTGGTGTGAATATACAGTAGCAGCGTACGACCCCAACTCATGATTACTGCTTAGTTTGTTTAGCTCCACCTGGACCACAACTGGGGACTGGATTCTGGATGGATCTCTTGTATTTTTAAGGTGGATGGACACATGATAAATATCTGTCTGTTGTTCCCTCCATTCTGTTCATACAGGACACACTGCGCAGAGGGTGAAATCACAATGTACTGAAACAGGTTCGACCAATGTTCCACTGGCAGAACAGACACGAGACGAGGTCTTTCGGAAAATTTAGGATAAACAGGGAAGATAAGGGTTAAAGAAGGGAGGAAAGAAAGAAAGGGAAAGAATGTTGTGCACGTGCAGGTCTGGTGGGCAGTGCCCCGCTGGCATTCGGGCACAGGCTGGTGCGTGGTGGGCAGAGTGGCAGCGTGGGCCCGTGTGGACAACCGCTCCTGCGCAGTATCGTTCACGCTAACTCCCCTCTCAATGGATGGCTGGACCAGCTCCTCCCAGCTCTCTCTGTGGTTGCGGCCTAAGACAGGAGTCTCCCAACAGACCCTGAGCTACACTCCCCGCTGTGTTTTAGAGCGCAGGGATCATTAGTGGCGATGGCTTACCAGGAGTGCCTAATTCCGTGGCCCCACTCCTTCGCAAACCTGTAGATAGGGGAGGCCGCCTATCTAGTGAGCTTCAGAGTAAGCGAGGAGCGATATTCATTTGGGCGAACACCCATCACAGGTGCACGCTGTGACAATACACACGAACAAAGACATTACAAAAGTCTTGTACACAAATGTTTATGTGTTTTGTGGTCTTATTTCAGTGACTTTTTTTTTCAATAAACATACATGACTGTGATTTTATACAAAATATAAACTTGTACATACATGCTGCTCACATATTACTGTAGTGCAGTTTGTGCTGAATATAGTGTAGTTAGATTTCAGGACTTCAGGGCCTCAAAACACCTTCAGACTCCCCAATATTAAATCTGAGCCACGATGTAGAGGTCGGTCAGTCATTTCTGTGCTAGTGCTCATTTCCTTTAATGAGTAACTAATGTTAACTCACAGCAGCAAAATCTTTTGTGTCTGAACTTTTCATAAATTCATCATTACCGTGATTGTGTGCATCCCTGATTAGTTACCTCTAGTTAGTAAATGATAACACTTAAGCAGTAACGCGTCTCCACACCACAACACAATACAGCAACATCAGTTATTAATAATCACTTCTGTACTTTTACTCAAGTACAGGATTAGTGTACATCGTCCTCCAGTGACAAAATGGAAGAAAGTTTATTTGATTAAAACTCTGACCTTCTCCATCACTGCTGTTTGAACCCTGGTGTGTAACAGAGTGTGTGTTCTTGTTAAGTGTTCCAGGAGTAGGACAGAGTTTCATCTCTTCACCTTTACAAATAAATTGGAAAAGCAGCAAATAAACAGAAATGATACTAAATATGAATAATGTGAAATATTCAACATTTAATGCACATGTACACATAATTCTGGTTAAAGTGTTGATCTGGAATTAGCAGCTTATCAGAGTAAAACTGTTTACCTTCAAACTGCAGACGTGTTCCAGATATGAACTTTACTGTACTTCCCTCCACATAACCACAGAAATATTCTCCTCCATCATCTTCTCTTATTCCATTAATGTTGAGATCAAACTTTTGGTCCTTTACAGTAACACTGACGCGACTATCATTAAATCCATCAACAAACGTGTAGCCCTGAGTGTTAGTGTACGATCTCACCAAAAACTGAGGCACTTTTCCAAAACTCTGTCTGTACCAAGATAAACCATTTCTGTTTCTAATGTTACACTCCATAGTTACAGATTCTCCACGCTTTGTGTTTTTCACATAAAGCTCCTTGATGTCAGGCATTTTTACTGTAAATAAAGTGTTTCATATGTTAAATGATGTCATGAAATTAGTTAAATATGTAAATTTACTATTTTAATGTCAAATCTTTAAAATGTTCCTCACCAGTTGTGCAGAGACAAAGCAGAGAGTAAAGAGCCACAAAGCGTGTGATCATCGTTCCTGTTTAGACAAAGTGATAGTGAGGTAATGAACTTGTGTGTTCAGTAGAAAACCAGGTCCAGACTCACGCCTGATTGGATGTTTTGAAGCTGTGGACTGATTTGATTGGTCCATTAGCTGTAATGAGATGTGACGCTCACAGTGAATTCTTGTCTATTCTGATGCTGTGATGAGTCACATGACTTTACAGATCTGATCTACTGGAGCTCTATCAGTCCTGTGTGCTGGAACCTCTCTGATAGAAGAAGTTTAATGAAGTGCTTTTAGGTCAGCAGATCTAACAACCCCAAAGAGGAATAATGTGGAATCCAGCTGTGGGGGAGGGGCGCGGGACAGTTTCAGTACCGACCTTTCACTGATCATATGTCTAAGGGAGAATCTGGCGTGAATCTATATACAGTGTTTTACTGTAACCATTGGAAACGTTTGGGGTTAAATCTCATCTCTGTTATTAAATATATATAAAGGTTTACAGCAGAAAATGTTCAATTCCTTCTTTCTTTTTTATAGATGTAATTCCAGTTGATCTCTGATGCCATTGTATATGTTTCAGTTTTCCTCCATTCATGCTAATTGAACACATCAACAGTCATTGTGTCATTGTGGCAGTTGAACTTACTGGATTTCAAGTTTTCCGATGTTGTGGAAAGGTTTCCTTAATCAACAGAGTGAGTGTGTTACGTCTCTGTCATCTCTGTCCATCATCTCTCTCCTCCTGCTGGTCTACGTCTTATAAACACCGATAACGCTGTTCACTCTTTCTGTCTCTCTGAGAGTCTGGAGGAACACTGTGAGTGGTGACAGGTGGACGTCGTGCCAAAGTCTCTCCAAGTGAAGCTCATGTAGAAAAGCACGAGGCTCTAACTATTCCTGTACTGTGTCTGGGAGATGAGGAGCAGTAATGAACATCTACAGCAAATAATTACACACTGATCATTAAACACAGAGAACTGAAGGAGGGTGTACTTTCTTTTTCTCATGACTGTTGTGTGTTCATTTCGAGCTCCACTACTCATCTGGTGTAATTCTAGTATCTGATCAGTTCTAGTTCCATAAACACATTAAGTGTAAGAGATGTGATGTTTAGCCGTCCGAGCTTCAGATCAAAGGTTCTGGCCGTGCATGTGATGATCATTTTATCTTCTAGTCATTAGATTATTAGAAGAAACTTTCTGAGAATTTCATCATGTGTGTTTGTGTTTATCTCGGGGGAACAGACACAGTCTCACTATGGTGGAACCTGGAACTTACAGTACCAGTGTGAGGGGAGGAGGGGAGGAGAACTTCCTGTTAATGAGAAACAGGAAGTAGCAGTGTGAAGAAAGTGTCTATCTTTAAGATTTGCTAAAGGAGCATTTATTAACTTTAGACTCTGTGTGTGTGTGTGTGTGTGTGTGTGTGTGTGTGTGTGTGTGTGTGTGTGTGTGTGTGTGTGTGTGAACTGGACTTAGTCCCCTTTTAGAGCTGCACTGCTTATCATTAATCTCTCAGTGATTGAACGTGTGGCTTCATGTCCGAATCAGCAGTTTTGGCTCTTTTCGTTATTTTTAAATAAAAATGCAGATGAAATAATAAAAACAGTTTATCTCATCACCCCTTCACACACATCACACAGCATTTGGGGACAAACACACAGCTGTGTAACGTTGCCGTGGTAACACTGAGCAAAACCACAGACTGAGCAGCTCTGCTATAAATACCCCGAGCATCGCGCTTTTCTACATTCACTCTACATTCAGTGTTTGGAGACGATGCAGACAAGTTGTAGTATCAGTCTCTGAATTTACTGACATTTAATCACACGTTAAATATACAGTTAGAGCTACAGAATCAGTCCAAGTGGGAGATCCACAGTGGATACAGGGAACACAATCCTCCAGCCTCTGATTGGCTGAAATTATAGCAGCATTACAGGATTGTCACAACTTGAGATAAGATAAGAGATAAAAGTCTTTATTAATCCCGAAGGAAATTGTTTCTCCAGTGGCTGCATATTCAAAGGAAACCAAGACAATAAGATAAGAAGAAAATTAGAAAATAGAATAAAAATAAAATACAATGTAATATAATTTCAAAAAAGAGATATAAATAGAATAAAAATATAATACAAATAAAAAAAATATATAAAAAAACAGACTGTACATAAAGGTGCAGAATTGTCTCTTTTTGTATTTTACATGTATGTTATTGCACAAAGGATATTATTTTTGATATATTGCACATAATATTTGATATTGCATATAGAGTTGTAATGATATTCCACACCTGATGTGTGTATATATATATATATATTGCACATAATTTACATAATATTACATAATAGTGGTTTTGGATGTGATCTTGTTATCACACAATGAATCAGGGCATGATGAAGTTATATGACAGCTCCCGAATAAAGGGGGAGGAGTTATAGAGTTTGATTGCCCCTGGTATAAATGACGTCCTGTGGGGTTCAGGTTTAGACGTTGGTAGTCTCAGTCTGTGGCTGAACGTGCTCCTGTATGACATCAGTGACTCATGTATGGGATGTTATGGATTGTCCATGATTTTAATCTGCTACCCCAGCAGACTAGAGCAGAGAAGACGATGCTGGAGACCACAGAAAGGTAGAACATCTGAAGCATTGCTCTGCATACATTAAAGAACCTGAGTCTCCTGAGAAAGTACAGGCAACTCTGACATTTTTTGTACACAGCATCAGCGTTCTTTTACCAGTCCAGTTTATTGTCAATGTGAAACTGTGAAACAGGCAAAACTGTGAGCGGTGTCTGAAGTCTGAGGTGTAGAGTGTGAACAGAAAGGGAGATAGGACCGCCCCTTGAGGGGCCCCTGTGCTGCTCATAATAGTGTCTGAAGCGATGTTCTGCAGCCTCACACATTGTGGACGACCTGTTAGATAGTTCGTAATCCAGGTCACAAGGGAAACATCCACCCACATGTCCAGGAGCTTATTACTGAGTAGCTCAGGCGTGATTGTGTTGAACGCACTGGAGAAATAAAAAACATGACTCTCACAGTGTTACCTGACTCCTCGAGATATGTACAGTATATGCTCTGTTCAGCAAATAGATGATGGCCTCCTCCACACTAATGTGTGCAGGGGGAGTTTGGGGACTTGAGGTGGTGCAGTGTTGGGGTGTTTGCAGTGTTTGCCGCCCCTGATGTTGATGATCAGCAGTTTGAAACGATGTATTTTCTTGGCTTCGTGTATCTCAGAGGAATCATGTGATAGACTTCATCATCCCAGGTTGGTAGCTGTTGTGTGATGGAGAGACCTAACCTAACTTTGTTTTAACCTAACTTTTGTCAAATCGTCCATTCACTCCTGCGTGATCTCAGTACACAGGTGTAGTGCGGCTGGAGCTCACTGAAATCATCCTCTGATTTTCTATCCTACAGATTGATTATATCTTGATTTTCCACTTTTTCATCTGTTCCTTCATGGCCCTCATACACTCGCTCTCTGTTTTACGGCTCCTGCATGACCACTGCATTTCACATCATATTACAGGTGTTTTATTGTATTCACTCTTAATC
Organism: Clarias magur; assembly: GCA_013621035.1. Classification (NCBI taxonomy): domain Eukaryota; kingdom Metazoa; phylum Chordata; class Actinopteri; order Siluriformes; family Clariidae; genus Clarias; species Clarias magur. The sequence goes on along the minus strand of QNUK01000287.1, from coordinate 106,427 downwards.
AAGGTTCTTATCCCCTGAGTGATCTTACACATATAAATAGTGATGTAGTGCTCTGTGTGGGGGGGTTGGGGTGGGATTGACTACACAGGGCTACAGGGCCCGTTTACTACTGGAATTAAATATGAGAGATATAGGTGTGGCCCAGTGAGATCGCTTATCTAAAGGGCCCAGAGTTCTGTACTACGCCCCCTGCTGCCCTACAACTAAGTAAATAATTCTGTGCGTTACAGTAAGATACACCAATCCGCCATAACATTAAAACAACAACATAAACATTATCAGAAGAATGCACATTTTTGACAAATATTATTTGCATTTTACTAAAATATGGTTGTTTATATATTTAAGCACATCAGTGTCAGAAAAGGGGAAATGTAATAAAGCGCAGGTATTCCGCAGGGACACACTGATGTCATTGGACTTTTTAATTCTATTGTAAACACCAGATCATAAATCACATCATATAGAGAGACACATAGACACACGTTCCTAGTGATTAGCTTTGTGAAAATCTTACAGACTGTTTTCTTCATGAAACATTATTTTCCCGTTTTATTGTTAATTTGTAAACAATCATCATCGTTGGAAAAATAATGAAGGCAAGAACTCCAACTCTAGAAACAGAGAGCCAGAACAGCACACGCATCTGATCAGTAGAGCTGGAACCTGCATGGAAAACATGTTTAACATCAAAAGCTGAAACACTTCAAAATTATTTACCTGTAATTAAATTATTAAGAGATTAAAGATTTATTAAAACATTTAACATTTTAAATATTGATATAGAACAGAAAATAAGCGTATTTGATTGAAACTCTGACCTTCTCCATCTCTGCTGTTTGAACCCTGGTGTGTAACAGAGTGTGTGTTCTTGTTAAGTGTTCCAGGTGTAGGACAGAGTTTCATCTCTTCACCTTTACAAATAAAAAATGATGAATTAACAGAAGAAGGTTTCATTTATATATATTTATATAAACTGCAGTGATGAACAGTTGTTGTTGTTGTTGTTGTTAGTCTTCTTGCTGATCCTGTCGTGGGGTCGCCACAGCGGACCATCTGATCCACACAACAACTTGACGCAGGTTTTACACCAAATGTTCTGAAGCTCCCATTTTATCCAGGCTTGTGACTGGCACTGCATAGTTGGGGTTTGGGTGGGAATCGAACTCAAGCCTTCCACATGACAGATGAGAGACCTAACTAGAGCCACTAATGCCGTCCGTGGGGGGACTTTCATTTTGGGGGATTTTTTAAATTATAACTCCACTTCATTTCAACGTAAAATATTTCTACTCCACTACTGTACATGACATTATTTGTCTGAATGTTGTTCATTATTACATATGAATGGGAAAAAACAAACAAACAAAAAAAAAACAAATATAAGAATCACGGTAAGCACACCAGTTAGCGTACAGCATGTGTTTTATTTTGTCTGGTTTGCTTTGATCAGTGTAACAGTCTACACTACTGAACTCCTGGAAACAACGAGCAAAGGAAATCCTGACTCTAACTCACCACTCCATCACCAATGGGCTTATTTGAAAGAATTTTTATATTTATAAAGGAGAACAAGGAGTCAAGTTAATTTACAAAAACCTTCTCTCTCTGCCACCAGTATGATTCCTCCTTACAAGCTCTACAGAATGTTCTGGAAAGTGGGCGGAGTTTATCTTTACCTCAGAACAACACTGAGACTCCAACAGAGAACAGAGGAGGAGAATCCAGCAAGCTGATACCATGTGTGAGTTATTAAGTCTCATATAATCATTTAAAACTCTTTTATTTTATTTTACCTTCATTTTGGTATTCAGTTAATATGAAACATTGTCTTTCAATGTCACTCATATAGATTAGATTAGCATGTAGCTAACAATACTAATCATGCTAATATACTGCCTTATGTAGCTTAGCACAAACATGTTACTTAAAAGGCTCCATCGTTAGACCAATTAGAACTGCACGTGCCTGCCTCTGATCAGACAGTAGTGTGTGTTCTAGTTTTTAGTGTGTGAGAGACATTTACCATATGCTGATGAAAATAACACAGATTTAGAATCAACTTACGCCGTGATAAACACAACAACCGAAGAAAATCTAAACACCCCTGTCTCAAACCGCTGTCTTACCTACACAGTTTCGCACGGTGTCTGTAAGTACGGTTCATTCTGTGAGTTTTGTACTGATTATGTTTGCAATTTTTCTGATCGAGAAATTAAACGTTACATTTTTTATGCAATCTTTGCGGAACGCTGGTCGCTCACTCACGCTGGCTTGTGGTGCCTCACATCTCGTCTCACCGCGAGTTAAACCTCATGGTATCTGACACACTTTACACATTGAGCGGACACATAAAGCATGAAAAGGAGTCAATCAGATACAGGGCGTAAGAATGTAAAAAGAAGCTTCTGATTGGTGAGCAGAGTGTTGTATATGATATTGAGCAGCGCAGGAAATACAGTCTGAGCACAACGCGAGTGTGAGTTTGATGAAGTAAGTGAGCGTTTAAGGGAACGAAAAATAAAATCAGGATGCAAAACAGTTTTTGGTGTGAATATACAGTAGCAGCGTACGACCCCAATGCATGATTACTGCTTAGTTTGTTTAGCTCCACCTGGGCCACAACTGGGGACTGGATTCTGGATGGATCTCTTGTATTTTTAAGGTGGATGGACACATGATAAATATCTGTCTGTTGTTCCCTCCATTCTGTTCATACAGGACACACTGCGCAGAGGGTGAAATCACAATGTACTGAAACAAGTTCGAGTCATGTTGCATGGGAAGCACTGGACGCAAGGCGAGGTCTCACAGAAAAAAGGGTAATTTTATTTAGGATAAACGGGGAAGGAAAGGGTTAAAGAAGGGAGGAAAGAAAGAAAGAAAGGGAAAGAATGTTGTGCACGTGCAGGTCTGGTGGGCAGTGCCCCGCTGGCATTCGGGCACAGGCTGGTGCGCGGGGGGCAGAGTGGCAGCGTGGGCCCATGTGGACAACCGCTCCTGCGCAGTATCGTTCACGCTAACTCCCCTCTCAATGGATGGCCGGACCAGCTCCTCCCAGCTCTCTCTGTGGTTGCGGCCTAAGACAGGAGTCCTCTCTGGCGTCCGGCTTTCTTCGGCTGAAAAAAGGGCCATGACGTGATCTACTTGCGGCCTTTTTCTCCTCGGCGCCAGGGTCACCATAATCCGGCTCCATGTGAACGCTGAAAGCTGCTCGTGGCTGTCCTTGGTGCGGAATTCAGGCGCGTTCCATTGCCCCGCTAGCTTGCCGCTCTTCCACGTTCTGCATGCACGTTGCACTCACACCACTTAGTAAAGTCCAGTCTCCCAACAGACCCCGAGCTACACTCCCCGCTGTGTTTCATAGCGCAGGCATCATTAGTGGCGATGGCTTGATTCCGCGGCCCCACTCCTTCGCACACCTGTAGACAGGGGAGGCCGCCTATCTAGTGAGCTTCAAAGTGAGCGAGGATTGTGACGTTATTGATTTGGGCAAACACCCATCACAGGTGCACGCTGTGACAATACACACGAACAAAGACATTACAAAAGTCTTGTACACAAATGTTAAATATGTGTTTTGTGGTCTTATTTCAGTGACTTTTTTTTTTTCAATAAACATACATGACTGTGATTTTCTCCAAAATATAAACTTGTTCATACATGCTGCTCACATATTACTGCAGTCCAGTTTGTGCTGAATATAGTGTAGTTAGATTTTAGACTTTTATATGTTTATAAGTAACTGAAAAATACACAAATGTCAGGACATGTTAGAACTTCTTGAGGGACTCAAAACACCCTCAGACTCCTCAATATTACCGCGTTAACGCGTCTCCACAGCACAACACAATACAACAACATCAGCGCAGACTGGAACTAATAATCACTTCTGGACTTTTGCTCAAGTACAGGATTAGTGTACATTGTCCACCACTGAGGAAATGAAAGGAAGTTTATTTGATTAAAACTCTGACCTTCTCCATCACTGCTGTTTGAACCCTGGTGTGTAACAGAGTGTGTGTTCTTGTTAAGTGTTCCAGGTGTAGGACAGAGTTTCATCTCTTCACCTTTACAAATAAATTGGAAAAGCAGCAAATAAACAGAAATGATACTAAATATGAATAATGTGAAATATTCAACATTTAATGCACATGTACACATAATTCTGGTTAAAGTGTTGATCTGGAATTAGCAGCTTATCAGAGTAAAACTGTTTACCTTCAAACTGCAGACGTGTTCCAGATGTGAACTTTAGTATAGCTCCCTCCACATAACCACAGAAATATTCTCCTCCATCATCTTCTCTTATTCCATTAATGTTGAGATCAAACTTCTGGTCCTTTACAGTAACACTGAAGCGACTAACATTAAATCCATCAACAAATGTGTAGCCCTGAGTGTTACTGTACGGTCTCACCAAAAACTGAGGCACTTTTCCAAAACTCTGTCTGTACCAAGATAAACCATTTTTGTTTCTAATGTTACACTCCATAGTTACAGCTTCTCCAGGCTTTACTGTTTTCATGTGAAACTCCTTGATGTCAGAAGCATTCACTACAATAAAAGAATGAGCTTAATATGTAATGTTTAATGGAGTCAGTAAATTAGTTAAACATGTAAAATGACTATTTTAGATGAAAGTTTAAAATGTTCCTCACCAGTCGTGCAGAGACAAAGCAGAGAGTAAAGAGCCACAAAGCGTGTGATCATCGTTCCTGTTTAGACAAAGTGATAGTGAGGTAATGAACTTGTGTGTTCAGTAGAAAACCAGGTCCAGACTCACGCCTGATTGGATGTTTTGAAGCTGTGGACTGATTTGATTGGTCCATTAGCTGTAATGAGATGTGAAGCTCACAGTGAATTCTTGTCTATTCTGATGCTGTGATGAGTCACATGACTTTACAGATATGATCTACTGGAGCTCTATCAGTCCTGTGTGCTGGAACCTCTCTGATAGAAGAAGTTTAATGAAGTGCTTTTAGGTCAGCAGATCTAACAACCCCAAAGAGGAATAATGTGGAATCCTGCTGTGGGGGAGGGGCGCGGGACAGTTTCAGTACCGACCTTTCACTGATCATCTGACTAAGGGAGAATCTGGCGTGAATCTATATACAGGGTTTTACTGTAACCATTGGAAACTTTTGGGGCTAAATCTCATCTCTATTATTAAATATATATAAAGGTTTACAGCAGAAAATGTTCAATTCCTTCTTTCTTTTTTATTGATGTAATTCCAGTTGATCTCTGATGCCTTTGTATATGTTTCAGTTTTCCTCCATTCATGCAAATTGAACACATCAACAGTCATTGTGTCATTGTGTCAGTTGAACTTACTGGATTTCAAGTTTTCCGATGTTGTGGAAAGGTTTCCTTAATCAACAGAGTGAGTGTGTTACGTCTCTGTCATCTCTGTCCATCATCTCTCTCCTCCTGCTGGTCTACGTCTTATAAACACCGATAACACTGTTCACTCTTTCTGTCTCTCTGAGAGTCTGGAGGACACTGTGGGTGGTGACAGGTGGACGTCGTGCCAAAGTCTCTCCAAGTGAAGCTCATGTAGAAAAGCCTGAGGCTCTAACTATTCCTGTACTGTGTCTGGGAGATGAGGAGCAGTAATGAACATCTACAGCAAATAATTACACACTGATCATTAAACACAGAGAACTGAAGGAGGGTGTACTTTCTTTTTCTCATGACTGTAGTGTGTTCATTTCGAGCTCCACTACTCATCTGGTGTAATTCTAATATCTGATCAGTTCTAGTTCCATTAACACATTAAATGTCAGAGATGTGATGTTTAGCCGTCCGAGCTTCAGATCAAAGGTTCTGGCCGTGCATGTGATGATCATTTTATCTTCTAGTCATTAGATTATTAGAAGAAACTTTCTGAGAATTTCATCATGTGTGTTTGTGTTTATCTCGGGGGAACAGACACAGTCTCACTATGGTGGAACCTGGAACTTACAGTACCAGTGTGAGGGGAGGAGGGGAGGAGAACTTCCTGTTAATGAGAAACAGGAAGTAGCAGTGTGAAGAAAGTGTCTATCTTTAAGATTTACTAAAGGAGCATTTATTAACTTTAGACTCTGTGTGTGTGTGTGTGTGTGTGTGTGTGTGTGTGTGTGTGTGTGTGTGTGTGTGTGTGTGTGTGTGAACTGGACTTAGTCCCCTTTTAGAGCTGCACTGCTTATCATTAATCTCTCAGTGATTGAACGTGTGGCTTCATGTCCGAATCAGCAGTTTTGGCTCTTTTCGTTATTTTTAAATAAAAATGCAGATGAAATAATAAAAACAGTTTATCTCATCACCCCTTCACACACATCACACAGCATTTGGGGACAAACACACAGCTGTGTAACGTTGCCGTGGTAACACTGAGCAAAGCCACAGACTGAGCAGCTCTGCTATAAATACCCCGAGCATCGCGCTTTTCTACATTCACTCTACATTCAGTGTTTGGAGACGATGCAGACAAGTTGTAGTATCAGTCTCTGAATTTACTGACATTTAATCACACGTTAAATATACAGTTAGAGCTACAGAATCAGTCCAAGTGGGAGATTCACAGTGGATACAGTGAACACAATCCTCCAGTCTCTGATTGGCTGAAATTATAGCAGCATTACAGGATTGTCACAACTTGAGATAAGATAAGAGATAAAAGTCTTTATTAATCCCGAAGGAAATTGTTTCTCCAGTGGCAGCATATCCAAAGGAAACCAAGACAATAAGATAAGAAGAAAATTAGAAAATAGAATAAAAATAAAATACAATGTAATATAATTTCAAAAAAGAGATATAAATAGAATAAAAATATAATACAAATAAAAAAAATATATAAAAAAACAGACTGTACATAAAGGTGCAGAATTGTCTCTTTTTGTATTTTACATGTATGTTATTGCACAAAGGATATTATTTTTGATATATTGCACATAATATTTGATATTGCATATAGAGTTGTAATGATATTCCACACCTGATGTGTGTATATATATATATATATTGCACATAATTTACATAATATTACATAATAGTGGTTTTGGATGTGATCTTGTTATCACACAATGAATCAGGGCATGATGAAGTTATATGACAGCTCCCGAATGAAGGGGGAGGAGTTATAGAGTTTGATTGCCCCTGGTATAAATGACGTCCTGTGGGGTTCAGGTTTAGACGTTGGTAGTCTCAGTCTGTGGCTGAACGTGCTCCTGTATGACATCAGTGACTCATGTATGGGATGTTATGGATTGTCCATGATTTTAATCTGCTACCCCAGCAGACTAGAGCAGAGAAGACGATGCTGGAGACCACAGAAAGGTAGAACATCTGAAGCATTGCTCTGCATACATTAAAGAACCTGAGTCTCCTGAGAAAGTACAGGCAACTCTGACATTTTTTGTACACAGCATCAGTGTTCTTTTACCAGTCCAGTTTATTGTCAATGTGAAACTGTGAAACAGGCAAAAGTGTGAGCGGTGTCTGAAGTCTGAGGTGTAGAGTGTGAACAGAAAGGGAGATAGGACCGCCCCTTGAGGGGCCCCTGTGCTGCTCATAATAGTGTCTGAAGCGATGTTCTGCAGCCTCACATATTGTGGACGACCTGTTAGATAGTTCGTAATCCAGGTCACAAGGGAAACATCCACCCACATGTCCAGGAGCTTATTACTGAGTAGCTCAGGTGTGATTGTGTTGAACACACTGGAGAAATAAAAAACATGACTCTCACAGTGTAACCTGACTCCTCGAGATTTGTACAGTATATGCTCTGTTCAGCAAATAGATGATGGTCTCCTCCACACTAATGTGTGCAGGGGGAGTTTGGGGACTTGAGGTGGTGCAGTGTTGGGGTGTTGAGAGGACACAAAAGAGAGAGAGTTTAAATTTATATTCGTATTAAGTTTTAATATATATATATATATATACACAGTGTATTGTGTGTGTATGTGTGTGTATAATTTCTAAAACATCAATTGGACATTGCGATTGAAACAGTTACTCAGTACTTGAGTCTTTTCATAGAATACTTGAGTAATATTTTGTTTGTCTACTTTTTACTTTTCTTGAGTAATATTATGTTGAAGTACAGCTACTCTTACTTTACATATTTTTTGGCGACTCTACCCACCGCTGCTGAACTCTGCAAATATTACTGATTAAGAGACAGAATGAGAGACAGAATATTATTTGAACATTTAAACTATTAATAATGTTGCAATTAATATTGATTAAATTTGTATAACCACCATATGCTCAATCCAGGTTTTTCCTAGAAAACACTAAAGCGTAGAGAATATTTAACTATAGAATGTAACATGATTCATTAACTCAGTGTCTATTCTTACACTGTACAGGGATACAGGAAGCCTGGAGACTCGGGGCATGAGGTGGGGATCACACTGGACAGAGTTCTACTCCATCACAGCGGAAATACACACACACACACACACACACACACACACACACACACACACACACACACACACACACACACACACACACACACACACGAGACCCGCGTTGGAATCGACTATTTGTCCCGGAAACTGTGAGGCCACATTGTTAAACCCCTACGCCATCATACCACCGAATGTAACATTAGCAGGTCAAAAACAGATTCTATCGCTTGGTACAGGCAGAGATTTGTATTAACATAATTAAGAACATCATTAAAAATTCAATGTTAAAGACTTTTACAGTAAACAATTGTTACATCACTGAGCTTCATGTCAAAACAGTACATTGTGGATGAGTTATAACTGTCAATCTGTCAATCACAGCATCAGCAGCCAGTCATGGGGACGTGTGAGTGTGTTTTGCCGCCCCTGATGTTGATGATCAGCAGTTTGAAACGATGTATTTTCTTGGCTTCGTGTATCTCAGAGGAATCATGTGATAGACTTCATCATCCCTGGTTGGTAGCTGTTGTGTGATGGAGAGACCTAACCTAACTTTGTTTTTAACCTAACTTTTGTCAAATCGTCCATTCACTCCTGCGTGAACTCAGTACACAGGTGTAGTGCGGCTGGAGCTCACTGAAATCATCCTCTGATTTTCTATCCTACAGATTGATTATATCTTGATTTTCCACTTTTTCATCTGTTCCTTCATGGCCCTCATACACTCGCTCTCTGTTTTACGGCTCCTGCATGACCACTGCATTTCACATCATATTACAGGTGTTTTATTGTATTCACTCTTAATCAAGGTTCTTATCCCCTGAGTGATCTTACACATATAAATAGTGATGTAGTGCTCTGTGTGGGGGGGTTGGGGTGGGATTGACTACACAGGGCTACAGGGCCCGTTTACTACTGGAATTAAATATGAGAGATATAGGTGTGGCCCAGTGAGATCGCTTATCTAAAGGGCCCAGAGTTCTGTACTACGCCCCCTGCTGCCCTACAACTAAGTAAATAATTCTGTGCGTTACAGTAAGATACACCAATCCGTCATAACATTAAAACAACAACATAAACATTATCAGAAGAATGCACATTTTTGACAAATATTATTTGCATTTTACTAAAATATGGTTGTTTATATATTTAAGCACATCAGTGTCAGAAAAGGGGAAATGTAATAAAGCGCAGGTATTACGCAGGGACACACTGATGTCATTGGACTTTTTAATTCTATTGTAAACACCAGATCATAAATCACATCATATAGAGAGACACATAGACACACGTTCCTAGTGATTAGCTTCGGCTAAATCTTACAGACTGTTTTCTTCATGAAACATTATTTTCCCGTTTTATTGTTAATTTGTAAACAATCATCATCGTTGGAAAAATAATGAAGGCAAGAACTCCAACTCTAGAAACAGAGAGCCAGAACAGCACACGCATCTGATCAGTAGAGCTGGAACCTGTTTGGAAAACATGTTTAACATCAAAAGCTGAAACACTTCAAAATTATTTACCTGTAATTAAATTATTAAGAGATTAAAGATTTATTAAAACATTTAACATTTTAAATATTGATATAGAACAGAAAATAAGCGTATTTGATTGAAACTCTGACCTTCTCCATCTCTGCTGTTTGAACCCTGGTGTGTAACAGAGTGTGTGTTCTTGTTAAGTGTTCCAGGTGTAGGACAGAGTTTCATCTCTTCACCTTTACAAATAAAAAATGATGAATTAACAGAAGAAGGTTTCATTTATATATATTTATATAAACTGCAGTGATGAACAGTTGTTGTTGTTGTTGTTGTTAGTCTTCTTGCTGATCCTGTCGTGGGGTCGCCACAGCGGACCATCTGATCCACACAACAACTTGACGCAGGTTTTACACCAAATGTTCTGAAGCTCCCATTTTATCCAGGCTTGTGACTGGCACTGCATAGTTGGGGTTTGGGTGGGAATCGAACTCAAGCCTTCCACATGACAGATGAGAGACCTAACTAGAGCCACTAATGCCGTCCGTGGGGGGACTTTCATTTTGGGGGATTTTTTAAATTATAACTCCACTTCATTTCAACGTAAAATATTTCTACTCCACTACTGTACATGACATTATTTGTCTGAATGTTGTTCATTATTACATATGAATGGGAAAAAACAAACAAACAAAAAAAAAACAAATATAAGAATCACGGTAAGCACACCAGTTAGCGTACAGCATGTGTTTTATTTTGTCTGGTTTGCTTTGATCAGTGTAACAGTCTACACTACTGAACTCCTGGAAACAACGAGCAAAGGAAATCCTGACTCTAACTCACCACTCCATCACCAATGGGCTTATTTGAAAGAATTTTTATATTTATAAAGGAGAACAAGGAGTCAAGTTAATTTACAAAAACCTTCTCTCTCTGCCACCAGTATGATTCCTCCTTACAAGCTCTACAGAATGTTCTGGAAAGTGGGCGGAGTTTATCTTTACCTCAGAACAACACTGAGACTCCAACAGAGAACAGAGGAGGAGAATCCAGCAAGCTGATACCATGTGTGAGTTATTAAGTCTCATATAATCATTTAAAACTCTTTTATTTTATTTTACCTTCATTTTGGTATTCAGTTAATATGAAACATTGTCTTTCAATGTCACTCATATAGATTAGATTAGCATGTAGCTAACAATACTAATCATGCTAATATACTGCCTTATGTAGCTTAGCACAAACATGTTACTTAAAAGGCTCCATCGTTAGACCAATTAGAACTGCACGTGCCTGCCTCTGATCAGACAGTAGTGTGTGTTCTAGTTTTTAGTGTGTGAGAGACATTTACCATATGCTGATGAAAATAACACAGATTTAGAATCAACTTACGCCGTGATAAACACAACAACCGAAGAAAATCTAAACACCCCTGTCTCAAACCGCTGTCTTACCTACACAGTTTCGCACGGTGTCTGTAAGTACGGTTCATTCTGTGAGTTTTGTACTGATTATGTTTGCAATTTTTCTGATCGAGAAATTAAACGTTACATTTTTTATGCAATCTTTGCGGAACGCTGGTCGCTCACTCACGCTGGCTTGTGGTGCCTCACATCTCGTCTCACCGCGAGTTAAACCTCATGGTATCTGACACACTTTACACATTGAGCGGACACATAAAGCATGAAAAGGAGTCAATCAGATACAGGGCGTAAGAATGTAAAAAGAAGCTTCTGATTGGTGAGCAGAGTGTTGTATATGATATTGAGCAGCGCAGGAAATACAGTCTGAGCACAACGCGAGTGTGAGTTTGATGAAGTAAGTGAGCGTTTAAGGGAACGAAAAATAAAATCAGGATGCAAAACAGTTTTTGGTGTGAATATACAGTAGCAGCGTACGACCCCAATGCATGATTACTGCTTAGTTTGTTTAGCTCCACCTGGGCCACAACTGGGGACTGGATTCTGGATGGATCTCTTGTATTTTTAAGGTGGATGGACACATGATAAATATCTGTCTGTTGTTCCCTCCATTCTGTTCATACAGGACACACTGCGCAGAGGGTGAAATCACAATGTACTGAAACAAGTTCGAGTCATGTTGCATGGGAAGCACTGGACGCAAGGCGAGGTCTCACAGAAAAAAGGGTAATTTTATTTAGGATAAACGGGGAAGGAAAGGGTTAAAGAAGGGAGGAAAGAAAGAAAGAAAGGGAAAGAATGTTGTGCACGTGCAGGTCTGGTGGGCAGTGCCCCGCTGGCATTCGGGCACAGGCTGGTGCGCGGGGGGCAGAGTGGCAGCGTGGGCCCATGTGGACAACCGCTCCTGCGCAGTATCGTTCACGCTAACTCCCCTCTCAATGGATGGCCGGACCAGCTCCTCCCAGCTCTCTCTGTGGTTGCGGCCTAAGACAGGAGTCCTCTCTGGCGTCCGGCTTTCTTCGGCTGAAAAAAGGGCCATGACGTGATCTACTTGCGGCCTTTTTCTCCTCGGCGCCAGGGTCACCATAATCCGGCTCCATGTGAACGCTGAAAGCTGCTCGTGGCTGTCCTTGGTGCGGAATTCAGGCGCGTTCCATTGCCCCGCTAGCTTGCCGCTCTTCCACGTTCTGCATGCACGTTGCACTCACACCACTTAGTAAAGTCCAGTCTCCCAACAGACCCCGAGCTACACTCCCCGCTGTGTTTCATAGCGCAGGCATCATTAGTGGCGATGGCTTGATTCCGCGGCCCCACTCCTTCGCACACCTGTAGACAGGGGAGGCCGCCTATCTAGTGAGCTTCAAAGTGAGCGAGGATTGTGACGTTATTGATTTGGGCAAACACCCATCACAGGTGCACGCTGTGACAATACACACGAACAAAGACATTACAAAAGTCTTGTACACAAATGTTAAATATGTGTTTTGTGGTCTTATTTCAGTGACTTTTTTTTTTTCAATAAACATACATGACTGTGATTTTCTCCAAAATATAAACTTGTTCATACATGCTGCTCACATATTACTGCAGTCCAGTTTGTGCTGAATATAGTGTAGTTAGATTTTAGACTTTTATATGTTTATAAGTAACTGAAAAATACACAAATGTCAGGACATGTTAGAACTTCTTGAGGGACTCAAAACACCCTCAGACTCCTCAATATTACCGCGTTAACGCGTCTCCACAGCACAACACAATACAACAACATCAGCGCAGACTGGAACTAATAATCACTTCTGGACTTTTGCTCAAGTACAGGATTAGTGTACATTGTCCACCACTGAGGAAATGAAAGGAAGTTTATTTGATTAAAACTCTGACCTTCTCCATCACTGCTGTTTGAACCCTGGTGTGTAACAGAGTGTGTGTTCTTGTTAAGTGTTCCAGGTGTAGGACAGAGTTTCATCTCTTCACCTTTACAAATAAATTGGAAAAGCAGCAAATAAACAGAAATGATACTAAATATGAATAATGTGAAATATTCAACATTTAATGCACATGTACACATAATTCTGGTTAAAGTGTTGATCTGGAATTAGCAGCTTATCAGAGTAAAACTGTTTACCTTCAAACTGCAGACGTGTTCCAGATGTGAACTTTAGTATAGCTCCCTCCACATAACCACAGAAATATTCTCCTCCATCATCTTCTCTTATTCCATTAATGTTGAGATCAAACTTCTGGTCCTTTACAGTAACACTGAAGCGACTAACATTAAATCCATCAACAAACGTGTAGCCCTGAGTGTTACTGTACGGTCTCACCAAAAACTGAGGCACTTTTCCAAAACTCTGTCTGTACCAAGCCAAACTACTATTGTTTCTAATGTTACACTCCATAGTTACAGTTTCTCCAGGCTTTACTGTTTTCATGTGAAACTCCTTGATGTCAGAAGCATTCACTACAATAAAAGAATGAGCTTAATATGTAATGTTTAATGGAGTCAGTAAATTAGTTAAACATGTAAAATGACTATTTTAGATGAAAGTTTAAAATGTTCCTCACCAGTCTTGCAGAGACAAAGCAGAGAGTAAAGAGCCACAAAGCGTGTGATCATCGTTCCTGTTTAGACAAAGTGATAGTGAGGTAATGAACTTGTGTGTTCAGTAGAAAACCAGGTCCAGACTCACGCCTGATTGGATGTTTTGAAGCTGTGGACTGATTTGATTGGTCCATTAGCTGTAATGAGATGTGAAGCTCACAGTGAATTCTTGTCTATTCTGATGCTGTGATGAGTCACATGACTTTACAGATATGATCTACTGGAGCTCTATCAGTCCTGTGTGCTGGAATCTCTCTGATAGAAGAAGTTTAATGAAGTGCTTTTAGGTCAGCAGATCTAACAACCCCAAAGAGGAATAATGTGGAATCCTGCTGTGGGGGAGGGGCGCGGGACAGTTTCAGTACCGACCTTTCACTGATCATCTGACTAAGGGAGAATCTGGCGTGAATCTATATACAGGGTTTTACTATAACCATTGGAAACTTTTGGGGCTAAATCTCATCTCTATTATTAAATATATATAAAGGTTTACAGCAGAAAATGTTCAATTCCTTCTTTCTTTTTTATTGATGTAATTCCAGTTGATCTCTGATGCCTTTGTATATGTTTCAGTTTTCCTCCATTCATGCAAATTGAACACATCAACAGTCATTGTGTCATTGTGTCAGTTGAACTTACTGGATTTCAAGTTTTCCGATGTTGTGGAAAGGTTTCCTTAATCAACAGAGTGAGTGTGTTACGTCTCTGTCATCTCTGTCCATCATCTCTCTCCTCCTGCTGGTCTACGTCTTATAAACACCGATAACACTGTTCACTCTTTCTGTCTCTCTGAGAGTCTGGAGGACACTGTGGGTGGTGACAGGTGGACGTCGTGCCAAAGTCTCTCCAAGTGAAGCTCATGTAGAAAAGCCTGAGGCTCTAACTATTCCTGTACTGTGTCTGGGAGATGAGGAGCAGTAATGAACATCTACAGCAAATAATTACACACTGATCATTAAACACAGAGAACTGAAGGAGGGTGTACTTTCTTTTTCTCATGACTGTAGTGTGTTCATTTCGAGCTCCACTACTCATCTGGTGTAATTCTAATATCTGATCAGTTCTAGTTCCATTAACACATTAAATGTCAGAGATGTGATGTTTAGCCGTCCGAGCTTCAGATCAAAGGTTCTGGCCGTGCATGTGATGATCATTTTATCTTCTAGTAATTAGATTATTAGAAGAAACTTTCTGAGAATTTCATCATGTGTGTTTGTGTTTATCTCGGGGGAACAGACACAGTCTCACTATGGTGGAACCTGGAACTTACAGTACCAGTGTGAGGGGAGGAGGGGAGGAGAACTTCCTGTTAATGAGAAACAGGAAGTAGCAGTGTGAAGAAAGTGTCTATCTTTAAGATTTGCTAAAGGAGCATTTATTAACTTTAGACTCTGTGTGTGTGTGTGTGTGTGTGTGTGTGTGTGTGTGTGTGTGTGTGTGTGTGTGTGTGTGTGTGTGTGTGTGTGAACTGGACTTAATCCCCTTTTAGAGCTGCACTGCTTATCATTAATCTCTCAGTGATTGAACGTGTGGCTTCATGTCCGAATCAGCAGTTTTGGCTCTTTTCGTTATTTTTAAATAAAAATGCAGATGAAATAATAAAAACAGTTTATCTCATCACCCCTTCACACACATCACACAGCATTTGGGGACAAACACACAGCTGTGTAACGTTGCCGTGGTAACACTGAGCAAAGCCACAGACTGAGCAGCTCTGCTATAAATACCCCGAGCATCGCGCTTTTCTACATTCACTCTACATTCAGTGTTTGGAGACGATGCAGACAAGTTGTAGTATCAGTCTCTGAATTTACTGACATTTAATCACACGTTAAATATACAGTTAGAGCTACAGAATCAGTCCAAGTGGGAGATTCACAGTGGATACAGTGAACACAATCCTCCAGTCTCTGATTGGCTGAAATTATAGCAGCATTACAGGATTGTCACAACTTGAGATAAGATAAGAGATAAAAGTCTTTATTAATCCCGAAGGAAATTGTTTCTCCAGTGGCAGCATATCCAAAGGAAACCAAGACAATAAGATAAGAAGAAAATTAGAAAATAGAATAAAAATAAAATACAATGTAATATAATTTCAAAAAAGAGATATAAATAGAATAAAAATATAATACAAATAAAAAAAATATATAAAAAAACAGACTGTACATAAAGGTGCAGAATTGTCTCTTTTTGTATTTTACATGTATGTTATTGCACAAAGGATATTATTTTTGATATATTGCACATAATATTTGATATTGCATATAGAGTTGTAATGATATTCCACACCTGATGTGTGTATATATATATATATATTGCACATAATTTACATAATATTACATAATAGTGGTTTTGGATGTGATCTTGTTATCACACAATGAATCAGGGCATGATGAAGTTATATGACAGCTCCCGAATGAAGGGGGAGGAGTTATAGAGTTTGATTGCCCCTGGTATAAATGACGTCCTGTGGGGTTCAGGTTTAGACGTTGGTAGTCTCAGTCTGTGGCTGAACGTGCTCCTGTATGACATCAGTGACTCATGTATGGGATGTTATGGATTGTCCATGATTTTAATCTGCTACCCCAGCAGACTAGAGCAGAGAAGACGATGCTGGAGACCACAGAAAGGTAGAACATCTGAAGCATTGCTCTGCATACATTAAAGAACCTGAGTCTCCTGAGAAAGTACAGGCAACTCTGACATTTTTTGTACACAGCATCAGTGTTCTTTTACCAGTCCAGTTTATTGTCAATGTGAAACTGTGAAACAGGCAAAAGTGTGAGCGGTGTCTGAAGTCTGAGGTGTAGAGTGTGAACAGAAAGGGAGATAGGACCGCCCCTTGAGGGGCCCCTGTGCTGCTCATAATAGTGTCTGAAGCGATGTTCTGCAGCCTCACATATTGTGGACGACCTGTTAGATAGTTCGTAATCCAGGTCACAAGGGAAACATCCACCCACATGTCCAGGAGCTTATTACTGAGTAGCTCAGGTGTGATTGTGTTGAACACACTGGAGAAATAAAAAACATGACTCTCACAGTGTAACCTGACTCCTCGAGATTTGTACAGTATATGCTCTGTTCAGCAAATAGATGATGGTCTCCTCCACACTAATGTGTGCAGGGGGAGTTTGGGGACTTGAGGTGGTGCAGTGTTGGGGTGTTGAGAGGACACAAAAGAGAGAGAGTTTAAATTTATATTCGTATTAAGTTTTAATATATATATATATATATACACAGTGTATTGTGTGTGTATGTGTGTGTATAATTTCTAAAACATCAATTGGACATTGCGATTGAAACAGTTACTCAGTACTTGAGTCTTTTCATAGAATACTTGAGTAATATTTTGTTTGTCTACTTTTTACTTTTCTTGAGTAATATTATGTTGAAGTACAGCTACTCTTACTTTACATATTTTTTGGCGACTCTACCCACCTCTGCTGAACTCTGCAAATATTACTGATTAAGAGACAGAATGAGAGACAGAATATTATTTGAACATTTAAACTATTAATAATGTTGCAATTAATATTGATTAAATTTGTATAACCACCATATGCTCAATCCAGGTTTTTCCTAGAAAACACTAAAGCGTAGAGAATATTTAACTATAGAATGTAACATGATTCATTAACTCAGTGTCTATTCTTACACTGTACAGGGATACAGGAAGCCTGGAGACTCGGGGCATGAGGTGGGGATCACACTGGACAGAGTTCTACTCCATCACAGCGGAAATACACACACACACACACACACACACACACACACACACACACACACACACACACACACACACACACACACACACACACACGAGACCCGCGTTGGAATCGACTATTTGTCCCGGAAACTGTGAGGCCACATTGTTAAACCCCTACGCCATCATACCACCGAATGTAACATTAGCAGGTCAAAAACAGATTCTATCGCTTGGTACAGGCAGAGATTTGTATTAACATAATTAAGAACATCATTAAAAATTAAATGTTAAAGAATTTTACAGTAAACAATTGTTACATCACTGAGCTTCATGTCAAAACAGTACATTGTGGATGAGTTATAACTGTCAATCTGTCAATCACAGCATCAGCAGCCAGTCATGGGGACGTGTGAGTGTGTTTTGCCGCCCCTGATGTTGATGATCAGCAGTTTGAAACGATGTATTTTCTTGGCTTCGTGTATCTCAGAGGAATCATGTGATAGACTTCATCATCCCTGGTTGGTAGCTGTTGTGTGATGGAGAGACCTAACCTAACTTTGTTTTTAACCTAACTTTTGTCAAATCGTCCATTCACTCCTGCGTGAACTCAGTACACAGGTGTAGTGCGGCTGGAGCTCACTGAAATCATCCTCTGATTTTCTATCCTACAGATTGATTATATCTTGATTTTCCACTTTTTCATCTGTTCCTTCATGGCCCTCATACACTCGCTCTCTGTTTTACGGCTCCTGCATGACCACTGCATTTCACATCATATTACAGGTGTTTTATTGTATTCACTCTTAATCAAGGTTCTTATCCCCTGAGTGATCTTACACATATAAATAGTGATGTAGTGCTCTGTGTGGGGGGGTTGGGGTGGGATTGACTACACAGGGCTACAGGGCCCGTTTACTACTGGAATTAAATATGAGAGATATAGGTGTGGCCCAGTGAGATCGCTTATCTAAAGGGCCCAGAGTTCTGTACTACGCCCCCTGCTGCCCTACAACTAAGTAAATAATTCTGTGCGTTACAGTAAGATACACCAATCCGCCATAACATTAAAACAACAACATAAACATTATCAGAAGAATGCACATTTTTGACAAATATTATTTGCATTTTACTAAAATATGGTTGTTTATATATTTAAGCACATCAGTGTCAGAAAAGGGGAAATGTAATAAAGCGCAGGTATTACGCAGGGACACACTGATGTCATTGGACTTTTTAATTCTATTGTAAACACCAGATCATAAATCACATCATATAGAGAGACACATAGACACACGTTCCTAGTGATTAGCTTCGGCTAAATCTTACAGACTGTTTTCTTCATGAAACATTATTTTCCCATTTCTTATCTTTGTTTTATTGTTAATTTGTAAACAATCATCATCGTTGGAAAAATAATGAAGGCAAGAACTCCAACTCTAGAAACAGAGAGCCAGAACAGCACACGCATCTGATCAGTAGAGCTGGAACCTGTTTGGAAAACATGTTTAACATCAAAAGCTGAAACAATTTAAAATTATTAACCTGTAATTAAATTATTAAGAGATTAAAGATTTATTAAAACATTTAACATTTTAAATATTGATATAGAACAGAAAATAAGTGTATTTGATTGAAACTCTGACCTTCTCCATCTCTGCTGTTTGAACCCTGGTGTGTATCAGAGTGTGTATTCTTGTTAAGTGTTCCAGGTGTAGGACAGAGTTTCATCTCTTCACCTTTACAAATAAAAAATGATGAATTAACAGAAGAAGGTTTCATTTATATATATTTATATAAACTGCAGTGATGAACAGTTGTTGTTGTTGTTGTTAGTCTTCTTGCTGCTCCTGTCGTGGGGTCGCCACAGCGGACCATCTGATCCACACAACAACTTGACGCAGGTTTTACACCAAATGTTCTGAAGCTCCCATTTTATCCAGGCTTGTGACTGGCACTGCATAGTTGGGGTCTGGGTGGGAATCGAACTCAAGCCTTCCACATGACAGATGAGAGACCTAACTAGAGCCACTAATGCCGTCCATGGGGGGATTTTCATTTTGGGGGATTTTTTTTGGGGGGGGAAATTTTTTTTAACTCCACTTCATTTCAACGTAAAATATTTCTACTCCACTACTGTATGTGACATTATTTGTCTGAATGTTGTTCATCATTACATATGAATGGGAAAAAACAAACAAAAAAAAAACAAATATAAGAATCACGGTAAGCACACCAGTTAGCGTACAGCATGTGTTTTATTTTGTCTGGTTTGCTTTGATCAGTGTAACAGTCTACACGACTGAACTCCTGGAAACAACGAGCAAAGGAAATCCTGACTCTAACTCACCATTCCATCATCAATGGGCTTATTTGAAAAAATTTTTATATTTATAAAGGAGAACAAGGAATCAAGTTAATTTACAAAAACCTTCTCTCTCTGCCACACGTATGATTCCTCCTACATTCTACAGAATGTTCTGGAAAGTGGGCAGAGTTTATCTTTACCTCAGAACAACACTGAGACTCCAACAGAGAACAGAGGAGGAGAATCCAGCAAGCTGATACCATGTGTGAGTTATTAAGTCTCATATAATCATTATTCTCATCATATAAAACTCTTTTATTTTATTTTATCTTCATTTTGGTATTCAGTTAATATGAAACATTGTCTTTCAATGTCACTCATATAGATTAGATTAGCATGTAGCTAACAATGCTAATCATGCTAATATACTGCCTTATGTAGCTTAGCACAAACATGTTACACACGTGGACAAAATTGTTGGTACCCTTCAGTCAATGAAAGAAAAACTCACAATGGTCACAGAAATAACTTTAATCTGACAAAAGGAATATAAATAAGAATTCTATTAATTTTAACCAATGAAAGTCAGACATTGCTTTTCAACCATGCGTCAACAGAATTATAAAAAAATAATGAACTCATGGAACAGGCCTGGACAAAAATGATGGCACCCCTAACTTAATAGTTCGTTGCACAACCTTTTGAGGCAATCACTGCAATCAAACGATTCCTGTAACTGTCAATGAGACTTCTGCGCCTCTCTGCAGGTATTTTGGCCCACTCCTCATGAGCAAGCTGCTCCAGTTGTTTCCGGTTTGAAGGGTGCCTTTTCCAGACAGCATGTTTCAGCTCCTTCCAAAGATGCTCAATAGGATTGAGGTCAGGGTTCATAGAAGGCCACTTTAGAATAGTCCAATGTTTTCCTCTTAGCCATTCTTGGGTGTTTTTAGCTGTGTGTTTTGGCTCATTGTCCTGTTGCAAGACCCATGACCTGCGACTGAGACCCATCTTTCTGACACTGGCCAGCACATTTCTCTCTAGAATCCCTTGATAGTCTTGAGATTTCATTGTACCCTGCACAGATTCAAGACACCCTGTGCCAGATGCAGCAAAGCAGCCCCAGAACATAACAGAGCCTCCTCCATGTTTCACAGTAGGGACAGTGTTCTTTTCTTGATAAGCTTCATTTTCCATCTGTGAACATAGAGCTGATGTGCCTTGGCAAAAAGTTCCATTTGTGTCTCATCTGTCCATAGGACATTCTCCCAGAAGCTTTGTGGCTTGTCAACATGTAGTTTGGCATTTTCCAGTCTGGCTTTTTTATGATTTGTTTTCAACAATGGTGTCCTCCTTGGTCGTCTCCCATGTAGTCCACTTTGGCTCCAACAACGACGGATGGTGCGATCTGACACTGATGTTCCTTGAGCATGAAGTTCACCTTGGATCTCTTTAGAAGTCTTTCTGGGCTCTTTTGTTACCATTGGGATTATTTGTCTCTTTGATTTGTCATGAATTTTCCTCGTGCGGCCACGTCCAGGGAGGTTGGCTACAGTCCCATGGATCTTACATTTCTGAATAATATGTGCAACTGTAGTCACAGGAACATCTAACTGCTTGGAAATGGTCTTATAGCCTTTACCTTTAACATGTTTGTCTATAATTTTCTTTCGAATCTCCTGAGACAACTCTTTCCTTCGCTTCCTCTGGTCCATGTTGAGTGTGGTACATACCATGTCACCAAACAACACAGTGACGACCTGGAGCCCTATATATAGGCCCACTGACTGATTACAAGATTGTAGATACCTGTGATGCTAATTAGTGGACACACCTTGAATTAACATGTCCCTTTGGTCACATTATTTTCAGTATTTTCTAATTTTTATTACCATTATTTTTGTCCAGGCCTGTTCCATGAGTTTATTTTTTTAAATAATTCTGTTGAAGCATGGTTGAAAAGCAATGTCTGACTTTCATTGGTTAACATTCATAGAATTAAGTACGGTTCATTCTGTGAGTTTTGTACTGATTATGTTTGCAATTTTTCTGATCGAGAAATTAAACATTAAATTTTTTATGCAATCTTTGCGGAACGCTGGTCGCTCACTCACGCTGGCTTGTGGTGCCTTACATCTCGTCTCATCGCGAGTTAAACCGCATGGTGTCTCACACACTTTACACATTGAGCAGACATATAAAGCATGAAAAGGAGTCAATCAGAAACAGGGCGTAAGAATGTAAAAAAAAGCTTCTGATTGGTGAGCAGAGTGTTGTAATATGATATTGAGCATAGACAAAATACAGTCTGAGCACAACGCGAGTGTGAGTTTGATGAAGTAAGTGAGCATTTAAGGGAACGAAAAATAAAATCAGGATGCAAAACAGTTTTTGGTGTGAATATACAGTAGCAGCGTACGACCCCAACTCATGATTACTGCTTAGTTTGTTTAGCTCCACCTGGACCACAACTGGGGACTGGATTCTGGATGGATCTCTTGTATTTTTAAGGTGGATGGACACATGATAAATATCTGTCTGTTGTTCCCTCCATTCTGTTCATACAGGACACACTGCGCAGAGGGTGAAATCACAATGTACTGAAACAGGTTCGACCAATGTTCCACTGGCAGAACAGACACGAGACGAGGTCTTTCGGAAAATTTAGGATAAACAGGGAAGATAAGGGTTAAAGAAGGGAGGAAAGAAAGAAAGGGAAAGAATGTTGTGCACGTGCAGGTCTGGTGGGCAGTGCCCCGCTGGCATTCGGGCACAGGCTGGTGCGTGGTGGGCAGAGTGGCAGCGTGGGCCCGTGTGGACAACCGCTCCTGCGCAGTATCGTTCACGCTAACTCCCCTCTCAATGGATGGCTGGACCAGCTCCTCCCAGCTCTCTCTGTGGTTGCGGCCTAAGACAGGAGTCTCCCAACAGACCCTGAGCTACACTCCCCGCTGTGTTTTAGAGCGCAGGCATCATTAGCGGCGATGGCTTACCAGAAATGCCTGATTCCGTGGACCCACTCCTTCGCAAACCTGTAGATAGGGGAGGCCGCCTATCTAGCGAGCTTCAGAGTGAGCGAGGAGCGATATTCATTTGGGTGGACACCCATCACAGGTGCACGCTGTGACAATACACACGAACAAAGACATTACAAATGTCTTGTACACAAATGTTAAATATGTGTTTTGTGGTCTTATTTCAGTGACTTTTTTTTTCAATAAACATACATAACTGTGATTTTATACAAAATATAAACTTGTTCATACATGCTGCTCACATATTACTGTAGTGCAGTTTGTGCTGAATATAGTGTAGTTAGATTTTAGACATTTATGTGTTACTGAAAAAGTTATAAGTAACTGAAAAATACACAAATATCAGGACATGTCAGAACTTCTTCAGGACCTCAAAACACCTTCAGACTCCCCAATATTAAATCTGAGCCATGATGTAGAGGTCAGTCATTTCTGTGCTAGTGCTCATTTCCTTTAATGAGTAACTAATGTTAACTCACAGCAGCAAAATCTTTTGTGTCTGAACTTTTCATAAATTCATCATTACCGTGATTGTGTGCATCCCTGATTAGTTACCTCTAGTTAGTAAATGATAACACTTAAGCAGTAACGCGTCTCCACACCACAACACAATACAGCAACATCAGTTATTAATAATCACTTCTGTACTTTTACTCAAGTACAGGATTAGTGTACATCGTCCTCCAGTGACAAAATGGAAGAAAGTTTATTTGATTAAAACTCTGACCTTCTCCATCACTGCTGTTTGAACCCTGGTGTGTAACAGAGTGTGTGTTCTTGTTAAGTGTTCCAGGAGTAGGACAGAGTTTCATCTCTTCACCTTTACAAATAAATTGGAAAAGCAGCAAATAAACAGAAATGATACTAAATATGAATAATGTGAAATATTCAACATTTAATGCACATGTACACATAATTCTGGTTAAAGTGTTGATCTGGAATTAGCAGCTTATCAGAGTAAAACTGTTTACCTTCAAACTGCAGACGTGTTCCAGATATGAACTTTACTGTACTTCCCTCCACATAACCACAGAAATATTCTCCTCCATCATCTTCTCTTATTCCATTAATGTTGAGATCAAACTTTTGGTCCTTTACAGTAACACTGAAGCGACTATCATTAAATCCATCAACAAACGTGTAGCCCTGAGTGTTACTGTACGGTCTCACCAAAAACTGAGGCACTTTTCCAAAACTCTGTCTGTACCAAGATAAACCATTTCTGTTTCTAATGTTACACTCCATAGTTACAGCTTCTCCACGCTTTGTGTTTTTCACATAAAGCTCCTTGATGTCAGGCATTTTTACTGTAAATAAAGTGTTTCATATGTTAAATGATGTCATGAAATTAGTTAAATATGTAAATTTACTATTTTAATGTCAAATCTTTAAAATGTTCCTCACCAGTTGTGCAGAGACAAAGCAGAGAGTAAAGAGCCACAAAGCGTGTGATCATCGTTCCTGTTTAGACAAAGTGATAGTGAGGTAATGAACTTGTGTGTTCAGTAGAAAACCAGGTCCAGACTCACGCCTGATTGGATGTTTTGAAGCTGTGGACTGATTTGATTGGTCCATTAGCTGTAATGAGATGTGAAGCTCACAGTGAATTCTTGTCTATTCTGATGCTGTGATGAGTCACATGACTTTACAGATCTGATCTACTGGAGCTCTATCAGTCCTGTGTGCTGGAACCTCTCTGATAGAAGAAGTTTAATGAAGTGCTTTTAGGTCAGCAGATCTAACAACCCCAAAGAGGAATAATGTGGAATCCAGCTGTGGGGGAGGGGCGCGGGACAGTTTCAGTACCGACCTTTCACTGATCATATGTCTAAGGGAGAATCTGGCGTGAATCTATATACAGTGTTTTACTGTAACCATTGGAAACGTTTGGGGTTAAATCTCATCTCTGTTATTAAATATATATAAAGGTTTACAGCTGAAAATGTTCAATTCCTTCTTTCTTTTTTATAGATGTAATTCCAGTTGATCTCTGATGCCATTGTATATGTTTCAGTTTTCCTCCATTCATGCTAATTGAACACATCAACAGTCATTGTGTCATTGTGGCAGTTGAACTTACTGGATTTCAAGTTTTCCGATGTTGTGGAAAGGTTTCCTTAATCAACAGAGTGAGTGTGTTACGTCTCTGTCATCTCTGTCCATCATCTCTCTCCTCCTGCTGGTCTACGTCTTATAAACACCGATAACACTGTTCACTCTTTCTGTCTCTCTGAGAGTCTGGAGGACACTGTGAGTGGTGACAGGTGGACGTCGTGCCAAAGTCTCTCCAAGTGAAGCTCATGTAGAAAAGCACGAGGCTCTAACTATTCCTGTACTGTGTCTGGGAGATGAGGAGCAGTAATGAACATCTACAGCAAATAATTTCACACTGATCATTAAACACAGAGAACTGAAGGAGGGTGTACTTTCTTTTTCCCCATGACTGTAGTGTGTTCATTTCGAGCTCCACTACTCATCTGATGTAATTCTAGTATCTGATCAGTTCTAGTTCCATAAACACATTAAGTGTAAGAGATGTGATGTTTAGCCGTCCGAGCTTCAGATCAAAGGTTCTGGCCGTGCATGTGATGATCATTTTATCTTCTAGTAATTAGATTATTAGAAAAAACTTTCTGAGAATTTCATCATGTGTGTTTGTGTTTATCTCGGGGGAACAGACACAGTCTCACTATGGTGGAACCTGGAACTTACAGTACCAGTGTGAGGGGAGGAGGGGAGGACTGCAGAACTTCCTGTTAATGAGAAACAGGAAGTAGCAGTGTGAAGAAAGTGTCTACCTTTTAGATTTGCTAAAGGAGCATTTATTAACTTTAGACTTGTGTGTGTGTGTGTGTGTGTGTGTGTGTGTGTGTGTGTGTGTGTGTGTGTGTGTGTGTGTGTGTGAACTGGAGTTAATCCCCTTTTAGAGCTGCACTGCTTATCATTAATCTGTCAGTGATTGAACGTGTGGCTTCATGTCCGAATCAGCACTTTGGCATCGTGCTTTTCTACATTCACTCTACATTCAGTGTTTGGAGACGATGCAGACAAGTTGTAGTATCAGTCTCTGAATTTACTGACATTTAATCACACGTTAAATATACAGTTAGAGCTACAGAATCAGTCCAAGTGGGAGATTCACAGTGGATACAGTGAACACAATCCTCCAGTCTCTGATTGGCTGAAATTATAGCAGCATTACAGGATTGTCACAACTTGAGATAAGATAAGAGATAAGTCTTTATTAATCCCGAAGGAAACGAAAGGAAACCAAGACAATAAGTTCTATTGATGCTGGCATGGCAGCTCCCAAATGAAGGGGGAGGAGTTATAGATTTTGATTGCCACTGGTATAAATGACGTCCTGTGGCGTTCAGTTTTAAACTTTGGTAGTCTCAGTCTGTGGCTGAACGTGCTCCTGTATGACATCAGTGACTCGTGTAGGGGATGTGATGTATTGATCATGTGATCAATAAACATTAAATATTAAAGATGTTTACAGTGAACATCTGTGACATCACTGAGCTTCATGCCAAAACAAGAAAAGTTATAACTATCAATCTGTCAATCACAGCATCACCAGTCAATCATGGGGATGTGTGAGTGTGTTTTGCCGCCCCTGATGTTGTTGATCAGCAGTTTGAAACATTTGGATTTTCTTGGCTTCATGTATCTCAGAGGAATCATGTGATAGACTTCATCATCCCTGATTGGTAGGTGTTGTGTGATGGAGAGACCTAACTGGAGGAGTGGAATTAGAGTTTTCCTATTATTAAATTAGAGAGCTTTATATCTTTATTTATCTCATCTCATCTCATTGTCTATATCACTTTATCCTGTGGACAGGGTCGTAGGAGGCCAGGAGTCTATTCCAGCTGACTCAGGGCACAGGGAACCTGGACAGGGTGCCAATCCATCACAGGGCACACACACACACACACACACACACACACACACACACACACACTATGGACATATCGACATGTATCTAGGAAGAAATTAGAGTACCTGGAGGGAACCCACCAAGCATGTGGAGAACATGCAAACTCCACACTCACCAAACTTAGGTGGAAATCAAACCGTTGTCCCTTCAGGTGTGAGGCCACAGTGCTCATCATAAGTCAAGAACAGCACACGCATCTGATCAGTAGAGCTGTAACCTGTATGGAAAACATGTTTAACATCAAAAGCTGAAACAATTAAAAGTGATTAACCTACAATTAAAATATTAAGAAATTAAAGATTTATTAAAACATTTAACATTTTAAAATATTGTTAAAGAAGATAAAATGAGTTTATTTGATTAAAACTCTTATCTTCTCCATCTCTGCTGTTTTAACCCTGGTGTGTAACAAAGTCTGTGTCCAAGATAGCGCCGGTGAGGTCGGCTGCCGTCACGACTGCTCCGACCTACTTTACTTTGTTTTTGTCTTTTAATTTAATTTCCAGCAACTTTAAACCGGCAAATTAATCACCATACAATTTTAGGTACAATAGAGATACTCTTATTTCTATTGGTCTACAATGTACTCACAATTCAACGTTTTTAACTCCGGATCCGAGCTGGCCGAGTGAGATCCTGTGTCACTCACACAGCACCAAACACAGCACCGGGACGCTGCTCTTATTGTGGCGGGGGACTTTAACAGTGCCAACCTCAAACACGCAGCACCGAACTTCTATCAGCACATCATCTGCCCAACCAGGGGCGAAAGGACACTGGACCACTGTTACACATCAGGTAAGTTACAAGGCACAATCTCGTCCACCGTTTGGGAAATTCGACCATGCCGCCATCTTCCTCATGCCAAAATATAAACAAAGGCTTAAACAGGAAGTTCCGGTTCAGAGAGCGGTCGCGTGCTGGACGGACCAATCGGTGGCCGCGCTACAGGACGCACTCGATGACGCAGACTGGGACATGTTCCAAAACAGCTCCGATGATGTCAACATGTTTACGGAAGCAGTTGTGCGATTCGTCGGGAAACTAGCGGATGATACCGTACAGAAAACGACCATCAGAACGTTTCCCAATCGGAAGCCGTGGGTGGATAAAACCATCCGCGACGCTCTGAGATCTCGCGCCGCTGCCTACAACGCGGGACTTGCGTCGGGGACATGGACCTGTACAAGGCTGCGGCATACAACGTCCGGAAAGCGGTGAAAGAGGCGAAGCAGCGCTACGGAAGGAAAGTAGAGTCACAACTCCGACAGAGTGACTCTAGGAGCCTGTGGCAGGGACTAAGAACAATAACGGACTATAAAGCAACATCATCCACATGAAGTGCTTTGAACGGCTGGTCAGAGAGTTCACCATCTCTTCACTACCCAACATTCTGGACCCATTACTGTTTGCATACCGCCCGAACCGCTCTACAGATGACACCATCGCTCATCTCCGCCACACAACACTTACTCACCTGGACACTAGAAGGGAGAATTATGTTAAAATGCTTTTCATCGACTACAGCTCAGCATTTAATACCATAATTCCCTCCACACTCACCACCAAGCTGGAGCACCTGGGACTCAGCTCATCTCTGTGTCAGTGGATCTCTAATTTCCTAACTGGGAGACCACAGGCAGTAAGGATGGGTGGACACGTGTGAGCATATGTTAATTAAATATACTTGTGCATGCAACAATATGATATAAACTATTAACCTTAGTAAAAGAACATAGCCGTAAGGTAAGGAGACAGAGGTGAGCTAAGGACA
This sequence comes from Clarias magur, assembly GCA_013621035.1. Lineage (NCBI taxonomy): Eukaryota > Metazoa > Chordata > Actinopteri > Siluriformes > Clariidae > Clarias > Clarias magur. Next base: position 77,758 of record QNUK01000287.1, on the reverse strand, counting down.
GTGTGATGTCACAGTAGCAAGAACATGCAGCATGAACTCAAATGAACTCTAGATAGGTAGCCATCTTGGATGTGAGATGCTTAGTGTACAGTGTGTACCAAACAGACCCTAGAGCTGATGTAATCTTTGTACCCTGAGCATCCAAAAGTACCTGATGTCCCTAGACATGATGTAATGTCACCTGATATCATGTAGCCCTAGACATTATGCAATGCCAATAGCCCCAGACATGAGGTAATCTCCTCAGACATGGGGTGATCTTAACTGTGATATAACAGGGGCTGGATACATGTGCAGACATGTCAAATTTAAAGGGACACAGACAAATAACCAAAAGACACACACTCAGCTTAATGCATAATTTAATAAGTTTAAGAAAGTTTAATAAGAGTAGGCACAAAATAAAATGGCATGTGCACCTACATAGTGAATAAAATAAAAATACAAAGTATAAGGCCCAACATATAAAAGTACAGTAAAATAGGGGGCCTGGGTAAGCATCAAATAACAAAAGGCATAAGAAATTAAATATCAAGCCTTCTCTGACCCAGAACCACATTGATGGGAAGATCAGTGTGAGGAATAAAAACAGAAATACCACGATTCAAAAGTGGTGTAGGCACTTCAGGAAAGTCAGTTTGGGTACCAACAGACATTTTAAAATCAGTCTGAGTACTGACACTTCTTAGACCAACAGGCCTTAAGAGAGACTGGGCTGGAGTACTAGACTCTGGTCGCACAGGCCTGAAAGAAAGTAAAGGAGAGCTATGTGCCTCCGGACGTGGTCTCTTAGAAGGAGTCATCTTTCCTGACATAAGTAAGACTGTTCTTATGAAGAAATTGTGTCAATGATCCATCAGACTCATTTTGGCAAAAACTCACTGAGGCTCGGTCAGCAACAGGTTCAGTAGGAGTGTAATCCTTAAAGGAGTTGTGCTCTGGACTGTCCTGGCTGTCCGAATCATCCAAAGGGATGTATTCAGTGCTTGGGCAGCTGCGCTTAGCTATAACAATAAAATAAAATGCGTAAATACAACAAATTAGGAAAATAAGACAAATAATTAAAATGAGTGCGAGAGAGATGCTTACACATGGCCTGTCTGTCGAGAACGGTAGAGTAACCCGGAAGAACTAAGAATATATAGTAAAATAAGCGCTGCCCCTATATTTTTTAATAATAAACAAACTTAGTGTAAAGATAATGGAAAATTATTTTAAAGAAAAATAGACAATAATGGGAAAAAGATATGGAGTCAGATGACGAGGTATAGGACGTAAGCAAACAAGATAAGAGAAAATGTCATTATAATGGGTGACAATACTTGGAAAAAATTGGATTATAATGGGTTAATAATTTGATAAGAAAAAAATGTACAGAGGAGGGGGCTAGGTGAGCGCTCCTCCCCTTGAAAACTGTATAAAAGAAGTGTCCATGACACAGTAGACAGATTTTGGACATGGATGGGACTACATCCTAGGCATTGCCGAGCTGGCTCACTTGGTTTTATTGCTGAAATAAATCCTGCCTTACTTCATCCAGATCTACAAGGAGTCCGGAGTCTTTTCTTTGGTTCTTTTTAAAGTTAAAGTTTTTGTGTAACATTTGTAATTAAGGCAACTGTAACTAGTGTAGGAGAAAAATCTCCCACATTTATTGATGACCCTGCCGACGTGATTGGTTTTACGGAGGGCTCCTCCGGGGACCTGGGACCAGCGCGGGCTAACAGACCATCAACTTTTGCCGGCATAAGAAAAGGTAAGCAGAAAACCTGTTTGATCAAATTTCTGTATTAGAAGTTCGTGGTCTATTAGAGTGTGTGTTTCCAGCTGGAGAGCTGTTAGTGTGTGTGTTTCCAGCTGGAGAGAGGTACTCCTAAGGTATATTGAACAAAGTAAAATTTAAGTTGCCAATATTGATAAATTAATTACTATATTTAAATTTATTGTAAAATTTATTTTAATAAGTAAATGACTGGATGAAGTAACGAAGTATTAAGAGATCTCCATAAGTTTTATTTTGTTTTATATTCTCTTTATTACTATTTTATACGTTGTGTGATAAGTGAGGTAACGCCACTGTGTTGGGTCAAGGCCTGACAAGGAAACTTGCCAACCAGTGGGGCTGGACCCACGAAAAATACACTAAGTAGGAGCTGCGGCTCCAGACGTGGTAGGTGAAAAATTCCTGAGTCTGCCGTTAGGCACAGAACATATAGGATGATTCATCGTTCTGAGACGCGTGTGCAGCCAGGTGAAGTGTGAAAATTCCTGTAAGTGAGCGCTATTTGAAAATTCCTACAGGTGGAATTGATGTTTTCTGGGCCCAGGTTGTGTGATAAAATATTTTATTGTTGAAATTGTTCTGAGTACTCAAATTTGAAATCGTAGTAGAATGCGCTTATGTCGTGTATTGTTCATATGTCTTGTATGTGTGTCTCTTAAATGTGAGTGTGTGTTATATTTATGTGAAAAGTCTGTATTGAATTTATGTATGTGTGTAAGAAAATATAAGGCCTAGTTAAGAGGGATATAATATTAGAAATAGCCTAAAAAGAAGATAGAAGACCAAAAATTTGATTTTCTGATTTGCTATAAATTAACAATAAATTTAAATAGAAGAATATAAGAAAATAGCATATAAGTGATAGATAATATCTCTAATATTAAAGGCATTGTTTGGCTGAGGTACATGCCACTAGAGCTTACTGTGACATAGTTTTGTCTGTGACATAATCAGTAATGCGCTACCAGACATAGAACTCACTGTGACATCAGCTTCTTCTGTGACACGGGAGCGGTACAGGTAGTGAATGTACCAGCCTAGTAGTATTATAAAATAATAATTTCTTTGGACTAGTGTACACATGCGCAGCAACATATAAGTTATTAAAGATAAGCTTAAGTAAGATACAAAGGGTACCTTTACGTGTAGTGTAGTCGACGACACAACACTAATGATAATAAATATAGTGCATAAAATAATAAATGCACCTAGGTTCTAAATATTAAATATATATTAGAAAAAAAACAAATGTTAAGCAGATTTAGAGTAATTAACTGGGACGAGCAGATAAGTGAAGAAGGAGTCACAACCAAGTGTGAACGGGAGTTTAGAATTTCAGAATCAGATCAGAGTGAAACAAATAGATGGTTGTTGAATAATCCAGGAAAAGACCTACTTAAAAACATAGAGTGTGACAAGGGAGAGTGGACGCTTAGGCTTTCGTTAATACCTGACGTATTAGACCTCAACTGTAACACACACACTTTAATACTTACATCATATTTTAGAATGAAGAAATGAGCTCTTTCCTAAGGCAAATTCCAAGAGAGGTTCGTTTAAGAGTAATAAATAGTACACTAGAATTTGGAGGACTAGGAGGACCCCCTGGTTTAACCCCCTCATTTCACTGCTGCGACAATACCCAGTTTTTTATATATTGCGTTTAGAGGAAGGACATTGTAGAATGGTTTGAAAATGAAGGAAAAAAGAAGGAGGGAGAAACTGAAGAAGAAAAACAAGAAACAAAGTCAGGAAAGAAAGATCAGAAGTTAGAAGGGAGTGAAGACAGGAAAGAGAAAACCCAGAAGGGAAGAAAAGAGAAAATAAGCTTAGAATTAGAGAGACCACCACCATACACTGAGGAACACATGCAACAGAAGGGTGGAGGAATGTACCCACTTCAGAAGTTGCATAAACAAGATAAAGGTACATTTGGATTTGAAGGACAAGTATTGGGAAAAATTAAAGTAACGTCATGTGACACTGAGTGGATGAACAGACAAATGGAAGAAACACCAGAATCAACAACTTCCGGAAGTGGCAGTGAGGATGGAAGGGAATGGAGTGAAGAAAGAGTGACAGAACCATATGCGTCGAGAGAATCTGAAGAGCCACAAACAAGGAGAAGAGGTATGAAAAGATTGAAAGAACAGAATGCGCAATTTCTGTCTGAAGTACAGGGGTTTGCAAACAAGAAACAAGTCACACCTGAAAAAAGGATGATGGAAAGGAGGAGAAGAGAGAACCCAGAAAGAACATACAGTATAAATTTACATGATAAAGAACCACTTACATCATCCCTGTATGAAGCTGACGAAGATATAGCAGGAACAGAAGAAAATGAAGCAATGGAGGGAAATCAGGTAAAGAGAAAAGTAAAAGGGTACATGATCATTGAACCTGAGAGAGAAGCAAGGAAAACAATAGAAGAGAGACAGGCAAGCACTTCAAAACACAACAGCCAACTACACCCAAAGAGCAGGAATCAAGTGTACAGAAATGAATATCAACATGACATTTCCAACATTGCAGAAGAAGATGGTTAAAGTGATGATTCCCTCGATGAATCGTTCAGGCGACTGGAAAAGCATCTCAATGACTCTCTGAAGAAAGCAAGAAAGGCTGTATCTGAAATGAGACCATCTATGAAAAGAAAATCTACACGTTCAAAGAAACCCTCAAGCTGGCGTGTGACCTCATCCTGGCCTAATGAAGAAGACATTGGACCTATACACTTTAATGACGAACCACATATGTCAGACGCAGAAGAATATACTGCGGCTGGACACTACCCACTTGTGTCAAAAGGAAATCAGTATCATTATGTGCCATGGTCATTTATGGATATTACAGGTCTGGCTAACCAATTACCAGATTTATGCAATGGAGCACAGAAATGGATAACACAGCTAGAAGAGAAAACCACTGGACACCTCCTGGCAATAGGAGATGTAAAGGCTATTCTGGCACAGACAATTGGGAAAGTAAAAACTACGGAGATTCTGAATGAGGCTGGCCTTCAAGCGGCAACTGGACAAAGTGTAGGAAATAGCCTAGCGTTTGGACCACAAAGGAACAAGGTTTGGAACGCTCTGCGAAAAGCTTACCCAACCAAAATGGATCCAGGAAAGCTGGAATCAGTAAAAGGAAAAGTCCAAGCAGCAGTAATGGTGCCTGAAAATCAGACAACACTGCCCACTACTGGACAGCAAATGCAGCATCCAGTGCCACAAATGCAACAACCAACAGTGACCCAAGCCCCTACAACATATGCGCAACCTGGAAACCAGCAAGGACAAAATCAACCCATGAGGTGGCAAAGACAGGGCCCCGGGCCTATTGGAGGCAGGGGACAAAGGGGACCATTCCAACAGCAACAAAGACAGCAATTTAGAATTAATGCCCCAGGGCAAATGGGCCCGAATCAGTGCTGGCAATGCGGAGGAGTAGGACATATTAGAAGAAACTGTCCACAAATGACTTGGGGAATGTAAAATGGACCAAAAGCTCAAGGACCATATGGAGCAGGACAAGAACCTCAAGGGAATGTAGGACCTCCTGGTCCAAGACAACCTGCTGGAATATGGACTCAAGGACAACCCCAAAATCAGTGGGCAGGTCCCTGAATGGGACCCACCCAAAATTGCAATTGACGAGGCCCAGAGGAGCCAGAGGGGGAGCAGATGCAGTACGTCTCAACACTGCATCCACAACAAGAACCAAATGTGATGGTGTCTATAAATAATTCACAACCAATTCCATTTGTGATTGACACAGGTGCTACTTACTCATGTATAGGACGTGAAGGCTCCCAGCTCCCTCTCTCAAGCAATACGATAAAAACCGTATTGCATTTTACGGAGCCACAAATAATAACATTAGAAGACACCACTGTAGCAGCACCTTTATTATTCTCACTGACTACCCCAGTTAATTAACTGGGAAGTGGTTTGTTGTGCAAACTTAAAGCAAAAATTCAATGTAATGCTAAAGGACTGTATGTAACAATAGGACAGTTCTTACAGATTGCAGAAAAACCCAATAACTTGGATACAGTATATTGGCTGTTGTGCATGGGCAAGGGAGCTCAACATGCACAGAACTTATGGGAAGAATGGATCCTAGAACGATGACCAGATTGTAAAAGAGCAACCTTGCCATTGCACTGTACCATGCACTATGACCAAGGAAGCCAAGATGAAGAATATGCACAATTATGGTCAGACGTGATGGAGAACACAGTCTCTGATGTGATACTAGAAGATATAATCGTAGGCGCTCCAGGAGCAGCCATCAGTGTACATCTGACTGAACAAATAGAACACTGGCATCAAGTACCAAACACAGCACCCCACATCAGATGGTCAAACAAGCGGCAGAAGTGACTAAGTGGGAACAAACCCCTAATCCTTCTGTACACATTTCACAAGATCAAAAGTTTTTGAAAATAAATTTTTCAAGAATAGAAAGACTGAGGGCAACACACACAGAAATAGATGGGAACATGATGTTGTCAACACACCCTCAGAGGGGGATGTGTAACACTCCGTTGTCATCGCACACACAAATGTCAGTTAAGATGATAGGGCAGATAGATGAAAAGGAATCTGCATTAGAGGAGGAACTGCTGAAAACAATTCCAGAAAAATTATGGACAAGACATTCAACAGATGTAGGATTAGTTAAGTCTGGGGGACAAGCCTTAATAAAAATAAGACCAAATGCAACATTGCCTTACCAAAGACAATATCCATTGACACCTCAAGCTGTAGCAGGGATTAAGCCTACTATAGATAGCTTATTGGAAGCTGGAGTATTAACTCCTACTAAAAGTCCTTGTAACTCTTCTATATTTCCTGTCAGGAAGCCTAACTCAGACAAATGGAGACTTGTGCATGATTTACGTGCCATAAATCAAATTGTAGAAGCAGAATTGCCTATAGTGCCTGATCCACAACACATTGTTGTCCAACATACCAGAAGATACACAGTGGTACACTGTCATAGACTTATGTTCAGCATTCTTTAGCATTCCACTACATCCAGCATCACAATACTTGTTTGCCTTTACATATGAAGGACGACAGCTGACTTACAATCGTTTACCACAGGGTTACGGTGAAAGTCCGTCAACATTTAATCAAGTACTAACTCAAGATCTAGCCTCGTTAAATATTGAAAGTACTATGATTCAGTACTGCGATGACCTACTAATTTGTAGCCCAACAAAAGAGCACTAATTAGAATTACTAATCAGAAGATCGGCGGTTCGATTCCCAGCCATTGCCAATGTTGGGCCTTGTTGGGCCCTTGTGCGAGGCCCTTAACCCTATCTGCTCCAAGGGCGCTGTATCATGGCTGACCCTGCGCTCTGACCCCAGTTACGCTGGGATATGCGAAGAAGGAATTTCACTGTGCTGTAATGTATATGTGACAAATAAAGACTTTACTTACTTACAATCGGAGAGGGGAAGCTCTGCCTGAATTGATGTTTGCGGCTGCTGTAAGTGTAACTTTTTGTCTGCTATTTTTTAAAAAGGTGTAAAGCACAACATTCTTATAATCTCTCAAAATTAGCCACGGCAATGGTAAAGTCTGACAAGGAGTGAAACCTGCTCCTCCAGGTACTTCCATTTCCTCCCACAGTCCAAAGACATGCAGGTTAGGCTAATTGGCATCGTCAAATTGCCCATAGTGTGTGAATGAGTGTGTGAGTGTGTGTATGTGTGTGTGCCCTGCGATGGATTTGCACCCTGTCCAGGGTGTGCACCGCCTTGTGCCCTAAGTTTCCTGAGATACTGTAGGCTCCAGGCACCCCATGACCCTAAATACAGGATAAAGCAATATAGTGCTCAGCATAAATGAGTACACCCTACTACATTTGTCAGAAAACCTTTAGTTTCCTTTCAGAATCAACACTTTCTATGAGATACTATAGAAATTCTATTTACTATATTTACTATGAAATTCATTCAAGCCCATGTTGTTTGAATTATAACCCCCAATTATAGTGTTAGGAGAAAAGCCACACTTAAGACTACAAAATTCTAATTAACAGGCATTCAACCACAGGTGAGTCTATTGATTCATTTAAGAGGTGTTCTGCAGACAGGTGACTATAAAAGGGCATTACTTAACAAAGAAAAGCCCTTCCCATTTCATGCTGTCAGCAATGGCTCCAGATGGAAGAGAAATGTCACAAAATCTGAGAAAGGAAATAATTTCTTTACACAAAAAAGATGAAAGCTACAAGAAGATCAGCAAAGCTTTACATATCAGTCAAAATACTGTAGCAAAAGCTATCCAAAAATTTAAGAAAGATGGAAGTGCAACCAACTTACAGAGACATTCAGGCCGTCCACGGAAGTTAACATCTCGACAGGAGCATCTTCTGATGACAAGGGTTAAAGAAAACCGCCATACAAGTTCACTGCAGTTAGCTAAAGCAGTAGAAAGCCAAACTGGAATGACTGTTTCCCATAACACCATACGGCGCACACTGCAGAGGAATTGCATGCATGAGTATCGTCCATGATGGAAGCCTCTCCTAAAGCCCATGGACAAAATGCACGCCTAGAATTCGCTATGGCTCATGCTGAAAAAGATGAAGACTACTTGGGACTTTATACTCTGGAGTGATGAGACAAAGATCACTGTTTTTGGAACTAATGGTTTCAAAACTGTATGGCGTCGTAAAGGTGAGGATTTCAAAGAAAAATGCATGGAGCCTACAGTAAAACATGGTGGTGGCAGTGTCATGAGTGCAGCTGGCGTTGGGGAGCTGCATTTCATTGATGCTATCATGAACTCATGAAATCATGAAGGAGAAGATGCTGCCATCACTCCGTGCACTTGGTCATCGTGCATTTGTTCACTTCATGCCTAGAAGACTTGGTGCTGTCCTTAAAAATCACGGTGGTCATACTAAATACTAAATGTAATAGGTTTTGTCGCAGGGTTTTGTTGCTTCAACCAATTTGAGTAAAAATTAGATTTTGTCATCTAAATTAAATCTTAATTTTGTGTTAAACAAGTGTTCAATAAAACTCAGTCTTGTGAAAATTTGGGAAATTGTTCTTTTGTTCATTGAGCTACTGATTAAATTCATACTTTTTAAAGGGCATGTACTCATTTATGCTGAGTACTGTAGATAATAATTGAGTACGAGAGTGTATTTGGCTCAGATTATATACAGAAGCAAAACTGTCCTTGATCTGGTCCAGACTTTTTCCAAGATCTCTATCAAACCTGGGTAATGGATTTGTCCCAGCTTATTTTTGAACAATGGGCCAAAACTGGTACAGATATGTTCTGTAGAACTGATGTAAATTTAGACCAGAACTGGTCCAGCTCAGACTCAGGGATCATTATCACATCTGGTCCAAATGTGGCACAGAACATGTATAGTTGGCCAGCTCCAAACATTAGAAAACTGATTTTTAAGCAATGGAAAAAGGTCATGTGACCTGATGAGTCCAGACTGAGTCTATTCCAGAGTGATGGGCGTGTCAGGATAAGAAGGGAAGCGCATGAAGCGATACTCCCATCATGCATAGTGTCCACTGTACAAGCCTCTGGAGGCAGTGTTATGATCTGGGGTCGCTTCAGTCACTGAAGTCGCGATGGTGGAGCACTCTAACTTTCCATCATCAATCTCAAGCCAAAAATCATCACAAGGAAACACTAACTGATCTGGACCACATTTACTAAGTTTAAATCAGCAGATGCAAGACAAACGTAAAGAAACTAAAACAAGCTATTTATAATAAAACTAATGACCAACTTGTTTCAGGTGAGCGCCCTCTAGGGGTTATCCCTGACAATAACATCAGCCTGTACACATTCCAGTGGAGCTCATTCAGTTCTGTGACAAACATCATTAAAATGAATCTATTTAGACTGGATAAATCAATGAGTGAATTGATACCAAAATAATAAGTAATTTTAATAGACTTTTCCATAAACTACAGCAGAAACACAGCCACAAAATTTCCCCTTCACTTATTTAATAAAGCAGATATGATCCCCATGTAACTCAACTTGAATTCAACACAATGTTGCGCTTCTCAATCTTTACATTACTAGAAGATAAATTCAGCAATAGTTAATACTTTTTACTTTTTAGCCCAGCTCTGGCACAGATTCACATCAGATGTACAGGACACTAAAAATAATAAAATTTATTATTATTATTATTATTATTATTATTATTATTATTATGTATTGACTATTGAATGTAAACACTTCTCACCTTCCATTTTTCAGGTTTTCTAAAGTTATTTGCTCAGAAAATATCTGTTTCTTCTCTAATTTACTGTCAAGAAATCTGTCCCCACATTCTTCAGTTTCTTGCCAAAACAATTTCCATATTTTGTTCTTTATTCAATACCATTAATTGTGACTAATTACATTAAGAACAAGGAGGAAAAGTCATGTTATACATTTTGGTTGTTGTGCAGTAGCACAGAAGCAACAACGTTTATGTCTGAAACAAAGTTGAATCCGAATCAGTTTTGGCTGCTGTCTGTAAATCTGACTCTGTACTGAAGTCACGCCAAAGAAAGTTCATATAGATTTGACAAAAAAAAAGTCTAGTTTAATGGACCAAATCTGCATTGGACAAATCAGCAGAATGGATGTGACTGTTACACGGAATTGCCAGAAATCTGGTTCAGAGTCGTCTGCTATCAGGGATACTTGGTTTGACTCCTTGTTGTTTGTTCCTATTTTAATTATTATATGGGCACAAACCCCCATGGCATCCTAAACATAATTTGTAAAAAATAGTAATAGTGATGTTCTAATGTAGTGTATTTGGGTTTCTGCTTTGGTCATGAACTGGTGTCGCCCAAATTAATAAAACTGTAGTATGGCAAAAATAGTGTTGAGACAGTACCTGTACCTGGCTGGTTATTGTCTACATGTTCACACATCACCAGCGCACTGACTGATCTTACTAAGAGGGGACACCAGATCAGGTGCTGAAGCCATGGCAATAAGGCTTTGTGTAGGTTATAGCAGCACTCTGAACAGACCTACGCAGGCTGGCGTAGTGCAGTGTTGTCCCAGATGGTGGATGTTGAGGACTGTCACATGCTGGAAATCAGTGGTGAGCTGTCAATACAGTGTGAGTGTAAATACAGCCATACTGAGAAAACATGCCTGGCCATCAAGTGGAAATGATGTAATAAAGTGGAACTATAGAAAATTATTTACTTTCATAATTACAGTATATTCTTTTTTGGATTCTTTAAAAATATAATCAATATGAAAAAAAAAAACACTATGTATGTCTTTGCTAGGATAGAGGTTAATGATGTGTCAATATATATGTTTTCTCCGCTACTGTACCCTCATGGTTTATATAATTCCTAAAACAACTACATTACTCACAAACAAGTGACTGTTTGATGTGGCACTATTATTCTGTTAAGTCTGACCTCTGCTGGCCAAAAGAGGAAATTACAAACCTATGACCAGCGCCAGCTCCAGGTCAGATTAAATCATTATTTTATTATTTTTTATAAGATGTTCAGAAAAAATATTATTGTGTAGTTCTTTAAAATATTACTAGCCTATATAAGATTAAGGATTTGTTGATTTAAATTATGATTTTTTAAATTATTGTGTTCAGTTAATATTATGTTGTGTAGAAAAAAAAAATTTCACGCTCCAGCTTGCAGTGACTAATGAGAATTTTTTTATTTAATTATAAAGCTACATTCATCGAGTAAATTACAAAATACAAAATGTCAACATAGAAACAACAAAAATAAATACAAAACAAAACAAAACAAAAAAAGATTAAATACATGGCCATATTCAGACTGCATGAATAATTACATTGTTCCTTTTCAAGTCTGAATTGATTTCTGTTTATCTATTGTATTTTAACTTGCATAAACATCTTAATGGCTCCTGTCTCAGGAGGAAGTTTTTCGTAGCTAGTCATCATCATTATGCTAATAAGAGAGAGAAAAAAAGGATTAATAGACTAAAAAATAATGAGACTGGCATGAAGAAATGGATTTATTTAACAGAACAGAATCACAGTGAATAGTAGCCTGGGTTTCCTGACTGGTGGGAGTTTGATGGCTGCATGATGATTCATCTGAACAATAAAACACATAAGTAAAGTTTTAAGGGTTATATTGGATGTTGTTACAACAATAATATGTAAGGGACTACCACCAGAGGTCACTGTGCGCACATGTTTGTTTTTGTTTTGTAATTTTTGTTAGTTGACTCAGTTTCCCAGAAGGCACCTCAGTCAGGTGATGCTGGAGCTCACTTGAACCAAGGTAGCTCATTAGTATTGTTATAAATAGCTGGATGTTCTGGGAAACTGGGTCGAGCATTAATCCTGTCAGTGGGCATGTCTTTTGGTTTGGTTCTGTTTTATTTTACTTATGTTACTTTATTTGGTCTCTGTTTTGTTCTGTGGTTTGAGTATTGTATAAGTGTGTTTTTTGGTTTATTTTGTGTATTTGTGTGTGTACTGTACGGTGTGTCTCCAGTGTATTTCCTAGGCCTCCAGTATGTTCCCCTTAGCTTCCTGTGTGCTCCCCTATGCGTCCAGTGTGCTCCCCTAGCCTCTAGTGTGTGTGTGCTCCCCCAGTCTTTAGGACTCCAGTTCCGTCCCGTCCCTAGTCTTCCTGTCAGTCCTAAGCCTCCGTGTCAGTCCTAAGCGGTCTGAAATGCTTACGAAGGTCTGAAATGCTGATAATCATGTGGAATGCTAAAAGAGACTGTATGTGTGTATGTGTGTTCTGTCCAGAGTACATGTATGTTTTGTTCGTTCCTTTTTGTTAATTAAAGACTTTTATGTTTAAAGACAACTTCTCTGCGCTTATGGCTGCTTTTCCTGCCCAGGGCAATAACACCCGTCCGAACTGCCTGTCATACCAGTTCATGACATAATCTAACAGTCGACATCTAACTTTTGTTACAGAAAGTGAAATAAAGCTTATTTGATTAAAACATTTTCTGTTTGAGTCTGTGTTCTTGTTAAGCGTTCCAGGTTTAAGCCAGTTACAGTTTCTCCACAGTTTACTGTCTTCACAAGAAGCTCCTTGATGTTTTTCCTGTAATAAACATCAAATAAAAAATTGCTATTGTTTAAAATGTTTTCCGCCTGCAGTGCGAGGAACATTTTAAAAACCAGTAGAAAACCAGGTCCAGACTCACGCCTGATTGGTTGTTTTGAAGCTGTGGACTGATTTGATTGGTCCATTAGCTGTAATGAGATGTGAAGCTCACAGTGAATATTGCAGCAGAGCAAATAGTGATTTTAATCACTTTCTCTGATTAAAATATGAAAAGTAAGATTTGTGGAGAGCATTTTGTAATTAAGACTGGAGATCAGATGAGACTTTAAAGACCTGAACAATTTAATGTGTATTTAGATTTCAGAGTAAAAGTTAGAATATCTTCATGAACATTAGATAATGGTTGTTCATGTCACTGTGTCTAGACGTCCAGTAGATGATCAGATTATTAGAACAAACATTCTAAGGATTTCTAACAATTGCATCGTGTCTGGCTCGGCGGAACAGACACTGGAGAACTGAGGATTGTTAATAGGGAACAGAAAGTAACTAAAAATGGCTGTGTGTGTGTGTGTGTGTGTGTGTGTTGCATAATCGTGTTGGATTCTGCCATTTCAGCACTGTTTAATAAAAGACTCTCTTTCTACAGTAAATAAGCAACACTCATTACACAATACATGAACTTGAGGTTGATTTCTACATCTGCTTGTGATTTTTAGCTTCAACACACTTCCAGTAACTGAAGCTTTAACCAGAAATGTTTTAGTCACTGGATTTATAAAAGTCTAACATCTCTTTCAGCCTTGATAAAGAAAGAATAAATCTCTTTATTTTATATCTCTGACTTTAAACCACAGCGCTGTTTCCATTAACACTGACACACACTCTCTCTGGTGTGAGATAAAAACTAGAGGACAAACGTCTCAAACCAAACAGCAGTGTGAGGTCATTATGGTTTATCAATATGTTTTGATTGCACATGTACAGTAGAAGCCTCTTCAAACAGCCGCCTGCTCCACGACGGGACCCTCCCCAATCCGCGATGGGTCTGTGACCGATCCGTGCACGGACCCTGATCTCCCGCTATCACGCAGTGAACGAAGCCCCGCCCCCATGAACACCCTCTTGCGCTGTTCTAATAAGCTGGCTGCAATGCAGTATAGTCCCTCCAGGGGGAGCAGTGACAGATTCAGTTAACTGCAGTTCTTGCATCGTCAACATATTTTTATGATTAAATCAAGCTCGTCATGTTGGAGATACAGTGTGTGTCTGAGTCCCGTCAATGACTATGATTTAACTGTCAGAGCTTTCATGTATGTAAGACACCGTACCAAATCAAAGTTACTGCATCGTCTACAGATTTCCATCATTACATCAAGGACGTCGTCGTCATCTTGCTCTGTCACTCACATACACCTTCGGAATAATAACATAAAAAATTTAAATGTCAGCCGACATGGATGTTTATGTAGAAGATAATAATGCTGCATCTGCATGAGTAATTAAGAATGTTTTTTTTGTTTTGTTTTTTTAACATAGTGTGTTACAATGTATTGAGACGTATATTAACACTATACAAAGTCACACCTGTGGACAAAGAGACGCACATTCACACATGTGGCTGCCTTCTGTCTTGTTAATGCTTTATTCTTCATGTACATTGGTGAAGTGAAAAGAAGATTTCAGCTCATGAATCTCACGACTTCTCAGGTGGTGAAATGGTTAAAGCAGCTGCACTGAAGGCAGGTAGATGATCCCCGGCTCGTGTCTTTAGAATGCCAGTGCATATTTATTCATATATATCACACTTATGTCATGTAGTACACCGCATGTTATAGAAACCTCTCAATTACTTTATATTATATCACATTCTAAAGTGGAATTAAGTCATATGATTTGGAAATGGGGACGCGTCCATCAAGTGTATTTACTGTAACTGTACAGTGTAATCATTCCTTATTGTGTGAACTCACACTACATGTTTTTTAATCAGCCTACCAACATGGCTCGTACCTGCAATCTCTCTGATCATTCTGTATGTTTGACTAACTGGGCATGATGTCGGCGCTCACACTGTACATTTAAACAGAAACCGCAAACAAGTTTTATTCAAACAAAATGCAGCATGCTCAAAAGAAAAGCGAGTTAATCGTAGCAGTCGTGGCTACGTGTGAAAGTGAAATAAATGAAAAGAAAATATTATGTTGAGAAAATGTTTGAGAAGATGCAGAAGTATGGGCTGTCTCTGCAGTGAGGACTCATGGCATGAGCACAGCTAAATAAATCTGCTCAGGCGGCAAATGAGTCGACCAAATGATCTGATATGCCAGAACTCCAACCAGTCTTCCAGGAGCCTGACTGCTCAGTGTTCAAGTGAATAATGAACCAGTGTGAACTGGATGAAGTGCCATATCTGGACACAATCTGCCAGGCTTTAAAGAAATCATAGGAGAGGAGACAGAAACAGACTTCTGTTCAGAGGTGCTGAGATCCTCACTACACTTTAGATCTGAAAGCAACAAGTTTTATTCTGATAACCTACCTGTAAACTCGAATTAAAACACTACAGTATATATAGAATTCTCTATAATTCAGCAACACTCGTGATTTATAGAGTGAGGAGATGAAATGGCATCCTCTGATTGTAACAGTGATCGTGAACGGACAGTCACTCACAAAATGTTCATTCAAGTGTTTATTTCAAGCTTTGAAGAGCAGAGTGTGCACTAGTTTAGACACCTTCCAGGGAATCTCATCCAGGAATGATTTACGGCGGTGACGAGTAAAAAAGATCTCTGAGGCTGGTTCCCCTACACAGAGCTGTGTCTAGACTCTCCGTAAGAGGAAGCTCACAACCTCTGACAATGGAACTTTACACAGAGCTGTGGCTGCATGTGGACAAATCTTTTATTTACTTATAAAAATGTTGAAATCACCTGTGTAAAAGGTAAGAACCTTGATGACATGTACGTATATTTCTTTTAATAAGACGGTTCAAGTAATATTTATTTAAATTATACTTTTTAAACTTTCCAGGAAATAACTATTCATTCATTCCTTTTGGTCTTAGCAGCCTCCAGTTGTCTCACCTAGTGTATTGTATCGCCTTAACATTTACAGTAGTTAACAACTACTCAATTCCTGCCAAGCTGGATTTCTTTGTCTGAATTCCTGTGGACATACTGCCTTTGACTCCACTTCTGTTTTCAGATTTATGAGACATTGTACCTCGTCTGTTGGATTTCATGGACATGGACCCAGCAGACCTTCAACATCTCATGGCCTGCTGGAGGCTAAAGGACCACCACTTGGCACACACCATTTGGACCTGCAGCAGGTGAAGGAGATGCTAAAAACTATTGCTGAATGATTGTTACGATCCGTGAACCCAGAAGCCATGCCGAGTTGAAGCTGCAGCTCACCCACAACCACCTCCTTGGCATTGCTTTTAGTTTCAGCTGGCCTTGACCACCACATTTGACCTCTGTGTCACGGGCCTCACCGAGAACCCAAGCACAATACCAACTACCCTCTTCATTCTCCTTCCTCAAGACATCTTCTCTCCTCATCCCAGGCTAACAGCAAACCCCAGGAAGTGCTGACTGACGCACAGTCCAACACATATCAAATATCCCTTCACTCAGGTGTTTGCTTTGCTGTGGCAAGCAATTTATTATTGGAGATTTGTTTCTAGCTTCTTTAAAAATTAATGGAAAACAAATTATAGATGATGTAATTCATATGAAACGTGAATTATAGGTGCATCCACTGCTGTGGAGATGACGAGATGACATGATTACCTTCATCACTAAAGCTGAAAGCAAAGAAATCACTAATTTATTAATGAATTTTTAAGATGGTCAGAGTCAGTCTTCTTGTTGTTTTTTCCGATACATTAATAATCATTAGTCTACTTCAGTCGTTGCGCTCTGGAAAACTTTATGCGTGCGGCTGAGCGATAATTAGACCACATAGGAAGTTAAAGAGGAGGATCACGATGCTCAACATCCTGGAGCCCAAACCTCATGTAAATACAGTAAAATTAACAAATATTGTAAGTAAACAATAATAGCCCATGTTTAGAAAAGCATTTTTATTTAGATAAATAATAATCCTGCATTTATATTAGGTGTGCCAGCTGTCACTGTTCTTACAGCTCTTTATCAGAGTAAATCATTCAGTAACAAGCCTGTAAATTTCAATGTAAAACAGGTACAATCTATATGAATAAACTGTTTAAATGTCTGTATCATGAACTATTGATCAGTGATTTATGTAAACGACTCTGTTCAGATGTAAGTAAATGCTCATAAAAGCATGAACTCATGTTTCTGCATCATTTAGTGACAAAATATTCCTTATCTTAGCAACATTTATACATCTGCCTCAAATGCAAGATATTTTACTGTTGCACTTGATAAAAAATACTTACTTGTAGCTACATGTGGTCAAATAACCAGATATTCTTTTTTTTTGTCAAGATTAAGCAGAAGGAAGTTAATTACAATCCACTCTCGTATGTCCCTCACAAATTGCTCAACTTTATTAAGCTTGTTTTTTTTTTCTTATCTGGCTTTGCTGAGATGTACAACTGCGTTTTATTAGCATAACAGGAAAAACTAATATCATGTTTATGAATTATGTTGCCCAAAGGAAGCATGTAAGGAGAAAAAAAGCAGTGGGCCTAAAACCGAACCCTGTGGGACACCAAACTCCACATGCAGTATAATCACCATTTACATCTACAAACTGATAATGATCAGTCAGATAGGATCTGAGCCAGGAGAGGGTGTTCCCTTAATTCCTACTACATCCTTTCACATCTGTGAAGGAGAATACTATGATCAATGGTGTCAAAAGCTACACTCAGGTCCAGTAACACAAGTATAGTGACGCAACCCTGATCAGAAGCCAGTAGGAAGTCATTTACTACTTTAACTAGTGCTGTCTCTGTGCTGTGATGAGGCCTAAAGCCTGACTGATACAGTTTATGTATGATAGTCCTATGTAGATATAAGTGCTACTACCTTGTCCAGAATCTTCGAGATAAAGGGGAGGTTTGATATCGGCCAGCTGATAGGTTTCTTAATTAACAGTTTAATAACTGCTACAGATGTTACTCAACCAGAACTAGATCATTCTCTCGTCCTTGAGATTTGCACATGACAGGAAACATTTTCAAGTTAACATTATAATTAAATGAAATCATAATCACAGTATACATGTACTAAAATACTAAAATTACAGTACAGATTCAGAATTTTTTTTTTTTTGCATCGAATTGAAACAAAGTGAACGTTAACACAGTGAGCCATTAGATTTCATCATGTGTAATTAGAAAAGCTACATGCAGTATGAGTGTCAAAAGGTTTTTTTTTAAATTCACATTAAAATTTTTGGAAAGAAAACTGTTTATTGTTTGTGTACATATTTTTATCCGGGTTGCTACAATATATTTTCTTTTACCGCAGCGGGTTAAATGAAGCATGCATTGCCACACTTGGAAGGTCAGTTGTGTTCAGCGGCAGCAGAAAAACGAAATACTGTATAGCCTGGAGTGACTGGAGTAAGCCGAAAAGGGGGAAGGGGGAATTTTGTATTTGCATTGTAATGTGGTCTGACATTGTGAGAGCACACAGTATCAAAACAACAACAGCCGAGAAACCGAGAAACTTACTGATTGTGTTTGGAGTAAACCAATTGAATAATATATTATGATTATTATTAAGATAAGAGAAGATAAAAAATATACAGTATATATGTACGATTATCAATTTTGGTATCTCAAGAAAAAAAATACATCATTGCCTTTTAAATAATTTTTGTCATGTTGTCTCCCAAATGATATCTCCATTGTTCATATAAATGTGCTATTTGTAGAATTTATTAAAGTTATCACAAAGTAAACCATATAAAAAATTACATAGGATACACGAAACGTGGGCATATCATTATACATCAGTATATCTGTTTTATTTAGTATTCATATTTTAATCAACAATGTTCTTTTACTCTTAAGAAATTACATGCAAGAGAAAATGTCCTAAATAGAAAGGTTTCATTAATTCAAGGAAAAAAAGGCATAATATAGTATAGTATCTTAAAATTTTTAAAAGCTATGTTCATCAAATAAAGCCAATAAATGATGTTCAGTGTTAACATGCAAACAGCAAAAACCATATAAAATACATGGCCATCAAATTGAGTAAATTATTACATGAATGCTTTGATGGCGCGTGTCTCTGGATGTTCTGGAGGATATGGTTTTCTTAGCTAGACGACATCAGGCTGAACAAAAGTGGATTACAAAATAAAAAATAATAATTACATTTCAACGGAGAAAGGGTTTACATTTTGATAACAACTTTTATACAGAAACTCTATAAATAATAATAATAATAATAATGCATATTATTTGCATTTTAGATTATGATCATGATTATCAATAATGTAATGGTAATATATATTCTGTTATAAAAAGTGAAAAGAAGCTCGACGGAAACTCTTACCTTTTCCATGGCTGCTGTTAGGACAGAGTTTCATCTCTTCACCTTTATACATTAATTGGTAAAGCAGCACATGAACAGAAATAATATTAAATATGAATAATGTGAAATATTCAACATTTAATGCACATGTACACATAATTCTGGTTAAAGTGTTGATCTGGAATTAGCAGCTTATCAGAGTAAAACTGTTTACCTTCAAACTGCAGACGTGTTCCAGATGTGAACTTTACTGTACTTCCCTCCACATAACCACAGAAATATTCTGCTCCATCATCTTCTCTTATTTCATTAATGTTGAGATCAAACTTTTGGTCCTTTACAGTAACACTGAAGCGACTATCAGTAAATCCCTCAATAAATACGTAGCCCTGAGTGTTACTGTACGGTCTCACCAAAAACTGAGGAACTTTTCCAAAACTCTGTCTGTACCAAGAGAAACTATTTCTGTTTCTAATGTTACACTCCATAGTTACAGATTCTCCAGGCTTTACTGTTTTCATGTAAAGGTCCTTGATGCCTGACATTTGTCCTGTAAAAATGTTAAATGATTATGATAAATAATGTGAAGATATGTGTAAAATATGAAAAAAATGTTTATATATATTTTCATTGTTAAAAAATTAAAAATAGTTTATTTGATTAAAACTCTGACCTTCTCCATCTCTGCTGTTTGAACCCTGGTGTGTAACAGAGTGTGTGTTCTTGTTAAGTGTCCCAGGTGTAGGACAGAGTTTCTTCTCTTCACCTTTACAAATAAACAGGAAAAGCAGCAAATGAACAGAAATGATACTAAATATGAATAATGTGAAATATTCCACATTTAATGCACATGTACACATAATTCTGGTTAAAGTGTTGATCTGGAATTAGCAGCTTATCAGAGTAAAACTGTTTACCTTCAAACTGCAGACGTGTTCCAGATGTGAACTTTACTGTACTTCCCTCCACATAACCACAGAAATATTCTCCTCCATCATCTTCTCTCAGGTTGTTAATGTTGAGATCAAACTGATGGTTATTTACAGTAACACTGAAGCGAATATCATTAAATCCATCAGCAAATGTGTAGCCCTGAAGGTTACTGTATGGTCTCGCCGAAAACTGAGGAAGTTTTCCAAAACTCTGTCTGTACCAAGATAAACCATTTCTGTTTTTGACCTCACTAATGTTACACTCCATAGTTACATCTTCTCCACACTTTACTGTTTTGATGTGAAGATCTGTGATGTCAGAAGTTTTTTCTGTTAAAAGAAAATGTTAAATATTTAATGTAAATAATCTCAAAAATACATAAAACATAAAATGTATATATTTTACATTAAAGTGTTGATCTGGAATTAGCAGCTTATCAGAGTAAAACTGTTTAGCTTCAAACTGCAGACGTGTTCCAGATGTGAACTTTACTGTACTTCCCTCCACATGACCACAGAAATATTCTCCTCCATCATCTTCTCTTGTTCCATTAATGTTGAGATCAAACTTTTGGTCCTTTACAGTAACACTGAAGCGACTATCACTAAATCCCTCAGCAATTCTGTAACTATTTTGCCCATAAAGTATTACCAAAAACTGAGGCACTTTTCCAAAAGCCTGTTTGTACCAAGCTAAAGTATTTTTGTTTTTGACTGCACTAATGTCACATTGCATAATTGCATCTCCTCCTAGTTTTACCGTTTTCATGTGAAGCTCCTTCAATTCGGAAGGTTTTACTATATATATAAAATAGTATTTGATATTTAAAGTTTAATAATGTCAGTAAATTAATTATGTACTGTATGTAATTTTACTATTTTACTTTACAGTTGTACAATACTACTCACCAGTTGTGCAGAGACAAAGCAGAGAGTAAAGAGCCACAAAGAGTGTGATCATCGTTCCTGTTTAGACAAAGTGATAGTGAGGTAATGAACTTGTGTGTTCAGTAGAAAACCAGGTCCAGACTCACGCCTGATTGGATGTTTTGAAGCTGTGGACTGATTTGATTGGTCCATTAGCTGTAATGAGATGCTGTGATGAGTCACATGACTTTACAGATATGATCTACTGGAGCTCTATCAGTCCTGTGTGCTGGAACCTAAACCCAAAATACACTCTAGAGCTTCTACACAATAAGCTAAACAATAATGTTTGAAGGTTTCTGTGCTGAATATTGCAGCAGAGCAAATAGTGATTCTAATAATAAGTACATAGTTATAAGTATGTAATTATACTTAGAGAAACACATACAATATAAAACATACAGGAATGGGTCACATGGGTCACAGCTCAGTCATTTTACAGGTGAAGCTCTTCTGCTGGAGAAACCAGACCAAATGTCACTGAGACTCCCAGGAGGAGAGCGAGAACTGCTGAACCCCATGGCTGCTTAAGGAAACTTGAATTGTAGGAAGTACAAGCGAAGGCCAAAAGTTTTGAGAAGTACATAAATATTAGAAATTGGAAAAGTTGCTGCTTAAGTTTTTATATTAGCAATTTGCATAAACTCCAGAATGTTATGAAGATGATCAGATGAATTGCATAGTCCTTCATGCCATGAAAATTAACTTAATCCTGAAAAAAACTTTCCACTGCATTTCATTGCTGTCATTAAAGGAGCTGCTGAGATCATTTCAGTAATCGTCTTGTTAACTCAGGTGAGAATGTTGATGAGCACAAGGCTGGAGATCATTATGTCAGGCTGATTGGGTTAGAATGGCAGACTTGACATGTTAAAAGCAGGGCGATGCTTGAAATCATTGTTCTTTCATTGTTAACCATGGTGACCTGCAAAGAAACGCGTGCAGCATCATTGCGTTGCATAAAAATGGCTTCACAGGCAAGGATATTGTGGCTACTAAGATTGCACCTAAATTAACTATTTATAGGATCATCAAGAACTTCAAGGAAAGAGGTTCAATTCTTGTTAAGAAGGCTTCAGGGCGTCCAAGAAAGTCCAGCAAGCGCCAGGATCGTCTCCTAAAGAAGATTCAGCTGCGGAAGGAAGACTTTTGGAAGATGGCCTGGTGTCAAGAAGGGCAGCAAAGAAGCCACTTCTCTAAAAAAAAACATCAGGGACAGATTGATCTTCTGCAAAAAGTATGGCGAATGGACGGCTGAGGACTGGGGCAAAGTCATATTCTCGGATGAAGCCTCTTTCCGATTGTTTGGGGCATCTGGAAAAAGGCTTGTCCGGAGAAGAAAAGGTGACGCTACCATCAGTCCTGTGTCATGCCAACAGTAAAGCATCCTGAGACCATTCATGTGTGGGGTTGCTTCTCATCCAAGGGAGTGGGCTCACTCACAATTTTGCCCAAAAACACAGCCATGAATAAAGAATGATACCAAAACACCCTCCAACAGCAACTTCTTCCAACAATCCAACAACAGTTTGGTGAAGAACAATGCATTTTCCAGCACGATGGAGCACCGAGCCATAAGGCAAAAGTAAGAACTAAGTGGCTCGGGGACCAAAACGTTGGAATTTTGGGTCCATGGCCTGGAAACTCCCCAGATCTTAATCCCATTGAGAACTTGTGGTCAATCCTCAAGAGGCAGGTGGACAAACAAAAACCCACTAATTCTGACAAACTCCAAGAAGTGATTATGAAAGAATGGGTTGCTATCAGTCAGGATTTGGCCCAGAAGTTGATTGCGAGCAGCCCAGTCGAATTGCAGAGGTCCTGAAAAAGAAGCGCCAAGACTGCAAATACTGACTCTTTGCATAAACGTCATGTAATTGTCGATAAAAGCCTTTGAAACGTATGAAGTGCTTGTAGTTATATTTCAGTACATCACAGAAACAACTGAAACAAAGATCTAAAAGTAGTTTAGCAGCAAACTTTGTGAAAACTAATATTTGTGTCATTCTCAAAACTTTTGGCCATAACTGTATATTAATAGTGAATAATATCAGTTACACAAATTTGTGTGGTGTGTGTGATGACAGTTAAGACCATGGATGATATTTTTTATTTTTTTTTAACATTAAAATCGAAAGGGAATGAAGAGTATTTTAATTACTAGTAAACACAGTTGGTGTTACGGCTTCACTGATGGTCTTGGCTCATGCTGATTGTACGATTGTATGTACTGTCTGTATAAATTTTCTGTCGCTCTTTTCAAAATGTAGAACTGTCAGATTATTAGATTATTAGAACAAACTTTCTAAGAATTTCAGCATGTTTGTTCTGTCTGGCTTGAGGGAACATGAACTTGAGGAACTTAGGAATTGAGGAAGTGAGGATTGTAGGCTTTCTGTTAATAGGGAAGAGAAAGTAGCAAAGAAAGTGATATGTGTGTGTGTGTGTTAAGTTAAGTCTTTATTTTGTCACATATACATTACAGCACAGTGAAATTCCTTCTTCGCATATCCCAGCGTAACTGGGGTCAGAGCGCAGGGTCAGCCATGGTACAGCACCCCTGGAGCAGTTAGGGTTAAGGGCCTTGCTCAAGGGCCCAACAATGGCAACCTGGCTGAGCTGGGATCGAACCGCCGATCTTCCGATCAGTGACTCAGTGCCTTAGCCCTCTGAGCCACCACGTGTGTGTGGTGGTGCCGTGTGGTGTGTGTGTGTGTGTGTGTGTGTGTGTGTGTGTGTTGTGTGTGTGTGTGTGTGTGTGTGTGTGTGTGTGTGTGTGTGTGTGTTGTGTGTGTGTGTGTGTGTGTGTGTGTGTGTGTGTGTGTGTGTGTGTGTGTGTGTGTCTGTGGTGTGTGTGTGTGTGAGTGTGTGTGTGTGTCTGTGGTGTGTGTGTGTCTGTGTGTGAGTGTGTGTGTGTGTGTGTGTGTGTGTCTGTGGTGTGTGTGTGTGTGTGTGTGTGTGTGTGTGTGTGTGTGTGTGTGTGTGTGTGTGTGTGTGTGGTCTGTGTGTGTGTGTGTGTGTGTGTTGTGTGTGTGTGTGTGGTGTCTGTGTGTGTCTGTGTGTGTGTAGGTGTGTGTGTGTGTGTTACAGAACACCGCCAGCTCATGATTATTTAATAAAAGACTAAACTTCACTAACCCTAACCCAAATATCTAAGAAACAGATACTGTAGGTCTTTAGTTTAGTCATCTCTTAAAGATTGTCAATGTCTCACAGAAGTATGCTGAAAATGCTTTGCATGCGTTTTCAGCCTACTTCCGTATGTGCATACATCCGCTTGTGCTGGATCTGCTTGTGCCAGTGAAAAGCCCTGAGAAGCGAGTTTGATTATTTATTTTTATTTATTTTTTTGCCATTTTGTGCAAGATTTAGGATGAAATAGCACCATGGCTCCCAAGAATGTTTCTAACACTTTTATTCATTAATTCACCAAGATTACACAAACACAGAAGTGTTATTTCATCTGCTGGTGTTAACAAAACCCAAGGACACAAAAGACACACAAACAACTTGTAAGGGACTACCACTAGAGGTTGCTGTGTGCACATGTTTGTTTTTGCTTTGTAGTTTTTGTTAGTCGACTCAGTTTCCCAGAAGGCACCTCGGTCAGGTGATGCGGGTGCTCATCTGAACCGAGGCAGCTCATCATTAGTGTAATAGCTGATGGTTCTGGGAAACTGTGTCGAGCATGAATACTGTCAGTGGGCATTTGTTTTGATTTAGTTTTGTTTTTTTATTGTATTTTATGTTACTTTGGTTTGTTTATATGGGCTCTGTTTTGTGGTGTTTGTGTAAGTGTACTGTGTTGTTTTATTCTGAGTTTATTTAAGTATTGTGCTGTGTTTCCCTTTGTTTTGTAGCCTCCAGTGTGTTCCCTTAACCTCCAGCGTTCACCCGCCGGCCTCCAATGTGCTTAAAGGGTCTTTCTAGGCGAAAGATGTCTGTGAGACTAGATAATCTTCAAGAGACTGTGTACTGTATGTGTGTGTTCTAGAGCCCATGTGTGCATTTTGTATGTTCCTTTTTGTTAATTAAAGACTTTTGTTTAAAAACAACCCCTCTGCTTTTTCTGCCCACGGCAATAACACGTGCCCGAACCGCCTGTCCTACCCATTCGTGACACAACACGCAATATATCAAACCCAGTGGTGTATTACACCAAACAGACACTGCAGGGCAAAAATATTACTGTTTAGAACTATATACAAAATATTCTGGTGTGTACGTGAATGGATTTATAGTCCCAAGTCCTGTATACTGTCTTTATATATGTGTGGTTGAGGGAGTATTGTATCGGCCTCACTGGTTTTATGAGTCAAACTGGGTGCAAGATGATGAAAAAACACTGTGCTGTGATACGGTCATGAAGATAAGTAATCCAATTTTGATGTATCAACAAAGAGGCAAAAAGATTCACAGATTTGTGCAATACTCGGAAAAACACGCTTGTACGTGTATTGTAGCATTTCGACAAGGCGGAGAGAAACACAGAGACCAATTTTCTCAAACAAACAGTCTTTTTTATTTTTTACAGGTGCTCAATGAATAGCATTTCTTTAACACAAGCAATACTTAGGCGCACTATCTGAAGCTTTAGCGGTGTTGTGATCCGAGCCGAGCAGGCAAGGCACGTGGCATGGAAAAGGAGGTGCTTTAGAGCAAAGAAAGTTTGTCCAATACCTGCACAATTTGCCGACATAAACGCACATAAATACATGTTATGCGATAAATACATGTTATGAAAGGATTCGCTGCCTTTTTATAGGCCGACTGCGATAGTGGAATGGTGAGTGATTATCGTCTTCCAGTCCAGGTGAGTTTGGGTGGCCTGTCCCCTTTTCACACACAAAGGCTGCCACAGTGTGTCGCCATTGACAGGTTCACCACTCAGCTTAAAGCTTGTACCTGGTGATAAGTACATGGCATCACATCAGCCCATTTTCGTTTCTGTGTTGCGTCCCTGTGAACCATGGAAAACAAGAAATTCTGCAGTAAAAGAAACCAGCGTGTTATTCAAGTGTTAGTGTCTTTTGCCTTTGCCCAGGAGCATGGTCAGAGAGTATTTGAGCCCCTCTATTGCACATTAAATAGCAAGGGCTTCCACCTCTATAGCCATGTATCTCTGTTCAGCATTTGAGAGCATGCAACTCACAGACAGAAAAGGGTTTTCCTCACCATCGAATTCCTGAGACAGCACTGCCCCGAGCCCAGTCTCGGAGCCATCCGTGTGGACTAGGAAAGGGCGGTTATAATTGGTATTCTGGAGGACAGGGGGAACATGTGAAATGCTTTTTACTCTTTCTCCATCCAGCACACCTTCTTCGGAAATCCCTTTCTCTGTCAGGCTCCGTGGTGGGCTTGGTGGATCCAAATGCAGATCATGGAGAGGGAAGAACTCGGGTTGAGTAGTGGTGTCACTGAATGTAACTGGAGAGTTGTGGCTGTGACGTGACAAGGCTGATCTTAGATGAGAATGGTGCTCCGCGCTGCGGTGGGAGCCGTCGCGTGCTTGCTGGAGAAGCTCGAGCCACTTGGCGAAGGTGGGAAGGTGCAGATAGTGGGCAGGGAACCAGGCGGCGAATCTGAGAGATATGGAAGGTGGAATTTATTCAGCACATGGAAAGAGGTAGCGAAAGGCGGACCAAGCATGGGTTAATGATGCGGTTGATAGTGAAAGGACCGAGGAATCTGGGAGAGAGCTTCTTGGATAATGTTTTGAGGGGGAGATCCCGTGTGGCTAACATGACTTTCTGGCCGATGCAGTACCTGAGCGCCGGCGACCGGTGGCGGTTAGCCTGTCGCTGGAAGGTGCTAACGGTGCGTAACAGTTGGTTACAGGCTCGTTGACATGTTCTCTTGCAGCGACGAAGGTCAGAGCTGAGGGAACTGCCACCTCCTCCTCCTGGGAAGGAAAGAGTTGAAGTTGATAACCCAGACAACAGTGGAAGGGGGACATGCCTGTGGAAGACGTAGGAAGAGTGTTATGGGCGTACTTGATCCATGGTAGAAAGCGACTCCATGAGGATGGGTCCCGGGAGGCCATGCACATTAGGGACTTTTCGAGTTCCTGGTTCATCCTTTCTGTTTGCCCATTAGTCTGGGGATGAAAACCGGATGAGAGACTGGGGTGGCGCTGATGAGCTTGCAAAAACTTTCCAGAATCGGGCAGAGAGCTTGGGCCCTCTGTCAGAAACAATGTCGCTGGAGAGTCTGTGGAGTTGAAAAACGTGATTAACCAGGAGTTCGGTCATCTCTTTGGTGGAGGGGAGCTTGGGCAGCGGGTTAAATGAGCCGACTTGTAAAAGCGATCTACTAAGGTCAGGATGCAGGTGTTGTTATGATAGGGTGGCAATCCTGTGACAAAGTCGATGGAGATGTGAGAACAGGGACGGTGTGGGATGGGGAGGGGCCTGAGTAGTCCCTCAGGTGGTCATTGGTGTTCTTGTTGCGAGAACAGACATTGCATGACGCTATAAAGCTCTTGACATCCTCCTTGATGGTAGGCCACCAAAAGCGTTGGTGTAGGAGGAACAATGTGCGCGGCGACCCAGGATGACAAGCGAGTCTGGAGTTATGGCCCCAGTCCAACACCTGAGGACGTACAGAAGCGGGGACAAAGAGTTTGTTTGGGGGAACGTTACTGGGACATGGTTCGTGTTCGAGTCTCTGCTGGACTAGATGCTCCACTTCTAGTCGGGTCGTGGCCACAAGGCAATGAGGAGGAAGGATAGTTACTGGTGAGGGTGTGTCCTGAGGGGTTGAAAACTGCAGAGAGCAGCAGGTTTGGCATTCTTGGAGCCTGGGCGGTAAGACAGCGTGAACCGGAAATGGGAGAAAAATAATGACCAGCGTGCCTGGCATGAGTTCTGTCTCTTAGCTGTCTTTAAGTACTCAAGGTTCCGGTGGTCAGTCCACACAAGGAAGGGGTCCTCCGCCCCCTCCAACCAATGTCTTCATTCCTCGAGCGCTAGTTTGACCGCCAAGAGTTCCCGATCCCCAATGCCGTAATTCCGTTCGGGGGGTGTGAGTTGGCAGGAAAAGAAAGAGCAAGGGTGAAGCTTATTTTCTTCGGGGGATCTCTGTGACAGGACTGCCCCTGCTCCAGTTTCGGATGCGTCTACCTCAACGACAAACTGACGTGACGGATCTGGAAACCTGAGAATGGGTGCTGTGGTGAAGCATTGCTTGAATTCCTTCATCGGCCAGCGAGTTCCACCTAAACTGGGTCTTGGACGAGGTGAGAGCCATGAGTGGGCTTGTCACTGTGCTATAACTTCTAATGAAGCAGCGGTAGAAGTTAGCGAACCCCAGGAATCGTAGGAGTTCCCATCTTGAAGTGGGCCAGATTATTCTGTCAGGCTCCATGGTGGGCTTGGTGGATCCAAATGCAGATCGTGGAGAGCCAGAGATCACAGAGAGCTTTTTGTGAGCCAGTGAGATCAAAGGAGTGGAGTGGAATATGAAGCGGAAGTGAACAGGTGAATCTGGCGTGACATGACATTTTCAGGAGATCTGAAAGAGGTGCTGCCATAGAGGAGGAACACAGTACAAATGATGATTTTAATTTGCAAGGCCCAAAAAGACACATACAGTACCTGTCTTTTTGTGATATGTTACGGGTATTATTGGACAGACTTTCTTTGCCTGCCACAGTCTACATCCGATCTTATATTAAAGGGACTGTGCCTTGGTCAGCCCCAAGTGACATTTTTTTGGGATTTGCTGTAGTCATAGCTTTACACAGCTCCTGTAATAAATTTTTTATGTTATACAGATTATCCTGCCAGCTGTTTTAGTGGATGACAACATTGTCAAGCTAAGCAGCATCATAGGGGCACAATACGATGTCCATCAGCTGCTGGAAAGTAACTGGTGCACTGTGCACACCAAAAGGGAGGACCCTGTATTGCCAGTAGCAACCGGCTGTTTCAGTCTGTAATTCACTGGTCCCGCCCTTTCCACTATGGTAAAGGGTGTGCCAGGAATTTATTGGTGGCACTGGGGAATGAGAGGAGTACTTGGTTGTTGGGCTAGAACTCGTGAGGCTGCATGGGCCGATGGAAGGATCTCCACTGCTCAGCCTTGGCTTTCTGAATGTGCTGTTTGACAGAAGGACATGATTACTATCATTTTGCAAGTCTTTAAAAATGTAATCAACTATTACAAAGATGAATTCATGCCTTTTTGCACATTTCAGGAGGGGGGCAACAATATCCATTCCGATACCTTCAAAGGGCACGCTGATGATTGGCAGGGGAATTATGTTGGTGGGGTGGATTTTGTCAGCGCCGCATTCTGGCAGTCCAGGCAGCATTGAGGTTTGCATGCAGGCCCAGCAAGTTGAAGTGATGACACATTTTTTCGATTGTATTGTTGGCCCCCAGGTGTCCTCCAAAAGATCTGGAATGTGCCAGGTGCAACTTTGGCTTGTGACACTATGAGGAGGTCACACCCTTCACCTCGCCTCAGCAAGCAGTAATATAACAAACTGTTCCGCACCAGGAAGTAGAAAGTGGGCCAGAGGTATGGGGTTGTGTCCAGTGTTGGATGTAATGTGTTTTACTCGGATGACTTTTTTGATGTAATGAGTAATCTAACGCATTTGCTCCGCCATTCAGGTACTTCATTACTTAGTTACTTTTTCAAAAATGTAACCCGTTATTCAGACATTTTATGTAATCTGTGAGTCAGACAGCAGTTATTCCCAATCCATTAGTGAGTGTGTGTGTGTGTGTGTGTGTGTGCGTGTGTGTGTGTGTGATAGAAAAAGTCGTCCTACAAGCCCCGCCCCCCCATAACCCGTCCCCTTCTGTTATTCCTGCTGTTATACCCCTATCTCACCTAGGTGGTTTGACTATGCGAAGACCGACGCGCGGAAAGATGGAAACCTAATCACAGCGCTGAACTCGCGGTGAATCATGATGAAGCGTACTTGCGGCCACCACGCGAAACCGCGTAGGTGAGATAGGGGTATTAGTATTTAACAGATTATGGGCCAAACTTCACTGAGTGATGATGGTAGAATAATTATAAAGGTCTTGATTAAAACAACATGCATGAGGAAGCAGAAAGGAGTTTTCATTTTCTGCAATGGAAAAGTACTCGAACTAGTTACTTTTATCAGAAAATAACGCTGTAATGTAACTGATTACTTTTTGAAGGCAGTAATTTTATAATGTAATTAGTTACTTTAAAAAGTAACCTTCCCCAACACTGGTCGTGTCAACTTCAACGACACTTCATTCACTTTGACCCAGCGCGTGGTTGCCAAAGCAGGTTCTTCGATGCATCTGTTGTCTGCCCAAAGGCCCCTGATAGTTGCCCGGTCGAATTTCTGTTCAGACAGCATGGCCTCATCGTGGGGTGACTCCCGCCCTGACAGTCATGGAGCCGGTTCTTTCTATTCTCTCTCTAAAGCTTATAAGCTGGACAATAATTTTTCAAGGTTTTTGTACTGAATATTACAGCAAAGCAAATAATGATTTTATTCACTTTCTCTAATTATACTTAGAGAAACAAGTGAAATATAAAACATACAGGAATGGGTCAGAGCACGGTCATTTTACAGACTGAAACTTTGCTGGTGGAGGAACCAGAACAAATGTCACTGCAGACTCCCTAGCTGCTTCATCATCATCCAGTTCCATCTTCACATTCAAGGGTGGAGGTCACGAGTTGCCATTGTACATGGTTCCATTCTGCTCTTTTGCATTGTTCATATGATGTGTGATTCCAACATAAAATATTATGAAGCCATTGTCTTCTACAGTAGGTCTTCCTCTGCTTCTTTTCCCTAGAATTATTCCTTCTAATAGTTTGAATGTTTCCATGTCCATGTGTTTTTCCTTTTCATGATGTTTAGAACTAGGGCTCTTTTTGGTCCTGATATCAGTAGTTCTTCATCATTTGTTTTTCTTTTGTAATAAAGACGGACTCACACACGATAGAAGGTATTAAGAATGAGCAATCTTTATTTTTAAGTGGTGCAGGGAAATGGCCGTTGTACGAGGCGCAAGGGTCGCTATGGCAATACTTAATGTAAAGTTACTTCTTTGTGGACAAAGGAGGTCGGTCGAGAAGCCTGGCGGGGAGGTTGTGCAGATTAGACTTTGGAGAGATGGGGAGCACACACCACCGAGCCGCGGAGATGAAGCCGAAGGGAAATTTCTTGGAAACTTTCTTAGAAAACTTCTGGAGAAACAAGGAACACAGGTAAGTAATGCGGTACACATATACTCTTAGCGTGAACTCAGAGATTTGGTCCTCTTTCCTGAATACGAGCCTGGACAATGGGTGCGGCGTGGTGTGTGCTTTTATGGGCGTGTGTTGATTGACTTCAGCTGGTGATGATTAGTATTCCGGTGATAAAGGACGCTGTGTTTGGCTGGTGTCGGAGCCTGGCCCGACTGTGACATCTTTCTTCGGATTCAATTTGTAGGATGTTTCTAAAGCACCATATTTTCAAAGGCAGCTTATAGTAATTTCTACTGGCTGCTTAAGGAGAAATTGTAGGAAGTATATCAATAGTGAATAATATCTTTTGTGTGGAGTGTGTGATCACAGTTAAGACCATGGATGCTATTCTTTACTTAATTTTGACTTTGACTTTTAATTCATACTAAATACAGTTGGTGTTAGAGCTTCAGTGATGGATGGATTCCTCACTCATGCAGATTGTAAGATTTTAACTGCTGACTGTAGGAATTTTCTCTCACTCTATTCAAAATGTAGAACTGGGCTCTGGTGGACTGTAAATACTAATTAGTGATGAGGAGTAAACCTGGTTGGGTTAAGGTTAGCTCACTGAAAGCTAGAACATCTTCCTGTAAATCAGATAATGATGATTGTCGTGTCCAGCAGATTATTAGATTATTAGAACAAACTTTCCACGAATTTCATCATGTTTGTTCTGTCTGGCTCGAGGGAACATGGAACTTGAGGAAGTGAGGATTGTAGGCTTTCTGTTAATAGGGAAGAGAAAGTATCAAGGAAAATGGCTGTGTGTGTGTGTGTGTGTGTGTGTGTGTGTGTGTGTGTGTGTGTGTGTGTGTGTGTGTGTGTGTGTGTGTGTGTGTGTGTGTGTGTGCGTTATGTAATCTTTCACCAGTTTAGCATTGGTTAATAAAAGACTAAGCTTCAGCTTTAGAGTACTTTTTGGGAACTTAAACACACTTTCAGTAACTGAAGCTTTAACCTGAAATGTTCTAATCACCAGATTTATACAAGAGTAACATCTCTTACAGCTTGCAGCCCAGACAAAGAAAGAATCAAACTCCTTAGTTCATATTACTCACTATAAACCTCTGACACAGACTCTCTGGTTTGAGATGAAAATTAGAGGACAAACAGCAGCGTGAGGCCATTAAGGTTTTGCTACATCAAAGGTGCTGAAACTCATAGACTCTATATCTCGAAGCTTTTCATGCATATGTCTAAATAAATGAATAATTTCTAATAATTTAATATTCATTTTTAATAATAACAGGTTAATATTTTCATTGTTTGAGAGTATTAACTGTGACATATTGTGCAGTAAAAAAACATTTACATTTACATTTAGGCATTTGGCAGAGGCTCTTATTCAGAGCGACTTACAAAAATTTTTTGAAGTTTCCATCATTTAATAGATTCCTTACAATGATTACTGGGTTACTAACTGGATAACATCAGTCAAACACTGTTGGAAACATTGGTTTAATCATCACCTAAAGATTGTCAATGACTCAGCTGTATGGACATCTGGAGGAAGTTCATTTCATCTCCGAGGTGCCAGAACAGAAAACTGTTTCTGATTCAATGAATGTGTTCCTTGATCTCTGAGAGCTGCTGGGACCAGACAAGTCGTGCTGGAAGACTGGAGGGAACACGGTGCTGTGATTAGATATGAAAGGTGGTTGCTGTTTTAATCAGTCTTTCCGCACGACATCCACCTGCTGTATGTTATAGTAACTGGCCATGATTGTTAGGAACCTCCACTAGAGGTCACTGTCTGTTTGTGTGTGTTTTGTAGTTTTTGTTGGTCGACTCAATTTCCCAGAAGGCACCTCAGTCAGGTGATAAGGGCTTACCTGAACCGAGGTAGCTCATTAGGCACCTTATAAATAGCAGTTTGTTCTGGGAAACTGGGTCGAGCATTATATACCTTTTATCCTTATATCAGTCAAGTGGGCATTCTGTTTTGTTTGGTTTCTTTAAGTTTATATTTTGTTTATGGTTTGAAACCTTTGTTTTCAAGAGGGCTTTTATTAGTTTTCCTTATATCCTGTGTGTAGATGGATTCATGGAGCTGCCTTGTTCAGTGTATAGTTAGGCTGTGTCTCCTCCTGTGTAAGTCCTGTTCTGTGTCTCCCCAGTGTTGGCCTTCTTGTTTAGTTCTTTGTTTAAAGCTTTCCTTGACTGTCTACATATGTTTAGCCACATGAGGGCTTAGCCGCTAGTAGGCCTTGACTGCTAGTAGGGTTAGCCCCTAGTAGGGTTAGACTCCAGTAGGCTAGCCTCTAGTGGGATTGACTGCTAGTGGTTCTGGTCGCTAGTAGGTTAGCCGCGAGTTTGGTATAGCCTCATGACAAGTCAATTCTATTTTATTTATATAGCGCTTTTAACAATTGACATTGTCGCAAAGCAGCTTTACACAATAAAAAGAAGTAAGTTTGTATGCAATGTGTATGAATCAAAATGATAAGATTGTCCCTGATGAGCAAGCCGAGGGCGATGGTGGCAAGGAAAAACCTTGAGAGGAACCAGACTCAACAGGGAACCCATCCTCATCTGGATGATAACGGATAGCAGGGATTGATCAGCATAATAATGTGTAAGACTGTGGGAGACATGTATGCCCTGCTTCGTGTGTTCCGGTCCCCTCGTAGGTCAGTACTAACCCAGTTAGCCACTAACTCCCTTAGATACTAACCTGGTTAGGTCATCATTCCCTTCATCCATATTCCATGTAGCTACTAACCTAACTAACCACTAACCTAACCAGTCTCTGTGTCTCTGTGCCCCGTCTCTAGTCCTGTCTCTGTGCCCCGTCTCTAGTCCTGTCTCTAGTCTGTGCCCCAGTTCCCTGTGTTAGCACTCAGTTCCCTGTGTCAGTTCCAGTTCCCTGTATCAGCACTCATCTCCCTGTATTGCCTCCTTTCCTGTGTTTGCCCTGAGCCCTAGTTTTAGTTTGAGTTCGTTGTTTTAGTTTGTTTGTTTGTTTGTTTCAATGTTTGAGTTTGTATTATAAATAAAGACTCTTTCTGTTTAAAACCCCTCTGCGTGCATGTCTACCCTACATGCCCACTGCAAGTGCATCAGTCGGTCTGGCCAGCAGTCACAGCCAGACCATGACAATGATGTGATTACTCTTTTTTTTTTACAATGTACAATTTAACTGTTTGAGAAGTGGAATAAGAGTCTATTCAAACAAAATGAAGCATGCTCAATAGAAAGGAACAGTTAATCACAGCAATTGCACCTCATAGTGATTGCCAAAATGATTGAGAAGATGCAGCAGTATGCCAGCAGTGAGAACTAGAGGCATGAGCACAGGTACATTGAGGTGACACATGGAGAGAATCAGGCGCCGAACTTGCTCATGTTGCAAACAACTTGATTTGACTAAAACCCTTTTTTTGTAAAACATTCGAAGGTGAACTTGCTGGTGTGTTTCAGATTCTTGTCCTGCTGAATAACCCAAGTGCTCCTGAGCTTGAGGTCTTGATCTGATTGCCGGTAGAGCACAGAATCCA
The DNA here is from genome assembly GCA_013621035.1 of Clarias magur. Lineage (NCBI taxonomy): Eukaryota > Metazoa > Chordata > Actinopteri > Siluriformes > Clariidae > Clarias > Clarias magur. The sequence goes on along the minus strand of QNUK01000287.1, from coordinate 42,847 downwards.
CGACTCCATCAAATATGGCAAGTTGTCCAGATCCTGTTCAGTGTTTGACTTTTGGTATGATGTTTCTTTCATGAAATTCTCTTTTAGTTTTATGCCAAATGTCCTGTATGCACACTGTCTACAAAGTTAAACATGTGTCTAATCAGTCTACAGAATATTTGCCCAAAAGTCTTGTGGCTAATGAAGATATTTTATGACTTTGTAATAACTGCACACTAGGAAGAATTAGTTAAGCATGAGTAAATACTTAGTTCATCAATTAGAAAGCCTTGCTTCTATAATAATAGACCTTTGCAACCACTTTATAAAAACTATTATAAATGCTTTAGTACTAATCACAAATCATATTTTAAAGTCTTTGATAATTGCATTTAGATACTTTATTGATGTTTCTTTATGATCAATTAATATTTTTCAATAAAGTATTAAATTACATACAGTATACTGTAAATGAGTTATTGAGAGGTTGTAAGTGGTTCAGAAGATCATTTAGAAAGTGTATTAAATGATTATTAAACTATTTAATTGTACACGTATATGCCAAATTGTGACAACATACAGTGGAACCTTGAAGTGCGAGTAATTTGTGAGGTCTTGAAATACAAGTAGTACACATACTGCCAAGTGTCACATGATCATAACTGAGCCAATGATTTCTCTTTCTCTAGTGCTGTGGGATTGTGGGTAATCATCCCCCTTGTCCATTCTGGAGCTACGTTTACACTGTCACTTAAATGTGACCCAATTCCGATTTTTTGCTCATATGTGACACATATCGGATATTTTCTATGTCCGTGTAAACAGGAATAAAAACGCATGCATTCCGATATTTAGAGATCGGTTTCAGGCCTCCTTCATATGTGGAAATAAATCAGATATATCAGATATATATTCTGTACGTCATTAAAACTGCGGCTTCTTCGTGGTTTAATGACGTAATCAGGCACACCGAGGCGCTGCTCATCCCAAACAGATGCGCCTGTGTGCGGTAGCCCGCACCTGTTGCAAGCCACCAGAGAGCGACCCGACACGTCTCGCACCAGGACATTCCTCTGAATGGTTGAGGACACAATAAATGAGGCATATGCGCAGGCTGCAATCATGTCCTTTTTCCTTCTTCTCCGTTTCGCGAACTTTGCGTATCTCGCAGAGCTAGCATCAAAACTATTTCACCTTCCTGCATCTTGGCTAGTGTGTAGCGCAAGAACCTCGCTTTAAGTATGCGCCACGTTTCAGACGGTATGGCAAGTGTAAACACTTGAATCGGATATGGGTCAAAGTTAAAAGAACGTGTAAACAGACGGTCAGAAAAATCAGATATATACAAATCAGAATTGGGCATCGAGACCTGCAGTGTAAACGGGGCTTAAGTGTGTGTGCATCACTTGTATAGTTAACGTCCGTGTGCTGCTTGTACTGTTTACTATAACACTGTGATCATCTTTTTTTTTTTTATGTCCAAGTGTAGTGACTGTTCTTTAGTAACTGTACTGCAACAACGGAAAAAACGGGAAGAAAAAAAGTTAAAATGTCTGTAACAGTGCAGAAGACTAATCTGTTTAATGACAATGCAACGTCACATTTCTGTGAACTGCAGTTTTCCGGCAGAGACTCTCTCAGAGAGCAGTACGTCCGTGTGTGTTCATGTAGAGATTCGTGTTTTGGTTTGTTTTACATAGTTACCTGTTTGTTTGCTTTCTTTATTTATCATTAAAAACATCAATCTTTAAACATCCTAAACCGCCTGCAACACCAACAGGTCCATGACAAAAATACTTGTCATGGCAGAGAGAGAGAGAGTGAGAGAGAGAAAGGAAGAGAGAAGGGAGGAGTTGTTAGACAGTCATTGCATAACATGCATTTATTTCAGTGCTGCCTGAAACTCGGCTTCTCTGGGAGCTGATTGGCCAACACAATTTTGTCACCATTTCTCTGGGGCTGCTTCTCTCTTTTCTCAGGAAGTAGTTTGTTCGTCTGCCATATTGTAGAGCTCACAGTTCAGCTCAGGTGAGAGCACACAATCTGAACCCCAGCTGTATATAGCAAAACGTTTTTGTGTATACTGCTCATTTACAGGTGCGTATAGATCTATCTTCTCACTAATCTTATGATATCATAATCTTAATTTATGAACATAAGAAACGATACAATAAATGTAAATGATTTTTTTTTTGTTTTTTTTTTGCAAAGGCATCTTGCGTATTGTCGTTTAGTGTGTTACATGGAGGGGGAGGGCGGTGACAGAATGGTTTAAATATGGATTAAAATGTTTATTTGGATTAAGTAGTGTACCTAACTGTAAACAATTATGTTATTGATTGACAAAGGGAACAAAAATAATTTACTTTCAGGATGGCTCTGTATCTGTAAATATCCTAGTGTATGTGATACATTAATCAATTAAAATTAATGTTATATATTAATTATGGAATTTTTCTTCAAATGTATTTTTCCCCTTCTCCTTGACAGTAAAGTTGGTTCTAAAGCGCAGATTTTACAGACAAATGCTTTTGTATGGAATACCTAAGGGGTCACATACTTACACAAACAATCATGTTTTTGCATTTATTCACCATTTTAAGCTGCAGATTTAAAAAAAATACTTAAAAATCATGTATGTGGAGATAATTTTAAAAATGTTTGGCTTTAAGTGAAGCCTGAGTTGTATGAGTCTGCACTACTGGCTGTTTAGAGTATCAACTGTGTAAACTTACCACTGTGTGATAAATGCTGCTGTAAAATGAGGGAAGCATGGGGTTATGATATTACATGAGCACCAGGCTCACACATAACATGATAAGATTTAATGGGTTAATATACTCGTTACAGTGATAACACTTCTGGGCCCGTATTCACAAAGCTTCTGAAGCCTAAAAGTTGCTCCTAGTGATGAAATTATAAGTAAATTCTTATTATAAGAATTATTCAATTTTCTTCGAATTTCCCCTTAAATTTATGACTAAATCGTAGAAAGGATAAAAATTATTCACAAAACATCTTAGGTCTAAAAACAGCTCCTAAGGTAAAAAAAAAAAATGTTAGGAATAGAGAGTAGGACTTAAGAGGCTTAAGAGTTTCTATAGCAGAGGACAAAATGGTGGAAGGAAGAAATATTCTCTAAACATAAACCTTGCTTTTCTGATTAATCTGTTATTCTTGTTATTTTACTTCCTTACAGCTCTCTTGGATTGTTGGCTACCTACCACCCAAAAGTGCAACTTAAATAGACTGTCCTGTAATCATATAAATTGGTAAAAGCCATCAATCTGAAATGGATAAGTTATAAAATGAGTAGGGTAAATAAATGTTATGATTTCGCTGTCTATTCTATTATCATATATTCTATTTTCCCAAAGAGCCCATTTTAAGACCTTTACACATTTTTATTAACCAATTACAGTTCTTGAATTCTTGAATCATTCCTAGCAACGGTGTCAACCACACCTCCTTACTAAGATAAAAGTTTTTATACTTTTCTTTCTCAGGGTTGCTCTGAAAAGTTTCCCAAATCAGTTTTAGTTTGGGACTCCCAGCTTGGACTTTTTAAGCTAAGATAGGAGTCCTGAGAGAATTCTAAGAAGCTTTGTGAATACGGGCTCTGATGTTCCCGGTTGACTTCTGTTGTGCTACAGCGCCCCTAGTGGATAGAGGGTTTAATCTTTCAAAAATACATAATTTATGATTATATGAACATAGCTGCTCACAAGCTCTGGTTATGTGCTCATGCATAGTGACACTGAAGTATATTTGTAGCTTTTGAATAAAACTTGATTGTTTTTTACTCTATATTTCTTTAATGAATGTAAAACATGATTATCAAGTCTACTCAATATGTTTCAGTAGAGCCATAATATGTAATATGTATTAATAATATAAATAATAATAATAATAATAATAATAATAATAGTACATTCAGAAAAACAACTCTGGTAGAAAAAATAACACAATGAATAAATGTGGATTTAACTCAATTTTTGGCAATGTTTATTCTGTTCAGGTGTTGTTTTTTTCTGTTTTGAAAATATGTTTTCTGTTTTGAATAATATGAAATTATTTTTTTCAGTTTTTTTTTCTATAACTTTGCAGTTATGGTCTTATTTTTCCTTTTTCTTCTTGAATAGACAGCATGGCAAATAAACAACATTTCATGGAGAAACACATGGAAGAACTTGTACAAAAGATAAGAGAACCAATTAAACTGGCAGATGCTCTGTTTGGCAAGAAACATATTAATAAAGAAATGTATGAGAAGATCAAAGTCAAGGACACAAAACCAGACAAAAATCGTGAAATTTATGGCTGTCTCAATACTGAAAAACACTGTGTCTTCACATATAATTGGCTAAAAAAAAACGAGAAGGATGTGATTAAAGAACTGGGTAAGTTAATCAATTAATGTTTGTAGTAATATGAATTTCACTTAATTGATGGTTTGTAACAATCTTATATTCCTTTTACACAGAAAAGCGTGACAGCGATGCTAAAGCAAGTAAGTAAGTTACTGTAATATTTGTATTAAAGGGTTGTATTCACAGTCAGGCTATAATGCAATATTTACATAAATATGTATACTGAAAAGCTTCCTTATGTTTAGTATCAGGTTATCTAGCTATTTGAATTAATTTTCTGAACTTTTAATTTATAATAGATTAATTAAAATAGATCAAATATTAATTAATAGTTAGATAGACATTTGAACCATAACATCATCACCACCTGCCTAATATTTAGAAGGTCCCTTTTTTTGCCACCCTAACAGTAATGCAATGTGTGCTCTGACTCCGTTCTATCACGACTTGCATTAGCCTTTCCACCAATTTGATCTACTGTACAACAATGGTTCTATTGGATCTGACTAAATGGTCCTGATGCACGGGTTACCATGTGCATCAGTAAGCCTTGGCTACCCATGATCTTGTCGCCAGTTTACCAGTTGTCCTTCCTTGGATCAATTTCGGTATGTCCTGACCAATGCAGACTCGTAAGATCCCACAAGAGCTGCAGTTTTGGAGTTGCTCTGACACAATTCTTAAACCATCACAATTTGGTTTTTGTCAAAGTTTTTCAAATCCTTACGTTTGACCATTTTTTCTGCGTTCAGCACATCAACTTCAGAAAAAAAGTTTCACCTCCCTATTATATCCTATTTTAATTCCACACTCCAGACTTAAGCGTAGAGGTGACCGTGCTTTTTCAGTAATTGGGCCTCATCTTTGGAATGGCTTGCCAATCAATATCCGAATGGCTCCTAGTCTGACTTCCTTTAAATCCCTTTTAAAAACCCATTTGTTTTCACTGGCCTACTAGGCTTTACTGTCCTTTTAAGCTTCTGTGTTTATTTATTTATTTATTTAATTTTTATTTTTCTTAGGCTGTAGTTGTGTACTTTTATTCTTTTATGATGTTTATGTGGATGTACAGCACTTTGGTCAGTCTTGTGGCTGTAGTAAATGTGCTATATAAATAAACTAAACTAAACTAAACCTATCTACTTTTAGCCACCATCATATTAATATAGAAAATATCAGTCATAGCAACTTCAAAACTGCAGCTGTTATGGGATGTTCCTGGTCTGCAGTGGTCAGGACCTAATTTTTTACAGTGTACATTAATACTGAAGACATCCAAACTATGAAAAAACACACAAGAAATTATGTAAAAAAAAAGAAATGATGAAAAAAAGGTTAAACAACCCAGAATATATATTTATATTTGAAAATATAGTCTAGTGTATCTACACTTAGCTTTGATGACAGCTTTGCACACTTGACAAGGGTTAATTTATGACATTTCTGACCTTCTTATTGTGCTTTAGATTATCAGTTGACTTTTGCAGAGAAAGGGTGGGCATAAATTCATAGCCCTATTAGTGCTACTACAACTACTATACTACATTATCTATTCAGTTCAATTCAATTTGATTTAAATACCGCTTTTAACAATAGCCATTGTCTCATTGCAGCTTCACAAAATGAAAAGAAAATTTAAGTATGCATGAGTGAGAAAAATGTGGCTAGATAATAATGAGATTGTCCCTGATGTGCAAGCAGAGGGTGACGGCGACAGTGGCAAGGAAAAACTCCGTGAGATGGCATTTATCTGTATTATGCCAAGTAACACTATACTCTTTACTCTTTACTAGGATAAGTAAAGAGAAAAGACTATACATTACTTAGGTCACTCAATCTGAAAAATCTCAAGAACGTTGACTGTATGCCCAAGTGCAGTTGCCAAAACCATAAAACACTATGATGAAACTGGCTTTGTCCCAGGAAAGGAAGGCCAAGAGCTATCGCTGCTCTGTAGAATAGGTTTATTATAATGACCAACTGCCGATTTACATCACCTTAGATTAAGGCCCACATGAGAGAAAGGGAAAAGGGGAGGAAAGTAGTGAGGGTGCGCTGGCTAAAGGGCACTTGGCAGGCCAATGTCATGGTAGTAGGGCAGATCAATGTGTCTCCTGCGGGCTTTTCAAGGAGGCTCTCTCAGTTACAGCCCAGTGATCCATTGGCGTATCCTCAGGCATGGGTCCTCCTGACGTCTGGGCGGCTTACCCTGAATGGGAACGGGGGCCTTTTAGTGAACACATTGACCTTTTCCTTCTCGGCAGCAGGATCGTAAAGCCTGGTTTTTGCCAAAGATGAAAGCATTGCGGTTATTTGGCTGCTTCCTCCTGTGTGTTGACCAAATGGAGGCATTAAACACATCTGTCTTTGAAATCCTTGGGGCATTGCCCTACTCGCATGCCACTCTATTAAGCATCCATGACACCACTCTGGACTTGAAGTCCTGCACCAGCATTGCCCAGTCTAGAGGCCCTGCCCCTTCACAGAATGAAGGCCACCTATGTAGGAACCTTTGGAATGACTGAGGAGGATTTAGGTGGATGCCTGTCACTGATGTACACCATGGCATAACCCTCTGATAAGACCTTACCCTCATTAGGGACTTAAACCAAGGTCAATGCTGGGTGCCCCTGATGCCTGCATTCTCCACCAATGTAGGATCTTTGGAAAGTAGTGAGCATGTTCACATGTGGGTCCAGGGTCAGTACCCAGCTGGCAGAGGGGCATTTGGCTAGCAAATGTTGGCAGCAGTAGATTGGTTATGACCTTTACTGTAGGTCATGTAGGGGCTATTTTTCCAAGAAGGAGAGTCAGTATTAATATACACTGTTAACCACAGGGGAAAAACATTGAATAATAAGGTGTGTCCAAACTTTTAACTGGTACAGTACAGTACATTAATGGAGTCTAGTATATTGTCAATATATTGTGCTACAGCGGAACCTCGGATTGCAAGGAACGTGGTTTACGAGTGTTCCACAAACCGAGCAAAGATTTTTAATAAATTTTCATTTGGAAACTGAGCAAGTATTAGTTTACGAGCACCGAGTATCATGTATCACACATGTGACTCTTATTTTGACACCGAGCGTCACTCTCTCACCTTCCGAGGCGAAAGAGCCCCCCCCCTCCCCCCACGGCTTCGCAAACACACAAACTCTGCTCGTCTTTTATGAGTGTGCGTGCGCAATTTAACACTGACACACACACGGACAGATGCTCTTTCGCCTTTTCACCTCCTCCCCAGCTTTACAAACACACAGAAACTCTGCTCTGTCGCGATTCTTTTCAAAGGTAAGGTGCTGGTTCATTTGTTTTTTTGTTTGTTTGTTTTTTTTTTTACTTTCCAGCAGTGATTCCCTTAGTATGTGCTCATGCCAGGTCAGAGAGATTTCTTTTTTCCCTGTTAAAATGGTGTTTCCGTTGTGTGTGTGTGTGTGTGTGTGTGTGTGTGTGTGTGTGTGTGTGTGTGTGTGTGTGTGTGTGTGTTGTGAAACAAAACAAAGGCGAGGGAAGGGGCTAATTCCACACACACACGGCACCTGCGCGCAACAACGGAAACACTTATCTGTCAGGATTTATTTGTACTTCTTTTTAAAGGTAAAGTGCAGATTAATTTGTTTTATTTTCATTTTATAGATTGTATTAATTATTTTTATGTATTTATTTTTTGGGGCTGTGGAACGAATAATCTGAGTTTTCATTATTTCTTATGGGAAATGATGATTTGGTTTACGAGTGTTTTGGAATATGAGCCCACTTTTGGAACAAATTATGCTCGTAATCCAAGGTGCCACTGTATATTGTATATTGTAATACTCTGATCTGCACAATAATCACAGATTTAATTTATGAAAATGGCTTTCACACAAATTATTAACTGTGGTTAGGGCGCTGCAAGCAGGAGGTACTCAAGGCATGGCATGAAGCAGGGCATGGTTCTGGGTCTGTATGATTTAATTCTGGTTTCTCAGTAAGATAGGCAGACCAAGACAAGACTTAGTCAAAGCAGTAGAGAGCTCAGGTAAAACAAGACAGGGCTGACAGGAAACATCTCTGAGTTAACAGAAAGCATCTCTGGGGCCAAGAGTATAGAACTCAGGGGAGTGGCTGATGCACTAAACTGTAAACATGTGCTGAACTGAACCACATTTAAGATAATAATATGCCAGAAATAAGTAAAATGATCAAGATCAGAATCACATGTAGCACATTTCCATCAAACTCTACCACTAACACTGACTTCTGTGAATCACTTTAGTCAAGTCGGCTTTTATTGTCATTCCAACCATATACAGTTAGTACACAGTGAAACGAAACAACGTTCCTCCAGGACCAGGATGCTATATACATGCAACAACATAAATTTACAACACACATTTTACATTTTTAAGTTACTCTAAAAGAAGAACTATCAATATCTATACAAAAATACACAATAGACAAAGTGCATGTGCAAATGTGCAAACAAAGTGGTACATGACAGACACAACAATGTAAGACATAACAGTACTTTTTTGATGAAGTATGAATTGAGGTAGTGGGAAGAGCAGCAGTAAACAGTTTACAATTTTGACAAAAGTATTGTGTGCAAATAGCAATAAATATTGTGCAAAAATTGCGAGGAGCAGCACAGGTAGGTAGGTATGAGCAGATTGAGATGGATGTACATGAGTGTGATTGTGCATGTGTGTTTATCAGTTCAGTCCAGATGTTATCTAGTTCGTCTGAGTGATTTGTGTGTGTGTGTGTGTGTGTGTGTGTGTGTGTGTGTGTGTGTGTGTGTATATATCAGTCCAGTCCCTTTGTGTTTAGGAGACGGATGGCTTGCGGGTAAAAACTGTTTCTCAGTCTGGATGTGAGGCCCGAATGCTTCGGTAGCTTTTTCCAGATGGCAGGAGGGTGAAGAGTGTGTGTGCGGGGTGTGTGTGTGTGTGTGTGTGTGTGTGTGTGTGTGTGTGTGTGGTGAGTGTGAGAGGTGTGTCCGGTCAGCCACAATGCTGGTGGCTTTGCGGATGCAGCGTGTGGTGTAAATGTCTTCGATAGAAGGGAGAGAGACCCCGATGATCTTCTCAGCTGTCCTCACTATCCACTGTAGGGTCTTGCGGTCCGATATGGTACAATTCCCAAACCAGACAGTGATGCAGCTGCTCAGGATGCTCTCAATAGTTTCTCTATAGAAGGTGGTGAGGATCGGTGGTGGAAGCTGTGTCTTCCTCAGCCTTCTCAGGAAGAAAAGACGTTGTTGGGCTTTCTTATGCAGAGAGCTGCTGTTGAGGGACCAGGAGAGGTTCTCCTCCAGGTGGACGCCCAGGAATTTTGTGCTCGTGACGATCTCCACAGAAGAGCCGTCGATGCTGAGCGGAGAGTGATCGCTCCGAGTCCTCCTGAAGTCAACAACCATCCGTTTTCACCTGCTTCAGAACCGGTTTTGAACGCCTGACAAGTGGTCTGTATGCTGGAAACAGCATAACAGAGATGTGGTCTGAGTAGCCAAGGTGGGGGCGGGTCTCTGCCAGATATGCGCCGGGGATGTTTGTGTAAACAAGATCCAGCGTGTTTTCCCCTCTCGTTGCAAAGTCCACATACTGATGGAATTTAGGAAGCACTGACTTGAGATTTGCATGGTTGAAATCTCCAGCAACAATAAACAGTCTGAAGTTATGTCTGAATTCCCAATAATGATGTCACAACTTGAGTAAGAAATCATTGTGCACTCACCTGAAATCTGACTGTAATCCTTTGTGTCCTATGTTGTTTTAGATGCTACATCTTTTATTTAGATGTTTCATGATTTTTAAAAAAAAGTTTGCATTTTTTAAACATTCAGGGAAACGAGCAAGGCATGAGAATGAGGATGACAAAGATGATAGTCTTGAAGGATTTCCTGGTAAGTTTAGGATCTTAATTTCTTGTTTGTTTGTTTGTTTTTGTTTGAAAATGTTTTAATTTCTTAATGTTAATATGTTAAAATGTATAAATTGTTCAGTTTCTCTTCAGTTCATAAATTGTTGTGAAACAGGTGAAAATATTTTAAATATAAGTTTAGACATAAATGTTTTTTTTAACTCTCTTACATTTCTCAAAATAAATTAAAATGGGTTCAATAACATCAGCTTCATTTTAATCAAAACAGATTTCAAAATGGCATGCACCTTTGCCAAGCTGGAAAAATGGTTGTCTACACCAGAAATCAGCCAAAAGCTGATGAGTAACCTGGAGGGAAAAATGAACACAGATGGCATGGCAAATTTGGAAAAAGAATTAAAGAGAAAAGAACCAAAAAATATTTTATGCTTCAATGCTAATAATATTGATATGATCAGAAGCAATGTAAAATTGCGCACATTTATTAGGGAAAAAGAGAACACTACATTTCCTTCGCTGACTTATGAAATGTTTTTTAAGAAGGGTGGCTCTGCTAAAATTAAACAGCGCCATGATGAATCAGTCTCCCAAATTATCAATGCTGACACACCATCACAGATATCTATGGATATGCAGGATACATATACTGAGGAAATGGAAGAGCAAACTCAAAGCTCAAGTCTTGCAGTGCATAAAGAAAGGCACCAAAATGAGCATATCATCAAAAGTGAAACACCAATAGAATACACACATGGAAGCATGATCAAGCAAGAAACAAACATTCATAAGATGAAAGAGCAACCTCAAAGATTCAATGTTCCAAATGCCTTAAGGCATCAAGATGAATCTTTGGACCAAGATGACCAAATCATCACAAAGGAAAAAATACTTGACGATGGACTTGGTAGCATGGACATGCAGGATACACATATTGATGATGAGATGGATGATGATATATTGCCTAGCCAAAATGAGCAAATCACCAGTAAAGAAACACCATTAGATGAAGGACTTGGAAGCATTGACATGCACGTTGCAAACACTGATGCTGTAAGTGAGGAGGTTCGAAGACCACCGGTTCCACGACAAGAAGACAGAGTTGGCAGCAAGGATGTGCAAGATACATACACTGAAGGGATAAAAGAGGAACATCAAACATCAAACATTCCAAATGTCCCAAGCCATGGAGATAAATCTCTGTTGCAAAATGAACCAATCACCAAAAAAGAAACATCAGTAGATAATGGAACTGGAAGCACAGACAAGAAGGAAATGCACATTGAGGAGATAAATGAGGAACCACTTGGATCAAATTCTCAATCACTGCTTCAAAATGATTTGATCATCAAAGCCAATATGCAACAAGATGACAGATGTGAAAATGTAAACATGCAGCAAAGTGAGCCAGCAGATAGGGAAGTTTACCCTGAGCCACTTTCTTCAAAGCACCTGCAGCCGAGCAGTCCAGTTTCACGAATGATTGGTACAGAGATCTTGGAACAAAATAAAGACACACCCATGCAAGCTGGAAAAAAAGATGTGAAAGCTCAGATTGAAGCTACAAAAAAAAGGGAAATGTCAAAATGCCAGAAGAAAAAACAAATGGATAAACTGCTGCGTGACTGGGCAGAGAGCCAGTGTAATGAAAATGAAGAGTTAAAGAACATATTTGATAATATTTCCATTATAAACACGGCAGAACACAATGAGTATCCGTGCTTTACTGCTGAGAATGTCATGGTGTATAAGTACCAAACTCCCGAGAGCCAAATTCTCTTCGTCACTGAGGACAATACCTCCATCAACACCATGACCATCGTCCAGTATCAAATGTTTGTGTGCGACATTAGGAAAGCAATAATTTTAGGTCCTAAAAAGCCCGAAAAACAGGAGATTCAATATGATGAATCAGAAGTGCCCATAATAAGGTGCAAAAACTTCATATTCCAAGCATTCGCTCCTGCTCTTGTAGTGTACAAAAAGATTCAGAAAGAACAGAAGTTGTACTCTCTGATCTGAGTGCAGTCAAAACTCCCACAACACTCTGCCAGACTGTGAACAGTTTGTGCAATTAGCATGAAGCTTTCAGATCTGTTGTGAGATTATATTTTATTTTTCTATTCTATTAATCTTTTGTCACTTCTGTTTTCTGTTTTCTATTTCTTGGGCATGCAGTGAAGTTGCAGCATTTTTTTATGGTCGCTTAGATGAATGTATAATAAACAAAAGTTTTAACACTACAATATAAACTCTAATGCTCAAAGTAATTAAACACATTGAGGACTGTTAACTTAAATAATTACAATTAGTTCAAATTAATAGACCTTTTTGAGTATTTAGAACTTTTTGGTATTTATGAGTTTGTAGAAATGAGACTTTTCAAGTTAGCTGAACAAATTTGATATTTTAAGTAACTGTAAGTATTTAAGTAACAGTAACTGTCACCTTAAAGTTCCACCAAGTTAAAATCTTTCAGACTAATGATTTTGTGTCTGACGTTATCAGGGCAATAGAGCACTGGTGGATCAGTGGTAGGTGTTTTTATTTGATTTGCAACAACAAAAAAAATGTATAATTGATATTAAATAGTATGATTTCGACTACTCAATAATGCAAGTAAAGAATGATTAATATGAATGAGTACAACAAACTCAAAAACTCATAGTTCTGTTTACTTTGTGTGCTATATTTAATTCTATTCTTACTTCTATTAATTGTATTTTTCTTTTAATTTTTACTTCTTGAATTTAATTTTTTCCTTGTCTAATACATTTTTTTTTTCCTTGCTTCCCGGTAAATAAAATCAATGCAACTGTATGACCAAGACAAATCAATTTCCCTCTGGGATTAGTAAAGTTCTTTGAATCTTGAATATTAAAATTGGAAACATCATTACATAAAGATTTTGATGTATCCTCAATTTTTTTTTTTTTTTTAGTTTAGCCAACTTATTCGGGTTTACGGTGTAATTAATTGTTGATTTTTAGTTGATTCATCTCAACACTAGTCCTACAACACATTTATGCTTTTCTAGTTGATGTACATATGTGTGTATGCATATACTGTATAACAGCTGTTTTTAAATAGATTATAAATATTTTTATTAGAATGTTCTACAACTTTGTGTTAATTGAATTGTAATAACTGTAATAAACTATTTAAAAATGCTACTGGGTTTCTCTTTAATAAAATGTTTGATCATTATTTTTATTATTATTATTATTATTATTATTATTATTATTATTATTATTATTATTATCTTTCTCTCTCACCCATATTTTCTATAATTTTAAGCAATAAATAAATAAATATAAAAAATTCATTCAACTTCATTACGTGCCTTATCTCGTTCATAAAGTCTACCACCACCCAGTAGACCCACAAAGTACACACCATTTACACACTCATACATGTTTGGGTTCTTTTGTTTGTGTTAACCAGAGATAATGATATAAAGGCTGTATTGGTCTGGCTGTGACCCAAAATTATAGTGTGCTGACGACGTACACTTTCAGACTCCTGAATGTTTTTGTTCGCAGTGAAGCTCAGCGCCAATGAAAGAGTAGTGATACAGCAAGTAACGACCACCTCACTCATACCTGTATGCAAAACCTTACACTCTCTACACACACTTCTACACACTCTGTGCACACATTTAAAGACATTTATACTTCAATGCTATTGAATAAGACTTTTGTAAGCTTTACCATCATGTTCATATATTAACAGCTCTTTCACAGGGACCTTTACAGCAGGCACTCCACACAAACAGACTAAAGAACATATTTTCATTAATATAGTGTTTTCTGTAAGGAAAGTAGTTTTTATTTCATTTTATTTTATTTTATTTTATTTAGAGAGTCCTGTCATGGCAAATGTTTGTGAACTGCACCAATTCTCCTAACAAAAACTCAACAACAGCTTGAGTATAGAAAAAGCAAAAAGTTTATTGCAACCAAAAGTAAACAGCTCTGGACCGGCCAGCCAGAAAGACAACAGACACCCAATGACAATTCCCCAAGATCTTCCAACTTCCCCAATTTTACATGATTTACAGTATATACCTACCTAGAGATTACCTCATAATTACGTCAAGTACCTGTAGATACTTAATATTCATTATATGTGTGATAAATGTGTTAGGTCCGATTCACCTCCCAATTACATAATTTTCATATTAACTCTCATATTTATTCATGTCTGGGTAGGCCTTAACATCTTAGTTTCTTTTATTCCTTTTTTTTTTTTTGGAGAAATTTGTTTGATTTGATTTGTTCCTTTTTCCTAACCAGACTATTGATCACTGCTGGTGGCTTCATTTTTCATCGGCAAAAGTTTTGATCTTTTCCTAAGTTGTGTAATAATCCTATTCTTATTTTCCTATTCCTTCCTCAACAATATAGATTATTAATAAAAATTATATTATATATATTATTTTATTCGCTCTTAAAAGCAGAAGTCTAGCTCTTTGCATAATGTCCCAATCAAAGCAGAACCGAAATTTTGTTTTTATTTTTGGATCTCTGCCTGCATTTTCTGTGTTTTTCTCCTTCATTAAAGCTCCTCAATTTCTTGCACTCTGTGTGTGTGGGTCATTCTTAGGTCACAGCTCGCATACATTTTCCTTGGTTATCGTTAGTTATAAGCCTCTAACTATAAAATATAATAAAAGGAGTAAATATTATTAGTATATTGCTCTGCTAGTTATTATTTTTTTGTTACTATCATTATTTTACTGATTGCTTTGTTTCCTATACCTGCTTTCTGTCTGCATGTTCCTCAATTCCCCTATTTACCGTGCAGGCGCTTTTTCTTTTGCAATGGATGGATCAAGGCATCTCAAACAGAGGCCTTCTGGGTATTTGGTGCCTTGCTCTTGAACACAATTATAAAGAAATAAAAAGTTTTCCACAGTCCCCAGAGTTTTATACCTGTCAGAAGTAAAGCTGTAACATTTTGAACAGCTGGATCTTTTTTACATCTCTCATACAAATGAGAGTTATGAATAATGAATAATAATTTGTGTGAATAATTAGTTATAAATAACAACAACAACAACAACAACAACATAATAATAATAATAATAATAATAATAATAATAATAATTCAGGTTCAGGTCAACAAAGGGCCAACAATACAATGAAATGCTTAGTACAAGAAGAGCCGGTCAACTTGTATATGTGTATAGGTGAATGTGTGTGTGTGTGTGTGTGTGTATATGTATATATATAGTGTGCAGTCATGCAAAAGGTTAGAGACCCCTTGATTTCAGTGAATTTTTCATTTTACAAGATGTTAACACAGTCTCTCTTGGGAATGGGAAAAAAAGCACAATATTTACAGCAAACATTGGTGGATAGTTACTTTTTATATTTTTTTTACTTTGTCATAAATTGAACAAAAATTAAAAATAAAATTATTATTGTGGCACTGTGCAAAAGTTTGGGCATCCTACTGTATATAATCAGTACTGTAGTAACACCTCCTCTGGAAGCTTGCAAACGCTTTTTATAGCCGCTAAAAGTCTTTCAGTTCTTCTACTTTCAGTTCTTTGGTCGTCTTGCATGCACAGCTCTTTTAAGATCTACACACAAATGCTCAATGATGTTTAAATCAGGGGACTGTGACGGCCGTTCCAAAACCTTCAGCTTGCGTCTCTTGAGGTTTTACATAGTGGATTTCGAAGTGTGTTTAGGATCTTTGTTCTGTTGTAGAAGCTCCTCTTTTCAGCTTCAGGTTTTTTACAGATGGTTTGATGTTTGCCTCCAGTATTTGCTGGTATTTAGTGGAATCCATTCTTCCCTCCACCCGTGCAATGTATCCTGTGCCACTGGCTGCAACACGACCCCAAAGCATGATAGATCCGCCTCCATGCTTAACAGTTGGCGAGGTGTCCTTTTCATGAAATGCTGCTCCTTTTTTTCTCCAAACATGCCTTTGTTGATTGTGGCCAAAGAGTTCTATTTTAACTTCATCAGTCCAGAGCACTTGTTTTCAAAACGCATCAGGCTTCTGTAGATGTTCTGTTGCATGCTTCTTACGTTGGATTTTATGATGGAGACGAAGGTCAGTTTTTTTTTTTCTGTTGACTCTTCCATGAAGGTCTTGTGGAACGCTGCACCACCACTCCTGAGTCTGCTGAATCTTCCTGCAAGTTTTTGCAGTCAAATGGGTGGGTTTGATTTGTCTTTCTCACCAGCATTACGAGCCGTTCTCTCCCAGAGTCTTCTTGGTCTTCCAGACCTCATCTGAAAAGGCCAAGAGAGGAGCTTGGTTTTGTGTCTGCTTAACAATTTTAGCTTAAAGTTTTCTGGCAGAGGCCATCAGGTTTTGATTTAAAATGTCATGGTATTTCAAAGAGTTCATGATGCCATGAACCGTAACGTAACCGTAAAGGCCAGGGCCTTTGGAAGAGAAACAGGCCTAGAGCATCACAGATCCTCTACATCCTCTACCATACTTCACGGTGGGCATGAGGTGCCCCGCATAGTCATCTTTAGTTTATGCTAGAACTAGACAGTGTTTGCTACCAAAAAGCTCTCACCTTAGTCTTATCTTCATCTCATTTGACCACAGCACAGAAGTGGATTTTAGGAATAAATAAGAAATGTAGTTTTTTTTTTTTTTTTTTTAAAGGCTATGGGTTCATACGCACAGGCATGTAAGTATCAGATGCAGTAGGTAAAATGGGAATATACAATATATATGTGCAAATAATGAATGTGCAGTGGTGCAGTGTTCAGTCAATACATGTCAAAATAAAGAAAACTAAAGAAAACATACATATGCACAAATATGAACACCATATATACAGAGTAAGTATTGATGGAATATACAGTAGTGCATTGAAAACATTTTAAATTATGAATAGTGTAAAGGTGCCATGCATGGTGAATGAAACAGTGCAGAATAGAGTGACAGTGCAGGAGTGGGTAACATGCCATGATCAGCTGTTCAGTATGGGAACAGACACAAGGAAAATGTTTTTGTTTGTTTGTACAGTGGTGAGCCACTTGTAACTCCTGTATTGTCTGTATTGCATTGAGATCATTCAGTGTGTGGCATACAGGTTGCTTAGTCATTCATCGTCCGTTGATCGTAATAATAACTTTATCTGTGATAGTTGTTTATTAGTTAGCACTCTAACAAAAAAGATTGTAGTGTTAGAGATTGCATCTCAACTTTAGAGAAAGTTAGTGAGCAATCCCCAACTCCACCAACACTAACTTAACACTTAGGCTAGCCCACCGGAGCACACCTCCTCTGCACTTCACATGTCCAAAACGTTTGCTCCGCTAAGTGAAGCATCCACCGACAAATCTGAAAGAGCTCTAGTTATAGGAGACTCTATCCTGAGGCACGTGCAATTAGCTCGGGCTTTAGGGGGCGCCAGCAGCAGTAGTTAGGTGTATTCTGGGAGCCAGGGCATTGGATATTACATGTACTTTTGGGGTCTTAAGCCAGCAAAGGATTTCCAAGATAGTAATACATGCTGGAGCTATCGATAAATGCCATTGTCAGTCAAAGGTTAGTAACTGTTAGTTTATAGAGTTTACTTTTAGTTTATCATTTACTTGCACTACCTCAACTCACTATCAAAGTATATCACAGTATATTGCATTGTGTCATATTATTGTGTTCCCTTTCAAAAGCTACACTCAATGCTGCGTGAAAACGCTATGGGAACATCTCTTTGTTGCCCGGTTGTGAAGCCTGTGCATGTCAAACCCGCCGAATACCTTCGGCTTATAACCTGTGCCAGGCATGACGTCATCGAATAAGGTGCACCTGCAGGTTATAAATAGGAGTGAACCGGAAACATCCTCAGATCTTTTTGTCTTCAGGACCACTTTGTGTTTGCGTGTGAATGTGCAAGCCGTAACGAAAGCAAAAATTAAATAACAGCTTTAACTCACCGATATGGCGGAGTTGCTTAAGAGATGCATGCCTCCGTGCGATAGATCTCTTTCAGAGGGTGATCTTCACAAGTTTTGCCTTGAGTGCTTGGGGAAGGAACACGCTCGCCTCGGGCTTCAGGGAGAATGTGAGTACTGTGATCTTCTCCCTATTAAGGTGCTTCGCGCGCGGCTCGCTTTCTTTAAAGAGAAACCGCGAGCCGCGGGGCATTCCCGAGGCTTGCGTGTTGATCTGGCAGACGCGCACGAGACGGAATTTCCGATTTCTCTCTCGCTCTCTCCGGATCAGGAAGTTTTAGCTTCCGCTTCGCAAGCGCGCTCCGGCGCTTCTTGTGAAGGAGCGGAAGAATCTTCCTCTCTCGCTTCCATGGAAGTAGCCTCCTCACAACGCTCCTCCAGTGCTGACAGAGCTTTTGAGGAATTATTAGAGGCTATAACGCGTGCGGTCAAGCGATTGCATATCGACTGGCCGCAGCAGCGAGATTCCCCCAAGCGTTCGAGATTGAACGACAGGTGTCTGTCGGGTGGCCGGAGGGAGGAGCCTCAACATCTCTCCCTCCCCTTCTTTGGTGACGTCCATGATGAATTAACTCTTTCATGGAGCAAGCCGTATTCATGGCGTGTTTTTGTTCCTTCGACTTATTCGAATGATATTATTGATGCGAAGGCACACGGTTATATGATGATGCCCAGATAGAAGAGACGCTTGCGGGCTATCTCTCTCCTGGGACATCATCCTCCCTGAAAAAGCCTACTCTCCCCTCCAAGTCGTGCAGATTGACACCTGCTTTTGTGGGTAAAGCTTTTCAGGCAGCAGGACAGGCTGGTGCTTCACTGCACACCATGGCGGATTTGCAGGTTTACCAGGCTGACCTGCTGAAGGACCTGAGCAGCGACGGGGCTATTGATGACAGGGCGTTTGCAGAGCTGCGCCTAGCCACAGACCTGTCTCTCCGTGCAACCAAGCGGACGGCCCGTGCTGTGGGCCGTTCCATGGCTGCCATGGTATCCACGAAGAGGCATCTGTGGCTGAACCTCATGGGCATCAAGGATAAGGATCGTGTTGTCTTCCTCGATGCCCCCATCTCGCCTTCCGGCCTTTTGGCGAGGCTGTTAATTCCGCCGCCACTAGGTTTAGGGAGGCAAAGCTATATGAACAGGCCTTTGGGAGGTTCCTTCCCCGCCGTGCTCAAGAACCGGGACCGTCGGCCACCCGGCCCCGGCCAGGTCTGGCCCCTATCAGGCGTGAGGTGCAGAAGGAGAGCGTGACCAGCCGCGCACCCCCCCGTAAAGACTGGGGTTGGGCTCGCCGCTCTTCTCAAAAATCTGCTTCGAAAAGACCGGATCTGAGTAGCTTCCTCTCTTCAAAGAAGCCCTGAGTTTGTGCGCCTGGGGCCGTGGGGGTGTCTCCCCCCGGAGAGGGGCGCCTGGATTTTCATCACAAAACAGGGCCTCCTCCCTGGCACTCCTGGAAGGCCGGTGTTCAATCCCCGCCACCACTGGTGTTCGGGGAGCGCCGGTCTCCAATGAAAGGTTGGGTGTTCAGGCATCATCTGCCACACTTCATCTCCCAACACCTAACAGAAAAATCCAGAGAAATCCAGATTCAAAAGTTTGACTGTCAAAATGATTGTTTCTCAAATCCAACTAGAGGATTGGTTGTGACAATCGATCTCAAGGACACATATTTCTGTAGAAATATTGCCACAGCACAGGAAGTTCCTGAGGTTCGCTTTGGGGGCAAAGCTTACCAGTATTGGGTCCTTCCATTTGGCCTAGCTCTGTCACCCCGCACATATACAAAATGCATGGATGCAACTCTGGCTCCTTTATGACTCCAGGGCATCCGTATTTTGGATTACATAAATGACTGGCTGCTTCTGGCCCAGTCTTAGGAGCTAGCGCTTCGACATCGGGATGTCGTCCTAGCCCATCTTCATTCTTTAGGATTGAGACTCAACGCCACAAAAAGCGTTCTCCTTCCTGTTCAGAGGACAACATATTTGGGTGTCACATGGGATTCGGTCACAATGCGGGCACAGTTGTCTCCTGCACGTGTCGAATCCATTCTCAACACCCTGAAGGAAATCAAGCTAGGCCAGAAGGTCACTGTTCATCACTTTCAGAAATCTTTAGGCCTCATGGCAGCTGCGTCCACGGTGATACCTTTGGGCCTTCTGCACATGAGAGCATTTAAGCTGTGGCTAAGAGCCAAGGGGTTTCATTCAAGGGCCAACCCCTTTCTATGTGGTTCAGACCCCAGTTTCTGACTTTGGGTCCCACTCTAGGTCCGTCTTGTCATCGCAAGATGCTAACGACAGATGCTTCCCTCACGGGCTGGGGTGCGGTCTTGGATGGCCATCCAGCACAAGGGAGCTGGAGAGGTCATCTTCTCGCGTGGCACATCAATTGCCTCGACATGATGGCTCTGTTTCTGGCCCTGAAACACTTCCTCCAGCAGTTGAGAGGCTACCATGTCCTAGTGCGGGTGGACAGCACTGCGGTAGTCTCGTACATAAATCGCCAGGGTGGACTGTGCTCGCGCCGCTTGAACAAGCTAGCGCACCAGGTTCTGCTTTGGGCACAGGACAAGTTCCTGTCCCTCAGGGCGATTTACATTCCAGGGCATATGAATGTAGGAGCAGACTTGCTATCCAGACAAGCTGTAAAACATGGGGAATGGAAACTCCACCCCGAAGTAGTCAGTCAATCTGGGAAAGATTTTACGTAGCAGAGGTGGACCTCTTTGTCTCATAAGAGGCAGCAGAATGCCCCCTTTACTACTCTCTGACTCCTCCAGCTCCCCTGGGTCTGGACGCAATGGCCCACACGTGGCCCAGATTACGCCTTTATGCGTTTCCACCTATAGTTCTGCTCCCAGGAGTCCTGGCGAGGGTCCGTCAACACGGCTTGCGCCTCTTATTGATAGCGCCCCATTGGCCGACCAGAGTGTGGTTCTCGGATCTTATATCTCTCCTCGACGGCTCACCCTGCGTGATTCCAGTGAGGAGGGATCTTCTGTCTCAGGCGCAGGGGACAATACTTCATCCCCGGCCCGAGCTCTGGAACCTTCACGTTTGGCCCCTGAACGGACCAACTAAGACATGCTGGGCTTTCAGCCAGCGTAATTTAAACCATTTTAAGTGCCAGGGCTCCCTCCACTAGGAGAACTTATGCCCTCAAATGGAGTGGATTTGAAAATTGGTGCATGGCAAGACATGTAGACCCAGTTCACTGCCAGATTGTTTCAGTCCTGGAGTTTCTGCAAGAAAGGTTGTCCTAGGGCTTATGCCCTAGTACGCTCAGAACGTACGTAGCTGCTATTTCGGCTTGTCACGCTCTGAATGATGGGGTTTCTGTGGGGAAGCACCATTTAGTTGCCCGTTTTATTCGTGGAGCTAAACGGTTGAAGCCGCCCACTAGAGCGACGGTCCCTTTGTGGGACTTAACTATCGTACTCGAAGGCCTGGCCGACACCCCTTTCGAACCACTAGAGTCAGCGCCTGTCAGGCTTCTGCCTCTTAAGATGGTTTTTCTTATGGCTATTACGTCTAAAGCTATTCTGCATCCTCACCCGAACTATCTTCCAAGGTTCCATTCTCGACCATGCACCCAGTTGTTCTCGAGGCCTTCTGTCCTCCGCCTTTCACAGCTCCGGAGCAGGAAAGACTTCACTTACTGTGTCCAGTACGTGCTCTTAGGATCTACGTCCACCGCACTAGCCAGTGGCGTAAGTCAGAGCAGTTCTTTATTTGCCATGGGGGTCTGCCATTAGACAGACTCTGTCACACTGGGTGAGAGATGCCATTGCCCTAGCCTATGAGGCGCGTGGTCACACTTCGCCTCTGGGAATCAGGGCTCACTCAACCAGGGGGATTGGCTCATCAATTGCCTTGGCAAGAGGTGTCCCCCAGCAGCAGGTGTGTGATGCGGCGGGCTGGTCCTCTCCACACACGTTTGTTAGATTTTATAGTCTGGATGTCAATGCTACTCCGGGTTCACGGATCCTTCAGTCAGCATCCCAGAGCTAGGTCTGAGACCTCCTCGGCTTGTGCGCACACGCTACACAACCTGGGGGTCCAGACACTTGCAGTGCGGCGGCGTTGGTATTCTCGTTCCCATAGCGTTTTCACGCAGCATTGAGTGTAGCTTTTGAAAGGGAACGTCTCGGGTTACTTGACTGTAACCCTGTTCCCTGATAAAGCGGGAACGAGATGCTGCGTTCCGATGCCGCACTGCTGGCGTGCCTGGATGTCCTTCAGACAAAATTGACCTGAGGATGTTTCCGGTTCACTCCTATTTATAACCTGCAGGTGCACCTTATTCGGTGACGTCATGCCTGGCACAGGTTATAAGCCGAAGATATTCGGCGGGTTTGACATGCACAAACTTCACAACCGGGCAACAAAGAGATGTTCCCATAGCGTTTTCACGCAGCATCTCGTTCCCGCTTTATCAGGGAACAGGGTTACAGTCAAGTAACCCGAGACGTTATGTCTTACATTGTTGTGTCTGTCATGTAGCTCTTTGTTTGCACATTTGCACGTGCACTTTGTCTATTGTGTATTTTTGTATAGATATTGATAGTAACTTAAAACATGTAAAATGTATGTTGTACATTTATGTTGTTGCATGTATGTAGCACCCTGGTCCTGAAGGAACGTTGTTTCGTTTCACTGTGTACTAACTGTATATGGTTGGAATGACAATAAAAGCCGACTTGAACTTGAACTTGATCACACACCTCTCTCCCTCACTCTCACACGCACTAAGCCTCACACACTAACCCTCACACACACACACACACACACACACACACACACACACACACACACTAACACACTCAACAAATATTTAGGGCCCAAACTGCCATCAGCCCTGTATAGTGTGTTATGTGTGCACGTTGTGCGGTGCAAGCATATGGAAGCAGATCAGTCTCAAGTAGTTCAGCTTTGCACACCTTAAGTTATTATAAAGATGATGAAGTGGTTAGCTGTTTTATTTTCGGCCAGGTTAATTAATGAAACATTATGAAATAAAGTAAAAACTTAGACGTGCATCCTGTTCTTGGTCGCCATGTTGGTTTGAGGTAAAACTTAATTTCCGTTATAATTAACTCAGATTGCGCAAAAGGTGCGCAAAGCTGAACTACTTGATCTGCTCCTGGAGGGCTGTGATTGGTTGAAAGGTGAGGTCGTATCTGATTGGCTAAAGAGAACGGGTGACCCACGTTGCTGCCAGCAAAGTCTCAAAAATACACACACAAATCCAGGGATATTCATGCACGAAAGACGATTTTCACACGCACAGTCCATGATGCACTCGTGAATTTGCATTTGTGAAACGTATATTATGAATACATATTTATTTTGTGCACGTGAGTGTTTTTATTTTGTGAATATTTTTTTCCGTGCACGTGAAAATTGGATTTTACACACGTGAATTGGATTTTATGCACGTGAAGTGGGATATGCATGTGAATTATTTTTGAGACTGATCTGCCTCCATACAACCGGGTGGCGATGGCTTTTTCAAGGTCTTGACACACTCGAATAACACACAGGTAGTGCGGGGTGGCAATGGCACTGGGTGCTTGGGCCCGTCATCGTTGCTTGCAACTATATTTCTTTTCTTTTTTTTCCTTTTAGGATTTTAGTGTAATACTATAAAACGTCTTTTTATTGTATTTTGCATCATACTTGTACTATACTGTGTCACAGTTTACAGGTTATTTTACAAATATTATAATCTTGAGTTTGTGTTAACACTTCATAGGAATTTATGAAAAAAAATGTGAAATAACAGGGTTTTTTGTGTTATTGCTTTATTTGAAGGTGTTTGAAGGTGTTCAATTTAGGAAAAAATCTGTAAAATAAGAGTGTTTCTCTGCTAATTGTCTGATGCTTTTGCTTTATTGAAGGTGTTTGATTATAATAACTTTGGAAAAAACTGTAAAATAAAAACATTTTGCTGCAACACATCGAGTGCTGGTTTAATGAAGGTGTTAAATCGTATTAATTTGGACAAATCTGTAAAATAATGGTGTTTTACTGCTAAACTTATACTGCTCTTGCTTTATTGAAGGTCCTTAGAAAACATATAAATGTAGGAAAAATCTGTAAAGTAATTTTTTTTTCTCTGTAAAAGATTAAATAACAATTTTTGTAAATTTACTGTTTTTGCACATAATATGAACTAGAGTACCTTCATTTTACGTTTTTTGTTTTGCCAGTCATTTGACTGTTTTTCTTTACCCTTTTTTTTTTTTTTTTACAGTGCACCAGGAACTGCTTTATTGTTCTGGTACATAACTCATATTTCCCTCGGTGGGTGAAAGCAAACAAACTGAACACCGGCTGTGTGTAAGAATAAGGGAGGGGTGCAGATCTAGCCATTAAGAATATGCACGTTTCAAGAAATGGGGATCTCGCACACAGGAACCTGTAGGGGGCAGTCGTGTTTCAATCTGAGGTATTGTGTGTCTATTGAAGCCAAAAATGTGTTAATCTCTCTTAGGAGCCCATTGACAGCAAGCGACAGAGCTCATAAACGTGTCGAGCTCAAACTGTAAATACTGATATGTATTTATTCTTCATTTTCTTCTCTCCTGCAATGATGCTTCTTCTTTGAATATATCATTATTATTATTATTATTATTATTATTATTATTATTATTGTATAACAAGACGTCTCTGTCTTGTTAATTCATCTACAGTCGTGGCCAAAAGTTTTGAGAATTACATAAATATTGGAAATTTGAAAAATTTTTCTTAGAAAGACGGTCAATGCAAGGAATTGTCACGGATAGTGCAAGGTCCTTTCACGGAACAGCCGGCTGTTTGAAATGGCTTCATCTGTAGTTAACACTATCAGATTAATTTAAGACAATTTAAACCTGAGGGTAAAAGACTGAGGAAAAGACAAAACTCATTTTTGTGTGCGTGTAAATGAGTGTAAAAGTAGCACAAATCTTTAATGAAAAAGAACCCAAGAATAAAACTGTTAACAAAGTGAATGCCTGTATGTATAAGTTTAAAAACACATATGGTGCCTTGACAGTTTATTATTCCTTTAACTGTACTTGACTGCCAGCAACTGCCTGAGCCTTTAATCCACCACCACAGTTTAATGATAAGCCAAACCATGAAACAGCCAGCTTCTCAATGCCACTGCGTGTTGCATTATGAGTCAATTAATTCATCCAGAAATAACCTGTTTAAAGAAAGGAAAAACATCCACTTCTGTATACCAAGTGGTAATGCTTCTACAATGTCCGACGTACAGTGGTTCTAGTGAACCAGTCTGAATAGTTAATAAACCCTTTTGAATTTTCTGTATTTTTGCATAAATGTGACCTAATTTTACCAATCTGATTGCTTAAGGTAGATCTAAAGAACCATTTTAAACTTGACACAAAAATGTTAAATCAGACGTTATTGTTTACTACAGTTGCTGCATGCAGTGACCTGCTCATCTTGAAATTATGTGACTGTTAACACACAAAAGGCTTCAGGCATTGCTAAACTGTTCCTGGCATGCGCTTCAAGGCTCTTAAGCCTCTCTGCTCAAAGACTTACTTTTCACTCTCAACTTCCTAACAACAGGATTGTGAGAGAAAAAAAATAATTTCGGTGTATTATACAGATGTAAATATCAGGATATTAAAGTTGTAGATACTGAAATATGTCATAAAACATTGTATGTAGATGTTACAAAAACTATTTGGTTCTAAATTTGGAATAAGGGCCAAGGTGGTCAAGCCTTTTATTATTCTTATTCTTCGATAATTATTTATATAGTCAATTTTAAGCATTTTGCATAAAACCAAATAAAAAGAGGAAAGGATTACTTAATTTGTATATTTAAATCTATGTTTGTTGCCCCTTGTGTCCCTTAAGGAGGACTCAGGAATTATGAGAAGAAAGATAGGACAGGGGTGGCTTGGTTCTTAAGGTGTTGGTCTGAGGACTAGGAGTTCCCCGATTCGAGCCCCAACAAATCGTCGTCAAGATGGCAACCTGACCCTGTAAATAAATGCCACAGAATAACGGGTGTATATCCATTGCCCGATGTGCTGGGCAGCAAGTAGGCAGGGCCATCCAGCCACGAAAAGAAAATTACGAAAGGGGCAAAATGCAAAACTTCTCATCTACATACAGCATTTAATTTAATTCTTCATTTACATTTTCCCTTCTATTCTTATGAAAAAGTAACCAAAAGTGATAGCTTGTTGCCTACACGCTAAAAACTGCTGGGTTAAAAAAACAACCCAACCATAACCCAGCCGCTAGGTCAGTATTCGACAGAAAAAGTGTTGGGTTAAACCCAGTTTTACCCAACCAGTGGGTTAAATTGACACTCTTGCTGGGTTTATTTAAAAAAAAAAAAGACCCAAAATGTACACAACTTCACATCATGTAAATAGATTCTCTTATTTCTATAGAATCTATAGATTTTCTTATTCTGTCACAGACACATTTGAGAAGATGCAGAAAATGGCTAAAATCTCATTCAAGTCTAAATGACGGATCACCTTTGCATATGAGTCGCACAAAAGACAAATATGAACTATCTCTGAGATTTAGAGAGTGTGCAAAGCAGAAGTACTGTAGTCAATCAAGGAATTTCAGTTCCAGTCCAATTTTTTGTCCTACAGCGCCCCCTATTGGGTATAGATTTTTAATCTTCTAAATAAACACAAGGCATGACTACATGAACAGCGTTACTCGAATAGGTCTTAGGTTCTCGAATAGGAATTTAGGTTCACCCCTAGTAGTTAATATTTATTTTATTTTAAGTGTGCTTTATTATTAGCTTAGATTTTTATGTAAATTATAAATGTAATAATACAAATTATATTACTACTCCTTTTACTACTACTAATAATAATAATAATAATAAAAACCCCAGTGAATAAAGACTAATTTGCGATTGAGGCTTATAATTGGATGCCATTTGGGAATGTTTTATCAGCTCAGTTTCCTTTTTTTCCACCTCTGCAGGAAACTATTTATAATCTTTCAAACTCTTTTTTTTTTTCAGCCAACATGGAAAATACGGAAAAGTTTCTGAAAAGACACAAAGAAGAAATTATACAAAAGTTGAGAAATCCAATTGCATCTGCGGATACACTGCTTTCCAAAGAATGTATTAGTAGAGAAATGTATAAGAGGATCAAATCCAAGAGCACACGACAAGACAAAACTCGTGAAATGTTTGACTGTCTGACCAACGAAAAGCATTTTGACTGCACATATGTCTGGCTGAAGGAGAACGAGCCAGATCTCTTTAAAGAACTGGGTAAGATTCTTCAGTTTAGTGTTTCAAATTGTCTTCATTAATAAAGTGTTTTAGTAACATACATTGTACTACACATATCACTATTCATTTCACTTAGTGTGCTTTTGACAGTGGTATATTTTCTTCACACAGAAAACCATGGCAAGAAGGCTAAAGCAGCTAGCAGTAAGTTCCTGTAATATTTATAATAAAATGTTGTATTCAGAGTCAGGCTAAAATATTGATGCCATACTTATATAAATATTCATACAGCAAAATGTGCTTGTGTTTACAGAGCGATTCTGTAACTGTTTAAATAGATTTTCAGAACTCTTCATTTAGAATATTAAATCACCAGTGTGCAGGTTATACCTCTGAGGATTCATGACTGTTTTGTAGTAGAAATGCCTAAGAAAGGATTTTTAATGATATCTGGACCACCACTTTAAAACACAAGCAATTAGCTTTAAAGTCCAAAATGATAAATATAAATAAACGCAATAGAAGTCTAGTATATTGCCACTATACAGTATTTATTGTAACTAGGCCATTTATGTACTACTGGTTAGATGCTAACTGCAGCTCATTGGCTCTGCATAACGACAATAAGGTTTAATCTAATCTACTCTAATCTAATCGATTGTTATATGAATAGTCCTAGTGAGAAATTTTTACAATGATCGCAGGTTTTATTCAGTACAGTGGCTTCCACACAAACTATTTAGCACAAAATAGAATTGAATCTAGAAAAGTCTATAATTATGTTCTTTATTAGCTATTTAAATTAGTCAAATTATTTAAATGTTTTGGTAATTAATGGCATTAAATTAATTAGATTAGATTAGGTTCAACTCTATTTTCATTAGGCAAAGTGCATGTACTGTACAGAGCCAATGAAATGCAGTTGACTCTGGCATGAAGTGGGGTCTGATTCTGGGTCTGTATGGGTTAATTCTGATTTTTCAGAGCATTAGTTAGGCAGACCAAGACCAAAAAAAAGCAGAACATGTCTCAGGTAAAATGAGACAGAGCTGACAAAGAACGTCTCTGTGTTCACAGGAAGCATCTATGGGGTAAAATGGCTATAAAGAGAATATTGCTCTTGGCTAACATGTCTAAGAGGATAAAGTTCTGGGCTAACCTGTGTAAGAGAATATACATTTACATTAACATTAAGGCATTTGGTAGACACTCCTATCCAGAGCATCTTACAAAAAGTGCAGATGATTGTCCACAGTTACCCCACGGTTGTGGGCAGTGGCTGAAGGAGTGATCTGTCCGGGGAGATCACAAGGTCTTGACAGGGGACGAGTCGCCAGGGATGAACAGCAGTTTGGTTTTACTCAGATTGATCTTCAGTTAATGAGCTGCTATCCAGGATGAGATGTTGGATGAGAGATGCAAAAGCCATGTGATGATATATGATTAATATGGCTGAGCAGTCACATATAGCTAATTTCGGACAAACATAAACTTCTGGACATGACTGGATATGTGCACTTAACTGAACTCTGAATAGCCCTTTGTGTGAATTTATGAAATTATCTAATTATCTAATTATTTTTTATATATTTCTCTTACAGAGAAAGCAGCCAATCCCATCAACCAGGATGAAACAGATTGTTTAGAGAAGATGGGTAAGTTGTTTTTCTGATTAGAAAACAAATAAAAATGTTTAGATTTGTGGATGTTCAAAGTTAAAATGTTCAGTCTGTGGTCAGTTCATAAGTTGATACAATAAAATCGATGTGTATAGATACACTACTGATCAAAAATTTGGGATTGCTTGAAAATTTCTTTGTTTTTGTTTAGTGATTTATTTGCGACATTCTACAACTATACTGGGGAAGTAAAAACGATGAAATAACACATAAAATTAGGTAATTATGTACAGTAACAACAACAGTCAGTTGGGATTTTTAGACATCCAGGTCAGCTGTCCTGGAATAGTTCTTACGAGAACTGGCCCTCATGAAGACCTTCATATATATATAAACATATAGTTATCTAAATTGTTACATACATATAATATAATAATTATGAATTGCTTTTTTTTTTTTTTACTTTTTTCACAATGAGCCAAAATGATATCGTTAACATCCGTTTTTGTCTGAATCTAAAATAAATACTAAGTAGCTATCCACCTTTGTCAAACTGTAACAACAGGTGTCTCTACTGGCCAAAACCTGATCTAGAGACAAAACTTGAGACTTGTCACTAACTGGTATGACAGGCAGTTCGGGCGGATGTTATTGCCGTGGGCACAAACAAAATACATACAGGGGTTCTGGACAAACACACTCTGGACAAACACACTGAAACACACAGTCTCTTAGCACTTCAGACCATTGTAAGCATTTCAGCCCCTAAAGGATTGACACAAAGGCTGGGACTGGACGGGAATGGAGTCCTAAAGACTGGGGGAGCACACAGGAAGCTAGGGTAGCATACTGGAGGTCAAGGGAACACACTGGTGGCTAAACGAACACACTGGAGACACACCACACAGTACACACACAAATACACAAAGTAAACCAAAAAGACACGCTTACACAATACTCAAATCACAGAACACATCAGAGCCCAGATAAAGTAACATAAGTCAAATAAAACAGAACGAAACCAAAACAGAACCAAACCAAAAGACATGCCCACTGACAGTATTAATGCTCGACCCAGTTTCCCAGAACCATCAGCAATTTATAACAATGATAATGAGCTACCTCGGTTCAGGTGAGCACCTGCATCACCTGACCGAGGTGCCTTCTGGGAAACTGAGTCGACTAACAAAAAACTACAAAAACAAACATGTGCACACAGCGACCTCTAGTGGAAGTTCCTTACAAGAATTTAGAAAAAACATTTAGAAACAACAAATGTAAATTAACTGAATTGTTGTAACTGTCAGAATAAACTAGTAACATTCATAATAATAATAATAATATAATAATTATTATTATTATTATTATTTATTATTATTATTATTATTATCTCACCAACCACAACAGTATTTCCTATCATCTTAGGCAAAAAAAAAAAAAGCATTACAAATACTAAAAATTTTCTTAACTTCATTAAGTGGTTTATCTTGGCAATAAAGGCCAACTCATAACAGAGTATACACCACGTACACACTCTTTCAAACCTAGTAGCAATTTCTCTTAGCCCATCCACCTACTAGCATGTGTTGGGAGTTGGGGGGAAGGAATCTCGCCTAGACGTGGACAGAACATGGCAAATTCCACACAGATAAGAACCTAAAGTCAGGTTTGCATTGAGAAGCCTGGAGCTGTGAGACACCAACATCCCTCAAGTTACTGAATACTGAAATATTGCTGCCTGAATCTCACAGGACCGTCTAAATCTCCTGAATCCTGACTTCTTATAGTGTGCCCTAGCTGAAGCATCCTTCGTTCATGGGTTTTCTATACAAAATCAGAAGCAGTCAATCAAGATATTACAGTGCCAGTCCATTTTTTTATCCTACAATGCTCTCTATTCAGTTCAGACATAATGCATGACTACATGAACGGTGCTACTCAAATAGCTCTGAGTAAACGCATATTGTGAAATTGAGGTTCACCCACCCCTAGTAGTTCATATTTTATTTTATTTCAAGTGTCCTTTATTATTAGCTTTGGTTTATGTGTAAAATATTAATGTAAGGATAGAAATTGTCCCAATTATATACCATAATAATAATAAACTAATAATAATAATAATAATAATAATAATAATAATAATAATAATAATAATAAAAAATAAATAATAATAATAATAATAATAAGGAGAATAAGAATGAGAATAATTTAATTAGTTCCTCTGGTTTAAAAAAATAAATACATAATAATAATAATAATAATAATAATAATAATAAACTAATAATAATAAACTAATAATAATAATAATAATAAGGAGACTAAGAATGAGAATAATTTAATTAGTTCCTCTGGTTTAAAAAAAATAAATACATAATAATAATAATAATAATAATAATAATAATAATAATAATAATAATAAGACTAATTGCAGATTGAGGCTGACAATTGATTGCCACTTGAGGAATGTTTCATTAGTTCAGGTAACTTTTTCTCCAACTGTGCAGTAAACTGTTTATAATTTTTCAAACTTTTTTATTCATCCATCACAGAATATACAGAATTTTTTCTTACAAGAAACATGGAAGAAATTATACAAAAGATAAGAAATCCAATTCAACTGGCTGATAAACTGCTTGCCAAGGAATGTATCAATGAAGAAATGTACATGAGGATCAAATCCAAGACCACAGAACAAGACCAAACTCGTGAAATTCTTGACTGTCTCACCAAAAAAAAGCATTTTGACTGCACATATGATTGGCTGGAGGAGAACGAGCCAGATCTCTTTAAAGAACTAAGTAAGATTCTTCAGTTAAGTGTTTTAAATTCTCTTCATTGTCACAAGATGCCCATGAATATGCATTCACACCATGAAGTGCTTTATTAACATGCATTTTATCACCTGTATACAACTGTAACATTAATTTCACTTAAACAGTTTAATATTAGGCTACATCACCTTGCACCAAGTTAATATGTAATATTTTTTATAAAGGGTTGAACTCTGAGTCAGGCTAAACATTTTGTAGCAATATTTATATAAAAACTTATACATGAAAAAGTCCTTGTGTTTACAGTCTGGTTATGTAGCTGTTTTAAATTGATTTTATGAACTCTTAATTTAGTATATTGAAATCACTTGTGCAGGTTATGCCTCTGAGAATCCCTGATTGTTTTGTAGTAGAAACGCCCAAGATGGGATTTTTAATGATATCCAGACCACCACTTTAAAACACAAGCAACCAGCTTTAAAGCCCTAAAATGTAAATATGAATAAATGTAATAGAAGTCTAGTATATTGTGAATATACAGCATTTATTATAAATAGGCCACTTATGCACTACTGGTTAGATGCTAAATGCACTGTATACAGTATGTACTGCACACTGACAGTACAGTTCAATCTAATCTAATCTGATCTAATCTGATCTAATCTCTTGTAGTCTGTAGTTAAGTCTGAGGTATGAAATCTGTGCACTCAACTGACCTCTGAATACAGGCCTTTGTGTCTTACGGGGTTTGAAATGTTATTTGTTTCATATTGAATTTTCATGATTTTTTAAAATATATTTCTTTATTATATATTTTGTAAATCTAAAGAAACACCAGCCAGTTCATTGATGGAGGATGGAATGGATTGTGACTATGGTAAGATGTATTTCTGGTTAAAAAGCAAATAAAAAGGTATTGTTAGATTTCTAGATGTAAAAAGTTGAAATGTATAAATTGTTTAGTTTCTCGAAAGTTCAACAATTGTTAAATATAATACAATAGCATTAGTCTGGTAATAAATTTTTCAACAATTTTCCATTTCTCACAGTAAACCAAAGTGACATTATTGACATAATTTTTTGTCAGAATCTGAACAAGGTATCCTGTAAATATCCATCTAATGGAGCACCAACTGGAACAATGGGAGTTTACACCAGAAATCAACCAAAAGTGGATCAGTGACCTGGAGACAAAAGTTGATGATATGGCACATTTGAAAACAAAAAATTAGATCCAATACAATTTGGATTGTATCGGATTGTAATAACTCTGATAATAAACGTATTTAAAACGCTGTTTTTATTTTAGATTTCAGAGTTTCAGATCATTCTCTTCAAAACTAAATTTGATTGAAGTTGTTGTGTGTTGTATATAATAGAGCACTTTAATGCTGCGAGATAAAATATATTTTAGACCAATGTAAGTGAAACACATGTTTAGGCATGAAGAGACAGGGAGCCCAGACCCATGAGAAACTTGCCAAAAACAATGTTACAGAAAAAAATGTCCTTCTGTGAGAACGCTCATAGCTTGTAGGAAAGAAAAGCCTCACTAGATCTTTTTTAAATAATCCACAAACTGGGGCACTCTGGGCTGCAGGGTCACAAACATGTTCTGTAAGAGATGTGGCAGAGGTTATTTACAAAATTTGGCAGACACCGTTGTCCTGAGCATTTTTATCTCATTATCCATCTGAGCAGTTGAAGGTTAAATTCCATGCTATGGGTCCAACAGTGGCAATTTGATGGTACCTGAAACCTTCCAAACCATACAGCAGTCCAATGCCTTAACCACTGAACTACCCCTAACCGTGACATAACCCCCCCTCAAAGGGCGCAACTCCGGGGCGCCACAGGAGGTCCAGGGCATCCCCCCCAGGGTCCAACGTCCGCCCCGCTCACCCAGAGGCTGGCACCTATGTCCTGTGGGCCAGGTGGCTTTATGCCCCCGTTGAAGCAGGGCAGCGGAGATGGAGGAAGCTCGCCGTCCTCGTTAAGATGTAACCCCAAGGTGAGTCAGGTAATGACCCATCTGGGATCTTTACAAATTGAAGTTGCCAATGGGACAAAAATGCCCTGTATGGTGGTTTGAAGTGTGCTTCTGGCTTGTTTCTAGTCCAATTCAATGCAATTTTATTCGTATCGTGCTTTTAACAATTGTCATGTCACAGGGCAGCTTTACACAATCATAAGAATATTATGAAAGTTTGTACGAAATGTGAATATGAATGAGAAAGTCAAGGGCACCTAGTGATGATGAGTTGTTAAAGCCAAACACTTTTAAAATAATCTCCACATACAGAACCTAAATAGATACTTTATCATTATTCGCAAAATCATAAAATGATCAATTTTACCTAAGTTAGTATAAATTTTAAAAAGTGTTTAAATTGTTAAATTGCCACTAAGCTAAACATTTAAAAGCATCAGTTTTGCATACTGGCGTAAATAAAAATTACATTGAATTCTACCATAAAGAAAATATAACATTAATCGCATACTCTAGGAGTCATTTAGAAGGAAGGTAAAACATGTTTATTTCTCCTTTCACTTGAGAAATTAATTACTGTACATCTCAATTTAATGCCAAATGATTTTGTTTGTTGGTTTTATTTTTTTTTGTTTTTGTTACTAAAGCTCCACAGATCTTCCCAGAGCTGTATACACATTCACATTTCAGGTCATGTGGAGTCGCATGCATTTGACTGTGTATCATACCATGTATGACTGTGTATGTGTAACACCTGTGCCAACGCAGCACGGGGAAATAAGGTCTAGCTCACCGAATTACTGAGTCGACGCTTTGTCCCCACCTAGTGTGTCTACGTGTGTACTGTCTACACCTTAACACTAAATTAAGTGCACCTGGGTTTCCCTTGTGTGTCTACCTATTTATTCTGGTCGAACCCGTAGCACCTTGCCTGTTCACTGTTGTGCACCGTAGTTGTCTTGAATGTTTCAGTGTTGTAAAACCACCTGTGTTTTTGTCTTTTTCCCCCAGGACTGAGCAGTGTCTGCAGGTGTGGGTCAAGTTAGCGTGGACGGTTCGTCGGCCGAATCAAGGGCTTCAGTTCCTACGTGCCTTTTATGTTAGTTGTGTTTTCTTTGTTCTGCTGTGTAACCATAAGAAAAACCACTTATCAGTCAGACTTCTTTAAAATCCAGTTTGTTAGAGAGCGTAAAGAATGGACTGTAGATCAATGGAACAGGTCATGTGTTCTGATGAGTCCAGATGTTTCCCAGTGTTATGATCTGGGGTTGCTCCTGTTGGTCAGCTCTAGGTTCAGTAATGTTATAAGGCAATAAAATGAAGTCAGATGACGACCTGAATGTACTGAATGACCAGGATTTTCCACCATTGGATTTTTTTTCTTCCCTGGTGGCACGGCCACACTGAAAAAAATAACCCTTTGGATGAACTCAATTAAATTGTGGGCAGGATTTCCATCCAATAAATATATGTAGCTCCAACTCAAATGACGCATATATCCATACACTATAATTTAATTGAGTTAGTCCAACTAATTTTTATCAAATGCAGCTACAATAAAATAATTACAATAAATAAGTGAAAGGTATTTGTTTATCCAACTCAAACTAATACTATTAATAGGGAATTAAGTTATGTTTTCCATTTTACCTCCAATTAAGACACGAGACAAACCCCATTTGAGGTGTTTTTATTGATAACCAGTAAAACCACGAAAGGATCTATACAGTGCTGCTTATGCTGTAGTTTTAAATGTTAGAACAACCTGGAAATCACTTACAAGGCTGATAACAGTAACCCTCAATTCAGCATCAATAATTAAAATACACACACCAATACATTAACTTTTAGACTTGAAACCATTTTTGTTTTACCTTTTTTTTATATAAAGGATTTAAGAGCAGTGAACTGAAATAGTACTTCTGTAAAAGCTTCATAACTGGTGAATTCCCAGCTATTCTGAATCCCTGAGCAAAAAAACAAACAAAAAAAGGCTCTTTGTAGATGGAGAGCTTTACACTGCTTTACAAACAGGGGATGCCAATGTCTGATAAATGTGTTTTGATAAAACAACCATCAATTATGCAAAACAACTGCTATTAAATTTTCTTAATACTAACTGAAGAACAGCTTAAACATCAATTATAAATCATTATTCTAAATATACAGTAACTGTATGTAATAAAAGCTGAACATCAAGGCTGTAGAAAATATTTGGGGAACTTTGAAGCAGGCAAACTTGAGGTGAAGACCATGGAATTCCAAACTTGAACCCCATCAACCCTTAGTTTGTCTGGGAAGTGCAAAATCATTCTACTTCGCACTACCATTCACCTGATCACAGGACACTCAATTCAAGTTGAAATGTTGTTGCGTTGTTTATCCTTCATCATTACTGTTAAACAGCTTGCAGTCATACTGTATGTTAATGTCCCGTGAATAACTCCCATAGTCTGCCTCTGATGGTCACTGGCTGTCGACTAAGCCACAGATGAAAATGGAAAAGCAAAACAAAAGTGTACTTTGTCACCTGGTGTTTATCTGTTATGCAAACAACTTGATTTTTAGCTGCTGTATCTTTTGTATTCAGCTTGTGCCCATCCAAATTCATTATAACCTTCTGGAAAAACTCGAAGGTGTACTTGAGGTTTTCTGGAAAGCTTAAATCAAGGGCATAAATGAGCCCAAACAGCATGATGAACCCCGTGATGACACTGCCTACGTTGCTCAGGACTTTAATGCCTTCGATCACAATTCCCACATCCTCTGACTCCTCAGCACCATCTCTTCGGATCGTGTAAATCCCAATGACTGTGTTTGTGATGTCCCTCTCTGCATCCTCAGCGGCGGAGGCCTGAACAGCAATGCATACAGACAACACTTGCGTTAAGGAGAGTGCTGAACACTACAAACCATAAACTACACACTGAAATGTAAAGTTGGAGTCACACAGTGCTGAAGGACTTGCAGACATGACCTATCCCATAGCTTGAAATATTTTACCTAAAACATCTAGCCATGCGTATGGATGGTGGTGTGCCATAGAATTTTCCTCATTACAGTGTATGGAATCAGATAGATAGATTAATGTACTGTAAATATTAGTTTTAAATGTGCATCCTACAAACACACACTGAACTGTTTCATAATGCCTGAGATGTCCATTGAGGTGTTGAAAAAAATCCCTTTCTGTTGCTAGTTCTCTGCATGAGCACACATGACACTGGAATGAAGATACTTCCACCTGCTTTGAAGTTTGCTGCTTAGCATGACTTTTATATGTGTGATTTAATAGCTTATTCCATGTGTTAAATGTACACAGGCAATCTGTGTATGGACATGGATATCGATAACTGCCCCTAAAATGTCCGTGAGTCTGCCTAAAATGCTGCAATAGTAAATACCTGCTAGCTAGTCCCAAACTGCATTCTTTGCACTGCCACATGTATTATCCTGAAAAGGAGAAGAAAGACAATAAGCATATATTACACCGAACAAATGGCCATAATACATATCAGCTTGTGCCAATTACTCACCATCAGTAGGAGGTTGCCCCAAGAAGCTTTGTAATGCTGATCAAACTGCAAAAGATGAAATAAATACATTAGAGGTGCAAGTTCACTTGCTGGAATTCTGCAAAGGTGACGATGACAACTTTGCATTTGACCACTCAGCAATGTAAAGGACAAACTAACATTTTAATTAGATTAGCAATGATTTTACAGCAGCACTGAAAGTATATATAATAAAACAAGCATGTAAAAAATAAACTCTGCCAATTTTATTTAAAGAAAAAAAATAAAAAATAATAATAAATAGTATGTTATAGTACAATTATTTCATCTGTGAGTTCACAAATGTTTGTTAAGGCACAGAGTCATTTATTATACAAATCCTGAAATACATATAGGACTGCTTATTCTTGATAACAGTGAGCAGTATCTGCATTTGTCTCTCTAGACAACTTCAAAACAACAGAGGAGAAAGTCACAGTATCATAAACTCAGTCGGTCCTGCCTGCACATGAGCTGAGAGGGAAAAGCGCGGTGGAGGTGCTGCTGTTAGCTAGAGCCGCACACATGAGAAGAGTTACAATATACTTGTGCACATTCTCTCTTTCCTCTGGATAGTATAAATAAGTAACTTTACGTTGATTTTTGTCAGTTGCTTTTTAGGGGTGTTACGCTAACTGTTAAAGTTGATACCAAAGCATAACCTAAACTACCGTTCAACTGAGGTTTGTACATGCATGTTCGTGGAGGTAGCAAAGGTCGCGACATGGATTTCG
This sequence comes from Clarias magur, assembly GCA_013621035.1. NCBI lineage: Eukaryota > Metazoa > Chordata > Actinopteri > Siluriformes > Clariidae > Clarias > Clarias magur. The sequence goes on along the minus strand of QNUK01000287.1, from coordinate 4,785 downwards.
CGGTTGAAAAGTTAGCAGAGTGAGAATGCTCCGCAACAAGCGGTCCTCTGGCCTGCCGGAGATACTTAACCACAGCAGCAGGACAGGCCAACGTAACCTTACTAGCAAAAAAACACCCCGCCAACTCCAGCTTTAATCACGTTATAACCAAGCAAAATTCACCTTGCTTAATGTAAAATATACTTTGGTAAATAGCAAAGTAAAATAAACAAACACAAAAAATACTTACCGAGGAATGAACGTCAAGTTGAAGTCAGTAACGTAAATGTATCATCCTCCCCACAGGTATTGCAGCCCGAATTAGAAAATGCCTTTTTCAAAATGGTAGGTAAAGATGAGTCAAGCACGTGTTGCATGCTCAGTGGGCGGTTCCCTAAACAAACTAATTTACTTTACGTTAATGAATCTCATAGGTGAAACTAATAAAAATATTTGTGTTATAGCTATTAAATATAAATTTATATTTTTAAAATTGATATATTTAAACAAAGCAAACTATATATAAATATATCATATTTAAGAGGGGCTTGAATCATTTTTTTGAGTGCATACTGCTAGGATTCATCGGGCTCAAATGGTGAAGGACTGGTTCAGGGAGCATGAGACATTATTATTATTACATCACAGACTCCAAAGCTTAACCCCATTAAGAATATTTGGGATGTGCTGTCACATCTGTGCCACCGCAGCCCCGGGGGTTCTGGCCCTCCGGAGTACTGAGCCGCCTCCCTGTCTCCCCCTGGTGTGTCTGCGTGTGTATGTCTTTCACCATTAGCACTAAATGAAGTTCGCCTGTGTCTTCCTTGTGTGTCTCCCTATTTAAGCAGCCGCTCCCATAGTCCTTTGTCTGTTCACCGTTCGTCTCCTTGGAGAACTGCCCGTGTGTGTGTGTGTGTGTGTGTTTGCCTTTTTGCGATAATTCCAAACCTTGCATCTCCCCTCTCAGGACTGAGCCACGGCCAGAGAGCGGAGCGCGCCGACCAAAGTGACTTCCTAGTGCCACTGAGGTCAAGTTCACGACTCTCTCTCACGCCTAAAGCCTTCCTGTTTTCGCCGACTCGGCCATATTCTGTTTTTTTGTGAACTGTGAAAGGATCCCCGCGTCCGCTCTTGGCTCCAGTTCTTGAGTTGATTAGTTATTTTCTGTTTTTTTTCTGTTTTGTCCGTTATTTTGTGAGAGAAGAAAATAAACAAGTCAAGTGTTTCCCTGCATCTGCGTCCGTATTCATTGTGCAAAGATGACATGTGCTGGAGAAGTGCATAAAAGCTTGTTTTCTCCCTATGCACTAACAGGTGATGTCTGTTTGGCTGAAAAACTGTCTATATGACAACGGCATTGAGCTCCTATAGCCATGTCTTGGCTCATCTCCAGACCTAAACCCAACAGCAGTGATGTTACTACTGTGACTCAGAGTCATGTGACCAATGACAAAGCTTCGTGTTTGCTGGAATCACGGGACTGAATCATTATATTGGAGATTATTGTTCTTAAATTATTATTATTATTATTATTATTATTATGCATTTCACAATAAACTTTACATTTACTTCTTATATAATATATGAAGAAGCAAAATGCATACAAAATCCTTTGGGTTATATTGACCTCAATTTATCTCATGAATTGTTATTGTATCTAGGTTTTTTTTTTTTATATCGTTTTTTTTTTATATCGTTATTTATTTTCTTTCCCTCCTCTATTAACTTTCTTTATTGTGCATTTTAATCATTGGTTTGTCTATTGAATTCTTAACATTGACTGGCGGATCTATTTATTTTGTTCAATTGTTCCAAACAATGGCAAGAAAGAAAGAAAGAAAGAAAGAAAGAAAGAAAGAAAGAAAGAAAGAAAGAGAAAGAAAGAAAGAAAGAAAGAAAGAAAGAAAGAAAGAAAGAAAGAAAGAAAGAAAGAAAGAAAGAAAGAAAGAAAGAAAGAAGACAAATGACAAAGCTTCGTGTTTGCTGGAATCACGGGACTGAATCATTATATTGGAGATTATTGTTCTTAAATTATTATTATTATTATTATTATTATTATGCATTTCACAATAAACTTTACATTTACTTCTTATATAATATATGAAGAAGCAAAATGCATACAAAATCCTTTGGGTTATATTGACCTCAATTTATCTCATGAATTGTTATTGTATCTAGGTTTTTTTTTTTTTTTTTATATCGTTTTTTTTTTTATATCGTCGAAAGAAAGAAAGAAAGAAAGGCTTCCCTATTTTTTCTCTACTTTTGCTTTTTCTTCTAGATCTTCAGATCATTTTTAAAGATTCAGAGAGGGTGATTATGTGCATAAACATGTCCTTGAACAGCGAATATTCAAACAACACACAGGCCATCGTCAGTGATGAATTAAACATTAGAGTACTTGCAGCTGCGTGCACATAGCAATTGTGCTGTTTACGATGTTACGATCTAGTTTCTACACAAAATTTGTACAATGAGTCTAAATCGTACAACGAGCCCTTGAATGAAGCTTCATGAAATTAACCTTTTGGTGGAACAATTGACTAAGAAGCCTCAACATCTACAGTAAATGAGGCTTCACCTCACCATCACCAACCGAAAACAATTGTGTATGAAGTCAAGTCAAGTCGGCTTTTATTGTCATTTCAACCATATACAGGTCAGTACACAGTGAAACGAAACAGCGTTCCTCCAGGACCAAAGTGCTACATACAGGCAACGACATACATTAACAATGCAGATTTTTACATTTTTAAGTTGAATCAATTTCTATACAAAAAAGAGACAACAATAGACAACAGACAACAAAGTGCAAATGTGCAAACAAAGAGCCACATGACAACACAACAGAGTAACACGTTACAGTACTGAAGAAGGCTGTACTACAGCTGTCTTTTTGACTCTATGCCAAAATAAAAGACTTCATACAAAATATTGTTATATAATAATATACCATAATAATATATAATATAATGTAAACGTACGAAATTCATAATATTCTGTATGTCATCATTTAAAACATGTATATGTCATTAACACATTTGTCCTCCACTCTATATGAAGGTTTTCTTGCAGCAAAAGAACAACAACCAAACGCGCACTAACCAAAATGTCATTTGCAAAGAAGGATACGTTTGATTGGCCAGCAGGTTTTTGGTTTCGTTTCTGTGGCTGCTGAATGGTGCGAATTTTCGCGCCATTTCTCTGGGGCTGCCCCGCTCTTTTCACAGGAAGTGTTTGGTTGAGCTGAAGTGAGAGCACACAATCTGAGTCCTGGCTGTGTTTAGCAGATCTACTGCTCATTTACAGGTACATTTAGAACTACATTCTCAATACTCTGATTTATAAACATCGGAAATGTGATTTTTATCAGTGAAAAAAAACAGAATGGTGTAAATCTGGGATTCATTTGGGATTAAGGGGTGGAGAGAGAGAGAGAGAGAGAGAGAGAGAGAGAGAGAAATAAATTTCAATAGAGAATAAATAAATAAATAAATAAATAAATAAATAAATAAATATAAAATGTGGTATATTTGTAATTAAAATATAACTCTAAGTTTGACCCTTTTGGTGTCTCATAATGCTCATTTCAACCAGTAATATGCAGAAACAAAATGCACAGCACATTTGTAGCAAATATTTCATGTATGTCAACAACAGATTGGGGGACTTTTAGGGGAAATGTTTCTGTTAAAATGATTTCTCCAGTGCTGCTACAGCACTCATTGTGTATCATTACACCCCTAATAGATACTGTTTATTTTATATTGAAAGTGTATAATAATGATAGTAATTATTATTATTATTATTATTATTATTATTATTATTATTATTATTTAATAATAATAATAATATAGTTTAATTCGTTTGATTTCAGCATTGTTGTTTGTTTTGTTTTTGTTAGTTTTTTTGCTGTTGTTGTTTTGTTTTGGTTTATTTTCCCCATAAATGTGCAGTGACATGGTTATAATCTCATGAACTCTTTTTTCTTCTTTTACAGTCAGTGAACATGGAAGCTAAAACGTTCCTGAAGAGACACATGACAGAGATTGTTCAAAGCATAAGAAACCCAATGGAATTGGCTGATACTCTGCTCGCCAAAGAATCTGTTAATGGTGAAATGTACGCAAAGATCCGCGCTAAGGAGACTAAACAAGAGAAAACTCGTGAAATTTATGCCTTTCTCAAAACTGCAAAGCAGTTTGAATGGACATTCGATTGGCTGAAGAAGAACGAGGCAGATGTATTTAAAGAGCTGGGTACTCCTTCAGTAGTCTTTTACATTTTCTTCAGTATCACACGACTGCTCATGAATATGCAGTTATAAGCAATCGAAGTGTTTTAGTGACAGTTTTCACTGATTGTAGTGATAATCATTTCACTTAGTTTTGAAGGTTTGTGACAGTTTTATATTTGTTTCACACAGAAGAGAGCGACAGGGAGACTGAAGCACCACAGAGTAAGTTACTGTAATATTTCTATTAAAGGCTCGTAATTCAGAGTCAGCGCTAAAATAGTCCACAATCTGGCGCATCCTTTTGTTTCAAAAATGCTTTAATAATCAGTTAACAGGAAGCAGCTCTGGGCCAACAAGGATTACTAATAGTTTGTGACAGGGTGGTGGAACGGTGGCATAGTAGTCAGTGTGTGTGTGTGTGTGTGTGTGTGTGTGTGTGTGTGTGTGTGTGTGTGTGTGTGTGTGTGTGTGTGTGTGTGTGTGTGTGTGTGTGTGTGTGTGTGTGCGTGTGTGTGTGTGTGTGTGAGTGTGCGTGTGTGTGTGCGTGGTGTGTGGCGTGTGTGCGTGTG